>RSEF01000004.1:5508770-5520655 GCA_003993805.1 Himantopus leucocephalus | reverse complement strand
AGGGAATAGCAGGAGCCCAGCGCTGGGTGGTGGTCTTCTGCTCAGCCTCTGGTGGAGGACAGGGTGATAAACGGTGGTCCTCCCTCTCTTTGCAGAAGAGCTGTATGTGCTGGTTGGAGGAGGACAGGGTTTGACCATCGGGCTGCGTGCGGCGCGGTTCTGGCGTGCGGCACACCGCAGCCGGCTCGGCAAAAGCACTGCTGTGGTTGCACGTGAGCAGTACGAGTGAGACAGACACGCTGCTGTGCCAGGATCAGGCAGCGAGCTGCTTTTGGGTGAGGTTAGGGGAAGGGATGGTTGCTCTTGCCTGTGGTCCTGCAGGAGGATGGCGTGGCTGCTCGGTGAGCTGGGTAGAAACCAGGGGGACAACAGGAGGAGAGGACAACTGGCCTCTGGGCTGGTGGGGTGTTGCTGTGTGGGACGTGCTGGGGGCTTTGCAGGTGTTCGGTGCGTGTGTGAACAGCCCAGCGCCGCTCCTGGTCTGCTGTAGGTTCACATCTGCCCAGCTGTGCTGGGTTCCTATGGCAGCTCCCCACCGGAGCTGGGACCTGAGATGGGGTTGAGGTGCATCCGTCGGCTGGCGCGGAGGGGAAAGCGCGCATTGCAGTGGCCGGGAGGTCGTGCGCTTACTGGGAGTTGTGCGAGAGGCAGTGTCGTGATAAATGAAGAAAGTGCCTGCGTTTAAATGGGTAGTCTCAAAAAGGGGGGAAATGTCTGCCTTGAAGAGTGCTCGCGCTGATGTAGCCTTCGTTGTCCTTGGGAATGGGCTTTGTGGTGTCTGAAGAAAGATTAAAGGTGTGTTTCCATCCAGAGTAGCTCTTCTCATCTGTGTTTGCTGAGCGATGGCACTTGTGCGTCGGAATTTGCGGCAGCTTTAAAGCTGGAGGTGATAAGCTGCTTTCCCCCCCCCCACCTCTTGCTTTGTTCATAGGCCGTTTGTTTAGATAACGGCCTGGAAATGATATTAGTAACCCTGTATGTCACATCTTGCTACCAGCGAAGAATAAGCAGCGCGCTTGACATTTGGGAAAATGGTTCATTTTCTAAGGGATGTGGTTCAGAATCTACTTCTTGAACTAATGGACAGCATAATGCTATTTTTTTTTTACTGCGTTGCTTAGATTTTTACCTTGAAGATGCACTGTAAAGCGCGCTGCATTACTAGCATTAAATAAAAGCAAATGCTTCCCATCAAATGGGAAGGCAGCCTTTGAACTGGTGAGAGGTTGAAAACCGTTTATTTCTCTGGCTGGTGATGCTTCAGTGTGACACGAGCATGAAAAATAATTAGACTCACTGGTAAGTAAATATTTGATCCTGAAACGCATCTTGCAGATACAGAGCTGGGAGAAAGCAACCTCTTCGGATGCACGTTGATTCTCCTGGGTTTGTCTCACACCAGCAGCTGGATCGCGAAATTGGGTTCAGAAAACTACATCAGAAGGACATTATTGAGGGTGAAAATTCTTAGAAGGTACAAACCAGGCAATTTTTACAACCTCAATGTAGTTTTTTTTTGTGCATTGGAATACAGCCTTGAATTACAGCATCATATGTAGCTTTCCACCAGCTTCTTGCCGTGTGTAAGGGCACTAAATGAACGTCCCTTAATGAGCCGTTTTCTTTCTCCTCGTTGTTTGATGCCTGGTACTTAATACTTTCAAATGACACTTAAGGACAGAATTCTTCAAAATTTTCAATTGCATGTGAATACTTTATTTTCATGCTGTTTCTTGGCGTTCAGCACTGAGTAGCAGAATGTTTGTTCCACGGACAGAAAAGCTAAAATTCAGGAGGAGCCTAACGAAGACCTTTTTTTTTTTTTTTTTTGGCCGCGTTTGTGGCAGTGGAGCAATATGCGTTCAAGATGCAGGTCTTGGGTTTGGGTACAGCCTCTTTGGTTAACGCTGGCTTTGTGCCCTCCACACCTTTTGACTTCTGGAGCTGGCAAAGCAAGGAGCGGGAGGAGCAGTGTCCGACTTCCAAGTACTTCAACCCTGCCTTTAAGTTAATAAAAAGGAGCAATAATGCACCAAAACCTGGGCTCTCTTCTAAAAAGCGGGAGGTCTCAAGGTTGAAAACCAAAAAAAAAAAGTCAGCTCTTATTCTCTTGTGCTTTGAGTGGAGGGGGAGAGAGTTGGATCTGGGTACGGGGAAAAAAACCCCCCACCCAAACTCAACCATACCGCCAAACTGTGATTAAAAAAGTTGACGTTTATACAGACTCTCACAAAATCCTGTCAAAAGTCGAGTTCTGTTTCAAAGCCTGGGAAATGCTTTAGCTAATTAAAGAAAAGGTCAGCAGGATTTTGTTACTGTAGGCAAAAAAAAAAAACACCACAAAACCAAAAACCAACCCGATGATAAATCTTTCTTCTCTGCCTTGTTCTCAGAAGCAGTCGAACCATTTTGGCTGAAATTAAAAATTTGCCTGAGGCAGACAAAAGGCACGCGAAGTTCCAGTCCAGATGGTTAGAGCTTGGCAAAATTATAGGTAAATAGGAATAGGGTCTAAAGATCAGAAGCATTAGGCGGCTGTAATATGCAGGGCTCTGCCTGTAATCAGTTATAATATTTAATCGAAATGTCTGTTGCGGAAAGCTATTGTGCTGTTCCGAAGCGCGATCGTTCATTTGGAGATTTGGAAGGGGCTCAAAAGCCGCAGTGAAAGCGAGTTTGCTTGCAGAATGTGAGAGGGCTTTTTTTTTTTTCTCCGCTGTGTAGGTGACGTTAGGAGCGCGTTGCCTCCTGACAGCTCGGTCGGCGTGAGGAATCCCCGCTGCGGTCACGCAGACCTTCTCGAGTGTCCCCGTTGCTGTTTTACTCATCCTGTAATCAGTCTGGGTAATAGATGAACGTAACAAATTGTGTTCAGAAATGAATCTTTTGCAAGTTTGAGTTTATTACTGATTTGCCGATGCATTCATCGCCCCCAGAGGAGGCCCCGGAGATGCTGCGAGGGCTGGAGCCCCTCTGCTGGGAGGACAGGCTGAGAGAGTTGGGGGTGTTCAGCCTGGAGAAGAGAAGGCTCCGGGGAGACCTCAGAGCCCCTTCCAGTGCCTAAAGGGGCTCCAGGAAAGCTGGGGAGGGACTCTGGATCAGGGAGGGGAGCAATGGGACGAGGGGGAACAGTTTTACACTGGAAGAGGGCAGATTTAGATGGGTTATTAGGAAGAAATTTTTCCCTGTGAGGCAGTGTCCCAGGTTGCCCTGAGAAGCTGTGGATGCCCCATCCCTGGAGGTGTTCAAGGCCAGGTTGGACGGGGCTTGGAGCAACCTGGGCTGGTGGGAGGTGTCCCTGCCCATGGCAGGGGGGTGGGACTGGATGATCTTTAAAGGTCCCCTCCAACCTAAACCATTCTGATTCTATGAATCTATGGTGCTGCTGTTCTCCATGGTGGGGTTAAGTATTTAATAAAATAAGAAAGAAAACACAATGTAAAGAATGTAATCTCACAATTTTGATGANAATTAAAGCATGTGTGGATATTCTTGCATGGATGGCATTTCAATACTATTTTTTAAACTCCCTGGGGGCTAATCCAGCAAGAGAACTTAGTTTATGGGCTGACATAAGTACAAGGACTTGACTCTAAATGCTATGAATGTGCCAGAAAATGTTCAGAGTTCCTTAATGTGCTCAGAGGAGAGGAGGAGAAATGGAACAAGAGAGGCAAAAAAAAAAAAGGCAATTTTATCTGTAACGAGTGTTGAGCCTGTTTTAGGTGGCAGGAGCTCCAGAGAAGATGCCGCAGTAGCCTAAATCAAGCCTGATGTCACCCTTTGGTGGATGAAGCTCAAGTTCTGTGAGTAGCGTTGCTGATCATGGTTCCTGGGGCAATAAAAAGTGGAAAGGCAGGCTGGAGCAAAGCTTCAATTTTAAGTGTAGTTTTCACTTTGGAGTTACTCTGGCTTGGAGCTAATCTGCCCTGTTAATACCAGGTTTTGGTACCAAAACCAGCTGTTAGCTACCCAAAATGATGAAGTCAGGTGGTGACCCTGAGCCCTTTGATCTTTAGGGTTGTAAAACTCTTGTGGAAGTAGCGTTGGTGTCTTCCATGGCGAATGCCTGTTGTGTCGGAGCCTTTCTGCTGAGTCTGTCCTGGGGAAGCAGAGATACATCTCCTCTTGTGTTTTTTGTAGAGGTCTGAATGCGCACGTAACTCGCTGTGATATATTTGAAGGCTCCAGGAGGAGTGTTTGGGCGTGTATTGGAGCTGAGGTCGCAGTAAAACAGCGGCAGCTAAGCTCAAGGGTGAAAGGGGACAGAAAACAGGACTGCTATGTGTTATTTCTGAAGAAGACCCCCTGCCTTGTCTTGGGTGATGCGCTGCAGGGAGGCTTACGGGATCCCTCTGAGACAAATAGAGTCAACGCAGCACTTTTCTTCCATCCTCTATAGACAATTATAATTTTGGGTTGCCACCTCTGCCTGCGGAGGTGTTGGAGAAGGAATTTAAGACTGACTGGGGCCTGAGGATCGAGCCTTGCCTACCTGCTCTCCTCCGGGCATTGCATGCCCCTTCTCCAGAAGAGCATCCAGCTTTTCTGCCCGCTCCCAAGGCAGAAGCACTTGGTTCCCTGCTCCCTGTATTTTAAATTGGTTTGTTTTTCTAACCTGCCAGTGGCTAATACTTCGTTTAGCTTGCTGGCCCCCGTCTCCTTCTCCCGGAGTGAGATGGTTGAGGAGGTCATGCGGTATTAATAGGGAAGCAGATCTCTGATTTTGTTTCTGCTTATGTACTCTGACATTTCTGACGTTTTCTGAAGTGCAAAATGTTTCAGAGAAAACAACAACTCGGCTTTTACTGAAAAATTAATTATGTTGGCGCTTTCCCCTTTGCGGTGGGCTTTTGTCAGAGGACAAAGCCACCAAGGCTAGGGGACAAGGAGGAGGTGGTGAGAGGACAGCAGCGTAGCATTAAAGAGAGAAAACCTACATTAAGGTAGAAACATCTAATTAAGCATTGATTATCAGGGAATGATGTAAACTGTTAGAAGGGCACTGCCTTCTGTGCACTTGCTGCGTAGAGCTAATTTATACACCCAAGTTTATCTGCTTCGTGAAATCAGTCTTTCCTCTAATTGCAGTTAACGGACTGTGACTTTCTCTGCTCTTCAGTGGTGTTCCCCGTTCCTCTGCAATGCACAGGTACGCCCGGTACAGCAACGGCTGTGCCGCTCTGGGGAGCGTGCGAGGTACGGGTCGGGGAAAAGCAGTCGGGTTTTGTGCATCTGTGCACTTCTTAAGAGTTTTTGGAGAACTAGTTTAGGAAAAAGCACAAGCAGAGGCAAAATACGGAAGGGCTGTCCTATTGATCCTTTCCGACCTTTTCAACGTTGGTTTTCTTTCCGTCCTTTGAAAGGAAGGGATCATCAGGGAGCATCAGCCTAGGAATAAGGAAATGATGATGTAGGTTCTTACTGAAATTGAGGATTAGGGGCAACTTGTCCACCTGAATGCAGCGATGTGCCATGGGGCTATAAATACACACACAACGGTACCCAGCAGCGGTGGTGGTGTGTCTGATCGCTTCTGTCTGGGGTTTGCAATCCAAGTGTAAAACAGGCGACAGTGGTTGAGTATGGACAAAAAGGGGGTGCAAAGAAATGGGTGTAATGATGAACGTGGAAGAGCTGTGGTCTCAGCATCACGGCAAAAAAAAAAGAAGTGGGAAGGAAGAACCCGAAGGCACTGAAATAAGTAGCTTTGCCCATGTTTCTGGTAGCCCTTCAGGTGTAGTGCAGCATGGGAGAAAATTAAGTAGTCAGCCAGTATATTCAAATTTCGATTTTTATTTTTTCAAATGGTCTTCGAGAAGAAATAGAGCTAGGACATGGGCTGATAACAAGAACGGAAAAAAGGAATAATTATTCTACTTGGAGTTTGCTTGGCCATTAGTATTCTATTAAATTTTCCCCTGCTTCTAATGATATGAAGAACACTGGATACACTTAAAAGGATGCATGTCATTAAAATGGTATCTGACAACAGTTCTTCCACTGCTTATGATGCTTTTGATTGTTAATATAGATAAAATGTAAATGATCAGAATATAAAAACTCTCTTTTGTCTCTCTAATGTTTTCAGCTGCCTATTAAACAAATTATATGGGAAAGTGAGGAGTAGCCTGTTATTTGGTACAGTGGTGTCACTGAGATACTTTGAAATGCTTAACGGCATAAAATGAAGTGTCCTTGGTTTGTTTATTTTCCTCCTAGTAATGACATTTTAGGCTAAGTCAGAGTTGGTCCTTCAAAATGCAGTTGCCTTGTCCTTTCTACATAATCTTATTTTTTTTATGCATTATGGTACTGCCTTGCAGGGTGTTATGTCAGGTTTTTAATGAGCTTTTGAGCCCCTGTAGCATAGGGGTGGCTGTTCTGTTGGGCTGAATTCTCCTTTACTGTAATGCAACACTGCATAGAAGAGGCCATGTCTTGTCTGTATTTTGTGTTGTGTGTTGTTCTGTATTCTAACAGCACGCAGAAGATGCCATGCGGGAATGGTTCCCTGCCCAGGACCTTACGGCATGTGCATTTGTCGGGTCTCTGTTGCCCAACTGTAAGAGGTCAAGGGGAATCATTGGGGACCGCATCTGTTCTCAGCTGTCTTTTTGTCCTAAATCTGGGTTCTTTACCCAGTGTGCAAGCCAGTAACACACAGAGCAGAGGTATTTCTAAGTTTATTCCATTAATGTGCACAAATGGGGTCCTCGTCCCAAAACAGGAGCACCCCTTAGTTCCAAAACTCTCCACTTCTATACATTGATTATTACATATTCAAACTATTAATGCATATTCATTGTTATTCTCTTTAATGATTGGTCAACATTTCTTTGGTTTCCATGTAAATTACTGTGCAGACTTTGTCTTCTTTACCATCCCTGGAGGCGTTTTAAAAAAAAAAAAAAGGGTAGATGTGGTACTTGGGGATATGATTTAGAAGTGTTTTTTGTCAGGTTAGGTTAATGGTTGGACTTGATGATCTTAAAGGTCCCTTCCAACCTCAACAATTCTATGATTCTTCTTCCATTGTTCTCTTTTGAGTAGGTGGTATCGTTTGGGCAGGTGGTCAATGAGTCAGTGGTCGCAATCTCCCCCTGCGAAATTACGTTTTACCACCTCCTCCTCTGATCTTGGGAGTCCCAAGTGGTTTTCTCGGTTTGCTGACCAGGTTCATCTCTCTCTTGAGAGGAACACCCCGCTTATCAACAATGGTGGATAGTTCCTTAACTGAATCGTAGGTAAATCATGTCTAGTTACTATTTTAATATTACGTAAATAATTAAAGAGGGTTGGAGCAGTACAGAGGACTTGAGCAGCAGCAGGTTCCATTTTCCTAGGTTATGTCAATTTTACTACAACAGTCTGGCTTAATTTTTCAGCGCTTGCTGCTGCGTGAGTCAGTCTGTAGGTTTTGCTTTCTCTGCCTCCTGTAACGTCATCCCCGTCTCTCTTAACTTGCTCAGAGGAGGAGCTGACAGCTGTTCATTGACTCTGGTAGGGTGTAGTCATAGGGACGGTAATAGCTGCCGGCCAACACGATGCATATTAACGGCAGGTATAGGTGCAACTGAGCACTCCGAGCAGCTCTGCTGATGACGACAGTTTTGCTGAAAGGTTCTCTGCATGAGGGAGTCTTGGACTAGCTTGGTTGAGAAGTTAGTCGCTACAGCTGCAAAAAATGGAAGCGTATGTTTACTTGTGCAACCGCTGGTCCTGTTCCCAACCAGGTTGCTTTTGTAGGCAGCTTCCATCCCGCTACGGGAACGTGCTTTGTTCCTGCGTGATCATTTTCATCGCAAAGGGTCTGTTCCTTCAGCCGCAGAGCCGAAGCGTTCGCTGTCTGGCAGATGTAGGCGTTCAGTGCTGTCGTGCCACCGGTGTCGTAGGACATGCCCTGACTTCTCCAGCTGAGGATGCGGTCTGCAGCATCTTTCTGCTGTCGCGGCTGCATGGTCCTTCTGTGTGACGTCAACAGCATCTTGTACCAACCTCTCCCTTCTTCTGTCATCGTACGCAGCTGCGGGGCGGTGCTGCCGCCTCCTTCGTGCTGTTTAATGAACTTCCCAAACTCGAACACAATGTCATTGCTATTGCAGAGGCCTGCTAATTATTTAAAACCAACGGTTAATGAACAATTACGATAAGGGTTGTGTAGTATGATTGCAATAGCTAAATAATTAAAAATTTAAGAAGCAGTTTAACACGTCTTGGATGTGGTGCCTGGGGAATAAGCAAGAGTCTTGTTTTAATCACTTAATAGCGATTTAACAAGAAAGGCGGCGTAGCAGATTGAGGGGCGTTGGGAAGTGCAGCGTCAATGGAGAATTCAGCCGGATTAAGCGCAGTAGACAGGCTGGTCCCGCGTGTCCCCTTGGGCCAGCTGGAGGGGAGGACCCTGTGCAGGGACCTCCCCTAGGACGTGGTACGGGAATGAGCTGTAGCCGTTTGTTTTCCAGAGCGATGTGGTGGACCTCGGTCATCCATCTGCCGGCGTTTCACCTCATCAGGATCTTTTATGTGTGTCTGTGGCTGCCCTGGGGCACTACCCGGGCTCGCAGCGAGGTGGTTGTGTTGTGGGCCAGCAGGGTGAGTGGTGAATAGCGCGGTGTAGCGAATAGTAAGGAGGCAGTCTTGAGGTTGCCTTGTCCAGAAAAGTCTTCAGACTTGAAAATACTGCCTTGAAAGGCAGTTCCCTGTCTCTCACAAAGTTAGATTTACCCATTTTGACAAAGTATTTTCGCGTGCAGTTCCCTCAAGCGTGGGTGTGTTCTTCAAGGAAAGAGAAATCCCATCTGCATCCTTGGGCAGCCCTACTTGGGACCTGTAAGGTCAGACAGACACTGGCGCTTTCTCCTGCTTTCACTTTGGTTCCTTCTTTCCTGAAAGCCGCAGAGATGTCCCTGAGCACATGGGACAGCTTTTTGGTATTCTCTTTCCGTTCTGGTAAGGATCGCATCCAAACGGAGCGAAGCACTTGCCATCCACCCTCCGCAGGCGTTAACACGTTCAAGCCGGAGTCTTCCTCCGAGAGTTGTACCTGTGTGCTGGCCTAGAGAAACACTAACTGCAAGGATTACCTTTCCTTTGACGTTAGGGGTGCGTGGAGCCTGTGGGACCCTGCTTTGTGTCGACACGAGTAAGCGCAGAGTTGCCGATGTTCGGAGGAAAGGGCGGTCATCAGCTGTAGGGACGTTCCTGGTGGCCGCTTTGCAGCGGTGGAAAGTTTGGGGTGGTCTCTGGCTGTTTGCTTAGCAGCTCTCGGGGTGCTCATCAGAAAGCTAAACAGGCGTCTTTCCTTGAGAGGTCGGGGACGAACACACGCTCCTGATTTGCCATGTTGAAAAAAAGCAATTTTGCATAGTATTCTGCACTGCAAGTCTTTTTTTTTTTTTTTTGTAGTGCTTTTTTGCTTTCCTGTAAACTGAGGTAAGCGGTTTGTTCAGTATTGACAGCCGGTTTGTACATCAGCCGCTCACTTGCCGGGCTGGGAGAATGTGGAAATGCCTTATAAGCACTTTTGTGTTGTGCAATCGCTTTGATTCAAGAATATTTAGAACCTCTTTGCATCGGTGTGAAGTAAAATAAACCGCGGTCTGTGGCAGGGGCCGAGACAGGCGCAGGAGGAATCGCGGCTCCGAGAGTCTGAGCAGGGGCTTTGCGGAGAAACTGCTGCAGCCCCCAGGGAAAAGGTGGGGGGGGCACTGGCTTTTGGCTGTTAATTTTGTTGTTTAAGGTCAGATTATGTTGATCTAAATCGTGCAACTAATTCCATCAACAAGCAGGATTATTTACATAGCAGATGGAATTTAATTGGGGTGCTGCTTCTGCATCTCTCCCTTGTTTTGTATTTAGGTTGCACCTGAAAAAATAAACTGTTGGCCATGTTAGGAGGGAGTTTATTATGCTTACCTTGCTGGGGAGATGTTGAGCCGGGTATTTCCCTTATGGCAACTTACTTTTTATTGCCGTTTTTATGGCCCTTGCTGTGGTTGCCATTCATCTTATTCGACTTCAGAGCTGGTCCTCCAGTTGCTCTGTTTCTTTGATGGCAGTGAAAGGAGACAGCTTCTCCTCAGCATGTAGAATTGCTTTCCTTCGGCCTCCCTCCCCTGCTGGCCAAAGTCCTACCCAGAGTTAATTTTGTTGCCTTTGTAAATATTTTCTGTGTATAACACAGCGACAGTGGCACTGTGTAGAGAATCTGGAGGGGGGTGGTGGTGGAAATCAATTTGAGAGCTGGACAGAAAAATGCCTGTTAGCTAAAAAACATCTGTTTCAGCAAAAACCCAAATGTCACAGCCTCCATTTTTCATAAACCCGAGCTGTCGTCTTCCAGCTAACATGACCGAGGAGGTCTGCAGAGCTGCCCTTGCCTGAGCATCTGGCTGATGAACTGAGCCGGGGTTTTCCGCGGGGCATCCGATGGAGGGTTTCCGTGGGAAGGGCTGAGCTTTGCGCACACTTCGCACTTTCCCTTCTTCTTGCTGTATTGCACGATACCCCCTGGACGCGTGAGGGAATGATGCGATGCCTCCGCAGCCCGGGGGTCATACAGAAAGCGAGAAAGCGTTGTCCCTCTGGCTGTTGTTTCCTTTGCGAGCCAAAGCAGGTGCCAGGATGTTGGCGTGAGTTTTACGTGGCTTTGGACAAGAACAGCAGCGTGTTAGAGGTCTGCTTGGGGCAAAAACCTGGCTGTCAAAGAGGGGACCTGAAGAGTCCAGGGACAGGACTGCATTTGGTGGGGGGTCTGCTGGCACGCGTGGGGGTCAGCAAAGCTGCCGCTTCCCTCATGCGAGAAAACTGGTAGGTTCCCTCTAAAGTCCTAAGCATAATGAGAAAATTGTGCTTTGAGATTTTTTTTTTCCCCTCCCCTCTGTGAATATCTCCATCCAGAGCTCAACACTGATCCTGAAAAGATTCTTTTTTTCAATTTTTTTTATCTTGCTCTGAAATTCAGCCTTCCTGTGTGGCTTGCACCCTTGCACTGTTGCTCTGACTGGATGCAGCACAAGCATTGCGCTCTCTGCTGCAACTGGTGTCTCTCCTGACCAGACTGGGTCCCTTCTACAACCCAGTGAAGTATTAAGTGAAGAATCTTACAAGTTTTAAAGTTTGTCAAAACCTCCCTGCTGTGGTAGGGCGAGAGTCTGTGACCAGCTCTTCTGTAGTCCTCAGATAAGGCTTCATTAGGAGATCACAGAATGGTTTGGGTTGGAAGGGACTTCAAAGATCACCCAGTCCCACCCCCTGCCCTGGGCAGGGACACCTCCCACCAGCCCAGGTTGCTCCAAGCCCCATCCAACCTGGCCTTGAACACCTCCAGGGATGGGGCAGCCACAGCTTCTCTGGGCAACCTGGGACACTGCCTCACCACCCTCACAGTCAAGAATTTCTTCCTTGTATCTCATCTAAATCTCCCCTCTTCCAGTTTGAAGATGTTCCCCCTCGTCCCACTACATGCCCTTGTAAAAAATCCCGTCTCCAGATGAATGGAGATAACCAGCATCCTGATAGGATCTGATCTTTCAGTAAAGTAATGAGTACCGTGCAGTAGACTTTTTTGTATTGATAGGAATCGCCTTCATCTTCCTTTTTTGAATTCTAGTTAAAACAGCTTGTTTTCTTGGTGCCTGCCCCCCTCTTCCTCCTCCTTACTCCAAAAAGAAGGTGAAATAAAAAAAAACCACACAAGATTTTGGAGAAGCAGTTCAAATCAGTTTCTTGGATCGAGGTGTGCCCGTCCCTTTGGGTCTGCATTTCAAGACTGCCGAAGGAACGCATCGCCCTTGGACCAGAGACACGCGGCAGAACTGGCCGCAGGGAATCGGTTTCCCCATGTCAAACTGGTCACCTGCCCAAGACCGCGTGGCCGGAGC
>RSEF01000004.1:5493257-5508760 GCA_003993805.1 Himantopus leucocephalus | reverse complement strand
TCCACAGGTCGATTAATTTAATAAAACCACATTAAGTAGGTAAAAGGAATACAGAACAAAGGCAAGAGCAAGAGAAAACAGTTTACAGACACAACATAGGCCACTTAAGCTGTGCTACTGTGTACGAAACGATGTGCATTGTACCGGTCACCAGCTTTGCCCGCGGTGCCCGGCCGGCCCGTCCTGCCGGGGCTCTCTCGGTAACCGGCCGTCCCGCTGCGAGCCGAGCCCCGGAGCCGCCCCTGCAGCCAGCCCGTCGCCGGGCCTACCACGGGCCAGCCCGGCGCCACCGCGGCCCCAAGGTCAACGGCAATGAGAGGGCCCGCCAACCCTTTCGGCCTCAGAAACCATTAGATTAAGGCAAAATACTCTTAAAAAAAAAAAAAAAGATTTCCCGTAGGAGTGGGAGCGGGCCGGCGGCAGAATCCCCCGTTCCCCACCACTAGGCCTCCCCTCGCCTCACTGCCCCGGAGCGGGGGGGGGGCGCAGGCCGGCGGCCCTCCTCACCCCCTCCCCAGGGCGCCGGGCGTCCCCCCGCCCCGGCCGCGGGCTGCCGGCTGGGGAAGGCCCCGTGTGCCGCCTCCCCGCAGGGAGCGGGGCAACAGCCGAGGAAGGAGACCCCAGTACCTCACCGCCAGCCCCCAGTACCTCACCGCCGGCCCCAACCAACATGGCGGCGGGGAGGGCGGGGTGTGGTGGCGGGCGAGGGGCGGGGCCCGGTGACGTCTGGCGATGGCGGGCAGGAGGGAGGGGGTCCGCCGCCATCCCGGCAGCCATAGCGACGACGCTACCTGCGGCGAGGGGAGCCGGCGGGGGGGGGGCGGCGGCGGCGCGGACAAAGGCGGCGCCGCGCGATCCCGCACCCAGCGGCCCCGGAGGGGGTGAGTTCGGGGTGGGGGGGGACGGGACGCCGAGCGACACCCCCGGGACGGGAGGAGCGACACCCCCACCTTCCCTCTCCCGGTTACCGGACCGGGCAGCGAGGGGCCCTGACAGGCCGGGCCGGGCCTCCCGTCCGGCGGGGAGCGCGGGGCCTTCCCCCGGCGCCGGGAGCGCTGGCGGAGCCCGCCGCCCTTTCCCTCAGCAGGGCCGTGAGGAGGAGCGGGGCGGGCGGCCGCGCTGCCAGGCCCCGGCGGCGCCTGCCCGGCCTGGCCCCTCTTCGGCCGCGGGGAGCGGGGCGGCCCGGTGTGTGTGTCCCCAGGGGTGAGTGCGGGGCGGCCGGCGGCGGGGCCCGGGGCTGGCTGGAGACTTGCTGGGGGCCGCCGGTGGGGAAGGGGCGCGGGGGGGCGGGCGGCGTTGTGGCCGCGGGCAGGGCCGGGCGAGGGCTGAGGGGAGAGGCCGTTCGAGCGCAGATGCCTCAGCCTTTATCTCTGCCGCTCCCCGGCGGAGAACAAAGAGGATCAATTAAGCGGGTGCAATTATTGGTGTTTCTCTGCCTTCCGTAGGTGCGCTTTGAGCGTCAAATCGGAATTGGTTTTCCTCCCGTCGTTCTGTGAGGAAAGAGGGTTTTTCCTCGGTTAATCGGTGGCATCTTGGCACTCGAGCTGAGGGTTTGAACCTGGTCCGAGATAGGGCAGAGAGGCCCCGCAGCACTTAAGAGCACGATACGTGTTTAAAAACCGGCCAGTTTGGTGTATTAAACACAACCTGGAAGTGAGAAAATAGACGAAAGCAGATGTGCCCTTGAAAGTCTTCCATAGGATTCTTCTGACCATTATGGTAGAATGGATGAGAAACCACGCACAGCTGTTAGTTCGTTTTGCCCTGCTTTTGCATCTCTCTTAGTCGCACCCGAATAATTTTTTTTTTTCTTGTTACTGTCACCTTTTCAGCATTTGGAAAAATAAAGGAAAAAAATAATGTGGTGCTAATAAATTTTGCTGTCAGTATCAGCACAATGTATGCATGTTGTAGTCAGCTGTGCTAATAGGTAACGCTCTGAGACTGTTTCATTTTATAGCATCCTGGAGACAGTTACTAATTACATTTCTCATCACCCTGTAAAGAGGTAAACAGTAGCATTTTTCGGCCCAGGCTTTGCAAAATGTCAGAGTAGTTCTGCCAGTTTAAATGTGACTATCCGCCTACTTAAATACTTTGCAGAATATGTGCCTTCGTAGATTAGCAAATTGAGGTGAGGTTAACCAACTTGCTCAAGGTCATGGAGTGTCAGTGACAGAGTTAGCAATAATGGAATCCAGCCATCCTGGCTGCTGGGTCTGTGCTCTAATCATGGGATGACTCTCCCAAATAATTGCAGGTAGTTTAAACATTGCTTTGCGTAAGTGCACATTAAGGCCTTCAAAAATTTTTGGAGAAGCAAAATGTTAATAGATCTGCTTCAGATCTCCTGCTGTATTTGCATGTAGCTTAAATAATTGCACTGCTTGATGTAGGAGGAGGGAATTTTGAAGAAGACTTTGTGGCTTGTAAATATACGTTCAAAAGGCATCAATTTTATTGAGTATATAGTGTAGCAAGGCTTATTGTGTAGGTTTAGAGGGTAGATCATGAGATACAACAAAAATAGATTACGCTGTAATTAGACAATTTTTAAAAGGAGAATGTGGAGACCGTGACTGTAAAGAGGTTATCTTCTGAATAAAGTGTTTACCAGATGACATTCTGTAGGGTTCTTTGCAGTTGTTAGGGAAAAAAGCGACCAACAAATGCATTTGGAAGCCATGGTGACGAGGCTGTTGGAAGTTGAAATGGGAACAAAAAACTTCCTCACTTGATTTATTTTTTCAGCAGATACTTACTAAGTAAAAACAAATCACGATCGGTGTTATTTCTGACCCTAGAGAGAAGTTACGCCTCTCTTCGTGTTTTTCTCTGTCGAGTTAAATTTATGAAGGAAGGGATTTCAAAGGAAACGCTGGCAGATCTGTGTGTGCTATTGTGACACCAGCAGTATATATTTAGTAACTTCAGGGGGGAAAGATCCTTATTGTGCTAAAAAAAAAAAAAAAGGCAGTGGGAATTGTTTGTCTGGACTTCAAAGAGCGTTGGAAAGCAAGCTGGCATTGTTCAGGTGTTAGGCTTTGGCCCGTGTCCTGTAGCGAGCATTTCATTTGACAGATTCCTGCACCTGCGGGGAGTTTCGTTGGTGGTACCAGGAGAAGCCCATCTGCACAGTGTAGGTCACAGATCTTGGTTTTGTACAGATTTGTTTGTGCTTACCTTTCTGTTCTGCAAGTAATCAGCGGTGACTACTGACTAGAAAATTTAGTGATCATGGTGAGAATCTGCTGCGCTGCGGTGCTCAGCGGAGAAGAGCGGCAGCCAGCTTTCTTTTAAAGGAACTGGCTGGCGTGCCAAAAGCTGTGTAGCCATATTCTGAACACTTACAGGAGCGCTGCTTTAGGGTTAATCTGTGCAGAGAAGTTCTGATCATACAGAATTTCTCTGTAAAAGTCTTTACAGTTTCTTGTTGCTGAGTGCTGTATGAAAGGTGTGCTGTTATTGATGCTAAACCATCAAATCTCCCCAGCGTATGTATAGTTTGTAAAGCGGTCTTCAGGAAAAGTACTTTTACTGATATTACTTGGTAAGATATCCCAGCAAGGTGACTTTTATGCCAAAAATGATTGTCTCGAAAAGGATGCTGATTGCTTGCTTAGAAATCCAGAAATTCATATCCTGAATGACACTGCTGTGTCAGCAAACATGTCTACTGTAGGCCTGGGTTTGCCAGATTTTAACTTTTGCCAGTCTGAGCAGCTTCTTATCCAGCCAAGTTAAATCGGAAAAGGAAGCAATAACGGGGTATACTTTTTTTAAGATTGGTGGCTTTCCACCTGCAAGTTGTGGAATCCCGGGAGGTTTGTGCGCTTTTGCGTGCTGTGTTTTCAATGGATGCGTAAGAAAAAAGAGCCGATTAATAGGCTGTGGTCCATACCTCCACTGATGTTGTGATTTGTGCTGCTGGCTGAGCTGAAGAAATTGGAGTTGTGGTATGACACCAGGAATTAGAATGAAATGTGCAGTGTTTAAAAAAAAAAATCTAAATAATATGAATTATTATAAATAATGTTTTAAAAATATTAAATATAGTCATTTAACATATCTAGCAGTAGTTAGCTATTGGTTGCATGGTAGTTTAAAACATTTATTAGTAAAAAAACCCTTTTGTTAATTTCAAAGATTGCCTGTGTTTCTGCTACTCATAATGTATGCAGTATAGATATATACAAGAACTAAAGATTCTCATATATGTTTACTGTATAATGCATTGAGCTAACTTTTGTAAAAAAAAAAAAATATATATTCTTCTGCCTATGAGAAGTTTCAAAAGTATTTTGTATTTCTGTGAGCTGGCAGTTTTTCCACATTAGCTCTTCATATAGTCTTTATATATTTGTGTATGGAGCAGTGAATCTCACTTTGCGATAGTACATAAAGTTGTTGAAAAAAATAATGCGTACACTTGCTGCACAAAGTGATTTCAGAGTTTGTTAATTCTTATGAAACAAAAGGGATTTACCAAAATTCTAAGAAGCACTTGGAACCCAAATTGCCACTTACAGAGCTATTTCTTTTTCTAGACTCTTCTTAATAAGGTAGCAGAACATCAACTTGGAACACTATCATTGGGGATTTGTTTTCAGAATATTATTAGTAGCATTTCAGTGAAGTGGAAACAAACCTGTGCTGAAAAGAAACTGGATCTTGGGGAAAGACATTTCAGTAAGAGCCATGAATTTAAATTCTACAGGGATGATTTGCTCTTAAAATAAATACATTTAAAAGCTTAGTTTGTGAATAAGGATCGGAGCTTGTAAATCTGAAGATATGACAGATACACTCTAGCAAACACCTAAACTTGTGTCATGTTTCAAGCATGAAACATGTATCTGGTGCTTGGAAATGTGAGCATCATGCTGTCATGATGTTTGGATTTGATTGTTCATAATGCTAGGGCTATCTGCTGCTAGAAAGTTCAGAAACTAAAATTCTTAAGGTGCAACCAAATCGGTTTATTGAACTGGAGAACAGCTGAAATGGACATTGTTTCATAAAGCTTCATTGGAAGTGGAAATTACAGCTAATGAGTCAGTAGAAACTTTCTGTTCTTTTAATGCTTTATGCTATAGACTAAAGTTAAGCCTCAAAGGAGACCTTCAGTCTTATAATTAACCTGTAGGAGCTATAGTAAAATATGACATTCTTGTGGGGAAAATGTACGTAGCTGTTTCACTTTGTTCTCTCTGTAGTGTGTAAAGTCAATGGTATGTGTGCTGAGGAGTCTGGCCTTAATTTTATTTTATGAAGTACGTTTGGGATTGTTGCTTGATCGGGTCATAGGTTCTGGTTTTAGTTCTGGAATGTCACTCAAAATAAAACAAAACTGTGGGGGTGGCAGAGGGAGAATTACAATGGTTATACAAATGGTTAGAGACAGTGGTGGTAGAAAACCTGTCTTTATTTTTTCATCAAATAGTAAATCCCAAATCTGTTTGGTATTATTCATCCTGGTTATTTTTCAATTCGTTGCCTGTAACTACCATGCAATTGTAATGAGAGTTTAGTTTAAACAAGGCGTGAAGCTGTTCCCCATTCTTTTGTTCTGAATCTCTGGGATTTGACATACCTCAGTGCCTATGTGAGCAGATACCTCGGTTGTTATACCTCATCCGGGAAGGTCACCACTGCAGAGGGATTCCTGCCTAAACGGTGACTACTGCTGCCTTACGTCTTTGTGTTTCCTCATTTCTGATCTGTTTTTTCTCTAGTGTTAGTGTTCTGAGGCAGGGATGGGATATCTCTTTGTTGCTGTTCTTTGGTTTGTGTTGCAAAGACCCAGCATAAGCAGTGCTTGTCATGGGCTGGGACCCCAAAATGCTGCCGTGATACACTGAAGAAGTGCTTGCCCATTTATTTTATAGCAGTTTGTTAAATGGAGGGAAACCTGATGCGAGTATTTTTTCTATTTCCGTATTTTTGAAGGAACTTAAGTAAAGGTAGATTCATAACCAAGCGTCAAGTTCTATATTTTTACACCTTTGTTGACTGCCTCAGTTTAGTATAGACTTATGGAAATAATCTTCTTGCCTTTTCTCTTTTTTTTCCCCTTTTTTCCTTTAGAATTGCCAAAATGCTTTGGAATTCTTAAACGATTCAAAAACTGAAGTCTCTGAGGATCCAAAATCATAAGAACACAAGAAGCAGCAAGGAGGATTCAGTGCCAATGCAGCAACAAAAAAGACAGCCAGAGTTAGTGGAAGGAAATCTTCCTGTTTTTGTTTTTCCTACAGAACTTATATTTTATGCAGATGACCAGTCAACACACAAGCAGGTGTTGACTCTATATAACCCCTATGAGTTTGCCTTAAAATTCAAAGGTGGGTTTCTTAGGTTAAGTTCTATTTAAGGGTTAGCTGGTGATCTTGAACAGTCCAATTATAATTCATGTAACAAATCATATTTGTGACAAAACCAAACTCATGTCTTTACATGCATCTGTTGATCACATTGGTGAGGTATTAATTCATGATTTGTTACCACTACTGTCCTTTTCATTGCAGTTCTTTGTACAACTCCAAATAAATATGCGGTGGTTGATGCTACTGGTGCTGTGAAGCCTCAGTGCTGTGTTGATATGTAAGTAAAAGTTGGTTGTTTTGATTTTTTTCCTAATGTACGATACTTGGATCACCTTAATTTGTTTTATTATTTAAAGTGTAGTAAATGACAGCATGCAGAGTGTAAACTAAGTTGGATAAAGTTACAATATCTTCCTAATCTCTTACATACTTGTGGCCATCTGGTCTTTGCTATTCTTTCAATCTAGGGCAGAAATATTACAATATTGGAGATATTTCCTCCTTTAATTTTGTCTTGAGGCATAAATAAAATGGTAGTAAACGCATCCTGTAGTATAGTTTGTAAACCAACAGTGAGAGTAATACGAGCCTCCTCTGAGTACTTATTTGTTATTTCTAACAAGAAAAGCAAGACTCCCAGGGGTTGGGATTTCTTTGTGAGAAATATTTGTTTGCAGATGGGCAAAATGAAAATGAATGCAGTTCTACTGAGCACACTTTCCTGGGCCATGTTTCATAAAGGTACTTTTGCCTACCTTTCACCCCGACCGCCTCTCTCGTTCTCAGATCTGTCTCCCCTTTACTTGTTTCGCCTGTCAGGTCCCAACCTAGTAACAGAGAAAAGATGAACACCAGTTAAATGACCACAGTAATGTATAGGGTCTGTAGGCTGCTATAATTCAGAGCAGGTATATAAGCTAAAATACCCCAATCTTTTTCATCTTCCATTTGCCACATTATTTCTGTGTTGATATACAGATGCAGCTGAAGAAAGTATGAAGTACCTAAAGGAGCAGACTGAGCTTTCTGGCTAGAAATTTGCAAACTGTAAAACACCTCCTGGAATCTCTGTCTAACAAACAGCCGTATACAAAAACCCCGGCTATTGAATGATCTGTCTTTTGTCAGATAAATAATACTGTGCTTGGGGAATGACTCTTTCCTGTAGACTGTTTTCCTTAGGTGTAATTTGGAAAATTCCAAGGGCTCACCAAATAGAAAGGAAGTTTAAAACATGGAACTAGAATTTTCAGTGGGCAGGGGCAACAATCCTAAAAATGGAACAAAACAGGTCAGAATATACCAGTGTACCAGTGAGCTATTCCAGTCTTCAGCAGACATTTATACAAGCTTGATTACGTTTGGTTCGTCTTAAAAAAATATCTTTCATTAAATAAAGGAAAATAAGACATATGCATGTTTCCAAGGGAATTTTTTGTGCAGCAAAACCCCCATCCCATTCCAATGGTTGCTGTCTAAGGGCAGTGTTTACTGCTAGGATATGAGCAGTACTATGCAAGTATGGCCGTGTGCCAGATAAACAGATATTCTACAGAGCTTCCAATTATGCAATGGTCTCTAAAAAGAAACAGGAGAATGTATCTGTTTATAAGGGTCTGCAGAAAACATCTCTTTGCTTGGCAGCAGACGCATGTTCACATAGCACGGTGTTATGTAAAGATTCTGTTTAGGTTGGTAGTTGGTACCATGGTACTAAGAGTAGAAACAAAAATTTAAAAGGAAGTGTTAAAGGAAGAAGTAAGAGTTGGATCTGCTGTTCTGATATGCTAAGGGTTGTATGAATTAGGATTGTCAGGGGGCGAAAAAGCCTTTTGTTTTAGTGAAGGCAGTTGCCCAGCCAACACTCAGCTTGCTGAAAGCCTGTCATAAGCACACTCGTTTGCCTCCGATGTGATGTAAAACTGCGTATGTTCCTGCAGCCCTCTCGCTTGGGCGATGACTTAGTCTCTGTTTCCTTGTTGAATAGTCTATTCAAACTAGATATCAGTTACAAGCACTGGCTATCTGTTAGTGGTAATACCTTGATGTGATACAGTTCCTTTAAATGAAGACTGAAACACAAAAATCTGTTTCTTGCAGCAGTTTAACGTATATATTATCACAAAGATAGGTTTCTTGAAGCAATTTTAAGACTACTGTCCTGTGTTACTAAGGGTAGAATAATTATTTTCCCCTCAGAAAATGGAAACCTTGAAGCCAAATCACTTATATGTAGGTATTTTTTTCAGATTAGCTATTGTTATCTTAGAAATTCAGAATAGCCTTTCACAAAAAAAGTTTCCATTTTGGAAGAATAATTAAAATCCATATTATCCCCAAGAGCTGATACAACTTCAAAACCTAAATGTTACAGCTTTTTAATGCTAGATATGTATTTTCATAATGAATCATAAATGCAGAGGGGAGCAGTTGAGCAGAGCGCTGCTCAGAGGTCTGTATTGCCTTTGATCAGTGTGTTATTTTAAAACTGCCTTTTGTAGGTCCCACATACAATTTTTTCCCATGAAACGCCATAAAAATAGAAGCAATGCAACAACTATCACCCTGTCTTACTGTTGAAGCCATCTTGGTCAACGTATTCAGAACAGTAGTGGCACAGAGTTGTTGCTGGACAGTGAAAAGGCTTACCAAGAAAATAACTGACTCTCTAGCTATAATTCAGAGAACATGTCTACACCACGGTCTGAGTTGCGATTGCAGCTTGCATAGCTACGCCCGCCCTAGCTCTTGGGAGCTAGTGGGGTATCTGCAGCATCATGCATTTCAATGCAGGCTACGAAACATGCTCAAGGTAGCTAGATTGATGGGCAAAGTTCTGACAGCACAGAGCTCTGCTGTTGATATCCAGATTTACTCATTGAAAGACAGGTGAGAAATGCTTTTGTAGATACATAGTTGTCATTTTTGCTGCACTGCTACACGCTTTTAATGGTGGGCTTCTGATTTTGGAAATGCCTTTACGTATGGAGAAGGGAATGGGGATCTGAACTATTGCAGTGTATCTGTGTGTGGGGGACAGAGGGGAAACATCGGGATGTAGGGCATAATTCCACAGGAGATGTGCTTTTTACGAGTTCCTGTGTTTGAACACGTTGTTTTCCTCTGCAGTGTGATTCGTCACAGAGATGTTCGGTCGTCTTACTATGGTGTGATAGATAAATTCCGTCTACAAGTGTCTGAGCAGAGCCAGAGGAAAGCATTAGGGAAAAAGGAGATTATTGCTACTCTACTTCCATCTGCAAAGGAACAGCAACAACAAAAGGAAGAGGAGGAAAAACGAATAAAAGAACACCTGGCTGAAAGTGTCTTTTTTGAGCAGACTTTGTGTCAACCAGGTAGCTGAAATCTTTTATCCCTCCTGTCTTCTGAGTCAGTTATGAATAGCTCAAGTGACTAGAAAGCCTAGACTAAAGTAAATTTTAAAATAATTCTTTTTATTTACCTGTAAGACTGCTGTCTTTATCACTGGGGAATGACGGTGCCCAAGAACCCAAACTGTGGCTATTCTGCTTACGCTGTCTGGATTAATCGAGACCCTTTGCTGCCCCAGGTTTGCGTGTCATACCTTGGAGAGTACATCCTCTTTCCTTTGGTGCAGAAGTTCTGTCACGGCCAATGGGAATTTATCTGCAAAAGGATGGCAGTTATTTTTTCCCTTGGGCTCTTTCAGAACATATGCCCCTTCTGAGTTTGTTCCAAACCCTTAATCCTCCATTTCCTGATGAGCAGGAAATATTGCCAAAACATCTTCTAAAGTGCTCCTTGTTCTGCGCCATCTCATTTGTCTGTCTCACAAGTGCAGAAAAACAGTTTCTAGCTGAAAACTCTTTGCACGTTTCATACACGAGGAAGTGAATCAACAATCTTGGGCAAAAAGTGGACTGAACAGTTAAATTGAAGTGATAGGGGGAGATATAAAAACTATCAGGTTTTACCGGAGCTGAATCTGAACTGGTTCTTGACTTGACGGTCTACCTTCTTATTACTTTTACTGATTCATACTGTAATATTCTTGTCGCTGTTTTATTTTTCATGGCAAGAACAAATATTAATTCCAGAAAATAGGTGAACCTGCTTTAGAGTGCTCCTGTTGTTAAAACCAAACTGTTTCACTGTTTAAACATAGTTTGTTGGCTGGTGAAACACCTTTTACTGAAACAACCCTCAAGATAGGTATTAGTAGGATACACGGTTAAAGCAAACCTACAAGATCTCTGGGCTCACAGAACGAAATGTTACTATGTTTGTTCCAGTACAGAGGGTTTTAACCATCCTGCACAATCTGATACTGGTCCTAATCCAAATGCTATTTCTCTGCTTAAAAACCTTATTGACTACATTGTATTGCTTGTTTACAGAAAAACAGTAAACAAAGCAACTACAGACTTTGCATACAACCTGTAACATAGAAATAACAGGATTATGGAATTAAAATAGGACACACATCGCTAGTCACTGAGGATAGAAAAACTTGATAAAAGCATTGGCTAATTTCCAACGGCTCTAAAGAACTTGGTTAGAGGTATTCAAACTAACATGTTAACAGCTCTTTTCCAAGATGTCACAGTGTGCCTCTGAGCAGGTTCCAGCTGTTAAACTGCAGCGCAATAGAGAGTACAAAGGTCAGTTCATGTATAGTTTGCATTTCCTTATTCTGGTGATATTGGACTGTCAGAATGGTTCACTCTCACAGTTTTTAAAGTAAGATTCAAATATTTCTAATTTGTGGCACATAAACTGGTTCTGGCAGGTGCAGCCCTTGAATCCTCTAAAGAAAGAAGGAGAATGCATCTGGCCCAAGAACCTGTGCTCTCGCTGTAGCCAAGTTTTGTTCTGGAGGTGCAAGGAGAGTTACCTGCCTGTGCAGCTCCTTTAGGTGCTCTTTCCTAATTGATTACTAATCGCTGAAGGAACATACAAAGGAATGGAGTCAGGATGCATGGTGAAACCTCAAGTGTTGCTGAAACATCCAGCTGTCACGAGCGTGTATATATAGCTACTGGGCCTGGCAGGCTGTGTTCCTCCAGGAGGGAGGGGTTTGGGAAGTCATGTGCAAACAAGTTCCAGCATCAGAACAGGGAGCAGCCTTCTCCGCTGCAAAACGCAGAAGGTTTAGGGAGGGTGTTTTCCACCCCCTCCAATCTCCAAAGGGAAAAGAAAATCTCAGGATATTGCAGCTCCAATGGACCGCAAACATTTTTTACAGAATATGTAACACATCCAGTAGATATTCCTTACAATTGGTACCGTCTTTTTTTTCAGAAAACAGAACTGCCTCGTCGGGACCTAGTTTACTAACAGTCTTCCTAGGAATAGTGTGTATTGCAGCACTAATGCTACCTACATTGGGGGAAATGGAATCCCTGGTGCCTCTCTACCTCCACTTAAGTGTGAATCAAAAGTTAGTAGCTGCTTATGTTTTAGGTAAGTATTTTGGATTTTGTAAATATTTTCTTGCAACTCCTGTGATTTGGGAGACTTCTCCTGTGTTTGCTGGCGGCTTCAGGAAACTTGATGGAGACAAAGTACCACATTACATTGTTTTGCATCTCCACTTATATTTTTAGCTTGCAGCCGTAGTGACATCAGGGTAAATTAGTTTCTGTAAGTATTTTAGACCAGATACAGTCGATATTTATTCTATACAGGCCCCTACACGTTCATTTCACCTTCATTTGATGACTGGCCAACTGTAGTCATCTGACAATAAACCTGAATGGAATGTGCTGTTTCTTCTTTTTATATTGAAATAGAGAGTTACTCCATTGCAGGACCTAGATATTTTATTTTATTTCTCTCTCCAACCCAAATGAGCTGGTCTGAAAGGCTCCATTCACTACCTTGTTGATAAGCAGTTGAAATGTGTAGAGATAAGTTGTTGTAAACCCTCCTAAAAGACCACTACCATCCACAATTCTTCCTGATTTGTAACTTGCTCCTAAATTAGCAAGCATAGAGTAGAGAAGTTGCACATTTCACTTGTTATGACAATTTTTCTATAACTATTTCAGATTTGAAGAACAGTCACTCTAAACTCAATTCTCCTGTCCCACTACCTGGCAGAAGTGAGGATTTAAAGGAAACGAGCTAGGCAGCTTCAATCTGATAGCTAGAGGTGAGGTAGTGATGGGAAAAGATGCAAGTTCTTGGTGGTTAACACGCACACTCAGTCAACTGAGTGACTCCCGCGAGTCAGTTTGCTGGAATGGTTTGAAAACTCCCTTGTTGCAAACCAGAAACCCACAGCTTTGCCTGAGCCCATGGTGGTGTATTTCCAGATCAGGACCTTGCAGTAATCCTCGCTTCATTTTTATCTCTAGTTTTGAAAATTACTCTGGTGCCTGATGGTGCCAGCTATAGTATTTAACCGTTTGACTCATACATTCACAACAGCTTACCTGTTTCTAGATTCACTGTGAAGGTCTTACAGGCTTTGATTCCTTTGGTAGCAGCGTTCTTAGTGTTCATGAAAAGAGTCGTCTTCTGTACGTAACTCTTGCTCATCTAGAGTTGATTGCCCTTGAGAAGGTGAAACCACTTTCTTCCACAATGAAGTACAGCTGGATTGTGTAGCGTTTACCTGAAAAGGGAGGTTAATACCATACCAACTGGGCTGTACAATATTTGAGAAGTATTTGCTTTATTATTATTTATTTATTATTGCCTGAAAGTCCCTATAGAAGGTGGTATAGGCCGTCCTGTAGCACCTTCCAGAAGCTTCTGTCATTACTCTGCAATGATTTAGATAATCCAAGCTAAGGCCTACAGCAGTTCTGGTAGTACTGATTGTCTAAGCTAATACAGACCTTAAGAAATAGCTCAACTATAATTCCTCTGTAATGGATAAATTGCTTATCTAATGGAAGGGCAGCATTACAGCTCTCTTCTGTCACGCTTCTATCTTCAAAATCTTTATACAGTAAATAAGTCAAATCAGTGTGTAATGGCAGCATAGTAAAATAGTCTCAGAAATTTCTTTATCAGTAGTGAGATCTGTAGGCTTTAGCTAAGATCTCTGCAGTGAAAGGCTGTTATATTAACGTCATCTGAGCCTGCAAGAAAGTTAAGATTGCCCAAGAACTGATAAATTACTATTTTGATATTACGTAAGGTTGGAATTCAAGGAGCCCTAATGTCTTTCCATATGCCTCTTTGCCTCGTGCAATGTAACTCACAGCTAGGAACTTGCAGATTGTATTTTTTCTGGTATCTGCACATAATTAAAGTGAATTTTTCAGTGTGCCATGAGTAGGTTTATTAGCCCCATATTTCCTACTTTCATCTGGTTTTAATTGTTTTTAACTTCTATCAGAGCGGTTCTGTTTGGGTTTTTTTCCTCCCTCTTCAGAGGTCACAACAAAGAGTCTGTAGANTCTGCTTTCATCTGTTTTTAATTGTTTTTAACTTCTATCAGAGCGGTTCTGGTTGTTTTTTTTTTTCCTCCCTCTTCAGAGGTCACAACAAAGAGTCTGTAGAAATCTCCCTATGCAGACTGACAAGGAAGCTTAACACCTTTGTCTAAAAACTAGTCTTCGATCAGTTATTCTGCACACAGCAGAAACAAAAATGTCCCGGAGCCTTCAGCTCATCTGCCTTACTGACGACGCAGCAGCTGAATTACGCTGCCCATAACCAGCCCCCCTGAAAACTGGTGTTACGCTTACCCAAGTCAAAATCTCAATGTTGAGATTTTCCAGGAGTGAGATCGATAACTGTTTGGAGTATTTATAGCTTCTTTGAAGTTTAGTTACTGGATACACTGAACTTCGGTGTCCTTTTTACACAGGTTTTGACTATGTCAAAATTCAGGGCAGTGCTTCCAGTATTGAAGTTAAGTGTATATAAAAATTCATTCTACGTGTATTCATGCACTTTTACCTTAGTTTCTGGCCTGTGACAGGGTAAACTGTCTTTTCTTTATTTTAAATGCTTTATCCGGTGAAATTAAAGCGTTTAGTTCTTAATTCTTGTCTTTCAGGTCTCATCACCATGGTTATTTTGAGAACATGAGCAATGAGATAATAGGATGTCAAACACCTTACTGTATATTCACATCATGAATGTGGACTGCCTTTTACTCCCATTTGGCTCATTAAGACGCTAGCAAAACCGTTCAGTGATTTAAGATACCTTCAGAAGTGTAATATATTTTAACTATGTATAATAAATGAAAGACTCAAAGCACTTTTCGGTGCTTCTGTAACAGACAGCTATGAAATGTTCAGTGATACCTGTGAAAATAATTTGAAAAACTTTTATATCTACGCCTACTGTAAAAAAAAAAAATCCTTATTAAAGCAACATTTGTTATTTTTAGTCTATGTTCACATCAGTGCGTGATCACTATAAAAGCAAACTGTCTTATGTAAAACGTTTGGTCGGTTTGTGGTTGTACGTGCTGAGGCTGGTGCATAACATTTCTGTATACGTACCAGAAGGAGGAGAGTCGTGACTAACCATTGAAGAAAATGAAAAATTCCATCAGTGAAACTATGAAATAAACCATGAATTTTCAGGTGAAGAAGTAATTCGCAAATTCCTTACTTCATTTCAAATACATCGTTGAGCGCTCGTTTTTCTTACCTGGGGAAGTAATTTCTGCAACAGCCATTTTGTATCACAATTGTAGACAATAAAAACAAGTTCTGTAATGAGATCCTTTCGTTTCTTAGGGCTGCATGCAATATGTGAACCAAGTGGCTTTAACGGAAGCTGAACTCACACTGCACACTAATACAACATTCTGCATTTTTTTTCTATTTTAGAGACCAAACTAAGTATAGCAACAAAGGCATTGCCCTACACCTTCCTTCCCCCCAGCTGAGAGAGGGCATTTCTTTTGTATCAGAAACTCCTGCTCAAATGCCAATTTTATATTCAAAGTTACCTTGTTTGTTATAACAACGATTTCCCTTCATTTGGCATTTCATTGTTGAGATGTTAAGTTTAAAAATATTTCTACTGAAGGGTCGCTGCTACTGCATTTGAGTCATACACACAAATCTTTATAAGAAGCCTCTATAATGTGCTCTGATCTATATTAAAAACATTTCGGAAATTAAACTTTCTTTCCCCCTGCATGTTTTGGGTCACTTTTCTGTTTATGCATGGAAGTACAAAGAAACCATGCAGAAATTAGTGTTTAAAAAAAAAAAA
>RSEF01000004.1:5470513-5483979 GCA_003993805.1 Himantopus leucocephalus | reverse complement strand
TGGATGGTCTTCTATCTCTGTTACACCTTTAACAAGAAATAAGGAGTGATAAAAATTACTACTCATTTAAACTAAAATCAATTTTCAACATACTTCTACAGAGAAAACAGAACAGAGGTTCAAACTTGTTACATGTAAAATAATAATCTATCGTAAAACCTAGAAGTTTGACGCTGACATTTTAAAGACNCTATCGTAAAACCTAGAAGTTTGATGCTGACATTTTAAAGACTGTTTATTTCCTGGAAACATTTTGGCCCAAGCTTCAGTGAGCTATGAACTGAGGTTTAGATATCAGATATTTATTCTTCCGTAGCAAAGAATAATCTTTTTGTTTCAGTTTATTCCGCTATCACTTCACTGACAAGCTCCACCAAAGCAGAGAATCTGAGAATAAGGAAAGCTTGTTTTCCTCTTGCAATCAACAAAAACAAGGTCCAGGATTACTACTAAACTTATATATTGACTTTGATTTCCAAATACCTTAGAAGAAGGGAGGACAGATACATGCTTAAATAGGCCATGACAGAAATCAGATAAAAGTATTTTAAAAGTTGTCTCAGAACCACAAGTGTTCTGTTACAGTGGTAAAACAGACGCAATAAAATAACCAGGAGTTACACTTGAAGAAAAATGTAGGAACATAGAGAGACATTTCCCAATAAAGCTGTAAGGTGTCTACCAGGTCTCTGCATCAGTTTTTGGTTTTGAAGGGTGATTGTAAATCTACAGTACCTGTGCGCGTCAGTTAGCAAGGACTTTGAAAATTTTCTATTTGTGAAATATACCAATAGTTGTATTTCTTGTTTCGTTAAGCAGGTTACATTAGTTTTGTATCAGATCTACATGACTACAGCAATGGAGAGGCATTAGAACAGAACTACTATTAGTTTTATAGAACAGTAAAAGCTAAGTTATCTATTTGTCTGTTTTATCCTTACAAACAGTTCCATTTATCTGGTTATCCATAGTGCCAAAGAGTGACTAGAAATAGATGAGGCAACAGCCAATTAAACAGAATGATGAGAAAAGCCATATGAATTATTATAAAACCACTGTGGCCTATTAGCCAAAACACAATACTGTACCTTTTCTTTTTATTGACCCAAGAACACTTGGTCGAATGCAGTTAATTGGACTTTGGCTTCTCCTGCTAAAAGAAGGCATACGCTATACTGAGATCATCATTCATAACGGAAGCCTGAAAACACGTAAAGAATCAAGAGACGTTCAGATAACAAACTATTAAGTGGAAAGCACTAAGAGAACAGGTACTGAAACAGCTTATCCAAAGTACGTTTGTTTTTTTTTTTCCTCGAGAAAGACTTTAACAGAAAAAGTTTAATCACATTATTTCACAGCTGGGACAGTCTAAAAGCTCATGCCTAGGCACTGACTAGATCTCAGCTGACAGGCAGTACTTTGATGAACTGTTGGGGCCTAATAAAATTTAATCGTATGCCCATATCACGCAAAACAACATCCAATGCAACTAAAACCAGAATCAGTAACAAACCCTAGATCTGTTTGTTTGGGCTTTTTTCCCCTTAGAATTCAAATCCATTACTTAAGATGTGATTAAGAGCAATAGAGACTACACTGAGAAGACAGCTGCCACAGTGCAGCCCACTCTCCCAACGTTATGACATGGGGATTTTAATAAATATTTTAGAGCATTGTAAAAATCTAAAGTTTAAATGAATATATAAAGTTGTATTTGAGATCAGAAATCAATTATGTATATAACAAATTCTGGTATTTCAAAAGCCTACTGTGAACAAGCTCTGCGAATTTTCTATTATTGATACGATCTGGTACTTACCTTGAAAATCGCCTCGTTGGACTTGGGCTAGGACTTGGAGGTAATCCACTGCTACTCACCAAACTTTGCAAAGATGGTGAGAAACATTGCTGAGAGCAAGACAGTTTGTGTTATTTACGTATAAACACTGTATCACACTCATATGGTAATAACTGATCCTTATCATAGGTAAATAAGCAACCCAGTATCAATTTATGCAACCAGTGACTACAGCTGGGTATAGTGAGACCCCACTTTTTGTTACTGAGAAAAAACAATTAAAAAATTGGACAGATTCCATTTTCATGCAGAATACATGCAAGTTGACAAGGATTTATTTCACCATAGTCTGGTTAAAGAGACTATGGTTCATAAAATAAGAACGTATGCCCCTTCCTCTTATTCCAAGAGGAAGGCAAATAAAGAATAAGGGTTATTAGCCACAGATTAACAGTTGAACGCTCCACAAAAATTCACATCCACAAGATGTGGAACTGCTAGCTGGTATTTTCTGGTTTGGGGTTTTAGGTTATTTTTGTTTACTCTCTAGTTTCTTGTTTGCAGCTGAGGCAGAAAGGAGCAGGTGGCTTAACCTCTCGCTACTAATTTGGTTGAGTTTATTTAGCACTACTGAAGATAAAATCATTACTACCACATTTTGCTCACCTTCCCTATTCCTCTGGTAGGTGAAGGAGCTGGAGAAACTGGAACAAAGTCTACTTGCTTTGGTGATGATGATTTTTCAAAATCATTGTCGCTCTGTAAATAGTACACATCAATAATGTTACGAGATAGTACCTTCACATGAAAAGGACTGACTGGTTTGGAATTCAGTACGATTCCAAAGTTATCCTTCATCATAATTTTTAGGTAGCCATTTATAAGCTTACGCTTAACAAAAAAAAAAACCCAGAACAAACAAAAAGCCTTAAACATTACATGCTGAGTATCAGAACATGGAATAAAATAGAAAATTTGAACAGGCAGTTCAATTTTCTTTTGACACACCAGCCCAAGGAACCCACGTGTATCCTTGAACAACTGATAATTCTATGCCTTGTTAGTGTGAAAAATTGCTGATCAAAAGCAGTGATATACTAACACCTTAACTGTAGGTCAAATTATAAAAGAAAATGTTAACATGAGTCTCTAGTGTCCTGATACTGATAATAGAAACACAAATTAAAGCATGAATGCATTACCAGGCTCAAGCTCTCCTCCCATGAGTGGCTCATCTGCATTGCTACTTGCACTTCTCTATAAAGAAGAAAAGAAATGTATTGTCCTAGGCCCACAGAAGACTGCATTAAGTATTCCAATTTGCCTTAATGCTTACCTTTCACGTACTGTTTCTCTGTTCATCAAATTCATTCCTTCTTCCTAAAAGATCAGAAGATGAAAAATTAAGAAGAAAAAAAAAAGCTTTGCTACAGCAAATCAGAAAAACTCATTTCATTTCACTGCAGTATGTGGAAAATTTAATTTGACTCGGTTAAGCAACAATAACCTTTAACTCTCACTACATGAAAAGAAGCGAGGGGGAGAGGATGGGAAAGAGATGTAGCAAGAGAGACCATCGCATAAGAAGTGCTTATGGGAGTTGGCTGTTTCTCAAACATTATTATCCAAGAGGTAGTTACAAAACTCAACAATGATAATACAAACCAAACATTTTGCACATGCTAGGGTATCTTTATGCAGTCAAGTACAGATACCAGAAAATATAGAAACTGGAAACTAGTACAGATAATCCTCAAAAGCATGACTGGATCCTTACCTTATTCTATGTATTAGTAACTAACTATACTCTGTCAGCATCCCATTTGCAATGCAGTCATGTTTTTTCTAAAATATCCATAAAAACATTATTAAAATGGATCAAAGGTGTAAAATTAAACTAAACACTAGCACCAAGTTAAAGTACAAACTTGTCTCAATCCCCTCTTACGTAGACACCGTTCCTTAAAGCCACCTGAATGCTGTCCAGCCCGTTGAGTGAATTAGTAGATTCCCTAATTCAGTCCAGTTCAGAAGTAAAAGTTCAACTAAACATCTTCACAATCTTCACTGTACGTAGGAAGTGTCTTATTAACGTTGTTCAACTGTGTGATTATTTACTAAGATTTGAAAGAGATCAGAAATAAATCACACAGGTTCCCATCTGTGCCAGTAAGTACATGGGAAATGGATCAAACACAAATTAGGAAATGTCATTGTTAACTTTAATAAATGTATGGAACAAGTATGAACACATCAGTATTTTCCAAAAAACTGAATTACCAAACTTTGCTTCATGTAGTATAGCAGAGCCACAGTAGTTCATTCCCTTACTCTCAGCACATTTACATATTAACCCTAAGCTTTTCTATGTTGATAAAAACAGCTCTACAACTGACCTGAGTGCTTCGGAGTCTCTTTAAGCCAGTAAATTATTTACATAATGAAAGTAAGCAGTTATTTTCTTCAGGATTACTATGTATGCACCTTAAATATCTGAGATGGGAAGAAGTAGTGCCTTCCATCACTTCAGACATCATACCCTGAAAATCCTGTCCAAAGCATTAAATTGTTTTCTTAACTTTTCACCCTGTAGAAATCAAGCCTATCCATTGCGAGCAAGCCAGAAAAAATTATATATATATGTGCGTATATATATATAAAAAATATCAACCATCTTCAAGCGAATTTTCTAAAGATTCTACCATCAAAAAGTCAGCATATAAAAATGGAGGAGCCACAAAAGTTTGAGCTTGTTGATTTTAAAACTCAAGCCTTTCGACTGCAGTCTGTTGTCTGGTAGCAGTGCTATTTAAGCCTACTCAGCTATTTGTCACCCCCTCCTCCCTTCCTAAGTGTTTGCTCGGGTGCCCTTCCCCCTCCACTCATGCTGTGACAGCATAAGTACAGTGATCTGGAGAAGAAAATTACACAGATGAAAAATAGCCCAGCCAGAAGAGTCCAAACTATTTTTTAGCCAGATTGCTTCCTTATCCAGTTCATTTTCTGGCTGCACAAGTGTCTTGTGCCAACACAAGTTAAAGAACACTTTGTTACTGGCCCTGAATATTTATGCTGGCACTGCTGCCAAAAACTTGGTGAAACTTTACCCTAAGGGTTTATATTAAAGGTTTCCTTTCTAAAATGTCCATTTTAAGATCTTTCTGCTCAGATCTTCTCATTGTAAGATGTACTCTATGAAATTTAGAACTTGCAGACAAGATACAGCCTTTACTTTTGAAAACCTCTTGAAGTGATAGACTGCAGCAAACTCTGTACTACAGTTTCAAAGTAAAATCTATAGGCATTTGAAGGACATTAAACAGGAACAGCAAAAAAACCAACCACCTATAAAAAAATTAAAATTAAAAAAATTAGAATCTGTGCTTACCTGTTTGATTTGATGAAGACGGCTGCTAGGAATACGGATAGGAGATGATGGCACAAACTGCAAAACAAAGCCACATGCAACTGAAACATGCTTAGAAACTACAGAAGAAGGGAGAGAAAGGTGCAGTGATATCCCAAACTAAAAAATATCTGTTTTCTTTCTAATTACAGAAACCCCAATATTCATAACAATCTCAGTATACACAAGCTACATTAACTACTTAAAAACATGATACTGTGTATTTCCATTTTATACTGCTTTGTATGCTCACAGATGCTAATTGGTATCAGCCTGGCTTTCGCTTCATTTCTAGACAACTAGAACTCACAGCCTCACACAATGAAGCTGCTTTTAACTAGCACACTGCCACCCTTAATATATATGGTTGCATATATCTTTTAAGTGATCCAGAAGGCTCCCCAATAGATCCTTTAAAAATACAAAGCCAAAACAACACATTGTGCAAAAGGGTTCCTGGATTGTTGTCTGCCTATAAATGAGCACTTTGACAGGAGAAAAAAAAAAAAAAACCAGCCATTAGAAGTCTAATAAAGAGTTAAATACCTTCCTTACGGTTTCTCAAGAGCTTCACCAATTTGGGTGAAATCGAAGAGGATGTCATTAAAAAAGGTCTTCTGCTAATTTTGTCAGTTTTGCATCAAGATCTCACCAGAATGCTATGATCTAAAACTGCATCCTCAAAACCAAGTATTTAAAAGTTATTATTTTCTCAAAATATAGTTTTCTTTCATATATTTCCCATCCCTCAAATGTTTGACCCTCAGTTTACTTTTGTGATAACCCATTCAGGGATGAAAAATTCAAAGCTAAAGCTTTCAACAGAGGTTTAACTTCTTCTCTGTAAGCTGACAACCCCTCCAAAAAACAAGGTGTCTTTTTAAAACGGATGTGTGTTCAGCAAGTAAGGTTTGTATAATTAGTAAGTGTTTACATACTTTATGCAGTATGAGGCTTCATCAGCTTCACAAAACACTACTAGAGCTCTTCATTATGCTAAAGTCGGGGCACTAACAAACATTTAGTTAACCATTTACTGCACCATCTTCTAATCAGTGCCAAAGAGAACACAAAGATTTTGCTGTCTTACATAAAACGTTACGGCAAGTTGTCATGGACTATTAATCCTTCATATATCCAGAATCCTCCCTCTAAAAAATAGCAAACATCACACCCTTTTTCTCACCAAAGATATTAGCCTACCAGACTCACACAGAGGATGTCTAATGCTTGTACCACAATTCAGTCATCATAATATATACTACTGAAGTCTAACGGCTATAATGTCTTGATTTGCTGCTTCTGAAGTCCAGTTTAGGTCAGCTTTATATTGGGCTCCCAAAAATCCTGTGCACCTAATAAAAATCCCTCCAAGCCGTACCAGCCAGCGTTGACCTTGAGCTGACCTTGATTCTCACACAGAGAAAAGGATCTGGATAATAGTACATTCCTGCCTGTTCACTCTGTCACTCCACAGTAGAAATGCATTTGTTCCACTCATTATATTCTAATTTTATGACTGCGATCCACATTCTTTAAGAGCTGACATTAATAGAATATATACAAAACCAGTGGTTTGCATTGTAAAATAAAAATTACAAAAAGACAGTTAAGTGTTCCTCTGCAGGATCTAATGCACTAATTAAATCCATTAACTCTGAGGATCCTACATCCCATCTCTAACAAGTCATGACCCTTGCTTTGTCAATGCTTAGAACTCACTTTTCCCCTGTCCATAGTCCTTTGATTGAATTCTTGTGAAAAGAAACTATAAGAAGCCTCAGTCTCTTTTAAAGGATACTTGCTAAAGCAGACAACACGTTTGTTAAAATTATGCTATTTAAATCCCCAACGTTTTAAGAAAGCACAAAGCTTAATAAAAAACATTGCAAACCATTCCACTACATGGAAGAGAAACACTTTCCCCTTCCTCCTTTCTGCAGTCTGTCAGATAATCTTCTCACTGCAGGTAAAGTTTCAGCAGAGCCAGTCCGGCAGGCAGCACAGCCCAAGCCAGCAGTCACCTGCCCCTGGTGCCTCTGCCCTTCCATTGCTGTCCCTGCAGTGCCCCCTGTCTGCTGCCAACACAAGCACTTGTGGGGCCACGCTGAACCAGGGAACTTACCTAGCTTGGAAAAATAAAGATTAAAAAAAAACAAACAATCAACTTTTGCTGAAATAGTACCTAAGCGTCTAAACTGCTCTGCTTAAACAACAACACTCAACCCCCAACCACACAAACAAAACAAACCCCACCAAAACATTTACTCACTAGATGCCACCAGTATCTTCTGGAAGGGAATAACAAGCAGATACTGAGCCTAGCTGACCCTTCCTTGGCAATTACATGTAGTGTCAGGAAACTGCAGATTAAGCGCCAGCCAAAATGGCATAGCTGCCCCTGTAGTCATCATTACAAAAAGAGTTGGAGTCCGAGACTTGGAGAAGCTACTCAGAAAAGATTTCAGAATTCAGCTGAGCAACTGGGACGACCCCAACAGCCCTGAAGATGGAGATAGATAGAGTACGACCTTCAGTTATCAGAGCATTTTAGCAACTCCCGTTGTTCCCATGACAGTGAACACAGATTAGATAAATACGAATCATCTTTTTTTTTCCACAAAGTTCAACAAAATGTAAAATTTTAGCTGTACTTAAAATACCAAATTAACAAAGTTTCAGTCACTTACTGAATCTCTTCATCTTCTTTATTAGAACTTACGCTGCAATAAAACTTGGATCAGTTTTCCTAAATGCAAACCGTGTTTTCTGAAGTACACGTTATCACCTACTTATTCTAAAGTTTAATTTACCAAAGGAGATGTCATCTAGCTCCTTAGAATATCTCTATCATCATAAAACTACACTTACTGCTTCACTATAGCAAGAATACCAGGTGAGGTTGCTTAGGATCCTTAAGGCTGAACGTTTAATTATTTTCACAAAATCATTTATCTATGGATGATCCTGGTTTAAGACCACAGAATGATGAGATAATGTCTGTGTTCCTTTCCAATTTCATCTTTCCTGCCATCTTCAACTGAACCACAACCCAGACCATAATTCAAAGAAATATTTCAAAATGGTCAAGGCACTGATCTAGCAGTCAATGGAGCACTTGATTTTTAGCATTATTAGTAAAATTTCTTTTTTTTTTTTGAATGAAATTACTAATTTTATTTCAATTAGTAAAACTTCACTACATTTTGTCAGCACCTGGTCAGCTGGGGGTGAAGAAGAGGGTTTTTTTAACAACCTTCAAGTGAGGTGAAGGATTAAGAACATTGTCCCATGCAGACAGGAACGCTGGTTCAGCCCAGAAGACTGCAGCATGTATTAGGGGCAGCCAGAAGAGCTAGTCCATCAGTGAACTAGCTCCTGCTTCCCAGCAAGTTCTGCGCAATGTGCCCTAAATTAGCATCTTTTTTGCCCAACAATTGAGGATCTTCAAGAAGTAAACACAATAAACTGAGCTTTTGCCTTTGTTTGTTTCTCCTGTTGTCTGACCACAAGCATAAACAAATCTACCTAAACTGCCACCCTAAAAATAAATATGAAGAGACTGTTGTTTAAAGAAATCTTTACCATGATGCGTTCTATCAGGTTTTAAATCCTAGCAGGAGAAAGGCTTTTCCACCAATCTTTCTAGACTTGTACAGAAGTATCCCGTTCCTGTTACAGATGCAAACCTTTGCTGAAGTAGTTGTCTGCCCTGATTTTAAAACAGAATTTTAGCGAAGGGGCATCAGTCAACAAAATAGGAGAGCAGTATTCTTCAACCATTAACATGGGGCTAAAAAATTATTTCTAAAGCATCTTCAAAAAGTAACTAAGAAAAACAGGATAATTGTTGTTAGCATTACAGGGACTTTGTTTCCCACACTTAATAGAAAATTGATACTACTCCCCTCCCACCCCAACACAGCTTTATTTTGCCATTAATAATCAGCTGAATGCAGCTGGATGTTATCCTGTGTTTACCCGTTTCTTAAGGCTTTCTTAGAGGAAAAGTTACATTTCTGGTTATACGTGGAAATCTGACCAAAAATTCCTTTTGGTTAGAGGAAATAACTACCCCATGCACCCTAACCCTTTAAGGGTTAGCAAACCATGCTGTCTATGTGGTCCTGTGCAGGTGTCCTAAATCACTCAAAATCACACCCTTCCACCACAATTTGTATGATACAACAACACAAGATGTGCGATATTTTCCCTGGGTTTAGATTAATATTTTGTAAATTCAGATTTGGGGAGCTGCAATAACAGAAGTCTGACAAAAGTTGCAATCACAAATGAACATCTCTAAAAGATACAGAATCATTCATCCTGGAAGTCTCAAGATTCATATTCTATCAGACAGTTGTATCTTTTTACATTCGCTGTTGATTATAAGAGTTTATTCTGTCATTACTATCAAAAAGACAACTTAAGATCAGAACATCCCCGCACTTTTTTTTTTTTTTAAATTAGAAGTGATTAGCACCCTGGCTATTGAACAACACATCCATCTAATTAGTTCTCCTTGTGAACTACCTTTCTTACTCAGTCTTAAAACATCTGCTTGCATTTTATAAACAAAGTTATGAACACAACGAAATATAAGTACTGTCCAAGGCCAAATGGTCTATAAATAGCCTTTCACTATAGCTACAGCGTATTAATGTCACAGTCTCCAGCCTTCTTTCTAAAAACATGTGGTATTAGTTTCACAGATTACAACCTAATTTTCTTCTTTAATCCTGTTTGCACACTTCTGCTTTGGACCTAACGCAGTTGGTCTAATAGTTTTCTTACCAGACTATGACGATTCATAACCGTGGTGCTGTTCCTGCGGGTTCGCAAAACATTAGCCTGGAACACCTGTGAATTATCGCTGTGAAAAGAAACACCTGTCAAATGCAAAAGCCATTTCCTTCCTATCAAAAAGTACCTCTTAATATAAGCTCATTTTCAAATGCTATGACAGCTATCGTTTCAAGACAAAGCACTCGAGAGACAGGTATGTAAGAACTCTTTTAGACTGTTGGCAGAGAGTGGAAACCAAATTGATCTTCCCCCAAGTCCCAGCTACTTCAATTAATGACTTTAATTAATCACATTGAGTCTTCAGAAAAACTGAAAAAACCATTAAGGCTGATCATTTCTGTGGGAATTTATTATGTTTGGAATGGCTGCAGCTTGCATATTGCTTCGAACCTCATTCAACAGAACAAGTTTATAAATGGCATACAACCCGTAACTGAAACCAGCTTCAATGTCATAGAATAAAAAAAAAAAACCCACAGTATCTTGACAAATCTTATCACTGTGAACTTTTAGTAAGTTCTGAACTTTTTTCCAGGAGAGGTTAAATTAAACATACAGTAAACCCAGTTTTTAAAGCCCTAAGACTTTTCACCACAGTCACCCTTCTAACCAGGAAGCAGCACATCCATTTAAATAACGCAGGATTAGCTATTTAACAGAAAATGAGCTCCTTTCGCAAGGCAACTTTAGTTCTATTGATTCCTAAAGCAAGTTTCAGTGGTCATCACTAGTGTTATCAACAGCCATTGATCAGCACTTAATGAATGAGACTGCAGAAATTAAGTAAGTTTTATGGTCACTAGAATAAAAATTTTGAGCCACAATCCTGCAATCCCCATGTCTAAAAAAATCACTGAGGAACTACACAGGCAAACAGATCCAAATGTAAGATTGTCATTAGATCCAAATTACAAGAAGTCACTGGGTTGTACCTTTTTGTCTCAGCTGCTAACCTGGGATGAACAAAAGCACTACACAAACAATTTCTTGAAACTAATCTGACCAACAGTATTACTTTGTTCTAAAGACTGATAATCATAATACACTTTAAAGACACATCGCTAACAGAATCCTCCAGTTTGAAATGCACCAGTGAGACATGTAAGTTTTTATCTAGCTGTAAATATAAAATAAACAAAGCTTATACTGTGAAATAAAAGCCAATAGGAATTGGTGTAAGAACTGTGCTTTTCGCCAAAAAGAACGCACTGACTCTCTTTCTCTAAAACGTCAAGTACAAATGACCAGACATAATTTACAATTTTCAAGGAAGTTTCACTCAGTTTACACCCACAAGAGATCAAACAGTTGCCATTTCATAGGTGGTGGAACAGGAGAAATTTAAGAGATCCACGATGTGATGTTTAGAGATGAGATTTACCAGCTGAGGCCAACAGCTACAACTCCTTTTTAGTGTAAGTGTACTGGTTGGTATGCAAACTCAACACAAACAGTACATCCTGAAACACAGGGTCTGAATGAAGAAAACAAGTTGGAATGATTTTGTATCACATTACCACAGGCTGAGCCCAATATTCAGTGCTAAGTAGAAGAAAAGAGGGGGAGAGAAAAAAAAAAAAGCCGACAATATCCTTACATTTACCCTCCCTTGCAAAAACAACATAGCTGGTCAGATCTTAAGACTTACCTTTCACAGAAAATTCTTACAGTTCTCATTAAAAATCATTTTCATTTGGCATGAAAACAAGAACCAAAAGTTCTATGGAAGGTAACTTCTGTGATCTGAAATATTCCACTTAAAAATGTTCTCTGGCTCTACGGTAACTCATTCTCCAAGCTCCTTACTAAATCTGTTAATGAAAAAGTCAAAACAGGAGGCAGAGCAGAAAAAGCAAGCTGTTCAAGAGCAAGAGCTTTTGTTTCAGTTTACCCAACAAAGCCATTCTGGGAAAAACTGAAGTTTCTTGCCAAAAGCTGCAATCTTGCAAAAAACAGTTTTTTGGTGGAAAATTTAACAGGGAAACCACTGCAATCACCTCAAATTAGTTCAATGGCATTGGAGTTTAATTTGTATAAACACCTAATGTATGCATAGTTTCAAGGCAAGAGCTCACGCTTACCCTTCTACCTGCCCAGGCCTTGAAATAAATAATTTGTTTACAGCATGGTTAAGGGACATTTATTGGTTGGTTTTTTTGTTTTTTTTTTTTTTTTTTAAGAGTCAAGGGTCTCAGTTTGTAAGAAACAGCTTACAAAAGGCTGAGGTTATACAAACACCTCGTCTCAGTTACATGATTAGTTTACCTGCTCAGAAATCTCCCTGAGAAACAGCCGCCATTCACAATACTTCTATATTGCACGGATATGTAAACTGATAGTCCTTTCATGATGATTATGTAAAAGAATCACAATTATGTTCACTTAACATGAAATCATCACTGAACGGGCAAGAATTAGTATTTCCTCTGCACTGTAGTGTACTATTAACCATTTTGGTACAGAAGACTTACGAGATTTGTTCAGCATTTGACATGTAGTTCTTTACAAAAACAAGAAGTTTAAGGAAAAAGAAAAACATTAAGTACTTATCATGTATTATACTATCTTTTCTAAAGTTTATTGTCAATATGCTCTCCCAAACTGCAGACATACTACTAGTAGCAGCACATGGACCACCCTGAAGTTAGGCAGTAGCCACACCACGCAGCAGATGGGGGGCATCTCCCAACTTCATGACAGCCCAGAGGAGGCAAGAAATAGCACTCCGAGTTATAAACTCACCCAGACACTTTAAAACCCTACAAGGGACCAGGCCCACCTGAGAGCTTTCCTCCCAGCCCTTGCCTGGCACTGCTGCTGTCTCTGCCCCATCAGCTGAAGACAGATAGACCTGGAACACATGGAACATGTCCAACCCCCCCTTGCAAACACCACCTGCCACAGGCTGATGGCAATTCCCCTACTAACAAAATTAATTATCCTCCAGCAAAACTCTAGGACAACTGATACATTGTTGTAACACTAAGTTTAAAACTTATGTATCTTTCAAGGCCCTGTAAAATTATGTCCTTCACCGAATTCACCCAGTTGTTCTGAAAGCATTTACTGTTGTAATCGTACACAGTGATTTTTTATTTTCTGACCAAATTGGAACCAGTACAGAAATCCCAGAGACCGCTACTTTATACAATAACGGCCGCAGCCGTGACGCTGCGCGCTTTAAGTTTCCCGGGTACACAACACGCAGCGGACCTGGATAAAAACAAACAAAGCGCTTTAATAAAGCTACAGCGCGTCTACCCGGGCACCGCTCCGCGCCGGGAGGGATACCCTGCCTGAACCCCCCTCCCGCCGCCGCTCAGGCGCCCACCTTTCCCCGTGGCCCTGCGCCCACGGACGCCGCTCCCCGCACAGCGGCGGCCGAGCCCACCCCCGCTCGTTCCCCCCCACCGAGCCCCGCCGCCGTGCAGGGCGCCGCCGGGGCTGTGGGCC
>RSEF01000004.1:5439413-5470413 GCA_003993805.1 Himantopus leucocephalus | reverse complement strand
GGCCCACAGCCCCGGCGGCGCCCTGCACGGCGGCGGGGCTCGGGGAGGGGTGGGGGGCAACGAGCGGGGGTGGGCTCGGCCGCCGCCAGCCGGGCCCCGGCGGTCTGGGAGCGGGCCCAGCCCCGCTGCCGGCCGCGCTCGCTGCAGGCCCCCTGCTCGCCCCGCGCCGTGGCCGGTGCGCGGTGGGCGCTTCTCAAAGGCGTCGCTTGTTGCTGGGTTATTTCTTGGAACAGCGGGGTGCGGGTCGGCACGGGCCGGCGGGAGGAAAGTGCTTGCCGGGCTCCGTCACTGAAAGAAGTGGTTCTGTTGAGACAAAATGGATGTTTTCAGTGCAGTGGGGATGGTACCAAGCATGGTAGTACTGTGTAGTTTTAAGTGAAGCACGCCTTAGAAAGTTGCGCACAAAACTTCTTTTTTCCCCCCTCCAGTGACAACTCACAGGTTTTTCAACCTTATGTGTTGCGAACTCGCAGGAACAGTACAACTGTTATGAGCCGTCACAGTATGGTAAGGAATCTTAAGCATGTTTTGTTTATACCTAACGAGAAATAATTGGACTGCAGAAATGAGGTTAGACTTGATTTGTGTTTGCACTAAGCATCATAGCAAGCTCCCAGACTGCAGAATATGCATTTTTTTCCACCTGTAACTGCAACCTACAATGAAACAGTACTGGTGTATTAACTGTATGTCCCCAAGAAGACAACAGTAGCTGAAGCTATGTGTGATTCTCAGTATTAAGTACAGTCTCAAAGTTAATTTGGATGCGAGTGCAGGCTGGAAAACTGCTATCACAATTAAAAGTCTTGAAAGAGTGTTTTAATTTGTTGTAAAAATGGAAGAGAGAGCCACAAGTCTTTGTTGACCTGTTTTTTTTTTGACAGCTGCTTTTTTTTGCAAAGGCTGAACACTAGACTTCAGAAAAACATTTAAAGAACAGGAACTAATTTTCTGGGTGATATTCTGCCTGCTGTTATATAAGTCTGGTAGTGTACAGTACTGCAGTTATTTAACTCTTCAGAGATGTTACATTTCTTTTCTTTCACCATTTCCTTGTCAACCTGAGGACCTACAAGCTCTTTTCCACTAAATTTTTTCTTTTTCATCTGAGGGTATTAAGTAGTGCTTTTTTCAAAACCCGAGGAACTTAAAGTCCTGAAATGTGTTTCTAAATATGTTTCTTGTATTCTCTTCAGAAAAAGCAAGATGACATTTTAGTTTAAAATCTTCTGTTACGAGGTTTCTTAAAACTTAAGAATCCAAAGTTTTGGAACTCAAATCAGTAGGTGTTACAGGAGACAGATGGGCATCCTGAGTGGGAACTGTTGGCCCATTTGTATGTGGCGTTTGCCAAAGCTCCAGAGGAATTAGATGCATAATATTGTGTGCAACTGAAAAATTGCAAAAGTGAAGTTCTACTGAGTGTTGTTCAAGACTGAGCTGAAACGTTGAGATTTCTCCTTTATCATAGCCAACTGGTTGAGTAAGTTAGTACAGGAGTTTGTCATAGGAAAATGTATAACGTCTGTAGTTTCATTTATAATACCTCACTTGTCTAAACAGCGTATATAGTTATTTGTGTATTTGAGATGCTAAGCAGTATCTTGCTTGCAAGTTTGAGGTCTGTGCCACTTGCTGAGTGATAGAATGAATTTGTAAGTGGTAAAACAAGTCTTTTCTCTTGAAGGTCAATGTTTTCTTTTTGCAACATTGAGTCATCCACATGTAGTTGTACAGCTCATTTTTACTTCACTAAGAATGCAGGTGATGGTAAGTAGGATGTATGCAAGCTGTTGATGTGTGATTTAATCATTGTGGCTGTTGCTTTTTTTTTTCAGTTGTTGTCATCGTCTCCTATTCGTATTCCTAGTAGCCGACTTCATCAGATCAGAAGAGTAAGTGTAGTTTTTCTCTGTATGTTTAGTAACAGAATGAAAAGTATTATATGATGTTGAAGTACTTGCGTAATGGGAGTTTCTCTCCTATTGAGTTTTTCAAGTACTAGAGGAAACGGAGTCTCTTTTAAGACTTAATTTCAATAAGGAAGTGTCCTTGCAAGGGTTATTGTTGCCATGTTTAAACTACCTTGCATTTTTGAAGTGTTGTTTCATTCAAGAGAAATGGTGAGCTGGCCTGGTAGCAGCCTCTTCTTTCTGGAGTGCTCCTACTGTTCATATTTCAATTTTAACGGCAAATTATTGAATCATGAGTGTTATTGCAAGTACCTGTAACTTATGACATTTATCTCCTGCAGGAGGAAGGAGTGGATTTAATGAACAGAGAAACAGCACATGAAAGGTAAGTGTTACTGAAACAGGATGATAAAATAGCCAGACTTATCCTCTTTGTAGCTACTGATGGGATTTTTTGTATTCTAGGGAAGTGCAAACAGCAATGCAGATAAGCCAGTCATGGGAGGAAAGCTTGAGCCTGGTAATCTCTTTATAGATGTTTCCTATTTAATTCTACTTTTACACTCAACTGACGAATTTAAGGGAAAGAGAGGAATTAACTGTGAAAATAATTTAAGAAGAACTTAAGTTCATCTGTTTAGCTATTTTGTGCATTTGGCCCAGTGACTTTCCATTAGGAGGTTTTACCTTGGATTCTAAGGCAATGTCCTGTGCCATTGTTAAGTTGGAAACCTTGTATTTACAGAGCGACAATGACTTGGACAAGTCTGAGAAATCTTCCTCCCCAAAGAGAATAGACTTCATTCCAGTTTCACCTGCACCTTCGCCTACAAGAGGAATAGGAAAGGTAGGATAAGTGAAATACCAAACTGAAAGAACACTTTAGAATTTTAGACCAAAGTGAACTGTGAAGACATGCATAACTTCACAAATCCTTTGATAGTTTTTTAAAAAACCACAACCAAACAACAACAAAACCCCTCCAACCCAAACCCATGTTTTATTGGTTTCTAAGAATCGGATGCCTGCCATCTTAGAGCCTGCAGAGTTTAAGCAGTGTGGCAGTTCTGTCACACTGAATGTTTTCAGTTGCTGCTCTTTGTGCAACATTTGGGAGAGGTTAGTGTTCAGCTTCTGGGGAAGCTGGAAGAAGTCATTAGAGTAATCAGATTTGGACATGATCTTCAGCTGTGTAAGTGGGGGGATGCTGGGGAAGGAGCACCAAAATCGGAATGTATCGTATGTGTAGAGTAACGGTGTAGGCAAAGACCAGAAGCTGCAAACCTGTGAGGTGAGGAGAATGAAAATATGTCCATCAGTTATGGAAAGGAAGGCATAAACTCACTGTGAAGGAGAACTCGGGCATGCTGAATTTGCACTGAAGACTGATGGCACGCGCTGGAAAAAGGGAAGAGGTGGATCTTAGATAAACTACTTTTTCCAGTGAGGATTGGAAAACTGAAATGTACACAGAGAAAGCGGCAACTGTGTTTAAAGACGGGCTGCTTGACCTTGTTTTCACCATCTTTGGTGGTTCTGCTTTTGTACTGCTACTGTTCTTATTGCATCCCTTTAACAGAATTGATGCATGGAGCAGCCACGTACTAGTGCTGGCTAAATGTGTTCCTAGTATAACACGCTGGCCGCAGGTCCTGTGCTTTTGGTATCATGACTGTAACGCAGTAGTAGCTAACTTGACAGAAACATTTTTGTGCTTAGCTCTGGGCATTCACGGGCTAAGCTCAGATTCACGGCAGAACCACAGAGCTAAATACTCTGTTCTACTCTGGAACATTGTGTTAAATTTTCAGGTCAGATGTATTTTGAGAAAACTAAACTTGTTTGTTTAACAAGCCCCTTGAAAGAAGTAACAGTACTGCTACTTCTAAATGTGACAGTAAGAACAGAAGCAACCATCTTATTTATAAAACAGTGTCTATTCTGTTTTTAGATTTCTTGTGGGTTTGAACTTTAGGTTAATCTGAGCAGTATTGCATTAGCCAGTATATTTTTGCAAGTTAAGTTTTAATGCCTCTAAGATTGTGTTTGATCATCTCTGTCTTATTCTGTTACTAGCTTTTTTTTAATTTGGGACGTTTTGTCTGGAGGGTGGGGGGAAACACTTGAATATTTAAAAGGAAATTCTGAAGCGTCTTAATGTGACTGTTTCTGCAGCAATGTTTTTCACCATCATTGCAAATGTTTGTGAGCAGTAATGGATTACCTCCAAGCCCTATTCCCAGTCCAACAAGGCGATTCTCCAAGTAAGTAACATCTGCAAGTAACAGGTATAAATTGGCTTAAATGCCAAGACTGGCACAAAGATTAGTTAAAACTGATGCTAAGGCATTAAAAGAGACTTTAGTTTTACGATAGCTGAAGTATTGCTACAGAAAAATGCTCTGAAAGTTCAGCCTTTACCAAGGGTAGCTTTAAGTGGGTGCTCTTATAGGAGCCTGTGTCAACTGGACTTGGTAACTTGTGGGGAAATTCCTGGGTACTTAAGTGAACTTCATTAACTTTGTCAGCATATCAATTTTATATAAATATTACGCACAATTTAGAAGTGAAGTGAGGATGTGATGCACTAAGGGAAGCAGAAGACCGTAGAAAATTTACTGCGACATTGTGTGGCAGATAATCTCCTGTAATAGTTAGCACTTTGTTATGTATGTATTTAGATTCCTTAAGCATTCCAGGTGCGCAGAAATAGTTTTAAAGAATGCTTCATATGATGTGGTTGTGTTGATTTCATACTAGGTATGGTGGTGTTCAGACTTGGAACTGTTACAGACCTGATGATCAGTGTTCTCTCTCTAGCAGGAGGAGTCAAAGTCCAATCAACTGTATCAGGCCCAGTGTTCTTGGCCCCATTAAAAGAAAAGGTATGTGTATTTACATTATCATGTATTTTAATATGGATGTAGTTTTGCAGCTGCATACATTTCTCTCTCTCCCGTATTTTTTTGTTGTTCTGTAAATGTAACGCACTTGTATCCATGGTGAACTGGAATTTGCGAGTTGTAACTTAAAAATACAGTGTAAAGTAGCTAGCCTAAAACACAAGAATGAAAAACTTTAAAAGCAGCTACTGCTTGAAAGAGGCAAACTTTCTTCCACATCAAGTTAAATATTATGAATATTCGTAAGCCCTGACATTCCTAAGAGTACCACTGTATGGTGCACACCCTTCAGATCATCTTAGGAATGTTGCTTATCATGCAGTATCTTCTAAACTTAGTACTGAATGTTTGTTTTTACTCTGAAAGTTCAGAAGGTGAGTGTTTAGAGGAGTGGAATAGATCAGTGCTCTTTCCTCCTGAAGGGGGAAAACTGCGTTCTTTCCTGGAAGTATTCTGTGTTAAGGATATTCAGATTACATCCCAGAACGAGTCTCCATAGCAGAGCTGTAAGATTGGGATATTTATAAGTATGCCTCCAGCTATGCTTATCCTTTCTGCATTTTTTTTAACTTAGGCATTCTTAACCAAAAGCATGTCCTTTTATTTTACAAGAATTATATTTAGCCTTTGAGAAAAGCTACTGTTTATTGGGGTTTTTCTAGGACTGCTTTTCCTATCAGATAAAGAATGTTGTGGAATTGTTATTGACTTGACAGAGGGGAGAGCCAAGTTTTCTCATAGATGCCAATTCTATCTTGGGTGTTACTTTCTATGAATTTTAGAGGCATTAAAATTGAACAAAAGTTGATCAAGCTCAGTGGTCAGTAAGGAATAGATATTCATATTGTGTTGTTTTACTTTAAACACTTTACAAGAGGCTTTACACAGATTGTATTAAAAACAGTGCAGGTAAAGGGCGGGCTTTCCTCACCCTATCCGTGTGCTCTTGTGGAGCGTCTTTTACAGAGTGGAGATAGGAGTTTGCCTTTTTTACTCAAAATGTCAAGGAATTTTCAAAACGTTAGTTAATTATAAACATCTAATCCATTTAAATGAACCTAATTTATTTTCCTAAATACATAATCCTGTTGTTTTCTGAATTTTAGCAGTAGCTTTATGGTTCACATTCTACAGATGTTGACACAGTAACAGATTGATGCCATGATATGTGGGGGGAAGAAAGCAATGTATCGAAGAACATTTCACTGCTGTAGGGAATTAATACTGGTAGACTGTGCAATGTGTTGTAGCAGTGCAGATTTGTCTTTGTGAAATTTCAAGTGGCAAAAGAGTTACCTAAGTTGGTGGTTTGGGTTTTCTTCATTTTTGTGTAAGACCAAGTATTTTATAAATGTTTTTTGCCCATTCTGGTTGATAGAAGTTGTTATTCCTTCCCTTCAAAAGTGAATGTATCCCCGTGGGCTAAAGGAAATAGGAAATTGGGGGGGATATCAGTCTTTTATAAAATGAGTGGTGGTATAATTCTCTCACATAACATTATTAATACGTACAGGTTTGGTATAATACTTAACCTCTGTCAGCTCTTCAAACTGACACCACAACTGCTGTGAAGTGTAGGTAAAAAGCCAGAAAATTTATTTCGATTTCATACGTTTTTGTTGCCAAACTAAAAATTAAAATAAGCTGTAGCTGAGAGGTTTGTTTTGTTTTTTTTCTTTAAGCTTGTTATTGGCAAGTTCATGATATTTCCAATGTGTCTGTTGTACAGAAGCTATTAATGAGCTAGCTCATTCGTAGGGCAGATAATACTAAACAGATTATATGAATTCTCCCCGTCATGTTTAATCTTTTAATGTCAGTAGATGATTACAGGTACAAAGACAGTCTGATCCATGATGACTAAGTGGAAATGCATACACATGCCAATTTTTTTTCTATTCAGCTTTTTTGTAAAAGTGTACATATGCATCAGAATTTGTTGTACGCAGGAGGGTGAAACTGAACCAAGCTGGCGCTCCTGTTTTCATAATCACTAAGAAATTTACTGTCTGTATTTTGGCTTACGTCAGTTGCCTCATCTCAACTGCTTAGTTAAAATTAAGTCACAGTAATTAGTTTGCTTTAGATGATTTTTTTCTGATTGTAGTCAAAGTAGCAAGTACCTGGTTTTGCGTCTCTGAGATTGTTGTAGCCCCTCAGATACTGCTGAAGCATTAGTTAATTTAAGGATGGACTGGATAGTTAAACAACAGCTAGCATCAAATTAATGCCTTACCCGAGTGCTTGGTTGGCTGAATTAGAGGACTTACCGTGTTACAGATGCGACCTTGTTCTATTGTGGGACAAACCTCACTTTTGCAATAGGCAAATATTAAATGGACATTCCAGAGACTCAAGTGAGTTTGATTATTTGCACTATTTTCCTTAGGTGAAATGGAAACTGAAAGTCAGCCAAAGAGACTTTTTCAAGGAACAACCAACATGCTTTCTCCAGATGTTACACATCTGACAGATCTCAGTTCATGGTAAAACATTTCATGTGCCCTGAAACACTGAAACAGGGAATGTGCATTTATCACAAGTTTTCTTGTTTTGTGTTTTTAAGAAAAAAATACTTTGTGTGTATCTTGAGTATGCATATTACTGGGAACTATTCCTGTGGTAGTGTAGTGTGACAATGTTCCTGCTCCTTTGATCAATAATTCCTGAGCAGACTGTAGGGTAGATTTTGCGTATCAAAACTTTTATCCTGAATGTAGTTGTTACAAATCCCTGTTGGTTCATAAGCAAAGTTACTTCGCCTCAAAGATGCTTCATCATTTCAGTATGTTGTAGGTAGTGGTCATACAGTGTCTGTGCTACTTACCAGAATACTTAGAAAAGTGTGCGTGTGAATAGTTACATAGTTCATGTTGATACGTTCATGATCTTTAGTGTCTGTCTCCTTTCTGTATTATGATCATAAAAAGCTGAGTTCTTTTTTGGGTCAAGAGTCAGATGCTAAGTATTCTAAAATATCAACTCTGTATTACTATAATTTCAGTCTACCTACAGACTTGAAAGTGCCTAGAAATATTTTTTTTCATGTTGCTTCCAGCTAAATTGCAAAAGCATCAATTTACATGCCCTCTGGAATCTTGTATTCAAGACTTTGAAATCCAAACAGAGGAATTCCTTGCTTACAAGGGAAAAATAGGTTTCAAAGTCTTGCTTTGTGTAGTGCAACATTAAAGAACATGCTAGCTAATTNCAAGACTTTGAAATCCAAACGGAGGAATTCCTTGCTTACAAGGGAAAAATAGGTTTCAAAATCTTGCTTTGTGTAGTGCAACATTAAAGAACATGCTAGCTAATTAGTGACATTTCTGCTGCATTGCTGATTAGATTCTTATTATTCCTCTNTAGTGACATCTCTGCTGCATTGCTGATTAGATTCTTATTATTCCTCTCCTATAACCTTTTAAGGCTTTATTGTCGTTAGTTTCCACCTCCTTTCTATAACTGATTAAAATCAAGAGTCATAATTTATTCTGCATGTTAAAAAAAAATAAGAATTCTGCTCCTTGTTCCCATAAGGAGCATGAATATATATATAACATGCTACAGAAAACAAGGAGTTTTCAGGGCTGCCAGTCTTGCAGTAAAGACTGAGTGGTAGTATAGGTCTCCTACATCTTTTCCACAAAGGCGAAAGTACGTTAGCTTAGTACACATCGTCATCATGCCCGTGTTACTAAATGACCTTTTTCTTTTTCCCCAGCCTGTCTTCAGATATTCTTGATGGGAGTAGCAGCAGTGTTGGCTCCTCCTCTGACTCACTGACTAAAGGCAGCATAACCACAGAGTCTCCAGTAACGTGCTCAAACTCGTGCTCTTCATTCATTTTGATGGATGATCTCTCACCGAAGTGACTTAGTTCCGAGTCTGTGTCCGGCTGTGCTGTTCCCTTACTGTACGCTTGTACAGAGAAACGAACTCTGATCCTTGAACCATTAACACGTGGATTATTCAAAGGAAAAATTATAGTAACTGTAATCCTTGGCAACTTTCCAGTGATTTTGATTTATCCATTTAATGGACATTGTAGACCACATTCATGTCTGGTTTTGCGAATTTATTTTTTAAACAAGATGTCTGCTCAGATTATACTAACTTTTTGCTTTCAGGAACTTGTGTACACTTTTTGATTCCGAGAATAGGTATCTACCTATTAGTGTTGCAATTTTTAGGAAGATACTCCTATCATTATCGTGGTCACTGTTGAGGGAAATAATTTGGTTCGGAAGGATTTGAAAATGCTAATTTATTCTCTGGCACTTCTACCATTGAGTAAAACTATTCTCCTTGGGTTTTTTTCAGTCACTAGCCTCGAATTCTCTTACAAAAGGGAGAAAAAAAAAAAGCTTTTTCCTAGTGCTGCTAGTTGTTTTTATTACAGAAGACCACAGCGGGTCTAGAAATTCACTCTATTACATTAAAAAAAAAAATTACAAGAAAATAACTAATTACCGGCACTTTTGCCATCACCATCAGTGAAGAAATAACAGTACTCTATGAATGTGACTAAAATAGCTGCATAGTTCTCTCCCCAGATCCTTTATCCTACAGATTGTATGAAATAAGGTCAATATTCAGCAAGATTTGGCCAAGGAAAACTAATCCATGCCTCGGTCTAAGACATACAGTGCAGATAACTAAGCTATTTAAACTACTGTGTAGGAGAACCACGTATGGCACCATCGATGTCTCCTGTGGCATTGAGGTCATAGGTATTTTTGTGCCTTAGGGGACATTGTTACAAAATTTACGGAATGTAAACCAGAGGGGTGGGTGGGAAAAGTCCTTTGTGTACAGCTTGTTTATAGAGTGCTTACCAGAATCTGTCGTCCGTGCTGCTTTCCGTAGTGTTCCTTTCCGAGGTGTGTGTGCTCCGTCGCAAGGTGCTGTGGGGCAGTCCCAGCTCTGCTGTGAGACTGCAGCCGAAGTAATACCCTCCGCAGCCGCTGCGTACAGCGTCGATACCTTTGGTGGTCATGAGCAGGGCAAAGAGCTGAACGAATGTTCGATTCCTAAGGAAAGACTTAAAAGTTTGGATTGAATACGTGCTCTGCAAAGTGTTTGGCTAAGGAGATACAGTTGAGCTATGAGTCGTCTTGATAACAGTACCTTGGTCAGTCTGAGGTAAGACAATAGATATTTTACTTTTTAAAGACTTTAACGGGGCAAAATAAATCCGTTTGTAATCTACTGTGTTATGCTATTTATTATTTATAACTATGTAAAAAGTCTGTGGTGATGAATTATAGTATTTTTTTATGATTGAATAAGTTTTTTATGTTCAGTAATTGCTGGCTGGTTTGTATTTAATACGCAACGTTGTCTGCCAGAATCATAAGCTTCCATTTTTGAATGTTTGTAACATAAATGCTTTTGTTATCTAAAAGTACAACTTCTGATCTTTTTGAAAGAAAATAGCACTGAATTTAAAGTAAGATTATGTGCTTTAAAAGATAGCACAATCTCTGGCAATACTGTCTGGCTAAAAAGGGGAGGGGGAGAACCATAGTTTTTTCTGTTCTGAAGAAGCCGTTGAGTTTCCAGAAGATGTGTACATACCAGATTATTTTTAAAAGTGTTTCCATTAAATTGTAAGAATTACCATAATGGGCCAACAGCGGCACTATTATTTGTATTATCATTTTCACCTGTGGAGCATTAGTTCCCCACCTGAAATAAATGTGCATATTGTAAAATATTGTCCATTGGTGCCATTTTTAAATGAGCTCTACAGTATTGAATGTTAGTTTTATTTGTATATGCACAGTGCTATTTCTTGAATTTTTGATGTCTTAAATTGCTTAATTATTTTTTTATTCATGCTTGTATCCTCTCTGCCTTCTTGATGCAAAAAGAAGGCTGCTTTTACATTTGCAGAATATTGATAAACAGTCTGTGATAAAATTCAACCTGTTACCTGTGCCCCAGTTTCATTATACTGTGCTTTTATTGGTACTGTGCTTTAGAAACCTGAACAAGGGGTGGCAGAAGGGAGAAACATACTGCATGCTTTCTTAAAACTGAGAAGAGCATAGCTATTGCTTATTTTTGGCTGACTTACCTGTACACTTGATGTATTCCAGATTTGTTTGTTAGTGGAGAGTCTTATACAAGTGCTGGCCTTTGTAAACATTAGAATGTAAGCTTCATAAAGCAAACGCACAAATATTCACTCTTGTTACAGCATTATTTTTTTTTTTAGTGTTCTGGCTATTCTCCGCTCTTCCGAAGACATTGCTCTTTTATAAAGTATATACATAATACATACACACACACACACTGTGTCTGTTCCAGAATTCATGTCGTTGGGTAATGTAGTAAGTCCCACTTACTCATTTTAAAGCGAAGTTTTCTAGTACTCTGACAGCTGATATTTGCACTTAACTGCATGTGAGTTGCTGCTGCTTAGGGAATCGATCTTTATTGCAGAGTAAAGGCTAGTACAGCATACTCCGACTAAAACTGACTAAAAGTTGCTTTTCTGAATTTGTTAACTGTCTTATCTGTAATGAATTAGATACCAGTTTGGGGAAGAAGGCCAGCTAGTGCTGGTAGTCAGCTTTAATATACATAACTATTGGGACTTGCACTTAAAAACTGGTTTTTGTGACTGGACCAGACTTACTTGTGCTGAACTGCCATGATGGGTGTCTGAGAATTCCTGTCTTTCCTCCCCCTCCATTTTTTTTTTTTTTTTAAATAAGGGAACTGTTAATGTGTATCTGTTGCTGAGAATCACCAGTGATGACTTACCTTTTAATGTTGTAACTGTTGAGGAGAAAGTTAAAATACCAGCGTAATTCAAGCAGCATTTTAGATGGACTATTTTTACTATGTTAATTAGCACCGTATTACGATGTTGTTCTTTGTACGGCTCATTGACTAGCACTGCCTTTAGATCATACCCAAAGCACGCTGAATCCTCATTTCGTGGGCTTAAAATGCTGGAAAGATTTTACCAATGGTTTAGAAAAAATGTGTGTGTCAGCTGTGGAACTCTTTATGTTTTGATAATATCAAGTGTTCTGAGTCAGGAAATGGATCACAGTATGCATGTTTCATTCTCCTTCATTGAATTTCAAATTGGGGATCACGGGCCCAAAAGCCTGTATTTAAGGGGCTGTTTTTCTGACTGTATGTGATTAAATACTTTCTCCTACAATGAAAGTAATTAAACTGTCAGTGGGTGAGGATGTAAATCTGAGTCCCGCAGACTTTATTGGAAAACTCATTCTTGAAATGCACAAGGAAAGCTATCCTGTATAAAAACAGTAAAGTGGGATTTTATTATTTTTTTTTAAAGTCATGATAAAAATAGCGTACTCTAATTTAACAACTCAAAATGTTAAAAACATTTTAAACGTAAGGCTTCGGCTTGGCACTATAGGCAGAGCCACGTTGGGGGCTGTATGCAGAGGTTAACTTGAGNAAAGTCATGATAAAAATAGCGTACTCTAACAACTCAAAATGCTAAAAACATTTTAAATGTAAGGCTTCGGCTTGCCACACTCCTTTAGGCAGAGCCACGTTGGGGGCTGTATGCAGAGGTTAACTTGAGCGGGCTTAGGTGGGTTTGGAGCTCTCGTATTCTGGTGCACAAACACAATTGACTAGCTTGGGGAAATTATTGTTTGCAAATATTCACATTCTTATCTGTAGACCCTGCTAATGCATTGTGTGACAACAAAGATGAGAACTTGTTCTTCCCGGAGGAGTTTCATCTGTGTATAATCTTCCTGGTAACTTCATAATAAAAAAAGTTTTGCATTACTACAGGTTCAAATACTTCATGAAGTCATAGGACTCTGTTTCATTTGCTTTTTTGGAGTAAAGGCCAAGAAATATTTTTGGAGCTACACAAACTGCCTCTTGTATTCCAAGGCTGTTATATAAATGGCAACTGTCCATGGCAAGTGGAAGTGGCCTTTGCCTACCATTCAAGATTTCAATCTCTTGAGATCTGTTAAATAATCCTTAGCAAATTTGGTGATTGATGTAAGATGGGTCACTGAAGTTCCCACATGACCCAGTGAGAAGGATGTCGTAACTAGCTCCTTGGACTAAATTAGAGTTTTAGCCCTGAGCGTAGACCTAGCTTATCCAACCAATTTTCAAAGGAAAAATGCGTTTTTCAAGCAACTGAGACTTCCATGAGGGTCTGCGCTGTTCAAACTTAGAGGAAAAGGCTCCTTGTTGGCAAGTCTAGGGCTGTTTTGCTCAATCCACCCCCAAAAGAGCCAGCTACTCAAAATCAGCGTCACGGTTGTCTTGGGTTTAGCCGTCTTTGGGGAGGGCAGGGAGCTGGTGGCTGGGTTTCCTTTATTAAAGGTTGGTTATCTACGTCGTGGCTGGGACCATTGTCGTCGGGCTAAAAATCAAAAGTAGGTGTTGTTCTAGGGCAGGTCTGTGTTCTGAGGTGGGGTAGGTAGGCTGCAGAGCTGGGTTAAGCGTGGTAGCCTGGGTTTGCTTCCTGCTGCGGATGAAGAGTCCTCAGGAAAGCGGGTGATGGTGGCCGGGCTGCCACAAATGCGCACAACTTCCACTTTTTAACTTGTACGTGTACCTCAAGGCTATCCTTTTTATTAGCGTGCTGGGCACTTAACGGAAGTCTCTTGTTTCAACCCAAACCGTTTTGCATTAAAGCTGCTTTTTATTACGTGCTTTTAGATCTTAAAGCCTTTTGATATGGGGCCTGTTGGACCTTGGGTTTGAGTCGTGCCTCTGGTTAGCGTGCCAGGGCCAACGTTTGCTTTTTAAACCCGGAGCAATTTGTTTTATTCTTCTCGAGTTATAAAGTTTGGAAACGCAGCGTTAGGGAGGTTCTTGCTGTTAACAAAGAATGCATGTTAGCTTTGGTGATGGCAAAAGATTGTGGGGTTTTAAAAGAAATAAGACCTGAAAACGCAGAACAAAGAAATACCTATTTTTAGCGAACCAATTCGGCTGCTTTGATACAAGGCTCTTTTTTTTTTAAATGCAGGCAATAGTCTTTTGAACATATCCTTAGAAACAGCAACAAAATCCAATGTGCCTTCTCCCCCAAACACTTCTCCTTACTGTAAAGCAAGAACTTACTGCTGAAAGACCCCAAGTTTTGTTCATCTCTAGCAAATAGGGGGCACGGCCTGTCTCGGGTCTCCGAAGACCGGTTTGCAGTACCGATGCCCTGTGATTCAACAGGCTGTGACAGTTAGTGACACTGGGCTGTCCAGCAGTTCCTTTGTGTCCAAAAAGCATCATCTTACACTGTACAATAACTCTTAACACCTTTAGTCTCCCTTAGCTTATTCCTGAGGGCTATGAGATGTCTGCCTTTTATACAAACGCAATCATTATTAGCTGTTAATTACCGTAGGCTGACTATCTTACTAAATAGCTGTGGTAAAATTCCTGGTGGACTTCTGCGCGTCTCTCATTTTGGGGTATAACAAGAGTTTGGGATTTTTGATTATTTTTCAGATAATGCAATGTGTGCCTGCTGGAAGAATTATCCATTGTGTTTTAATTCTGCAAGGCATTTGGATATAGTTTATGCAGAAGTAACTCGTATTTAAAAACATGAGTCAAATGAATCTTGGGGACAATGACATGCCTTTGTTTTTGCAGAAGTTAGCTGGATTAACCCTTGCATCACCGAAAGGAAACCACCTGCGTTCTGCTACAGTCCCCACCGCTTTCGAACTTTCCCGGGAGTTAAGCAAGCTGGCAGAAGCGCCAGGCTATTATTTGTATTGGGGGAGTTTGTAATGCGGATTATGAAAACCCTATTGTGCTGGAACAAAAAGATTTGCCTTGCCCTAAATAATTTGCAATTTAAATTTGTCATGAGAATTGTCACGGTTTGTCAATGCAATGGATGGTGAACAATCTTTTTTGGTATAAAAAAGTCAGGATCTGTAACACACAGGTAGGTAGCAGGTGGTTATCAGAAGCTGTAATTAAATAACTAAAGTTAACTAGTCCAGAATCTGAGTCTAAATCTAAATGTTGTATCTGACCCCTGACAAAGCAAACCCTTTGCTCTACGAGCCCCTAAAATTTTGTGAAAATTCAGCTACTGCCATGAACTTAGCAGCTCAATCTCAAGCCTCGTTAAGTGTCAACACTTCTCTACTTATGACCAGAACCTCCAAGAATTTGGAAGAAAAATAAATCTGAAAGGGGGAGCTAGAATAAAAATGCCTCTGTGCCTATGATGTATGAGTACTGCTTGAAAAATGATACAGAGAACAAAGTACAGTGAGTTGGGGCAAATGTGCTTTAAATAAGAGTCGAGGATGTGCGACGTATAGTACGTGTAACATCTTGTTCGTGTGCAAGAACAGACTGTGAAAGAAACAGCTTTGTGTGGGAGAAGCGACATCAAAGCGCCTGAAAGAACTAGCACTGTAATAGGAAACATTTGCCTTATGAGGACTGTTATTGCTGCTGGTCACTCCTTTTTTTTCTTGTTTTTTTTTTTTTCTTTTTTCATGATTTATTTTCCTCTCCTGTATTACAGCCTGGCAGCATTAGCGATGTGAGGCAGCATGGGTAGGGTGGTCCGGATGGGCGACAAAGAGGAGTACGGAGGGCTAGCTGGATTTACGTGTGCTTTCACAGCTTCCCTCCTACCCCCTTTTTTCACTGAGTTTGCATCATCCTCGAAGGTTTTAGTGGTATTTGTTGGCCAACCGAAGCAAGGCTGGCTGCTCAACTTCTTGTCTTCAGCAGCATTGTTACTGAAGGGGATCGCCAGCTTCCGTCGAACATCAGAGTATGTCCGAGATATCAGTGGGGGGAGAGGGGGTGTAGGAGTGGGACAGAGATGCCCAAAAAGCTGCGAGCGCAGTGCGAGAGCATGGGGGACCTGGTGGGACAAGGAACTGTAGAAAGAGCACCGTAGCGGAGCAGGAGGAGGAACGTCCCCCAGCCAGAAGGAGAGGACAGGGCAGGGCTGGTACACCTGCTTGGTGCGGAGGGAGCGATGGTTTTCCCCTGCAGTGTCATGGTTATCCTTGTTGCCAGCAGAAGGCTCGTGCTGAGGAAGAGGAGTGGTGGTACAACTGTATGCAGACAGCAAGCCAGCCGTGCCACAGCCACGTCTTACAACTTGCGCTTATCGGGGTTTATCAGGTATGTTTTGGAGAGTATCTGAAGTTTTTCAGCCTTGCTTTGCATTAGCAGGGAGGAACCTAGTGCATACAGGACTTCACGATGAGGCAGGACGCACAGCGCCCAGCTAACTGCGTTGGGCGCTTTGGAGCAGATGGGAGAAGTTAATGGTGATGTGGATGACCACAGGATGGCGTATCGTGGCTTGCAAAGCACAGAGCGGTGTTTGAGGAGCAGTGGTAATACTGGCTGAAAGTGCCTCTAAACCGCCTTCATCCTGCGACTTCCATCGCTAGAAGTTCCTAATGTTTTCCTTCTTTTCACTCGCAATGCCTCCTCGTCATTTCAGAGTAAATGCTGACTTTCCAGCGTGAGGTTTGGACTTCATTGTACTAATAACCTTCAAACTGGGAAAAATTAAAAGGTGAATGCTCTTTGGTTCTAAGACTGACACGATCCCATGCTCGAGGAGACTTCGATCAAATGTTCTGACAACCTGAAATGAATGAAAAGGCCCTCCTTACACCAAGGGAGTTTTTCTAGGAGTATACTGCGTATTGGCTGTTTTCCCAGCCCCGCCAAGTCTTTTAGAAGCACGCTGTGGCATATTTCAGTGGGGTTTAGCGAATTGCAGTGCACAAGCTCGGTTGTTTGGGTTTTTTTTTTTTCCTGAAGCACTGATGCTGCGGTGTTCCCATCAGACCGCGTGCAGGAAGCATCTCTCTCTTATTTCTCTGGGTGGGGACACACCGACCTGGACCTTGGAGAATCTACAGTGACTCCAGGTTTGTAACCTGCAGCACGAAGGGAACGTCCGCCCGCGCTGAGCGAGCGTCGGACCACGTAGCTCTGCCCCACTGTCGTGTCCAGGGGAGAGTTGGGTAAGGCTGGCTAGAACATCTCTTGGTGCCTGCTGCTGCTTTTGACACGGATTGGGTTATTTACACCGCAAACCGAGATGCAAAAATAAGCAAGCACTGGGGCTGTGTGCTGGAGAGCTGCCTGCGGGGTGACACGTGGGTCTGGGGAGGTCCGACTGCTGCTCTTCCAGCTCTGCGGTCTAACCCAGCCTAGCAAGGAGCTGGGGGAAGATGGCTGAGCCCCATCTTCTTCACTAAGCCCTTTGAGATCTCTCCGTGGCAAGGGCTGGCACGCTCTCAGCGCCGCCGTTGCTGGGAGTTCTGGTTTGGCCCCCGGACCGGCAACTGGCCCTGCCGTGCCTGTGCCGCACGTAGTTTTGACTTGAGTTTGGGAGCGGTTTCTCTGCTCTTTCATAGTTTGCCTTCTCCTTCGCACGTCTCCCGCAGGAAGTGCGGATTCAGCAGGCATTGTGTGCCTCAGCAGCCCGCCAGCTGCCTTGCTGAAGCTAATTCACAATTCAAGTCACTCCTGATAAGTTTGCAAACAATGTGCAGTGATTTCTGAGCTAGATAGCGGCTGAGCTGAGCTGAGCTCCTCCGTCTCCAGCCTGTCAGTTGAATGAAGCGGTGCCTTTACTTTGTAAAGCTCATGGGTCAAACCCAGTCTTAACTTTTTGGGCTGCTGCGATGTTTCATGAATTTCTTATTTGTTTCGTGATAACTTTGAGTGAGCACCATCATTATTACTAAAAACTCTCAAATGAGCGTGTGGAGGCACAAAGAGGGCATATGGTTAGTGTTGGTTTAATACGAGCTAGGAATTGAACCCAGGACTTCTGACTTGCAGTTTAGTTCTTTGATCACCGGATAATTCTGTTACCCGCTTTGTAACACACTGACATAGCCTGGGAATAACTCCAGTGAAAACAAGAGCGGCGCTTTTTTTTTCTTAGGCTAACTTCATGTGGCAGCCACCGAAAGCGCGCGCGGAGGAACTGGCCCAGAGGAAGCGACTCTGCACTCGTGGCTCATCAGCCCCGGCAGGAAACAGCAGGTCAAAGTTAGAAGGAACTTTCTTAAAAGCTAACGAGTGAGCGGTGCGGGGAACATCGAGAGAAAGCATGGTTCGACAGCCAGCAGGGGAGCTTGGGGTTCTCTGTCTGGGTCCTTATTCCACTTGCTCTCTGTTGGTTCACATCTGTTTAACCAGGGAGATGCCGAAGTGATGATCCATCAGATACAGACCCGTAGGTGAGACCGTGCCCTCTCCCGATCTGCACGCAGCTCTCCCTGGAAAACAGGATCACTACAGAACACGCGGTGCTTAATCTTACTCAGTGTGTTTTTATGAAATGGAATCCTCACGGCTTTCTATATCAGCTCGGCAGAGACTAGGGGTTTTTTTGGGCGTGTGTAAGGTCAGTAGTCTCAAGCGTAGCAGCCTGGAACCGCGGGATGGGTTTGACCATTCTGAGCAGAAATTGTTACAGTACAGCGGCAGAAGTAGGAATATGTATTGCTCCTGCCGGCTGCCAGCAGGGGTTTGTTTACGGGTAAGGTTGTGGAGGTTCACCTTGGTGCACTTTCCAAAGGGCACAAGGTCACAGCGTAGGCAGACTTATGTTTTGAAGTGTGTTTGTCACTGCGCCATATGTTGGGTTTCTTTTTTTTTTTTTTTTACTCCTCCTTTAGTATTGGAATTGGAAATTCAAGTTGGAGAAATGTGAAAGCAATTGGGCCTAATCCATTCCTGTTGTTACTCCTTTTGTTTTCACTGGAGTTACTCCAAGGCTGAATTCAGCATATGATGAACAACTTGTTCTCCAAAGTTGGAACTTAGGCGAGAAGGTTTTAGGGATGATCACGCAACTCTGAGGCTCCTTCTCAAACAACTGAAGCTCCCACAAGAGGGACGGTATATGGTGAGTTCGGGTTATTGAATTTAGTACAACGTTCTAGTAATAAGCCCTCTAGTCATAATAATACATTATTATCCATTAGAACAATTACTTGAATGAAACCCAACTGCTAGCTCACTTAGATCGGATGGAAAAATCCTGGCTGTTGATCCCAGTTGCCAGTTAGCTAAACAGATACTAACCACCAGCGAACGAGAAAGGGTTCTGAGCCGGGCGACCCTCCTCCCGCTTCCCTTTCCTCTCACCTCTTCTGGAACCCGCTCCTCCGGGGTTGCCACTCGTGAAATGTCGCCTGCCCTTCATGCATCGACCGTCTCCGCTGCAGCCCGGTGAAAGTCTCCACAGCGGTTACAAGCTCCAGGTGCTTTGTTTAGATGGAAAAAGGAGAGTGCTCGAAGCTCTGGAGAAGCTGCCAGCTACCAGATGAGGACTAAGCAGTGGTGGTTTGGGTTTGGTTTTTTGCTTGAGGGGGGATATTTCTGTTAAGAACTAAGATGAAACTGTTCACAGATCTGCAAGAATGAACCAGTCCTCGCTGCTGGTTAATTCCTCCTGCCTTCCTGTGAGCCGTTGGAGGGGTCACGGCAGACACGAGGTCCCCATGGTAAAATTAAGCTTTTCTTTCTTGGAGAAATAACCATCGCTGTCTCTCTGGCTCACTCCATTTCATTTACTTTCTAAACAACTCAGATCACAAAGGGCTCCAGGAGGGGTGCAGCATCTTGCAAAGAAAAGGCCTGGAAGATTGTCTCCGTTTAAGAGAGTCTTGTGAAAGTCGTGCTTCCTGCTCCTGCCCGGAGAAGAGGATTTATAACAGATGCTCCTGCAGTCTTCGCTGCGTGGGATTTGGAGGGTGGAGGATCTGCCACGCTTGATGCGCTTGGGAGGCCGGAGTAGTTTTCTGCCGAACGACGTGAGTCCTGTCCCACCAACGGAAAATCTCTCTGTCCCAGAGCTCAGCTGACGCTTAGGCAGGAGATCCCCTTCTCATATCGGCTCTGCCGTGTCGGGGTAGATCTCCTCAGCAGCTCTGCTGGGGTGGTCTGCAGTGCCGCAACCACGGTGCTTCCTTGGTCTTGCTGAGGCTGAGCACTTCTCTGTTACCCCCTAGGATATCATCCTCATCCTCCTCGGCTTCGCTTCTGACCCAGGGAGTGGGCACTGGCTGCTCTCCCTGCTGCTCCTCCTTCCAGACCCTCTCCATTTGCACCCACACGAGCTGCAGTTGGGACCACCGCTGACTGCCCTGGCTACCGCGGATGGTACAGAACACACTAAGAATTACAGCGTTACAGGAGGGGGCATCTATAGTGTTTATTACACTAATAATAAAATGGAAGCAGCGCTCCCCTAACGCCTTAGCCGATGCACAGGGTAAAATACTTTCTTCAATGGTTATACACTCAGTGAGCAGGGAGGAAGAAGCCTTCGCTTTTAAAACCAAAATAAAGCCACTTCCAATCTTACTTGCTTTGGCTTATTCCTCTCCACAACAGCAAATGCACCGCTAATAAGCTGGTCAGTGCAATGGTCAATGAGATGCTGCTTTGCTTAGAGCTGAGGAGGTTTTAGGGAGAAGGCAGAAAATTTGATGTATTCCACACAGTCACTGACCTCAAGGCTCAGTGGAGCGCACGCCAGATAGCCAAGGAAAAGAGGAAGAATAGTTAAAATCTTACAAACCACAGTGTGGAGGGATTAGCACATCAAACTTTGGTTAAAGTTCACATAGCAAAGAGGATCTCCGTCTTTCTCGGAGCTGCAGCTCCTGCTGTTTGTCAGACGTGTTGGTCCAAGACACAATCGCTTCCCCCGCTTTACCTGGTGATCAAGAGCGCTGTAATTTGGACCAAGACTTTTGGAAGACTTCAACACGAAACCAAGCATGTTATTGCCTAGCTTAAGCACAGGGGAGCAGGGGGTGTATTTTTCCTTTCTGTGGCTGCATTTCCCCAAGTTATATACGGTATAAATGTCTGGATTTACACAACGTGGGTTTGGCAGAGTTCAAAGGTGGGACCTGCTCAGCCTCCGGGTCTGCGAGCCTTGTCTTCTCTGAGGGCCCAGACCCAGCTCCAGCTGGAGGCTTGTGCCTCCAGCCCTGTTAAGTTCTTATTTTGTCTCCTATTCGGGTTTTTGCTTCACTTCTTTTTAAATATTTGGCTCCAGGAGTTGGGGCATCTCATCTTTCACTTTGAAACTCTCTGTTCCTTCTAGCTATTGAGCCACCTGGGAATGGCAGACCCTAAGAGTTTGGAAACTAGGAGATTTAAAAAAAAAAAAAAAAGTCATCAAAACCCGTATTGTCTTAATTCCCGGAGGAGGCGGATTGTAACTCCTGTTCCTGAACCCTGTGGTTAGTTCAGCCCATTTCTCCTGTAAGCTAAATTTTTTATTTGTTTTGCCCCGTGAAGTATTTGCCGAAGGTCTGTCTTCTGTTCCCAGGTTAGCAGTAACGCCCGTGGAGAAAGACTGACTGCTTCTTAAAAAACTGAATCAAATCTGGGTGGAGGACGTAGATAAGTTGCCTGGCGTGGAGAGTTGGTGGGGGTGTTTTGGATGACTTATTCCTCTTTGAGTGACATGATCCCACGCTGTACTCGTTCGATTCAGGCACGAACTTTCCTGAAAGAGGGAAGGTTGGGTTCTGGGTTCAGCTGTGAGAGCTGAGTATCACTTCCCAGATGGGAGTCTGTGCCCCTCCTTGAACAAAACCAGGGTTGGGTCTTGGCCATCGAGGCACCGGATTTCTTCCTTGATGCTCTCCATGAGCCCCACGGTTGCTCCCTGTCCCCAAGGAACTGTGACCCGACGGTTTGGGGGCTGTTTGTCAGACCTGTTTGCAGAGGCTGCTGGAAAACAGCAGTGTTGAGAGGTGCACCTCTGGGCCAGGCCCTCCCCTGGCAAGTGCTGTGGATTTTTTTTTATTTTTTTTTTTATTCCCCCCTTGAACTTTGCTGAAATGCACGGCCATGCTCCAGGACCTTCAAGGGCTGCTTCTCTAATCTCCCCAGAAGGATTACTGCTGCTGGAAATCATGAGGGCTTGGACTAGCTATCAACTTTATCAGGAAAGCTTCTTTCCGGCCAAGCTAGTAAGAGCTTTGCTAAGCGGGAATCTTGGGTTGAAGCTGCTCTTCTCATGTTTCACAGATGGCCTCAATGAATGATTTACTAGGAGAGTAAAAGATTAGCCAGATTCCTCCAACTGCATCTCGAGTCATATAAAGCGCTGGGTTTTATTGGGGCCTAGGCAATTCCTAAGTCTTTAGCCTCGTTAGACTGTTTTACAGTGACTAATTGCCCTGCGCTCCCTTCCCTGATAATCAGGTGTCTCCCGGTGAGGAACCCACGCTCCTCGCACGAGCCTTTGAGGCAGCCGTGCCAGTGAAGGCTTCTCCATACGGTCAGGGACCCGAAGGCCACGAGACGTTATGTCTCTGGTTGTATTTTATTGGAGAGGTTAAAATGCTTCTGGGAGGGAGACGGCAAAGGGAATACTTAAAATATGCGATGAGGTGTTTCCATAAAATTATCAAAAGCTTTGTAGAGTCTTCCTGTGGAGAAGAGCCATCGCTGGAGAGTTCACAAGAACCATGCTTGGGTAGGGCAAAACGTCTTGCTTTAATGTTTTAGCTGGTCCCCAGGGCTGGGATGAGCTCTTCTGGGGGAAGGGAGGTTACCCCATGTTTGCCTGTTATGGCATATTTTTCTCTTTTACACTTGGCAGCCAGAACTCTGTGTCTGACTGTGGCAATTCCTACAGTTTGGCTGTTTTAAAGGACTGCAGTACTGATTTAGACGTCCAAATTGGAAAAGCAGGGTTTAAAGTGTACCTATTTTTTCCTTTAGAGCGAGCCTTGTTAAAGATCTTTGTTAAATTATTTACCAGTGGTCTCACAACATCAACAGAGCTTTGCATTTAACCGTTTGCATGGCTTCCATCATGCTTTTCTCCCCTGTCCTCTAAATAAAACAACAATCATAAGTTCACTAAAGGGCTTGCAGGGCTGGGTTGCCCATGGCTGTCGATACGTGAAGTGCACACGCCGTAAAGTATGAAGCGATACGGGCATGTGCTGATCTCATGTAAACAGTCTTTGGTTTGTAGAAGTCAGAGATGAGAGCTCTGAGGCTCGCTGGGGGAATCAGCCCCTCGCAGAAATGTTTAAAATATTTGGGTTTTAGCCAAAAGGCTAAGAAAAGAGGTTTTGTATCTTCCTCTCTCTCTGCTGCGATTGCCTCACATAACAAGGCTAAAACCTACGTAAGAAATAGGAGTGAGAGGAAACAGCCCTGACAGACTTGTCCCCAAGGTATCGAGAGGTCAAAGATGCTCCGTCTGCCCCAGAAATATAAGGATAATAAAATTTGCTGCTTTTCTGATTTTTGCATCACTGTTTATCTGTGTAAATTGGAGCTGAACCTATTCCCTGGCGGTCCCTTTTGGTTGAACCTATGGCATAAAGGAGACGGAAGCAGCCCCTGGAGTCCCCTTGATGAAAGCTCTCCCAACACTCTTCTTCAAGGCTAAAGTTTTGCCACAAGCTATAGCAGGGTGAGGGAAGAGTTATAAAAAGTACAGGAATGCAAAATTCTATCCTCTTTTCAGCGAAGGTAGAAATAAAACACGTGTGCGTGTTTCCAGGATAGAGCATTCTCTACCATCAGTTGTGTCTGGTGCATTGGCATCTGTTGGATGTACCATTTTTCAAGCGTATCAGTCGGCAGAACAGTTCCTGCATCATTTATTTTGAAACGACTATGTCCTCCCCACAATGCAACTGACCTGTAGGAACAGGATATTGTGACTAGGCACCACTTTAAAAGCAGATGGGATCCTTTGATGTCTAAAAGACAGTATTTGTCAAGCCTGTGTTTATGAGAGCAATGCCAAAGCTCAGAGGATTACTCACCGTGGCAATTTTTGAAGATGCTAAGGCACTCACATGGATTTTACCCATAGACAGCCGGACCAGGGGGATCCCGGGGCTTGCCTGAGCGGGGTCTCCCACCAGTGACCATCTAAGGTCTCGGAGCCCTGCGAGACCTCATCAAAGGCTGCGCATCCCCTTCTCATTGCCACGCAGAATGGGGCCATTGGTAAGGGTTTGAAAAGGCACAGTCAAAAGACGGAGCAATTAACAGGAAGAATTCAGAGTCGTGAGAAGAGATATAAAGTCAATTGCCTTGATTTTTGAATATCACTCTCATTATTTTTAGATATATGATCTGGCCCAGGTTGCCCCGAGAAGCTGTGGCTGCCCCATCCCTGGAGGTGTTCAAGGCCAGGTTGGACGGGGCTTGGAGCAACCTGGGCTGGTGGGAGGTGTCCCTGCCCAGGGCAGGGGGTGGGACTCAATGAGCTTCAAGGTCCCTTCCAACCCAAACCGTTCTACGATTTTTTTGCCAGATGCACCGAATGGACGCTTGAGATCCTGACATCTTACTCTGAAAAGGTGTGGGGCTGTGACTCCACCATTTCACTGTGCATCCCACCGTGGCTGTGTGCTTGGAAGCCTGTGTTGGCAACGGTGGGACAGCTGTGCAATATACTGCTATAAAACATTCCTCTTGCATTGGTGTCTTGCTTTTTATTCTATTCTTCCCGGAAAATCTTATTGCCAACGCGACAGCGGATCTGCTCCTAAAGGCAGGGCTGTTCTCTGGGTGCCCACCCTCACCCATCGACTGAAGACGCCCCTTTCCAAAACCAGAGAGGATCTGAAAAAAAGTAATGAGCTANCTGGTGTCTTGCTTTTTATTCTATTCTTCCTGGAAAATCTTATTGCCAATGCGACAGCGGATCTGCTCCTAAAGGCAGGTCTGTTCTCTGGGTGCCCACCCTCACCCATCGACTGAAGACGTCCCTTTCCAAAACCAGAGAGGATCTGAAAAAAAGTAATGAGCTATGTAGGAAATGGCATTGCTAATGAATTTGTGAGATTGCTTAAATGCTTATTTCTCACCAGTCTTTACTGGACTGTGTCAGGACCCCGTCTGAGCACGGCCCGGAGCGCAGCGGCCCCGGCTCGCTCGCCGGCGCGAGGGTGATAGCTCGGCGGCGGAGACAGGCAAGAGCAAGAAAGGAAACAGCTGGGATCCCTTTTTGGAGCGTTTGCTCCTATTCATCCCTTTAGATGTATCCCAGTGTAAATAACCTTTCATATCGCTTTACAAAGTGATTGCTAAGTGGGACGGAAGAGAAGGTATTCTGTAACGTAATAATTTCTGTCTTTTCTCTTTATTTTCCTGCTTGGTCACAGAAAGGAAATCTGGCTGGTTGTTAATTTGAAAGCATTTGTAGCGGTGATGGCATAATAGATATGAAAGTTCACAGGACTCTGGCAACTACTAATGCACTGAGGCTTTCAGATGAAAAAACGAAAGCTGCCTGTGAAGGATTCCCATTTGTCATGAAAAGCCCACAATACTGTGGGACAGCTGTTTGCCTGGGATCTGTATCTCAGATGTAAGGAACCAGAACAGACATGTGCTCTGTTGTACAAAGACCACAACCCCAGAGACAGGTAAATCATTCTTTATAAGGAAAAAACATCATACGGAATTAACGTTTTCTATAAAAGATGCTTTTCAGGTTTTGCTCGCCATTCGAAATAATCAAAAACATGGCTTAAAATGAATAAATTATGGTCTTTTATATTCTAGCGCTCTGGTAACTTCCTCTGGCGATGGATTTGGCGCTGCTGCGAGCGTGGCTGGATAGCCGGCGGGGTCTGGCTTGGCAAGGAGTTCTCCTGTTGTCCTACGAGAGCACGAAGGTGCGGCAGGTGGCAAAAGTTTCCTGGGAGAGGTTGGGTCCCGAGTCTGTCCTTACCGCCCTCAAGCCACTCTGTGCTTTGCATCAAGTAATTCGGTGAGTTTGCGTTTGAAAATCAGAATGAAAAAAAAAAAGTCCAGGGCCGAAGCTTCACCGGGCAGCTGGAGATGAGGAGAAGCCAGGCTGTGACGCCAAGGTAACATAAGCTTCATACCGAGGGTGAGCTCCTGGAAAATCTCCCCCTGGTTGTCTTGATGTGGTTTTATTTTTCACATGGTGTCTTTGCCGTGGCTTCAAACACAGCTCTGGGCTCACGTGTGACCCGGTTGCTTGGGAGGCCGTCGCACAAAGGTCTTTTAACAACACAGAGGTACTGCCAGGAAGTTCAGGGAGGAGAAATAATCCCTCCCGAGCTCCCCGTGAGCCTCCCTGCTGGTATATTTTTAGCGATGACCCTTTTTAGTTCATTCTGCGTCAGGAAATTCTGCACTGAGCTTCCCGCTGTGCCACGCTGCGCCGGTACGTCACAAGGGCGAAGCACGTCTGCGTGGAAGAGTTTACCTAGTGCGCATTTCCCTAACTCCAGCAGATGCCAAGATTCCCTCTCATCCTTCCTTCTTCTCTCCCCTTTTTGGTTATCGCTTCAAACGGATAAGACAGCAAACCTTGTAAATAAGGGATGACAAAAATATGCAAATAAAATGGCAAGATTAACCCAGCTGTGGGCTCAGTGGGTGCAGGCATAGGAAAGTGCAAGAGTATTGAACGGAGCTTTCAAGACTTTGTTTCTTTGCCGGAGCTCGATCTCCAGACGCTAATTAAGCTGTACTAGTAATGCATTTAAGCGTGTTCCTCTGTTAAGCAATATATTCCCTATGGAGCGGCTCTGGAGCAGCTGTTAGCTACAGGCTGAGGTCTCTGGGTCAGCAGCGCTCCCTCTTCCACCAGCACGTCCCCCTGAACCGCTCCACACGTCGGTGACCTGTCTTCAGGCAGGGCGAGTGCCAGGTTTCAAAGCGCCTTTAGCTCAGGTGGGGATGCCCAGGCTGAGGCCGACTCAACCGCTTGCTGCTCCTGCCGGAGAGAGCCATCGTGTCTGGAGGCTCAGTGCTGCCCCGTGTCGCATCTCAGCCAAAAATAATGCCGACTTTGCAGCAAGGAGCTACGCTTGGCTGCTGCACGCTCACCCCAAGATGCGCAAGCCGCTGCTCCCATGCGTTTGGACACAGACACCTTATTTTCTTTAAGGTGGTGCAAGGTCTTCCTTTTCCAATGTCTCCTTTTTCCAACATCTTCCTTTTCCAACGCCTTCAGGCGTGAATTCACGTAAGCGCAACCCAGGGCACGCAGAGCACCCACGGCAGGCCGAGACACCGGGGATGAAGGAGGACGAGCTTGACTTCGCGGTTGCTGAAGAGAGAGATTATTTTTAATGTAAAAGTTATTGTCTCGGGCAGCCTTCGTCTCACCAGCGCACCATTTCAGAATGCTTTAAATTAAGTCTGGAGGCTAAAAGTGTGTTAGTCATTGCCCATACATCTTAGGGGAAGCAGGGCTCTCTAAAGTTATTGTTAGCATCAGGCATCTGGTTTATGTTTATAATGATTTATTCAATGATGGGAGACAGGTAAGGAACCATCATGGAAGACAAACTGGAAAAGATCTGGGGTTTTCAAAGCTCTGAAGCCATTGTTAAATTAAAGTTGTCTGACTTCAAAAGGAATCTATAACTTGATTAGGTTCTTTAAACAATGTACAACGCTCACAAAGTTGGCAGATATTATTAGAGGCAGAGCTGGTAGCGCAGCCTGCTCTGGAGGTTCCTTGTCCCTTCAAAGCGCAAGATCCTGTTCTTATATCATGACTCTGGCGCTTCGTTTATTTTTTGGGGGGGGGAAATTTCAGCCATGTACTTCAACTGCCTGCGAGAGCCAGGGCGGAGAAGAATACATTGTTTTTTCAGTGTTAGAATAATTCAGGAAATCCTTTCTTTGGAAAGATCTAATGCTTCCATACTTTGAAACAGGGACTTGAAATCCAATGGGGGAAGATAGGCTTTGTGCTAAAGATGGGCGCGTTGCCATTGCCGTAAGGATCTGACCGCGGTTGTTTCAGTTTTATGAGCCTCTGAAAAAGTCTAGTTTGTGTTTGTGCAGTAGGGCTTTGCGAGAGCTTAGCTAAGATTAGAGAAGAGTCTCTGCTCGTGTCTCCCGGTGCCTGGCGAGTGGTGAAATTGGCCTTTCCTGGGAAGGACTAGCTCTCGTTAAGAGCGGGACCTTGGGATGGGGAAGAGAAAGCCCATCCGCTGCGGCTCCCGGCGTGCTGGAGCGGAGGTGGGGGCTGTGCCTGGAAGCAGGAGCTGGTGGGATGGGGCAGGTCGGGAAGGGTAGGCTGAGGGGTGACGCGTCTGTGTCTGTCTGATCCCCTCTCCCCAGCCCGACGGGGTATTCCATTCCTCTCCTGCCAGGAGACATCGGTGACACTCACAAGCAATAATCCACATTTCCTCCGGGCGCGGATGCAGGCAGAGGGTAAGAGAGCACTGCTGCGGCCACCCCAGGTGGTGGTGTGCCCCAAGGGGGAGGAGGACAGCCCCAAGCACTCGGCGGGATGTAGGCAAAAGCTGTATCTGGCGATCCTCAACTTTTCCTCCAGTGAACATCTCATCCACTTTTCTGGATAAAAGACGCTGTCCCGGGTTGCAGCTGATGCGCGCAGCAGGTTCAGTTCTCCGCAGCGACAATCCCAAGCTGTCGGGCAGGGGCTTCTCAATTTGCCTTCTGTAGCACAGAGCGGATATATCATCGTTATTGCTCTGCCCTCTGCCTTGTTTCAGAGCAACCTGCTTTCCCGCTGCAGAGACACGGGGCAGGGACTGGGCAAGCAGTCCCAGCAAGGAGATTCCCAGTGCCCGCGCTTTTCCTGCAGGATGAAAAATGGGGCTGCACAACCCTAACTTCACGCAGCCACGCATTTGCTACATTTTTCTTTCTTTTTTTTTTCCACTTTTCCCAAAACCCACCTGCACCCAAGGGGTGACCCAGCGGGGGTTTACCAGCCTGCTGAGGAAGGAGTTCAATGAGATGTTCTGGATTTGGAGGAGAACGCTGCTCATGGAGAAATTTTCAGGGCTCTGCTATAACCTCAGCACACCCGTCCCACCAGGTTCAGCCAGCCCTGGGCAGCGTCACCTCCCACCATGCTGCTGAGAAGGCAGCAGCCATGTGGCCTCCCCATGGGGACAGGTTGTTGGGGGTGACCAACGCCTGCCAGACCTGCAGCCACCCCTAAAATGGAAATAAATACCCCACGTTTTGCATTGGTGCGGTTCACCTGGGGCAAACCCTGCACCGACCTGCGCTGGCCAAAGCGCAGTCCGACAGACGTCCCTGGCTCGGGGAAGGGCACGGGGCCGTGCACGGCACATCCCCGAATGGCTCCGAGTGACATGCAGGCGGTGTCACACGTACGGCGCGCGCACCAAACCGGCGCTCGGCGTGGGAAGTTTGCGGAGCCGCTGGAAGGACGCCAGCAGCCTGTGTCTGCTCGAGTTTAGGAAAACGTCCCAGCGCTGGATCCACCCAGCTCGGCTAGAGCGGGGCTGCTTGGCCAGCCGACACGCCTGGCTCCCTCCCCAAAGTGGACGGGCGCCAAAAGGGGATTTTTAATTTCCAGATGCTTTTAAAAGAAAAATAAAGGCTCTGCTGTAAACTGGCTTTGAATGGACGCCTCTCCTCCAGCCAAATAGTTGACTGATACAGTGTAGATGACTGGGCAGTAAAACCTTTGCGGTGCGTCGCGCGCGCGCTGGCGAGCCCCGCGCTGAGCCAGGCAGCGCGGCTGTGGCTCCACGGGCTGCACGCCGCCTGTCCTCCCCACCGTGGGGTGGGCGGCCGTGGTCCGGGGGCTCTCTGCCTCCAGAAAAAAATCTTTATGTGCTTTTCGACTTCTTTTTTTTTGTTCTTTCGGAGGGAGGGGGGAAATGCTCTGGGAGAAGACAGTTGGCAATAGGGCAGCGGGAATTGAAAAGGTTTTTTTTGGGGTGTATTGTGCCGAACGTGCTGCAAAGTGCTGCCGGGAGCCGGGGAGGGCTGGTGACAGGGTGACATTGCAGGACCCCTCTCTGTGCGCTTTGCTTCCGATCCGGCCACAGACACATTTCTAAGCCGGCCCTGGGTGAATCCCTCTGCAAGCATCTTAAACCCGGTGGCTGCCAATCAGCGTAACGAGACCAGGGAATTAATTTCCAGTGTCTGTAGGGATGTAGCTCCCAAGGCAGCCACCCAGCTCTGCCCCGGGTCCCTGGGAGCTGGGGCAATTGCTCGTGGCCCCCCGTAGCCCACATTTTACCTGCACATCGGGCATTTGGGCATCCCAAACCTGCGGAGGTGGCTGGTTCACGGAATCTCGTACCTCCAGTGCAGCTGGAGGGGGCTTTCCCAATACAGCTGCGATGGATGCTATGGCTATAGGAACATGAGGGAGACGGCGCCCATGTCTGTGCCGATGCCGGTCAGGAGGGCCGTGGCGGGGAGGGGGATGCCCGAGGCCGGCTCTGCAGGCAGAGGAGCCGGCAGGCCGCTCATCGCCTCCCCAAACCAAAGCTCACCTCTTCCCCGGCAGCGCTGCCGGTTGCTTTATCAGCACAGATCTTGATTAATTCCTTACGCTGCAGGTGCGATTGCCTTTTGTGGCCGGCTGGGTTTCTCTGCGCCGTGTTTTATCCTGTTCCCAGCACCGAGCCGGAACGTGCGGAAGCCAAGCGAGACCGGGGCAGCGGAGCCAGAGACACCGGCATGGAGGGAGCGTGGGGTGACACGGGGACGAGCTGCGGCTGTGACCCACGTGCAAGCCCAGGAGCTGCTCCCCAGCAGGTGCTCTTGGAAAAAAAAGCCGGTTTTGGCTGTTTCCACTGATCTGTGTCCGGCTGCGTTGGGCAGGGAGCGAGGACGGGCTCCCCGTGGGTAACACCAGGGTGGTTCCAGCAGCGCTGGGGCTGGCTGGGCTAGCTGGTGGCCATAAGAAAACAGAGCAAGAGTGAACCTGCTCCGCTCTACTGGGGCTCACTGTTACCAGCAGAAATACCNGACAAAACACGGCTATTGCTGGTGGCCTTTGGGGGACAGAGCCAGCCCGGTGACCCAGCCGGACCACCAAGGACCAGTCCCTCCTTCGGTCCCTCTTGTAGCTTTTTTTTTATCTTGTTAAACTGCTTGCACAGAGGCAGCTTTTGCAGCCCATTCTCTCTCTGACTCCTTTTATTCTGCATTTCCTATGGTGCCATTGACCCGGAGGCAAGGCAAGCTGCTTTGCCTATGCCTGTGTGCACAGGGACGGGGTCTGTCCGCGCCTGGACGTGGACACGTCACCCTACCTCTCACCATCACCATCCATAAGGCAGCCTGAGGTGACACCACAGCCCCCGGCAGGGACCAGCAACATTTTTTGCCCCTGGAGAGCAGGGAGATGTAAGGAATCGTTGCAGATAACGTCAGCAGCAGCACCAGCGTTTT
>RSEF01000004.1:5419769-5439313 GCA_003993805.1 Himantopus leucocephalus | reverse complement strand
AAAAAAAAAATTAACAGAAACAGGCAGCTCAACTAAAACTAAATTTTAAACATTCTGTTTTGTCATTCCACCTCCTTTTAAAAAAAAAAAAGAAAAAGAAAAAGAAAAAAAATTAAACATTTTTCACCCAGACTTCCTTTACAGCAATAAGGCAACTCCAGGAGATCTGAATGAGCTCCCTGGAGATTACAGATACTGTAACTGGCTGCTCCTCATGCTTTATAACACCCAAAGGTGCAACTATCCATTAATCACAATCACATCTGTGCATTAAAATATAAAACTTAAATTACAGATTTTAAAAATATTACTAATAGACTTCCCTATCATAAAATGTTTTACATTTACAGTACTTGAACTATTTCAGTTCTGGGTTGATGAGGTTTAAGCAATTTACCACTGCAAGAGTTAGACTCTGGAGCTCACAAACAGCACAACCCAACCAGGGGCAGCAATAGTCGGTAGAGTCATAGTGCAAATCAAAATAAGGAGTGCAGAACTGCACGAGTCGTTTACAGTTCTAAAATATAAATGAACAAGACAAGATCTTATATTGTACATGCAATAAATTATAGTAAGCGTATGACAATGGGGCTGGGGCATTCTACAATTTTAGCTGGTGTACCAGAGTTGAAGCCTGTGAAAGATAGGACTCAGTAAACAAAACATTTCAAAGCTCTGTTGTCATCGCACTTGAGCTCTGCTTTCATGCTTTGTACTTCTGCTTCCCCGTCTCACTGATCACACAGATATGCTGAAACAAAATGAAAGAAAAAGATCCTCTTAGAGAGGTAATGTAAGAAACCGATGTTTTACATACGTATTCAATAACGCACTTCTGAAAAAAATACAAGCACGCTGTACACGTTTCAGTATGAAAGAATCTTGTGAGACTGTTTATACAGAACAATTTAAGCCATTTTTTTGTCTAGAAGTCTCAACATTGCCTCCTTTCTCCTCCCTTTAATTATCCCACCCAGGGTCCGATAGAAGGTTGGTGAGACCCAGATGCAGTAACAACTTAGAATAAAAAGTGAACCCCTTTTAACTTCCAAGCTCTCTCTTCTCTTATTAACTATGCAAATGCATTTATTTGTGGTAGACACCTGGTAAGGTAAGAAACTTCACGTTATCTCCAAGCTGACAGGAGATACGTAGCCTCCATTCTGCACGTGGGAAAATAAATTTTAGTTTCATAAGAGCTCCCAAATGCTGTCCTGCTGCTCTAGGGTTTGCTCGCATCATTGCATCACCAGTGGAACAGATTTGTACAAAAGGCATGATTTACAGAGGAGGGAGAGTGATGTGAGGAGACTTCCCTTCCTTCCTCCTCCCTAGTTTTAAATGGGCAAAAACATACGGGAAAAATTACTTACGTTCAAATCTCTAAAGTATTCATTGTAATCTAGGGCGTATCCCACAACAAATTTGTCTGGCACTTCAAATCCAACAACTGAAAAAGACCGTAAGTCACCAGTATGTTAGAAAAGAACTTCCTAGAGTTCACTGGATATTTTTACAGAGGCAAGCTGGAATTTTACAGATATGTATGCATCATAACTCACCCCATTTCTTCCACTCAAGTACCCTGAGATTAATATTCAAGCTATTTTAAAATCTTTACTTTGTTGATTTATTTCATCAACTCGAGCAAAATTAAATAGCCGTATTTATCAGTTCCCATGCAGCAGCATGGTGCTAGCATGCAATCCGCAAGAAATGAATGGAAGCACTTAAAACCTACAGACACGGTATTATTATCAGAATGTAAAATTCCTTGAAAATTTCCTGCAACTTTGTAAATACATACAAAAAGAGCCAATACTTCCCAGCGCTTCCTAGATGCTTGACGTGCCAGTGCAGCAGCAGTGGAACTGGTGAGGACAGCACAAGTCACCCTCACAGTACCATTCGAGAGGCAGCACCGCTGGGAGCTGGACCTGCGCCTCGGGCAGGGCTGTAGGAAGGGCACCCAAAGGCCTAATGAGTAGGCAGCTTCAGTCATCAGCTCCTTCAAAACTATGGGTGTGCAAGTCCAAGGGGACTTTCTGTGACGAGCCAGGACAGTCCGCACAGAATAACATGAATATCAGAACCACGGTTATTGCAGGGAAACCAATCCTTCACCTTTTGAGAACCTGCCTAGACGGACTCCAGTCTTGCGACTTGCAGGCAATGACCTGCTACGTAGGAATACACTGTGACTGCTACAGCACGTCTTAGATGCTGATTCCGTGGTATAGAGAATAGTGAAGAGCAACGAACACTCTGTTCTTTATGGAGTCACCTCCAGGTTTCAGAAACAGGGGGCGGGAGGGGGTTTGTGTGTTTGGTTGTGTTTTTTTTCCTCCCAGAGAAGCTGCCTAAAAAGAGACATCAGCTATTCCACAGATTGTCTAAACAGCTCTAGCAGGACAGTTCGTGGGCAGTCAGGCAGTATCAATCCAACCTGGCCACACACACTATAAAATGACCAAAACCGACTGAATTATATAAAATTTCCAAACAGCTTTCTCCCCTCATGCTAAAATGAAAGAGAGTCCTGACCACAGGAAAGCTGCACGGTTTTTCTCTCCCTGGCTACAATGAGGGTGTGTGAGGAAAATAGGGAGATAAATTGTACAACTCAAAGAAAAGGCTGTGTGTGCTTTTGGAAAAATTAAGGTGAAGTTTAGTGTCTACTTGGCCTCACAATACAGGGATAAAACAGATGGCAAAACAAGTCATCTGCTGCAAGATGCTCAAAAGGCAGACCATTAACCCAGCTAAGCTTATAATAAGATCTCAGGAATGAGGGGCATCCTTGACTGAGGGAAACACCTCAATTAAGCTTTAAGGCATTAAAAAGCTTCAGTTCCAGAATATCGTACAACCTTGGAAAGGAGGAAGAAGAGGATTCTGTTGCTAAATTCACTCCACTTCCATAGTGAAAGTACCTTGTCCAGATAAACAGGAATTTAGCCTCTGGAACAGGGTTAAAACACACAGCCCTTCCCAAGGCAGGAGGAGCTGTCGCTCTCGTACCACTGTCTGCTGTGGATGCTATTCCTTTCTTCTTGGTCTTGGGACAGACAGGCGAAGACAAAAAGGGAATAATTCAGATGCCCAGACATAACTGGTTTCGTGCCAACTTAGGCATCGTATCACTGTAAACTTTTATCAGACCTGCTGCCTTGTGTGGTCCTTCTACATCCCCGGGGACAGGGTGTGAGGTGGCTAGGTTTAGACACTCAAATCACTCCCAAAAGTGTCAAAGGGGAATTCAGCAGACTCTGCTGACCAAAGCATCTGTCCTACATGCAAGCTGGGAGAAGCTGCACATAAAAAAAAGGTATAACCTGGACCAAAATACCAAATTTTGCTTTTCTTACAGTAAAATGTTACAAAAACAAAAGCAAAGCATCAGACAAAATCCAGATTAACTCTGCCAAAATACATTCAAGATACTTAAATTCCCTAAGTAAGAGCAAAATCTATCAAGAATCATTAGTGAAAACTTATTTGGAACATCCTTGGACTTTGATCAAAGGGTACACAATACACTGACATACTTTTAAAAATTAATAACGGTTGTCAAAAAGTCACTTACAGTCTGGCCGATATCCCACACTTCGAGGAGTTCTTTTTACCAACAAACTGTCAAATAAAAACAATGTAAAACTGAAACATGGAAAAGCACTGTGTACAAACATATGAGACTGTTTTGATGACAGACAAGCTGAATTTGGCCTAAATGTGCATAACTCAAAGCATAACTACACCTATTTTAAACTATTATTTTATTTGCAGGCGCAGCTGATCATAATGACAAAATCAAAACTTCCTAGAATGGTTCACAGCCTAAAGGATAACTAACAGGTCTGCGAGAAAGAGGCTACGAGATACTGATCTGTATGGATTTTCGTTGTGAAAAGTGACTCAATGGGGTTTTAGGTGTGTTAGGGACTGCAGGCACAATTTAGCTTACAGGGAAAGAGGCAACAACTCTGGATCTGGCCAGATCAACTGCGCTCTTTTCAAAAGCATTAGTATTACAAAGCAAAAGTTCAGCTGGTTAAACGCAACCTCAATTGCACTTGCGCAACATGCCCTCAACTGTTTTTCACTGGTAGTACTAATAACCTCCATAAAGCAAATGTAATTGGTTCTGATGATCACGTGATATAAACCAGCTCCACTTTTCCCGAATTAATAGTCAGAGGTGTAAAAAGCACGGAGATACAGAGTTGGGGGTATCACAGTGGAGAGAAATGCCTTGCTAGTTTGATTCACTCATCGTTCAGTTAAGCACTTCTGCCTCTTCGAAGACAACCCCGCAGGCCTGATATTTGTCTTCAGACACAGAGACTTTGGGAGGAAAAGAAAAGGCGGTCGATGGCTCACTGTAAAGACAGAGGTCAGCATAACTCTATGCATTAAGCACAGACCTCCTTCCCTCCTGGATCACCTCTGAAGGTGGGGCTTCATTTGTCAGAGTCACAGCTTCAATTTTAGACTGAAACTTCTAGTTGTGAGACTTAATTTTTGAGAATTGGTGTAGGATTTGGTCAAAGTAACCCCAGAATCATGTTAGCATTAATTAACATCTCCCTGCTACAATTGTCAGAGAAAAAGAAAATATAACAAAAAAAAAAGAGAGAGAGAGAGAAGAGAGGCAAGTGAAGTAACTAAGAACACTACACTTAAGACTATCTAGAATGATCATGTTTACCTGCTCAGGTCTTTTGCAGACCCCAATTACTGCACCAGGTTTAAACAACAGGAAACTGAACTTTACTCATACTATATTATATTCACGATGTACACTGCAGTGTTATGGCACTATTCAGTGACAAAAAATTAAAATTTGGCACACAATCAGGCCTGGGAGAAATCCTCAACAACCTCACCTTCAGCAGGTCACCTCCAGATTATCAGCAAGAAGAGCTGTTCTTGCACGTCTAACAACTGCTTTGACATTGTTATGGCAACACAACTGATTAGATATTACACCCAGCTCTGCTTTATCTTTAATCCCCAGCAATCATTATGCTTTTATTGTAAAATACACAACTACAGCACAGCAGTGCAAAAGGTGCAATTTAAAAAGAAGTAGGAAGAACGTCAATATTGGTTAATAATATAGTATTATCCTCAACATTTCTAGTTAGTTGTAAGTTATTTAATTATAAAATGTTTTGAAACTAATTGATTAAAGATGTAACTAAGTAGAAAAGCCTGGAACAGCATATGGCTGGGTGACTCTCACAGAATGACCTCTAAAGCTCAGCTGCGCTATGCACACTATACAAACAATAATGTTAGTGTGCAAACTAATTTAATTGTACAAAGAAGGCAAACTAAAATACGGTCTCCATTGCACAGGTACACCACTTCAGTATACTGTCATTGCAGATAGCTCAAGCAGAAACAAACATGTTTGCGTAGATACTACATATATGTAAGTGACAACCGCTGATTTTTTTTATTCCCCTCTCTAGTAAAAGTCTACATTTATGAACTAAACTTGTGCTGAAAATACCTCTACCAACTTGACGGGGTATTTTTTTAAGCCCAAAATACTTAAATTCTTCCATATACTTCTAAACTTAACTTGGACTTCACTGGTAAAACCCCACAAATCTTACCATAATATGGTAAGGCAAGACATGTACCAGGCATGCACAATCTATCCCCTTCTGAAGCACTGAAATTTTTCCAGCACTAAGATTGGAAAGAACAGTGTTTCTGCCAGCCTTAACGAACGTATGTTCTCATAACAAGCAAAAATGCTTTTGGAGTTTAAACAAATACTAAACTCCAACAAATCGCATCATACATGACTCCTGTGAGTCCTGCAGAAATGTCCCCTCCCGTTCCTCTTCCATGGAAATGTATTCTACACTTTTTTTTTTTTTAAACACTGTTTGTCATTCCTAAGGTGAAATACAGCACAAATAATCATCATTAAAAATTTACCTGGCTACTTTCACCATCTTTGGATTGTATTGCTTAAGTAGAGACAGCAACGTTTTCATTGTTTTACCAGTATCAATTATATCCTGTAAATGAAAAAACTCATGTAAGAAAGAATGTTAATCATGTCCAAGTAGCATTTTCAAGTTTCTACGACAGAAACTGCTTATCTGCAATAGCATGAAAATATGCCAAAATACTGTTTGTAATCAAATATAGGTGACGTGTAACACCATGTTGTGCTTATGCAACTATGCTCAGGAAAGTGATCATGCACGTTAACAACAGATATTAATTGCTGTGGATACCTATGACCTTGAAAGCAGTTATTGAACTATGACCTTCTTGGCTGCTTCTGGAGATCTTACGGCTTGTGCTGCTTGTAGCTATCAGACAAGCAATGTTTAATTCGAATATGATAAGAGTAACTTTAGTCTTGCCATTGAACTTAGTTAAAGAGACAGATGTATACAACAGAAAGAAAAGTAAGAAGGGAAAATAGGCACGACAACGCATATTGCAATTAAAGAAAGAGGAGTGTAATTTACATTACAGATCCAAGAAATAGCTGAAGAAATTGCACTGGGACTACCTGCACGCAGTGCTAAAGTCTATACTCAAACACACTAAAATTAATTTTGACACACCATTTTAATCCCATCCACTGCACATACAAACAGAAAAAAGAATATATGGCTTCCATCTGAAGGACCAGAAATGGACTCCTCATTTGGACTGAAATAATCACACGATCTTTAGAGGGGCTGTCCTCACCCTGGCCTGAAATCAAGTCTATTTGAAGTGAAGGAGCTAGAAGACAGAAGCAGCAATGTTCTGGTTTCAGCTTATTTTCCCATGACTCCCAATTAAAATAAAAATCAAACAAAAAACCTCAACAGAGCACCCATCAGTAATACCACCTTTAACACTTAATACTTTTAATCATGGTTATAAACAAGAAAAGTTAAAGACATACAGATATACAGATGAAAATAAAAGTTGGTGAATAAACGTAAGTAGCTACTTCCATACTCCAAAATAAAATATAGAACCTATCACTGATTTTGTATTGTGTGATTATCTGTTTATCGGAGGTGAATCTCCATTTTGTTCAGATTTTTATGCACATTAAAGGGATGCTGTATGGAAAAGCCTAGTGATACTACAACTACAATAAATGTGCATTTTTATTGTTTGACAGTTAAAACAGTGACTGGTAAAAGGGTTCATATTTGACAGTGTATAAGACATACCACTGGATAGATGATTCACTGAACAAATGAGAAACTAACCTAGTTAGCTGTCTGGGACTTTAAAGACATACATTCATCTGAAATGGAGCAGATACACAATTAAACGCATCTGCCTATCTGAAGCAAAATATACTTCAAAGGACACCACTGGTCACACAGACAACTGCTGTATACATACTATTTTGGTAGGAGTTTTGGAATTGAATGTGCTTCCTGTGGAATAATATAACCTCCTCAAACTAAAAAAAAAAAAACCAAACAAAAAAACCCCTTACATAAAAAACACATTTTATGGGAGGAAACATCCTTCCCTTTGGCTGCTGAATCAGTTGCCATAGCTGTTTCTTTGGTTAAAAACAAGCCATTTCCATTATTTGGAGCCTTAAAACATTTTTAGATTGCACGTCCATTTTTCCTGTCTACTGCTGCTACTTCCCTGTCCTGGAATTGGCACACTTACTCAAGAACATCCCTTGCCAAAGCAATTCTTATTCAATGTAAGCAACACTGTCCATCAAGAAAGAGGAAAGCAAGAATTAAGCAACAGTACCTACCAGGAAATCAAACTGAGGCGTACTGTGCCTGCTATCATCCAAAGAACCACGACAAGACAGAGGAATAGGAAATTTAGCAATTGCAAAATGTTTATTAGGAATTAGGGTTCTCTATGTCACTATTTTCTAAACAAATTATACACAGGGGCATTGGGCTGTTTTTTACATATGTTTTTACATATGTTTTTTACATATTTTAAGATACTCCTACCAGGAACCTCTTTTTACTCCTGCAGTTTAATTTCCTAGCTTTCTGTTATAAACCCAGAACAATAACATGCTTAATATGACTTTGTTCAGGCTACTTTTTAAAATAAATAATTAAAAAAAAAGACATTCTAGAACTGACAGAATCCCAGAAAACTGAAAGCAAACACAAACAATTTTACCCAGATACTGTCCTTGTTAAATTTGGCAGTTGAATGCAATTTGAGAATTCAAAACACAAGATCGTTTTAAATTCAGAGCCCACTCGCAAAATTCAGGCCGGCAATCAGAAGCTGGAAGCCTTGAACCCAGAAACTGTAGGTTTTCTGGCTTAAGAACAACTTCTAATAGAACTCTTTCACCAGTCACACATTAGAACTTCAAAGTGAAACATAATACTTACTTCTACGATCAAAACATTCTGGTGGGAAGAAAAAAGAAAAGAAAGAAAAATCCATTAATATCTAGAGAATATGCCATTTCTTATATATCTAAATGTCTACAGCTCATTAATTTTCATTGCAGTTACATATTTGTACCAGCATTCATGTATGTTTACACAGGTAACAGCGAATTCTATGTAGTTAACATTTCTGATGCCCCGGTAACAATTAGCTGTCAACGAGATTCTCTTCAACATCTCATGCTGAGTACAAAGTGGTCTTTAAATTATTTAGACTTTGAGAATTCTAGATAAATGCAAAAAAGATCAAAACAGAGTCTACACAATTCGTATTCTTCTAAAGCAAAGAGCGTTATACTATAGACACACGTACATCTGTCATACCTCCAGCCTTTATATTGAACTGTGACATACATGCCTTAAATATCACACGTGTAAGGAGAAGGGGAAAGTAATGTGTTCTGACAGAGCAGGAGGCACTGATGCTTTAACCTCAGACATCTGGCTCAGTGATCTCCATACAGTCGCTGGAGAAAAGCAGACTGACAATTTACATTCTCTCATTTCCTTCTCCCGTCCCTGCCTGTAACAGGAACCTCCGTTCCAAACCTGGGCTGCACATTACGATGGTATGAATTCCCATCACTACTCCAGTGAAACACCAATACAGTAAGTAAATAATGCCGCTGTCTTTTAGAGGTGGTTTGTAAACAACAGGCCACACAAGATCATTCTTCCCAGGCACTGCAGAAAAACAAACCTCCTAAAACTTTGCTGATACTGAAGATGGTGAATAGAGTTTTTTTTAAGTTCAGACTAAACCGATGGCTTTCACGGGGCTTATCTGCTCTCCTAGTACACAGTGGTGAATATTTAAATGAAACTCTGTCATTTTCATTTTTTTTTTTAAACTCTATAATCTTCACACTCTAGAAGAGCAGCCTTAAAACCATGTGGGTTCTTTGGCGGTTTTGTTTGTTTTTAAACACACAAAGAGCCATACCTTTCCAGTCAAGGTTGAGAGGTCATCGCCACCAATGACTTTTATATCTCCAGTTGACTGATCATTCTAAGGAAGAGGAGGATGAACATTAGCATTACCAGAATTAAAATAACTTTTCCTTTCAGTAAATATCAAAACTGCAAAGTACATAACCACTGAACGTGAACGCTTTCAGAAACACAGCACCAACAGCATCTCTCTGTTAACCAAGAAATTAAAAGTGATCAAATTAAAAGACGGTATTTCAGATTAAAGATAGTTTGACAAGAGATCTGCATAAACACAGGCACCATTATATATACATATGTCATGCATGTGACCATCATATATATACATATGTATCTAAAAAGATGTGATTTGCTATGCATTCCCTACAGATACGGAAATAAGACAAAAAGCACTTCAGTTTATAAGCTGCATGCTGCTATAGCTGGTAATTCACATTTTAAATACAAATGCTTTAGAAAACCTTACTCTGAATAAGAATAAGCAATCATAACAGTAACAAGAATAGCCAGCAAACAAGGCACAGATTAATATTTAGAAAGATAAGCTACAAAAATAGCCAGAAAAGCTTATGTTTGCCCAGCTTACAACAAATATTAGTAACAATCAAATGACTTCTTACAGCGACTGAACCGCAACACAAGTACACCATCACCACAAGACAGCATTTTACTTCAGTAAAACTAAACTTTGATATAAGCAGACATGTACTGTTATGTAAGAAAGTTAAAAACAGCTGCTGGGAGTGCTTCATAGGTCTTTGCAGTTTATTTAAAGTCATTCAACTGGCTTTAAACCTTGACAGTCTCTCACAGTTCACATTAGATGTGATATGCTTATTATTGTACTGCTTACAGATGATGACATTGTCCTACAATTTAATCATTTCAGTCAAAGGTTAATATTGCTTATCAAACTTTGTTCTCGCAACTCCTTACATTATCTTCCTTTTAGAAAACTGGTATTATTTTGCTGCACCGTGAAGCCCAAGCGTGCTGCACAACTACGCAGACATGCAGCAAAACAGCAGTTCCTTCCCAAAACCCAGAAACGGCAGATGCAACAGAGAGGGCACCACAAGGGAAGAGAAAGACAGCCAGTTTTTACAGCCGTGTGAAGACGGATATTTGTGCTATAGGAATTGTAGGCAAAACCTAAAAATGTTATCACAAAAAAGGGGAAGCAAATTATTTAGAGAGGCACACACGAGGTATACAGTAAGTAACACTGGGATGATAGTAAAGAGAAATTAAAATCTTTTTGACAGTGGTGTCAACGGTCTAGCTCAAGGCGTCTAAACGCAGATGGTAAGACTAACAGATACTTTCCTTTTTAAGATTCTTATGACACAACGTAAAAAAAAACCCCAAATAAATTATTGGAAAAAGTATCTTTTTGGTTTTGCTCCATGTGTTTTAAAGAAAACATTAGTTTGATTTATACCACTCTGAAATTACACTGAAGTGCCATGTTTCATTACATTACATTACAAACATTCATGTTTGACAATCAGCTGTTTCAGTGCTTCCGTAACAGTGCAAACAATAACTAAACTGAACAGCATCAATGTCACTGTGCTGAAAGAGTCCAAAACCAAAGATATCCAAAATGATTGCTGCTTGACTCAGTAGACAGATACACTGCTACTGAATGCCTGAGATACTGGCTAGATCAACCAGAAAAACGTGATTCAGTTAAACACTGTATTCGTAAAGCTAAAGGATGTTTCCTGTCTTCACCCTATCTTAAAATTATCTTAAATGACAGCTTCTTTAAGCTTTTCCTTGTTTATGTTACAGGATTCTCTCTTATCTATTCCTACACTAATAGGGATTTCATCCTCCTTCCAGGGAAGGATGTAAAAAACATCATTCCTTACAAAACAAAGATGGAGAAAGATGTTACAGGTATTTGTTCCATTAAAATTACGTGCACAGATGACAGACTGGCACTCCTCCGTATATGCATAAGATCATGTTCTTGATGATCTGTTTGGCTACAAAGCAACACACTATACTCAAACAAGAACACCAAAAAACTGTAGTAGGTTACTGTAAACATTTGGATTACACATATTAAAGCATGATGATCAGCAGAGAAAAAACAATCTAACCTACAGAAACTTTCCTGCTCCTTCCCACCAAAACCCATACAAATTGCTACACTTTTTAACACAAAACATAAATCTTCACTGGCATATAAACCCGCATTCCTATGCAGGTACTGAGTTCCCAAGCAATTAAAGGATAAAAAACAGTTAAAGAATTTCCGTCACTGGTTGTAACCAGATTTCCATTGGAAAGAACTTTGTTTAATAATTAAGCAATGTTTTAATTATCTTCAGGAGCATTATTTCTGATTTCAGTACTAGTAAGACTTTAATGCTTTGTGGTTAAACACATAAGAGTTTTACTGTTTAGATCTGTTTTCACTGCCTCCCTGTTGTCACTGCTGGAAAACAATAATGCTCTACAGGATCGTAACTCCTGACCCAAGTGACTCCAAGATCACCTTTTAAAAAGCCATTTTAAGTTCCTTACAGTATTTGCCATAAGGCTTGGTTAACAGAGATCTTTCAGAATACTGCCGTGACCAGCCTAACCAGAGTTTACCATGTACTCCACCGAAAATCCCTGTTTTCCTGAGTGACAGTGCAACACATTCATTGTCTTTTGGCTGCCCTTCATGACTACATAAGCAACATTTGCTCATTTCCAAGTTTCAATGCAGGAGACGCTGAAAAGCCGTTCTTCCTGCAGCACAAACAGAATAAACTGTTTGTCAAGAATACTGAGATCTGGGTCTGTTCACAAACACTATCTTTCCATTTCTTAACAGCTTGCCAGATCATTAAAATTCATCTGTAAGGACTCGGAAAGCTGGAGTTACGAGCAAAGTTTAATCACAGCTTGATCATGTCAGTATTCTTAGAGAATTATTTTTGGGTGCAGAACAGTATGAGCTTTGCACTGCAACACAAAAAAAAAACCCATATGCTTGTCAATATTAAATGATTGGTTTGAAACAAGAATAGAACCTCAATTACATCAATTTCAGAACCATTACACAAGTTCAGCTGCTTTGTTTATGAGACCAGGGTATTTTTAACATCTTTTATCCAGTCTCTAAAGGCAGGCAGCATGATCTAGTAATCGCATCCAAAGACAGTGACGAGAGAGCTAGCTCCACTTTCAACTGTCCATTACCGTTTGTGATGGCTTTCACTTCACAAACAACGCAGATCCCTACATCTAGTAAAGCACAGATAAAAAATACAAAGCAGATTTAGCATTCTGACACTATTAATAATGGAAGGCCTAGTCAAGCTGTTACATACGTGTTCGTGTTAGGACAATCTTATGCAGTCTATCAAGTTATGCAATCTAAAGGACATAAGTCTGGATATTAATAACCACCTAAGAGAGTCCACAGAAATGAAATGCTAGTAAATACTGTAGTTGAGGCATCAGATAACAAGAGCTCCTCACTCATCTAGAACAAGAAAACATTCTTTTATAGACTTGGCTGACAAAACCAAAAACCCTGAAGCCAACACCTCAAGGAAAACATTCTGCTTAGACAGCTTTCTGTCTAAATTTCTCCACTTTTCTCAACCAGGCTTTTAACTTCCTTAAAACTTATTTTGCTGCTCACTCCCCTATTAATATCAAGGCACCGTACTTCTGGGGAGTAAACAGCAAAAGCAGCTATAGCAAAGAAATGAACCAAAGCATGCCTAACACACCAGCATGAGCAAAAAAACCCACATGCGTATAATAAAGCAGCCTTGGTTTTTAACAGAGCGTTTTTTTCAGGTATTTCAAATGATTTCTCCAATAGTGTTTTCCAAGTTAATCAAAAAGTGGACAGACTGAAAGGGTGCAGTCTTTATATTGTTTTTTAAACAAGCCAAGTAAGTTATTGGAAGCGTTCCTTGAAGAAAGCAGAAGATACACTATTTCCTCACCAAAAAGAAGGTGGGAGTCATCACCTCCTATTCTTTAACATATTATCCTGCAATACAGACATTCAGCTTTCTGTTGTGGCTTTTACAGGCAGAATGTATGGGCATCTGGTGGTGTAGTGATTAAGTGGACCAGCAGCAGGAGCCTGAATCTTTGTGGGGGGAAGGCAAGAGCAGAAGGAAAGGGTGTCAAGCAGCTTTCGCCCACTGATTTAAATATGGGGCACAAGCACAGAGAGGGCCTTGGGAGATACAACCAAAGGCCGGCACAAACCTTTCTGCCCAGCCATGCCTTCTCGTTAAAGAGCATAGCTAAATTACTGCCTCGCGTTCAGCAGATGTGAACGTGGTTTCCAGGTAACCCCTGGACAGCCAGCAATTTGTATGCCTCGGGCAGCCAGGGCTGCTCATCCTTGCAAACAGACTTGACCAAAGCCCCACACAGTTCTAGGCTTCACCGTGAAATGTTAACAGATCACTCAACAGAAACCATGAATCTATCAAGTTCTTCCGCAGTCCAAACTAAGTCTGCAAATACCTCCATCTCTAGTTTCGCAGTTTAATGAAGTGAAGGATGAGACTGAGTTTCCAACTTAGTAATTTCTATTTTTTTCTACTGGAATAGGCACTCGTCAACAACTGTGACAAGGAGCTTATACTGCTGACCTGAATGCAAAGTTACCGAGACAGAACTAACAGCATAACCTTACAAGACAATTTATTTCAACATCCTAAACTGAAACAAAAAAAATGTAATTATTTCCATGATATAGATGGTCTTATGGAACAAATCATAAATACCATCCTGAAAACACGAGACTAGGCTGTCAGTAAGTCAGGAAGCACACAGTACTAACACATATCCGCCTCTTCCTTTGACCTGCACAAAATAACTTTATAGGGAAATTGAACATTCTGTAACATGAGGTAGCATGTAAGTTTTACAGAAGGAAGCACGAGGTTAAGTCCTTGTGTTCAGAAAGAAAATATATAATTTTCCAAAAATGTAAACCCAAGGTAACCTATGCCCAGCCTTGAAAAGGTAGCGCTGTATTCAGTGGCCACTAATCGTAAATCTAGTTTTAAGAATCTAGTATTTCCTCAAGGCCAAATACAACCCATTTTGTTCAATGTTTGGTTGAGCCAAAGAAAAGATGAGATAGGGAACTCGGGTATGACCATCTTTGCAGCTTTCAAGTCTTCCTGTGCAATGAATGACGTCTAAGCCACATAAAAACTCCTAGAATTCAATTTTTGTAACCATAGTTGCAGGAGAATCCTTTGTATTATTCTAAAGCCACAGCTTTACAGATGGGGTAGTGGGCAAAGAGGAAATTGTTCAACAAGTAAAGGACATGGAAAGGGTCTCTCTGCTCTGCATAAGGATTCTACTGGGCTGTGGTGATATCAAGGTCTAAAAGAAAACACATGATATAGTAAGGTAGAGAAAGAGGAAATTAGCTTCTGACTCTTAATTCCCTTAATTATCTGTTTAATATTAGCACATTCTGGCAATACCAATATTAAATCATCTCTGTTAATAATTTGAAGGTAGTCAAATTTATATAAAAACTGCACAGTATTGCAGAGATACTTACACAGTAACTCTTCAACCTAATGAAGTCAACAGTCATAGGGATTGATTTGTCACTGTTCCTGTTCAGTGCTTTGATGTAGTCTAATAAATCAGCAAAAAATTTATAGCCACCCTTGAGTACACAGAGTGCTACAATGTGGTGTCCTCCCATGCCCTTCATAATTTCTCGTGCCAGTCTCTCCGTCCTATACAAAACCAAGAAAGAGAGAGCTGTCATAACACATTTCATTTGCGTACGATAGCAGCAGCATTTTGCATCACTAACAACAGTAGCAAACACATGCATCAAACTTGGATCAAACACATTTTGCTCAGAAATATTTGCCTAGCACTTCAGTCACTTTTACACCTTATTGGTCAACAAAGTTTTGCTTTTCAAGGTTAATCCAACAGTAGCTCTGCCAAATGCCTTTGTTTTCATACGTCACAGCCAAAGCAAATCTTAACACCCTGAAGCTGTTTCACTGCCAGATACCCGACATGAAGGTGTGTCTTCTCCTTCCGAAGACAGGCTCAGCAATGTAAGCTAACAAAACCAAAAAGGCAGCAGCCCTCACTAACTGCGGAGTAAGAAAATTCCCAAATTGTAAATTAAAGAGCTTATGTTTATTTGCCAAGCTAGAATGCCAGAAATTTGTCCGAACTGCAAAACACAATACCAACGAAGCAGAGCAAGAGAACACTGCACCGTTTTTCTGCAATCGTTTCTAAATTTATCTTGTAATTTATTTTAGAAAGCATGGTATGTATTTATTGTGTGCCAGCAGACAGCAGGTTTCTCAGAGAAAGCCTACCATTATAAACTTTACGTCAATTACTTAATGACATGTACTTTGTCCAATTTTTTCCTCTATATGGACTTCCAGTGCAAAGTTTTTACAATATTTTAAAAAACATTTTATAGGAATGTTTATTATATCTAATCAAACAGCACCATGCAAAATCCAAATGCATTCCTATTCACAACATCTCCAGGAAGATCCACCCAGCACCACTCTTAAATGGTTGTGTGTCTCCAACAACACCTTCACTGATTTTGTATTTCATTCTCTTAAAGGGAATTAGCAACTATCAAACACACAGTAATAGAAAAATGCCTTGTAGGCTTATGCACCCATTTCTGATCACACAAGATAAAACTGCCACAGCACATCATATATTTCAGCAACCACAGAAGTGACAGATTGATATTTACAGAGGCTAATGTCTTTCCCAGAAGGTAGGAAAAAGCTGGATGTTACTTATCTACCATACGAACATCAGAAATTCTAAGATGATGTGATTAATAACTTTTATTCATATCCTAAGGAAATTCAAGAGACTATAATTGTTTTCAGACGGAACTGGCGCAACAAATAACATCTTCTAATTAACCTTTAAAAAGGTAAAACATCAAAGAAACACTGGAAAGAAAGTCACAGATTGCTATGTGCTACAAAATTTCACTTGAGAATTATGACAAATTTCCAAACAATAGCATAACAGCAAACGTACAAACTTTTAGCAGCCAAACAAGAAAGAGTTAATTAGTACTTGTACTTCTTAGTTTCTAATTAAATGTAATCTATTTAGACAGTCACCAGGCAGCAAAACTATCCCTGGAAGACTGTTTATTCCAGCATCATGGAATCAGCTGGAGCAGTGTACTGTCTGAAGTCAAACAAACCTGTCCATGATGAGCCCATGAGGAATATAGACTTTTTCCAAATCATCTGCATAATGTTTAGGTATGCAGAACAAGTCCAGGTCGTAACCTTGTTCATCATCGCCAATCTGAAAAGGAAATAAGGTGAGGTTTCTACAAAGCCTTATAGAAAGACTATAGTGAGAAATTGCAAGTCCTTTGCTTTATTCAGTAAGCTACCAAACCCATTACGCTCATCGGGATCACCTTACTTTCCCCTCTCTGTAAAAACATGAGTCACATGGAACAGCGCGTAAAGCGTAATCTAATAGAACCTAGAATTCACAAGAGTTGCTTGAAATACCAGATGAGCTGTTGTGCAGTATGATGTGGGGAAGAAATTAAGTCCTAACAACACTGTCCTACATCGGAGAGTGCAAAAATGAAACTAATACATCTCAATTAATCTCTTTATTCCATTAAAAAAATAATCAAGGAGCTTTGATTTTCCTGGTGTAATGCAAAACCTGCACTTGCAATGAAGCAAGCAGAGGTTTTGACATGGACACCTTCCAAATCTCCACAACACCAAATCACAACAAAACACATCAGCCGGTTTTCAGGACCAGGTAAGAGAGCTAGACAAGCATGGCAAGTTACACTGCCGCAAAGCAAGCCTGCTCACACCACCATCTGCAGACTGGGGGGGTTCAAGATCTTTCAGAATCTGAAAGGAAAGCCCTACTTCATCGACCTGTTCCACACCGGCAAATTCCCTGTATAAAACAGCCTGCAACATTAGCAAGTGTATATTAATTAGGACAAGGGCTTAGCATATGTATATAATTATACCAAACACTGCTGAGGTTCAGGGCATATTGTCACAGCAGCATCGAGAATAGCCTTCCCTGAATCCTAACCCTGCTGCAACTTGAAAATTACAATGTGTTTTTTTAATTACTTCATTCTCTTGGTTTCGCAGCTGAACGTTATTACATGTAAAATGAAGTTAGGAATTTCAGAGGGAAAACCAAAGCTTATTACTGGCAGTTCACCAGGGCAGGCATTTTTAAGTATCCATTTTGGCTACCGCTGCCCTTGCAGGACACAACCTTATTTCAGAGCCCGAGGAAGCGCTTACCTGGCCTGTGATCAACCAGCTGTTGACAGGTTTTTTTGCTGTGTAACCCCTAATGAGTATTTCCCAAGGGGAATTTCACGAGCATTGCACCCTCCCACCCAACACAGACCCTGTATGAGCCACCCAGGCACCCGGCTCAGGCATCGAGCCCCTTGACCAGGGTCCCTGCAAACCACAGCGGGCTGTTATTTTAAGTAATAAGACACGTCCCTCCCCAAACACATGGTATTTTCCTGTGCTTCAGCCCCATCAGTAGATGCAGCATGCCTACTAAGCCTTCCTTGCTGCATTTGGTAGGGAATGGGCCCTTCCTACAGGTTTTATCAGGGTTTTGTTTTTTTTTTTAATTGACTGCAGGGATTTACAGTCGCGGCCCTGCGGCCGCCACAGCCCTCAGCCATAAGACACCACATGGACTTCATGAGCACCCGGCACCGGCTTTAAAAATAATAATAACGAGTACGTAAGAGCCTCAGCAGATACAGCGACGATGCGAAAGAAAAGCAACCCCCAAAACACCCCCAGGATGCTCTCCCTCCAAAAATACACCCTAACTCGAACGCTGAAGCGACTCGCACGGCGCTCCCGCCGCCCAAAGCAACAGGGATGGGAAGTTGCGCCGCCCGGGCTCCCGCCCGCCGCCAACTTCTTCCCCCTTCACGGCTGAGGCGGCAACTCCGGCTCTTCCCCGCCGTCCTCTGGCTCTAAACCCTCCCGAGAAGCCCCCCGTGACCGCCAACCCCCCCCTCCCGGCGCCGCTCGGGGGAAAGGGAGGGGAGGGAGCCCCGGGCCCGGCGCCGGCAGGCCGGGGCTCCCCTCAAGGTGACTCCGCGGGGCGGCGGCTGCCGCCGCTGAGGGAAACCTCCCCCCACGCCCACGGCCGCCCGCCCCGCTCCCTCACAGATCACCGGATTTTGGGGGGCCGGCGAGACCCCCCCCCCTCCCCTCAGCCGGTGGCGGGAAGGCGGGAGACGACCCCCCCCCCTCAAGCGCCCGGCAGCCCTCGGCCCGGCGGCGGGCAGGCTCCCCCGCGGGGGGAAGCGGCGGCAGCGGCGGGGGGGGGCCCGCACTCACCACGATGCAGGGGCTGGGGGTCGCCATGGAGGGGGGCGGCCCGGCTGCGGGCGGCCAGGAGGAGCGGCGGCGGCGGCGTGCGGCCAGGAGGAGCGGGGAGGCGCCGCGCCCCGCCGCGGCCCCGGCGCCGCCTCCGCGCCCTCCGCGCTCCCCGCCCTCAACATGGCCGCGGCGCCGCCGCCCTCTCCGGCGGTCAGAGGCCTGCAGCGGGCTCGGCCCGGCGCGGGAGCTGGGGACGGGGATGGGGGCGGCCCCGCCGGCAGCCGCCTCCCCGGAGGCGCGGAGAGCCGCCCTCAGCCCCGGCGGCAGCGCGGCCCCGGAGGTACCCCCGCCCGGCGAGGGTCCCTTCTCCTGGCCGGGGCCGTCCCCGTGCCGTGGTGGGTGCCCTTCCCTCGTTAGGGCTGTCCCCATGCCAGCAAGGGTGCGGGGGGTCCCCCATCCCCATCCCTGGGTCTTCAGGAGTTGGTGTCCCCCTGCCCAAGGTGGTGTGGAGGTGTCCCCCGTCCCCTCACAGAGCCCTCTCCCATCCCCAGGGGGGAACAGGGGGTGTAATGGTTCTCGTCCCCAAACCCAGGAGGGGGGATGCGATCACCACTGTGATAGCCGAACCTCATGCTTGAGGGCTCCAGTTGATTGCTTGCAGGGGTCAGGGTCCCTGGCGTGCGCCTGTCTGAGTATATTGTGGGATCTCTCTCCTCCACTTTCCCTTGCAGCCTTAGCGTGGTCACAGCTTAGCAACCGACCATCGCTCTGCCATGGCACG
>RSEF01000004.1:5350178-5417654 GCA_003993805.1 Himantopus leucocephalus | reverse complement strand
TTTTTTTTTTTTTTTTTTCCACAAGACAAGCCTCCTAAAAAAGCCAAGAGCACAATTTTTCAGCAGATTAACAACTGAGACCAGCAGGACGCCCTTGTGACCAGAAATTAGACTGTGCAGACAGCATGGAAAAAATGGAGAATTCAAGGCGTATTAAACCCGACCTGATACAAGCACCAACATTTTTAATGAAGAGGAAAATCGAAAAGGAATATCCCCTTAGATGATATATAGAGCATTCACCAAAATATGAATTTAGCATGCGAGCATCCCAGCTTCATCAGGACTACAGAGAAATCTCTCCACTCTGACTAGTACTTTAAATAGCCTAAAATTATTTTTCTAGCCTAATGTTTCAAATGGGAGAGGAAGCCAGATGTACCAAAACATTGAAAGAGAGACACGCCCTTCCTAATAAATAGGGAATAGTTGTTGTTTGTTGCAAAATACCTTTTTAAATGATGTTATTCCTGTTCTCCCTCTTGTTGACTTTTGCAGAAATTAGTCATCAAAGTGATTCTCGGTGGCGACGACAGTCTCTGTGGATTTTGGGAAGCGGTGTCTCCCTACCTACTTGTTTCAAGACTGGGACTTCCTGGATGATGAGAGTTTACCTAAAGATTTCTCTCCCTGAAATGACAATTCCCTTATCAAAATGAAAATAAGCGAAGCCTCTGACCTGATGCGCTCCTCGGGAGCTGTAGGTAACTTCCTTTTTCACGTACACCTCTGCCTCTGTCAACCTTTGTAGGAAAAAGGTTTTCACGCTCTAGTCGGGGGGTTGGAGAAATTACAGACATTTTCCTCTTTATTCAGTAGCACAAGGAATGGTCACTGACACAAGAATTACACAATTACTACAGAACACACAGTGTTGGCTTATCACAAAACGTCAACCATTCTCAGAAACGCCGACCCGGATTGCTGCAGACAACGCCGTGCGTGCTTTGGGCTGGTATTTATGGCATTTATCAGCTTTTGTTTGCAAACATCCGTTAAGAATTATCCCAGTGGCCCTGGTTCAGCAGGACCAGACAGGCAACTGCGTCTGTCACAACACAGCGGAGAGGCTGGCGCTTGGCACTACGTGTCCCTAAAGGCACACCAAAGCCCTGCCTGACGGGATTTACTGAGTGCCAGCGTGCCACCAAGGTCCGGCTAGCCTAAGGGCCCGCAGGAATTTAAACAAGGATTATCTTAAAATGGCAGAAGACAAGCAAAGGCACATCCTGTCAGTGAAGAAGAGCAGCTGGCATGGGCTCAGTGCTGCCAGACCTGAAGCACAACGCCGTGCCGTGGGGCTCGATGCCCTTGGCTTTGAGTAGCCCAAGCCCCGCTGCCGTGACCCAGCACGTGGGACACCCACCTTGCCCCCCACCCCAGCTCAGAGCTCCGGGCTGGCTCCTTTCCCGCTCTCTGCGAACTCACTCCCCGGGCACGGGAGAGCCGTGAGAAGCAGTGTGGACGGGCAGGAAGGCACACCTGAAATCCAGAGACCTGCCCAAAAGACATCATTTTTGTTTGAACCTGTCCTGACACAAAGGTTGAAGCCTTTCAGGAATTTTTCTTTTTTTTTTTTTTTTCGGTTTGAAACAGCTGTTTTTCAAGCTCAACTTGAACAACGCGGCCTGACAGAGTTGCTGACTTTTCACGCGGCAAACAGTTAAAACCCAGGAGTTTGTTTTACCACGACGACAGCTCTGCGCTTGCTGCAGAGCCGCCGTCAGAGCCACTCGCCTAACCACCCCCGCCGCCGTGCGAGGGGGACCACCAGCGTTTAGCAGAGATGTCATCACATGGCACCGAAAACCCCACGCGCAAGGACACGGGAAAGCCCAGGCTGATCTCCTTTGGCCACACGCATTGCTCTTCTCACGCTGAAGCAGTCACCCGAGGTCCCCAGCAATCCCGAAGCAGAATGAAGAGCGGGGCCGAGGCCAGCTATGAAAATCAGATCTCTTCACTCTGCGCCAGTGAGAGGCACGTTTTCTCCATGCCAGAAAAAAACTCTTGCAGCACTTGCATCAACAAGAGACCTGGGTGACCCAGAAGCTTCTGGGTGACACATTTTAGTGCAAACCCCACCAAAATTAACGTGACTGATGGCAGCCACCTTACTCTGCTGGAAATTCAATGGTCTCTGGGAGCACGGGAGCGGACAGATGTCCACGTTGTGCAGCAAACTCCTAGGGCTACATGGGTATAAAAGGACTTCAGGGAGATGGGCTGTGCACAGGAAGTGCTCTTGAGCAGCTTATTTTAGGTATTTTAATAAATTTAACATTTTAGTTATTTTAATAAGGTGAGCACCTTATTTTAGGCAACAACTTAGTTAACACAGCCTCCATTTTTTCAGGCAACGTTTAGATGAAAGCGTGCTAGCAAGAAACCACAGGAACCCTGCGGCCGGGCTTCAGCCCAGGACATCTGCGCTGGAAGCTCGTTCGTAACGTTCCTTTGACTGCAGTCTGAGGGAGGGCTGGATGACTCCAAATGCAGGCAGGAGGTCTTCCGACCAGCGAATCATAGAATCATAGAATGGTTTAGGTTGGAAAGGATCACCCAGTTCCACCCCCGTGCCCTGGGCAGGGACACCTCCCACCAGCCCAGGTTGCTCCAAGCCCTGTCCAACCTGGCCTTGAACACCTCCAGGGATGGGGCAGCCACAGCTTCTCTGGGCAGCCTGGGACACTGCCTCACCACCCTCACAGTCAAGAATTTCTTCCTGATATCTAATCTACATCTCCCCTCTTTCAGTTTGAAGCCATTCCCCCTCGTCCTACATGCCCTTGTAAAAAGTTCCTCTCCAGCTTTCTTGTAGATAGCCTTCAGATACTGGAAGGCCACTATAAGGTCTCCCCGGAGCCTTCTCTTCTCCAGGCTGAACACCCCCAACTCTCTCAGCCTGTCCTCCCAGCAGAGGGGCTCCAGCCCTTGCAGCATCTTTGTGGCCTCCTCTGGCCCCGCTCCAACAGGTCCGTGTCCTTCTTATGTTGAGGGCTGCAGAGCTGGACAGAATATTCCAGGTGGGGTCTTCCCAGAGCAGATCAGAGGGGCAGAATCCCCTCCCTCACCCTGCTGGCCAAGTTTCTTTTGATGCAACCCCACATATGGTTGGCCGCCTGGGCTGCCAGTGCACATTGCCGGCTCATGTTGAGCTTCTCAACATGAGAAGGGAAGGGGGACTGAGGGACAGATGGGGGGGGGTGTTCTCCCCCTTGCTCAGTTGCTTTCTGAGGAACGAAGAGGTTCATCTGCTTCCAGCAGGCACCTGAGTGCAGGACCTGTCCGCACACCCCAGGACACATTTCTAACAATCTGGAGAAGACCAGCTGCGTTGTGTGTCTCAGAAGAGGGGTCTGTACAGGTGAGCCAGACGCAAGGGTCATTTAAAAAATAAAAAAAAAAACCCTGGAACCTGTCGATACTGGCATGGACAAATGAGGACAGAAACTGGAGAGAAGGCAAGAGGAGGTGTCAAGGCTGTTTTAGCGACAGGGGAGAAGAATGAGGAAGACCAGTGAGACACCACGGGGCAGCAACCCGATCAGATACCGCGCTGATAGCAGGCTGTATTTGCCGCTCCAGCTGGCACGGTCTCAATGCAGACTAGGCATCAGGTGGCAGAGCTCCCGCGCCGCGGCCCCTGCCTCCCGTCCGGATCCTGGCAGCCGTTCAAGCATCTCAGAAATCTTCTCTGGGCAGATTGCAAGGGAAGCAGAGAGAAAGCACACGCCAGGCCAGGGAGGGAGCTGCGCTTCAGGACTCCCCTTTCCCTTTGCGAGACATTTTGAGTTGTACGGTGTGAGCTGGCAAAAGCATCATCCGGATCCTCGAATATTAAACGCTGTTCTAGGAGTAACACCGGACCCTGGCCAGACCCTGCATCTGGATTTGGGTTAAGGGCGCGAGACTGGATGAGATGCTTGGTGACAACCCTGTTCAGTGGAAGAGTGCTTTTAGAACTCAGTTTGTATTTAAAAAGGGGAAATAAGTGAATATATAGGGTCTGAAGATAAACAACCAGGCAGTGGGGAGCTAGAATTCCTGCGTACTATCCGTCGCCCACCCAGAATCCTGCCTGACCCAGTGGAAAGCCCCTTCAGAAATCTGTCCTCGAAAGACCCCAACGGGGATGGGAAGGGGGAGAACTCTTCTCGAAAGGACTGCCAGGCACCATAGCAAGGGAGACGACAGGACCTCATCCGAACCCTCTCTCCAGACAGCTAGAAAGCTGAAGGTCCCGGAAAAAGAAATCAGCTCGATGCTTTTTGAACCTCTCTGGCTCCAGACACAAACCCTATTTAGCAAACCGTACGTTAATTGCAGAGCAGAGCACCTGTACCTGTAATTGCAGAAACGTAAGATATCATAAAGTGCTCAACAGAGATGACAATAGGAGAATTTAGCTTCAAATAACATTTTTTTGGCCAAATCTCTGCTCTTAATTTTATCTATTACCCGAAATCCACTCCTCAAATTGTAGATCTGTGATATCTGATGGGCTAATACGCGTTTTACGCAGTGATAGCATCAAGAGTTTTTAAATTCACTGAAGCTTATCTAAGTCTCAGCTTGTTTGGTTTCTTCAGAGTCTGGAAAAGTTTTCCAAAACTCGGTTCCCTTCTGGTGTAAATATTGTTCGGCAGCACCAGCAAGGCTTTCCAAGGGGAAGCGAGACAGACTAGAGCTCCTGCCTCTTTGAACCCCCGCCAACCGCATCTTAAATTACAAACTTACAGACTAGTGTGGTCCTGTTATTGATGAGAGTTTAAAAAAGAACATAAAGTACAATGCCACCGATCTTCTGCTTAATTGCCGCACAAATCAGATAATTGGATACAGAGGGTTCAAATAAAAGCTGGGTATTCGACAATAAAAAATCGTGAGGGAAAAAACAGCTATGCAAAATTACTGCATTTGCAGCGATTCCTGCGAAATAGCTGAAAAAGATCCAGAGATTTAATTACTGTCTTGGAAAATATTCTTGCTACAAATGAGAAATCGTGATAAAGGAAAATGTGAATCTTGTTATGTCTAAACAACGAACAACTATTGAAACAAAGAACAAGGAAGCTTGATACTTAAATTGCCACATCAGTCTTCATAGTCAAAACATACAGGAGAATGTGACGTGATTTATTTTAGGGCAAAATGTTGGCGCTAGTAAGTAGGTAAAAATCACTGGAAAATATGGCAAAACCAAATAACTCATAGGCTTCAAGGCCGGAATGAATCACTCCTGTCATTCAGTCCAGCTGCCCGCAGAGTCGTGTGTCTCATGTTTATTCTTTTTAAACTAGTCTCACTTAAGGAACTGACTTTCCAATTTCATATCATCACATCAGGATTTAAGGATGTTTAGTTAACGGCAATTCGGAGAGTTTAAAAACCTTTCGCAGCCCAGCTACTGCTGTTCTTACTCTGCAGGAAAGCCCTTTTCGGACGGGTCACCCGAGTATTTCAGTTTGAGATTAAAGGCCTCCTCCCTCCTTTGAACTTTGCAGACTTCAGGGATTGCCAGCGCCAGCTGTAACCATGCTTTAAGTAAAAAAAAAAAAAAATTGAACTTGGATCCCAGTAAGCTACCTGCACTCTGCAAGAAGCTAAAATTGATACAACGCAGCAGGGAGTAATAAGATTAAAAACGTTGCTGGCTGCGTTTAACTTTGGTGACTTCTTGTTTTGGAGAGGTATCCAGGCTTAAAACTCTAAGGCAGCTGCACGGCTGCGTGCCAGAAGGAAGTTCACAGCAAAGCTGGTTGCACAGCATCAGCCTATTTTTAGTATACGGTGAGGGAGTGAGTTTCTTCCTCCCTCTGCCACCGAGCCTCCTTGATGGGAGTCCTTGCACAGCAATATGGATTTTTTTTTGGCCGGCAGTGGGAAATAGGGTATTGCACGCGTGCCACGCTACCCGCATATCTATCCAGGGAATAAAACGTGGGGCAGCACCAGCCCTGGTTGCTGTCTTCTCAGCTGGAATGTTGCTTTAGGAAAAAATAAAAGCCGAGAACTGGGTTTAAACAAAGTAAGAGAGATTCCCACCACAATAATTGGGGAAGAGATCAGTCACTCCGAACTCTGCACCATCACGTATGTACGCAATTAAGAAGCACCAAGGAGTTTGGTGCTCTACTCCCACACATATGTTCATATGAAGTACCGCTGTCACTCCACTTATTCTTACACAATAGAAAAGTACATTCAAGGTGTGGGACACATTCACTCAAAAAGTTGGAGTGCTGAAATACCCCCAAAAATGTGAAATGGAAGAGCGGAGAGTGCCCAGCGCTGGGTGGTGTCGGAAAGTTCATACTAACTGTGCAGACGTGGGCCACTCCACAGGAGCGTGCCAGGCTCCCCGCAGATGTTATTACCACAAGTACTATTTTAAAAGAAAAGATGAAAAAGGAAACGCATGGCTGTGAGCCTCGAGGTCAAGCCCAGGAGCTCTGCCAGCGCAGCGTTTTGCTCCAGAACAGTTCTCCAACTCCCTCGCTGAAAGCCTTAGCGTGAGAACGTCAGAGGGCAGCGTCCGAAATACAAGCTGGGGGGCACTTCAGTTAGCCTCATGCCCAGCACCTCCAACCCACCTCTGTGCCAGCCCCCTAAGATGCCCACTAACTTTTCCTTTAAAATCTCAAATCCCAGAGATTCCACAGCCTGCCCAGGAAAGGTATTCCAGAGCTTAACTCTTCCCGCTGTCAGGGCCAACCACCCATTCTGATGTCTGAGCTAAATGTCTCCTGCTGCGATGTAATCTATTTTTCTTGCCCTACCTGCAGCAGCAGTGAGGGAAAGTGTTTATTTCCTCCTCCTTTGCAGCTACCTCTTACCAATTTGAAAACATGTCCCTCCCATCACCTTCAAACAAGCCCCGTCTTCCATCCTGTCATCCCTCTCATCGCTTTTCTCTGGTTATCTCCAGCTGCTCCACATTTTCCACGAAGCGCGGTGCCTCACAGCGGGATGCCATGTTCCAAGAGAGGCTTTCTACTACCACATGAGGAAGAAGGACCACGTCCTGTACCTTACAGACTATGTTCCTGATCATACGTTCCACAACAACGTTGGGGTTTTTTTTTCAGGAACAGGATGCTGTTGAATCATGTTCAGCTGGTGCCTGGCCAGGACCCCAAGAGAACTCCTGTGTACAACTGCTACCCTAACTGCCTGTCCTGTCCCATCCTGTATTCCTTCAGCTGATCGTTGCTTCTGCCGAAGTGTACAAATACGCGTTTGCCAAACCCATTGCTGGGTTTACTGAAATGCATTCTAACCCTTTTGAATTTATCAAGTTCATTTTGAATTGTAATTGTCTTCTGCTCGTTCAGTAGTTGGCTCAAGTCTGGTGCTCCCTACAATTTAATCAGCATTTGCCATCTGAACTGTTAATGCAAATACCAACGAACATCAACTCAGAGCAGAACTGTAGAGAATCCCACACAATACATCCTTGCAGTCTGACTGGGAATGATTAATAATTACTCTGAGTGGTTTTTTCCAAACTGGTTTTTATAACCTCACTTTTACATTGGTGTCAGACCACATTCCCCAACTTTCTTACAGGACGTCATTAGAGTCACTTAAAGTAAAGCTGTGCCCACAGCTTCTCTGCTGTTCAAGAAGCTTCTTACCTTGGTCTAGAGGGAGCAACATTAGTTTGACACAATTTGATCTTTCTTTCTTTTAGCAGCTCACTGATAGTTTCCCTTTTCCATTAATTTTCCAGTTTAAACCATTGACCCCAAGTTCTGAACAGACGGGTGGAAGCAGAGAGACAAGCCTTCATTTTACAGCCTTCCCCTTTATCTCTCACGCTTGAAAGCAGTTTACCGCACGGGGGATCTGATCTAGGCACGAGGGTAACTATGGTTGTTGAGCTTGTGCTGCAATCTCTTACATGTGGCAGAGTAAGTAGAGCTTGTCCAAGTGAGGACACGAGAGCCCTTGAAGTATTCACCACTCTGCCCTACCGTCACGCAGCACAAGGACAACCGAAGTCTCTGGCTCCTGTGTCTATGCGTCCCTCCTCCATTGTTCCACGATTTCAGTCACCAGCTATTCCGGTGAGAAGCGACATCCACAAAACAGAGAAGGCTCCGCAACAATATCCTGCGCTGCCGTCAAAGATCCCAGCTGACTGAATTAAACACAAAAAACACAGCAAATAAAGTAAACATGCATCCAGTAATTGCCATGGCATCAAAAGCTATGTAGTGAAACTATTCCCAACGTTGATTTTGATAATAAAAAAGTCTTAAATTAACCTCTTCAGGAAACCTTTGCAAAGATGGATGTGGAATCACAGCATCGCTAATTACACTTCATCAACAAGACCTGACCATTTGGCAACTCCTATGTGAGGATGATGCCTGACAATTTTTTCCTGCCACATAAATCTGATTTTTCTCAGGCGACAGCAAATACCTACTACACTCATTAAATGGACTCATTGTTTAAGGTGATGGCATAAGAGCGTGTAGCTGTTTTCAGAAAATAAAAGTCTTCATCAATAGGCCAATAGCACCCTTCCTCCTACAAAGTTTTCCCATCACATTTCTTGATACTTTAAAAACAGTGAAAGGTATTGCTGTCTCACTCTAGGCAGTTATGTATTTGGACAAATCCAGCATTTTCCAAGTGATCTTTTGTTTCGTTAATCTCTTACGCTACGTTTATACGGTTCTAAAGGCCATTCTGGATGCAGCTGCTCTTCTTCAGTGTAACTATATTGCTCTCTGCATTCCCTTGATATCTTAGTCTAAATTCATTTACTCTTGAAAAAAAACCAAAAAAAGTTCTTGGGACCCTTCAGTGAGTCAAGTCACTTCGCCTGATTAACTAGTGGTTAACGCAAAGCAGCGCTCCCATTGCACAAAGTTAAGAAGAATACACAAATATGCAGAGTCACCACTGAGTAAGTGGCATACTCCAAGTATGCATTCTCGCTTCTCACCTGGCAAAATTTTCACAGGCCTGCGGGGAAATACTGCATTTACGCATTAAAATGACAGTTTTTAAGTTATACTTTCAGAAAAAGGACAGATATGCAAATATGAAATTCATAACTCATTTATTGAATATATATACGCAAGGATACCAATAAAAAGAAACTAATACTGCAAACTACAACTTTGGAAGTAAAGCCAATATAACAGGAACAAAATATACATAACATTGTAGGTAGGAATGCATTTACCCTCTTTCATACATTCCTTGTCTTTACACCTAATGTAAATGTATGCTAGAGCAAAAGCTGCAAATGTTAGCCTAACCTGAGTGCTTCTTGACAAGCAACAGTTCTCCAGGATCCTTTAAGGGTTGAGATGTCACTGTTGACTAACGGATGTGCATACATATGCATATATAGAAAATGCTTCAACAAGTATATAAATCAAGAGCCGTGTTCTGTTTGTTAACCTCCATCACTAATACAGTGGAATCTGTTTCTGGTGACGTGGAAGAAGAGTCACTAGTTGCTATAACGTACTTTCAGTTCTCTTAAGATTAATTTTGTCTAATGAGGATTAATTTTCTTGTCAATCTGATTCAGCATATTAATATTTTTGGAATGCACTGATTATCACCTGCCGGGTAAGTCTGATATTTCAAGTCGATTATCACCACTTCACCTTTCACTCTGGTTTAGCCTGAAGTTATTTTTCATATAGGCAGCAGTAAGCAGCAAGCTCTCTCCCTTTGTATTACATTTTAGGGCCAGATTCAGTATAATCATAGCGTTCTAGATCAGCACAGCTCTTTGTACCTGAAGGTCAGACTTTGCGGAGTGTAGGCGTAACTTCTAGAGCCTTATCACAGAACCTCCCGTGGATCAACACACCTGCTGAATGAGTCGATCTTTTGATCCCCTAATCTATTTCATCCTAGCTACCTGCACTGATGCTGATATCGAACCGGCCTTTCACCCTTCCTCGGAATGGAGTGATAGCACAGCTTACTGCTAGAGTGTTTGATCACGCCTCGAGACTCTGGCATAACACCAGCTGTATCCTCAAGTTATTTGAACAATATCCTTCTGATGCCTGTCCTTCCTTGGTACAGTCCTTTCTTGGTATAGCACAATCGCAGATCTGTTAATATAGAGATACAGTGAGTTGGGGAGATCTGTTAATACATAGTTACAGTGAGTTGGGGAGAAACCTCCCTTCTCAGAGGGTTCCAGGCGCCTTAAACAGCACACAATACTCTTGTGAGCAAAAGAAATGCCCAAAGGCCAAAAAAAAAAAAAAAAAAAAANAAAGTGAAACCAGTTTCATAAGACAAGTTTTGTTAAATTCATGAGTTCTCTGATTGTGAGATGAAAGCAGAAGGTGCCTATTAAAAAAAAAAATCTCAGTAACAAATAGACTGCATTAATTTAACTAGCTAATTTAAACATATCTATTTCACCTATAGAGCACTTCCATTACTTCTAACATTTCTGGGAAGGCAGTAGATGCTCCAGAATAATCTTCAGTATATGCTTGCAAAGATTACATTGCTTTACCAAGAAAAAAAACCAAAAACAAAAAACCAAACCAGACAGACTGTCTGAAATTCCAAGCTAAAATACACGTAAAAAGACAGTAATGGCAGTATTTTGTCTTTAAAAAATGATGTAAATGTTGTATAGTATCATACATTGTCATGCTTTTTAAAACTACAATTAAGGACGTAAGAGATGTACAGTAAATACACTGCTGAGGTACATTTCTTCTAAATATTAACACCACGACAGAATTACTCCCCAGCAGGTGATGCTACTTGGGAACATATAAATACAATTTTTACATTGTAAGGCACTTTTACCCAGCATACATGAGTTGAAGTCAGTTCTGACAAATTTGAGGCTCGTAAGAAAAGATTTTTGCTTTTGACTTTGTTTCCGTGAATTCTGAATTAACGACGGTTTAGTCAGGCCATCTCAGCACAAGGAGGTAACAGGTAAACCAGCCACTTTTCCGCTACCCGAAGGTAAAGTGCTGCTCTGGTTTTTCGAGGCATGGAATAGGGTGATTTATTTCATAACAGATGAATTATTGGACTGAATATTATACTAAGCAACTGACACGCTACGAATTAGAGCTCAGGCTCAAACACAATCAGTATGCTGGCAGATCTACCCCATGCAACCTTAGTTAAAATACAGTAGCTGCAAACAAAGTGCCTTTTTTCCATGGGAGGGCCATGTCTGAGGCACAAATCTAGAAGTAATTTAAACATCGAAGGATGTTATTTTGCATCCTAAAACTGCTCTGAGTGGCTGAAAAATGTTCATATTTTAGGAGAAACAAAACACCTTGATAGACAATTTCAATAACCGATCTGTCATTGCAATTCAAGTCACGCTTTTAATTTTGAAAGTTACAAATACAAAATAAAAATGATCAATGGCATCATGTTTAGAGCAGTAACTGAATATTTTCTGTACACAGCAATATTTCTTTCCAAAACGGCATTATTCTCCAGGAAAGCAAACAGAATTGATTGAATTCTAACAGGTAAAATGTTAGAAACTCCAATATACAGTAATTGAGTCCCTCAAGACATTAAGGGAATGCATAAGAAGACAAATGACACACATTAAATCTTTTAAAAATACAAGTAAAAAATGCTACAGAAACTCATGTTACAAATGAACTGTTTTTGCAATACCAATCCCAGAAGAACTGTAGCAGTTTATAGTCAAATCAGTGTATTTTGCTTGTTTCCTTCCTTCAAATCCAGAAGTTTTGTTGGGAATTCAGAGTGAAACAAGTCAAAACCCGAAACAAACAATAAGGTGATGCGATAGCAACAAACACGTGGACTGGATTCAGCTTTTTGGTTTTACGTAAGTAAGTCTGAGAATGTGCTTTAACAGACCAATTGAAGAAGCTCGTAGCCATTAGAAATGACAAGGTGTTTTGAAAGCAGAGGACTGATCTGTTAAGGTTTGGTATAGCCTAGATCTGATTATTCCCTAAAGGAACATCAAACTCCAGCAAGTAGAATTCCATGACGTGATTGCTGACTTGACAGAACGAGGAAAAAATAATCACTAAAAACAATACGGATGATAAGCCAAGTTTCTCATATAGTGGTCATAAGATTAAAAAATAAATACCAATCTAGCAAAAGGGGTTGTTTCCTCATTCTTCTTACAGAATATGGGACCTTTATGCATATTCTGGACAAAACATGAAGTGTTCCACACAACGCAGAACACTTGAGGTATGGATGTCAGGTACGGTGGCTAAATTCCATAGTGAGTTAAGAGTTGTAACTCTCTGAAGTAAAAGAGATTGGGCTGCAGAGTCCAAACATTTGTATAATAAGGTTTTAATCACACTTTTGTGAAGTGTTCTTTGTAAATCAGGGACACAGAAAGAGGTGGGTCGTTGGGGAAAGAATGAACTACAGCCCTTTGGCATGAGTTCTAAAGCTCACAGCTCAGAACCAACAGCTGCTCAAGTAAATCTCCCGCAAACAATGCTGGGCGGAATGAGCAATCACAACAGGAACAACCTGAAATGTTCAAGCGTGCTTCGGTGTACACTGAGTCCTTTTCTACTGTGTGCTTTGCAAGCAAAAACAGAGAGCGGCTTTCCCGTGTATAGCCTCCGTAACTTGTGTATGAAGAAAATGCAAAATTCACAAAGTACCAGCTTGTTGCCACCGCGAACTTGTTCATGTTGTTAATTAAACTAGCTAAGACCTTCCCTCGTTGCATGAATCCACTAAACAACTTACACATTCCAAATCTTAAGGTTTTTATTCAGTCCAGAAATATAGATCTTACTTCATTTCAATGTCTGCCTTAACTTTTGACACTGTACATATTACATATCATTTATATAGTGTTTCATTTTTTTTTTCCAGACACTGCAGACTACAAACTACATAATATTGACATGTAAAACTCTGCCACTTACTGAAGGCTCACACACATGAACGTTTCAGGCAGTTCAATGAAATTTCTAACAGAGTCGGGCAGTAAAAAGTTACTAACCCTTTTCTGATTTTAGAAAACAATTTAAAAGAATTAGTAGTTATGATGTCTTAGCCATTCCCAGTTCTATAACTCTGTCCCTTGAACCTGTTTAAAAAATGATGAAAACAATAGTAAATTTAAAAACATACAGAAAAGCATTTCGCAGCTCTGACATTACATCTATATTTAGCGATAGAAATGAGGGCCTCCCTTCTTACGTTGTTACAAAGTCAGCTGGATTTAAAAAACAACACATCCTCCCCATTTTTCTACAGTATGCCAATAAAAAGTACTTATCTGCATACACTAGATTTAAATACTTCACTGCAATAAACTACATTAAATGTATATTGCGTTTCAGTCTCGGTAACAGATCTGTCAGGAGTAACTTCCATACCTAGTTTCCATTGAGCTGCTGCTGAGGAATGTCATTATGGTCAGTGCCTGATTTGCCACGGCTTTTGCTTTCTCTTTCTTCATCCTCTTCATCTCTTTCGTCATTTCCACTATGGTTTTTACAATAGAGTCTGGCACAATAAAAGAAACAGCGAGGACTTTTACTGAAAATATCTATCAAAACCAGACTTTCCTCTCAATTAGTTTTGAGATGTGCTACAAGTCAATTGCTCACTCTTTTAACTCATTCGCGGTTTTCGGTCAAGCATCACTTAAAATTGAGAAAGAAAACAATGTTGAAGACTATGCAACAAAACTGGGAACAATTCTACTTTTCAAGAACTGCTATTACACTGCTCTGAGAATGCCCTCTTGTGGGCACAGCCACACTGGCACCTCAACTCGCAGCCAAGTCACCAATGCCAGCAGTTCAGCAAGCAAGTACGGCAGTTATGGGGTCCAAAAAAACCCCCAAAATAAGCTACGAAACGTATCAATATGGAGGAATCGTGACAAATTTTCCAGGGTTTCCTCTATATAAATTACAGATTAATTGAGGAGGAAAATATAACGCAAGTCAATTAATTTTTGCATTTCTCGTATTACAACACCACTACATAAATTTTCAGTTAGCAGAGTAATGGAAATATTTTGCAAAGTCAACAATTAATTAAAAATACCATCTTAAATGAAATTATATTCTCTTTTTAAGTAACATACTTGACTAGCCACGTTAGGCAGAAAAAGTGCCATGAAATATCTTCGCTTTCATTACAGATTCAAGAATCACATAGGTCCTTACTTATAAATTCCTCGTGACATATTCTCAATGTATTTAGCTTTGTCTTCTACTCCACAGTGGTAATGGTATGTTTTTATGCAGGCTTTAATTTCACACCCAATAGTAGCACCAGGCTGGCTGCAAAGCGTGCATTTCTGTGCAGGGGAAAGAAAAGAATGGCACTGTTCAGCCTTTCTTGCCTCTTAGTATTCAGTTTAGTGTTCCTCCTATTTACGGCTACCATTTTGGAACAGAGTAATTTCTCTGGCAGATCATCCTTCCAATTAGAAGTTAACCAAAGATATTGTAAAACAGAAACTGCATAATACTAACCTATTAAAATACCAACACTAGGATTTACTTGTCCATTGCACTGAAAATTGCTACATGATTGCACGTATTACTGCATTTCCAAGATCATTTTATTGCCATTGAAGTTAGTATGTTAATGTATGAAGAACCTCAAATGATTTTTTTCAAGGAACAATATGGTTAACTGTTTGTTTTCTTCCCGTCCCCCCCAAATTTCTTCCCACTTTAAAAACAACCTGAATTTTAATAAAATACAATGTGACATTTTACCAGCATCCCCATCTCTGAGACCTTAATTCATTTTCATATTAAAACGTCAAAACAGTTAGAAAGACAACACTGCAAGAACATATTCTCTAATTTTATTTGCAGTTTTACGGAGTGTGCTTTTAGTAACACAGGACCCAAAGCTGTTACTCTCTTACAGTAACAGGAAGGCTAATAATAATTTACTATGTACACTGTCATAAAGAACACTAAATACCACATGCCCAAACTCCATTAATTTTAATGTGATTTCTATCTGGCTACCTATCCCAAAAGCAACAATACATTTACATTTTGGTTTTAGAAACAGATGGAAAAGATTGTTTCACAAAAGGAAGGAGGCAGAGCTCTATACACCTTAGCAGAATCAGTAACACATTCATCACATTCTGCAGATACATACCATTCTTTTCCCTCTCTTGATTTCTTGAAGTACAGTTTTGATATCAAAATCACCAAACTCTGCCCTTGAAGTTGTTGTTAGCTGGACAGTGCCAGAAGAGAACAACTGGAAAACAAGCAAGTCAAAATAATTTCAGGTCACCAAGACGATTAGAAATTTTGTTATGTGCAGGAATATCTGAGTATCAAACATCCCCTTCTGTGATCTCAGACAGCATGTTCTTTACCAACAAACTAGGAAAAAAACCCACGCTGAGTGATTAGTACAGTGAGTATTCCTTCCGATACCCACCTGACTGCTTTAATTATACTTGTTGCCTTGGAGAAATGGATTTTAAAAGACAAAGGAGCAGACAAGAAATAATGACATGATGAAAACACGAAGTAATAAATGGGGAATATTACCAATTACACCACTGAACTTTTTAAGAATATTCCATTTCCTTCCCTGTGACATACGTAATTCAGCTTCACAGCGCAGCTGATGTCAGCATACCTGAAAAGCCCTGAGGGATGACAATGGGGCACATAAGTACCATCCCTACTGTCATCATCCTGGTATATTCAGTTTAAACTGTCTTAAAACTGCAGCTCAGGTACACAAAGTAGTGAAGACTACTCTAAGACTTGAGGCTGCTGGCACACACCAGCTCTCTGTTTAGCAAGGCCAGGTATAGGAAGACAATTAATACTCCACTGATTGCCTGGACTATTTATTCGTTTTGAGGCACAACAGGAACCCCCGAGTTTTGTTACTCAAAGCCCTACTTCGTTCACAGAACGAGTTATATGAAAGATAGCAGCATCTGCTCATGTTCACTGAAATTAGCAGATTTTTTTCAGGCTGACAGTTCTGCAAATGCGATCATCTAAAGGCAAGGGTTTTCTACAACTTCCATGTCCCACTCTACTTGAGTCTCACAGCCTGAACCCACTGGTCAGAAAACTGATGAAGTTCATGGATTCTTCCCAGATTTTGTCTGAATGCCTGTGGAATAAATTTTTGGAGTGGATTCCTGTAGCTAAAACTGTTTTCTGTTTTCTTTTTTAAATACTGTGTGTGCATTTAGACGCTAAGGGAGCATTTTTAATAAGCTAAAGAGTCTCCCTGAGCTAATTCCATCTCTTAGCACGTAGCCAACTTTTATCCATATTGCCCGCAGTGCAAAGAAATGAATTGCTCACTTCGCAACACTTCAGCGCTTAAAGAGATCATCAGCACACAGACAATACTCGTGCATAATTACATGTGAGGGTACTGTATTAAAATCTAAAATAGCAATTCAGACAAAATTCACATAATAGACTGGTTGACAACAACACTGTTACTCACCATGCACTTATAGTGTGCTGCAGCCTTTTTGGCATTAAATATATGAAGCTTTCCTCTAGCTTCATTTTCTTCTTCACCTGCATGACAGAATCCACATTTAGGTTTTGTATCACTGGGGCTGCTTCTGTGGGGAGACCTGTCTCTCTGAAAGAAAAACATTTTACTAAAATATACTGCTGGGTCACAAATAAGGTTGTAATTTTAAAAGCCTGTGGCCACCAGCTGGAGGCTCAGACAAATGCAAATTTTAATAAAAATTATATTTGCAGAGAAGAAATATGCAATTCTGTCTTCTAAGAAGTTTAGCGTATTTACTGCTTACATAGGAACTGCTTTCTATTTCATCTGTGCCATGTGAGGACGTAGATCTAGTGTCTTCTGATTGCCCCTTTAAATTTGTTTTTCTTGGCTTTCCCTTACGACCCCTCCTTTTTCCTTTGGGAGGTGAAGGCTCCAACTCGTGTTCATTGATACTTTCTTCTAAATCTGCTTTAGAAGTTAGAAAACATCATCAAATAACATTCTCAAAAAATTTATGCAAAACAAACCAAACCAAAAGAAAAAAAACAAACCAGGCAAGAAGAAACATAACCTATATTCTCTCTATTTTGGTCAGAAATAAAAATAGCAACTTTTTCCCCATCTGTAACAAACATGCAACTGCAGATCCTGAAAACATTATTTACTTCTTTATACAATGCACACAGCTTTGCTTCTTTATAACATCATATATGAAGAAGGTTTAGCATTTCTTACAACCTCTACTTTCAGACCCAAAATGTGTCCTCAGATACATATATACACCTCCACGGAAATAAGACTCATTTAAACTACACTGAAACCAGAAAATGTTTTCAACCATGAAATAAGCCTTTAATTTTTTTTTTTTTTAAGATGCATAACTCCAATGTAAATTGCCCCAATATTATGCCAGTGTTTCTAAATGACACCCCTCTCCTTGCTTTATTCATTGATGCCTTTTGACAGAAGAAAAAAAAAATCACCCATTTTGACTATAACATCAACATCAAGCTTTAAAACTGAAATGTATTTTGCCTCCACGAAACAAATCTAAAATTTCATTTTAGTTACAGTATATTTTTACATCTACAGCTGAAAGCAGCTGCTGGTTTACAGAAAATCATCCACACTGGCAATATCCCAGAAGAAGTATTTGTAGACCATTAGGAATATAAGAATGTATACTTTTAATACGGATATACCAAAGGGGTCTGACAACTTCCTTTGAAAATGTCATCTNCGGTTTACAGAAAATCATCCACACTGGCAATATCCCAGAAGTAGTATTTGTAGACCATTAGGAATATAAGAACGTATACTTTTAATACCGATATACCAAAGGGGTCTGACAACTTCCTTTGAAAATGTCATCTCAGCTGCTGAATGCTACATAGAACTGCAGTCCAGCATCGTAGCGGAGTGTCCTTCTGATGCCTCAAAGCTCTATAGTTAATACAGATCAATTCTGCAAACTTAAGATTGCTTCCAATATGATAGAGTTAAGTTATATCTGATGCTGACTAAGCAGCTCTATTCAGTCTCTAACCACTTTCCTGATCATCGGCTGCTCACAGCAGCATCTCCCTTTTTTCTTTTAATACGTCACACCCACCCCTGCTCAAACTGCAGAGACATTTCAGCAGAGTTGTTTAAAAAAACAAGCGCGCACACCGCTGAGGAACTTGTTTCTCAAAATCCAAACCACAAACATCAGTATGAGCCCCCAAACAGAAGGAAATCTTAATCAGAAGATTTGCAACATCTACTTTATACATTAATGGGCCACTTAACTGTTGTGGTATAAATATTATTATTACTTAAACATTGCTACGGCACTTATTGCCATTATATCGTGGTCTCAGTATCCAGAGAGGACATCTTATTTTGAGACAAAATGCTGCTTCGCCAGAACTCCTCTTTCTTCCCTATTATCCCATAAAAATCAAATCGCATTCCTATCTCGTGATTAACAGCGACTCAACTGTGCAAGAGTTTGAAGTCAAAGACTTGAAGGTATTCCACAGCCATCAACTTGAAGTCGAAGATAACTGAAGAACTGGCCCAAGGCCTCGCACACAAGTGTATCCTATTAAGCTCTGTCTATCCTATCTGTCCCTAATCCCCGAGGAAGCTATGGCTTCTTGCACATTCATTAATGAAGGGCAGAAAACAAATCCAAATGCACCACAACAGGTTATACTGAAACATAATTCCCCCAAAGCTTTACTCTGTTGTATGGTTAGAAAGAGGCAAAACAAAAAAATTCAGAATATTACTATATATATATTGAATATACTATATATATATATGAATATATTACTACAAAGCTGCAAATTATTTTGGCCTGAACTGGCAGATTATTCAGCTATATACAGATATTCCCAAGTTGCTACTGAAATACATCAGCCTATGTACCACAACATTCCTATGCTTTAATATACATCCTATATCCTATGGAAGAGGCACCATTTATTTTACTCTGAAAAAATAAAATAAAATGCATGACGACATGGATTATCTAATGAAACAATACATTTTACATTTTCTTCTCAGAATTTACTATCTAACATTATTTTTCATTTATCTCTACTTGCTAAATTCCCCAATCAAGATTATGCAATTTAGATATCGTACTTCTCAGACTGCATATAGCAAATTCTATGACAACCTAAAACCTCTCTCAAAGAAAAGAATTATCTTTTGTCTTGTCCCTCATCATGAGCTCTCCACCAATTTATTAAAGAAATTTGTGAATTGTTGTCCCTACTTTTACATTCACAGAAATCACAGAAGGTTATTGTAGAAAAAAAGCCTTACAAAAATGTGCCTATTGAATTAATGACCCTTTAAATAACATCAGTAAGAAGTTAAAAATTTTCCTTCCAAAAATCATTCCAGTGATTTCCCTCCTATATTTGATGAAGCAAAATGTAGCCCATTCACCAACATTCCTTATTTTTTCCAAAGCTCCTTATCAATTCTGTCAACCATAATGCTTTCCACCTCTTAGTCCACCCTTATTTTCTAAGTAACATTAAAGCAGAGCCTCAACTCTTTACAGTCACACTTTTGAAACTGGAAGTGAATCATAATTGCTAAAAACCAAGCACACGTTATGAAAACCAACTTTTTATAAGAAACATCACAGCCTAGTTCTTAAGTGTTATTTGTTTAGTCTACAATTATTAGAATATTTAAGATCTGAAAAGTAAAAATACCGTATTTTTAAAAGATGGTTTCAGTGTAAGACAAAGAGAGATCTAGATTGCACAGCTTTCCTCAAACGAAACTCCCTTTTCTGTGCCCAAAACTAGTACTTCCAAAAAACTTCGGAGTTCATTGAAACTCCTTCATTAAAATAAAATTCCTTGAAGATTTAGGTCTGCGACTACGAGTGACACGGACCCACAGATTAACACCACGGCAATGTGAGGATCTGCTCTACCACATCTATCTGCAAGACTGATACCTCAAAACGTTAAAAGTTTCTCTCATTTTTAACAGCACTATGAAGCAGCGTAACAGTACAGGAAGAAAGAGATTGTAACCAGCTTTAAAATACACCTGCCTTGGATGGTCTTTACTGTTTAATATACAATTTGGTTGGTGCCCTATCCCTCCCCTCGAGCCCACTGCCAGCTTACCCTGTTTCCCTGGCATCTGATGGTTGGGTGTTTCCAACTTCTCATGTCAGCTTGAACTAAGGAAAACACAAAAAGTTGTTCAACTCCTCCCTGACCAGATGACGTTTTATCACGGATATCACCCATGCTCTGAATCCCCTGAGATTCCCTAGATATTCTTCAACTGCCCCCCATCCCATATCCCATTACTGCATTGATTTTTAAAATCACCACAATATCCTCAACATAACTTTATCTAAAGTCTTCAAAGGAGGTATCTTAGGAGCTTTCTTCACAAGCCCCTAAATGCTATATCTGAAATAACAAGCTTAATAGGCAATACGGTCTGAAAAAGGAGGGGTGGGGATAGAAATCAAGAGGAAACGTTCTCCATTTTAAAAAGCACCTATGAACACGATATTGTAAATTCTGATGAGCGGAAAGATGAGCAGCAACAAGCCTCAAATTTGCATTTTAGAAATCCATGAGCAGGACAAAGTACCACAAAAAGACGACTAGCAAAATGCTGTATTACATAAACTGTTAGCAGGGAGAGTCGGCTACAGAGAGAAATCTAAAAATTCTCCTTTGATCATGGCTAGAAGGAAAAAGGATCAAGATGTTTTGCTGTTTAAAATAAGCCTTGGCAGAGAAGAGGCTGAGATATCGCTATCTATTCTATATTGCGTCAGCTTGAAATATACCTGGAATCACCCTTTTCCAAAAGCTGGGTTAAAGCAAAGTGATACAAGAATTAAGTGATTTGAAGGTTGTGAAAGAACAAATAAAAAGAGGATGTGTACAATAAAGGCTAATACTCCCCTCTGTATCCACCTCCCACGTTACCTTAAACAATGGACTAAGTGAGCCAGAAGCAAAGGGGGCTCAGTCTGTACGAGGAAGATAATAAATAAAACTGACTGGCAAAATATATTTGCCAGTAGGACCGTGCATAAAAAGAGGCCAAAATGTACAATGTGGAAGTGGCTTAGCCCCGCTGTTATGTAAATCTGAAATCACACACATGTATTGAAAGTTTTACAGTGCGTTTGGGATAAAAGAGAAACTCTAAAAATTACAAAGAACAAAGTCAACCTTACCAGATTTTTAGAAGAGAAATGGAATAAAACAGAGAAGGAAAAAAGTACTTTAGCATGTTAAAATAAGATGTCCATAAAATATGGCTGAAACCCAATGAACCATATGTGGCAACATAATTATCTTAAATTGAAAAGAAATGTCAAAAAAAAAAAGGAAAACCTTATTGTCCCTGTAGTCAACAGTAAAAATGCGAATGCATATTTCAGCATTAATAAGAACCAGAGATTTGCATAAAAGCCCTTGCAAGCAAATACAGAATCAGGTAAACCGATCATGAAATAATAGTAGCTTTTATCAGCCAATGATGTGAAATTAACAATCAAAATGCTGAATATAATTGCTGAATAGAATTTTTAGGATTTTTGGTTTTGGTTTTCTTTTTTGTTCGTTTATTTAAATGGAAAAAGACTAAGTTACATGAAATATCTAAACTGGAGAAAGTAAGAGCGGAGAGGAAAAAAATTAAATTACCCCTTAGATCCTGTCACTAATATGTTTTCCAAAAGTACCAGATAACTCAAGGAACTGATGACTCTTGTCCAAAAACTATTTTTGACTGAATAGTATCTATGTTATGAAGTACCTGAGATTATTTCTTTAATTAAGTACATTTAACATAGAAAACGAATAAAATAGTCCTTCATAAGCATACAATCCAATTGCTTTTTCAAGCAAACAGTTGCTGGCAAAGACTGAAGACAGACAATACACTTAGCTTATCTGCGTAATCAGAAAGCTTATGACAACTGGTATGATAAACCTGTTAAGTATGAGTTAGCTGACCAAGTTTCTATTTGTATAACGCCTTGCCTAGATAGGAAAGGGAATTATAATGTAAACACCACAGGACACCTCCTCAGACAGGACAAACCATCCAGCACACAACTTTTATATTTTTTCCTTTTCTGTAAGAAAAGGCCATTGTGATGCTTCTGCAAAATACCTCATCAGTCTATAACGGGCTGCACAGGAGACCGCTAACTTACTGTCTGGACCAACTGTTTGTGTCGTAACACTCTGTATACATTGCATGCCACATTCGGAGCAGCATTCTCCACGAGACGGACATCAAGGGGGCTGGGTTGGCAGAGCCTCGGAAGAATTTGTTACCATCCACCAGCAGAGCTGGAAGGACACCCAACTGCAACGCTACAGAAAGTTTTCTACCTGGCTGCATCAATGCCTACAACATTAGGCAAGCTTATGCTGTGAACAGCGTTACAGAGAATGCAACTATGAACCAATACTGATTAAAGAACCTAAAGATGAATAAAGATGTTACCTAACTATAATGCCGAAAAGTTTCGGATGTTTTTCCTGCCACGCTCTGGCTTACACAATGCTTTGAAGAAGTACTCAGTTTGATATAGATTGCAGCATCTCTAGATAGGTCTCACAAAGAAATACTGTCCTGACTCAACTCACTGAACAGCATGAGAAGCATAGATTTCATGGTTGATCTGTAGAATAACATGAAAAGGATGCCGAGACAGGGAATGTCCTTATTTCTACTGGGGAAACATAATTCCCCAAGGCTTTGAGGACAGCTACGATAGGAACTATGGACACTTCTATTTTCTGACCCCACAGTTCCCAAGCATCTGTTTTAAACATTAACAATAGATAATCACATGGCTGTCTTCATTATTCTCTATTTTACTACTATGTAACAGAAGAATGAAATTACATTCTTATCTTAGTTTATATTAAACTATTCCCCATCAGATGAATTTGTTTTAAAATCAACATAGGGGCCAGGGCAGCCCCACATGCAGGGAACCGAAAGATACCAGATTTTAAACTTTTCAACAATTATTTCCAGTACATTGGAATAAATTCCAATAAACAGTTCCAAACCCTTAGTTCAACAATACTCTATTCTTCAAAAAGCATAAATGCAATTGTATCAAATTGTACAATAATTCAACTAATAGTTAGCTGTGATAGTTTGAAAGCACTGGCACCAATTCCTGTAACCTATTAGGTACTGAAAACTTAAGACGGGTTGCCTAAATTATGAATTAAACTTGACCTGAACTTCAACTTCAAGATTATTTTGTTAGATTTGCAAGCAGCAAGACAAAAATCTAGACGCGAAGCTTTCAGTAACTCGGTCTGCTCCTCTGAGCAGGTGTCTTCAAATCTGTTGACCGCACAGCCACAGCCTAGTCCAAAGCGTGAGAGTACCTCACTCCTCCTGCCCTTTCCCAGCCACTGGCAACACAGCACACAAGAATCGCTCTGAAATATATATACACAGAGGAAATATAGGAGAAATAAAAATTTCCTATTCTGTCTCCCAAAGGCTAGGCCATACCGATAAATTAGACAAACCCAACAACCTGCTGGAACAGATAATGACTTTAAGAGCACAAGACTTTGCTGCCACTTTTCATATTTTTATATTCAAAGAAAACAGAAAATAGTTCAGCAGCTCCTGTCAATTAAAGGAAAATGAACTCCCATCACCCATTAATTTTGCCTTGATGAGTAGAGAGATACTTAGTCTGATGAATTCTCGTGCCACTTGAACTTCATGACAGCAATAAATAACATCTAAGAGGTCTTTTTTATTAGGTTTTAACTGGGTAACTTTAATTCCAACATAGGTCTTTAAACCACGTTTCCATGCAGCCTCAAGAAATTTTCCCTAACTGTTATTAAATGGTTAACGGATATTCTTTTTAAACTAAAATTTCTAACAAAAGGTACATTAGTCAGACCTCAGACTTGAACAAGTATGCCCCCAAAAGCATCTATTTTCTAGGGAAGGGAAGGCAAAATCTCACTATTATGCAGCACTACTGCCTACAGAAAATAAAACTGTTCTGGACTGTATCAAACCAAACACTCCTAAAAACTCTTCCAAAATCCACTAATAGAAGTAACATAATAAAAATATTTGGACTGCAACAATTAAATCTGGATACAGAGAACAAAGGATAAAAAACAGATGTTCTACACTGACCAAGAAAAAAAAAAAAAAAAACAGCATCCCAGAGCAGGAGCAGTGAGTCTCCATTAAAAAGGACCAATAATTCCAGCGCTCTGTGCACCTACGTTGAGTGACATAACTACAGATGAGCTTTAACTATTCTGTTATGAAAACACTGCTGAGAGCAAGGATTCATGAAAACAAAACAAGAGCAAGAGAAAAAAAAAAGCCACTGTGTTAGCTTCTAGTATGCCGAGTTCGGCTATTCACTCTTCTCTGCAAGCCCCTTCTGGTTTCACACACCACCATTCTTTCACATTTAAATTCCTCTTTGATGGTCACATTTTCCTCAAGAAATAAACCAGCGAAATACATATATAAAGCTTAATCTCAGCATCCAACACCTTCCAGTTACCATTTCACTGAGCAAACTTCAGCATTTAAATATTTAAGAAACAAAACCTCTAAAGTCCCTTCTTAAACTCTGAAATCCACCTTGTATATTTCTGTCTTCTAAAGGTAATTAGTTTTCAATGTAGCAAAATACCATTGTTATATGATGCTACAAGTCATTTCCATAAGACAGATGCAATATGTATTTTTACTGTCTTTGATTTAAAGGAGGTCTACCACAGAAGAGCCCCAGCTTCTGGCATTATCAAATCCATAACTGTAAGTAATAATATTCTATGGCTATAGTTCCCTAAACTGCATGGACTAAAAAAGTGAACATATTCTTTGGGAAAGAGCACCGGTAAAATTTCAGTCAAATATTAAACAAAAACCAGGACACAAAAATGTGAAGTATACCTACACATATTTCTAGAAGCGTAAAGCATAACAGAACTAAGTATTTTAAACAAAAAAAGTGCGTGAAGTTAAATGCTAAGTAAGATACTATCAGGTTCTTTGGCCTCAGTTTTTCTGAGTGACGTCGTTCATTCCTCCTTCTCCTACCCTCAAAGTAAGAGTCTCTTTGGACGCTTCTAGTTTAACGTTTTAATAAAACTCCATCATTGACATTTAAGAAAAAAGCCACTATGCCTCTGGTAATTTTTCTCATGTCTTCTCAGACAAGTATATCCATATAAAATTTGAAAGCCTTTGCAGTTAGAGAATGAGATTGCAAAATTGGAGAAAATGATTTCTGAAAACTCTTTAAGAAAAGCACAAGTTCAGATCCTGCAAGGAACTCCAAGCAGAAAAAATCGTCCATTGGCATTGGGCATTTTTCTATAGATGTCAAACACCGAGCCATTTGTGCATAAGTAGAAAAGATTATGTTTAAATATCAGTTAAAGAGATCAATCTCTCTCTGGACTCGGGTGTTTTTCGTATTCTGCTAAAAAGCAAAACAAACCCCAAACCAAAGAAACAAAGTGCCAAAATACAAGATAACGCGGCCCTGCCTCTTTGGAGAATTCATATAATATGTACACTGCTTTTCTTGTCTAAACCTAGTAATAGCAAAATCAGACAGTGTTTTAGAGAAAGAATTATTCTTTAGAGAAAGAATAATTATTTAAATAGACTAAAAAAAAATAGTAACAATCCGTTTTCATTTGGGATTTTCAATATCTTCAATATCTTTCTGAACACTGAAGTAACATCCAAACCTTACCATTAATATATCTACTACCCATAGCATAAGTAGTATATTACCTTAAAAATACATTTGGCAGAAAGAGACTGAAGTAATTTACGAAATTTGATCTTCACTAAATAAAGAGTCACCTACTCCTCATTAGTTAAATCTGATGACATTTCAGTTGAAAGTAATGCAAAAAGTCAATGAACAACTGTTTGCCTACCCAAATTCAGATACAGTAGAAAAAAAGGAAAAATACCTGCATAAATACACAATAGCACAACTAGTTTGGAATTTTAACAGACCGCACAATTTATCTATGTTTGTGGCATATCACTGCTCACACGTTTCACTAATCTCTGCAAAGACGCACAGCTCTCATAAATCTATCCATACAGGGGTTTTTGTTTATCAGAATGACTCAGAAATATATCTGTAAGTGATCTGATCACAAACTTCTTCATTTACTATTGGGTCCTTCTTATTTAAAGAGTTAAACTCTATTTAATAGTTCAAAAAAAGAGTGAATATTTAGGAACATCAGCAATAGCAAAAATCAGCTGTTACCTGACATAATATTTTAGATGTTAATATTGTGAATATTTAACTACAAATATAAGCCAGCTTCTTCCCAGAAGGGAATGCGTTACTTCTACCCAAACTTTGGTTTTACAGACTATCAAATCCTTCGAACATCCTAAAATTTATGGTTTGGGTTTTTCTCCATCTTAACAAATAATTTTTAGAGAAAATACAGAAATCAGATGGGCTTCCAGACTCATTGTTTCTGAAAAAAAATGTAGTTCTAATTTTTACTGAAAACATTTATATTCTCCAGAAAAATTAAATTTAACCAAGTATCTTTCTACAATGGGAAAAATTTATATTGAATAATTTTACCTTCAGAGTTATGCGTAGTTTTCTTGTGTTTTCGACATAAAATCCTATAAACAAAGTAGTTGAAAACTGTCAAGTCAGTCACGATTCACAGATTATTTACTCATCTTTCAAATTTAAATGCCAGTACATTTTTCTCCCACTTGTAAGACTCACTGATACACAAATCTTGCAGTGAAAATATGCTTTTCTAGCACATCGCTATTTTGAATGCCACAATCATCATTAGATTTTTTTTTGCAACAGTCTTGTTTAGGTTTCAAAGTGGGTTTTTTTTTTTTGTTTGGCTTTGTTGGTTTTTTTTTAAAGAATGCAAAATATAAATAGAAAAATAAACACAGAAATTAAATAATAGTTACATGTAAATGCCTTGTGAGGGTTTCTCTCTTATCTGAGCTTTATCATGCAAAGCACAGTAGTAGTGATATGTCTTGTGACATGTTTTCACATCGCAGCCAATGGTCGCTCCAGGACAATGGCATAAAGAGCACATCTGTAAAGAAAAAGAAAGCACAATTCATGTTACCTTTGGCTTAGTACTTCTAAGTTCAAAAATATTATAGTTACCGCTCCTGGTGACAAAATAAATGGAGTTATGCACTTGGCATTACTCTTCCTGCTTTCAGGTGTTTTTCATAATTTATTTTCAAATCAAGGAGAAATTTGTTGCAATTATGCAACAGTAAAATAACTGTCATACATTGATTATCAATTCAATGAAGAAAACAAGTAATTTACTTTTGTGGAATGTGTTTGATGAAGGTGAAACAGCTGTTCACCTAAATATCCCCCTCCCAAGGATAGTCTGTTTGTACCAACCATTTCAGAAAAGTTAAAATCATAAATTGTACCTGTTTAATTCTGAATTACATTATGAAGGTAGGAGGAAAAAAAAGCGCCATTCATTTGGCAATGAATCTTGCAGTCAGAAATACTGATGACCTGCAAATTTACCTTCGTCTCAGCAGCTAACTTTACCTCTTTTTTTCTATACAGTTATTTCCTTAAGTAATTTCCAAAACACTGAATTTAGTGAAATATTTGTTAAACACAATTAATGTATTTTGATTAGACTAAATTTTGCTCTTTATACGTAGATAACAGAAAAGGTTAAATGGGAGCCTGATGCTTTAATCTTCTTTCCCAATAACTAATTCTTCTCATATTAGAATCATCATTGCTTAGGATACACCAACTATCAAGCTTCTAAATTGATCACTGCCCTTCTTATACTGTGTTAGGAAAGGAAGTAATTGATAGCATCACAATATTTTTCTCTGTATTATTTTTTACTGACATAATATTGCCCCAAAATCTCAGAATTTCCCATTAAACTCCCCTCCCAAGACAACCAGAGCTTTTGATTCATATTCTGCATGTTGCCCACGCCCCCAAAAGATTACAATTAATTCAAAATCCATAAGCTTAAGTGTGCAATGTAGGATACTCCCTACGTATATCTTCATGGAATACACTTTCTGTCCACCGCACTGGCTTAGTCAAGTTCTTCTTGTTAGTCTCCAATATGCCAAATAAATACACCACCAAAGTTACGTACCACCATCCTGGTTTTCAATTTTAACAAAGTTAACTGAATAATAAAAATGTCAAAGCCTTGGATCATCTCCATTCACTCCTCTGCAAGCTTTCGAATGATATAGTTATATACCATTCCCTAGTTGTTACCTAATTTGTATTTTATCTCAAATTTGTTATACGTTATAGTTCAATATATAATAATGGCTGATCAAAGCTCTTTATAAAAGCCTAGGTTGAAATTATATCCATCCAATCAATTTGAGTCAGTACTTCAGTATTTTGAAAGCCAGGAATGACGAAAAGAAAACTTTCTTTTTATGCACACCATTACATATCTGTATGAACAAAACAAACCACAGGAATTCTTATATTGATTTACTGGTCTATGTTTCCCAACAGTAATAAAATATTTGTTCCATTGGTACAAGTCCTGCTGTCCAAATGGTCACTGTCACAGATTAATTAATTCCCAAGTTATATCAGGTATATGTGAAGTTTGACAAGCTGCAAAGTCGTTAAGCTCTTTAAAAAAAAATCCTCCCATGCCCAGCTAACAGCAATAATAATGGTATCAGGGCGCGGCACTCCCAAATATTTACACTTCGTAAGTTTTTATGACTGGCCTATTAAGGTTTGAGCCTACAGACTTTTCTCAGACAGAACTACAGTATACGACCATCAGAAAGGCTCTACATGTCAGTCGTTATCACTGCAGTAATGAAGGGGCCTCAGTTTTCAGTGCGTACCTGGTCAGCAGCAGCACCTCCTGAAGGAGAGCAGCTATGGCAAATCTATCAGCAGACAAATTTAGTCCAAGGTATCAACATAGTGACTTAGCCCAGTGCACCACGCTGAGATATTTTTGCTCAACGAGTTCCCACATAAAAGAACACGCTAGAACAGAAAGCGGACCTTAGAAGGGGGTATATGCGCTAACTAAACATTTAGCTTTAAGCTTCCTGTACAAGTCAAGGCAGAAAGACAGATTCCTCCAGAGAGGGATTCAGAGTTGTAGCTTTCTGACAGCTACAGACAGAGATAAGGCACCTAAGTTAAGATCTAAAATTTTATTGTAAATTCTCTCCAAATAGGAGACGTCTCAGGACTGTGAATCTACTAAGTTAAGCAGATCCAGGTTTTTCTGCAATAAGCTGAACAAAGTGCTCGGTACGTACAGCTAGTGAGCTCCAAGAATATATCCAGCTGTTGCATCAGTGAAGGAACATAAAGAGATTCAGAAGCACAGAGACAGAAAACACCAATGACACAAAAAGAAATAACCTTCAAAAAACATTTAAGAGACCCAAGAACCAAAAAGTTTCTTTCCGACCTGTAGTACCATTTACTACCACGTTCTTTGGAAATTCCTAATCGCAACATGAATGATTCGTGAATAGTTATTTCTTTATGCTTCAGCTAATTAGAGCAAATAAAGTTCCATGCATTGGAAAAGATTCAAATGAAACAATGGATGAAATATTGGACTATTATATAATTGTAGTTCTACAATAATACTTCAGACTACTCTTAGTAGTCCAAGAGCCGATAAATACTTAAGAGTGCTTTAAATAAGTGAGCTGAAGACTTTTAATGTGAGGAGTAAATTGATAATTTGTTTAAAATATTTTGAAAAAGTCTCAGTCATTTCCCAAATGGAAAACAATTAGTTCTAAAAAAAAAAAAAACCAAACCAAAAAACAAACAAANAATCATGGATTAGCTTATTGGGAATTAAAAAAAGTCATCGCTGCTCAATTCTCATGAATTTGGTAGAGCTGTAATCACTACTGTACTCATGTACCTCATAAGGAAGCAATAAAAGTACCTTTGGTAGTTAAAATCAAATTTTGGCAGCAAAAACCAAATACTGGTAAAGGCAGAATAATACCCTCACCAGGTCCCTAGAATGTGGGTTTCATTCTGAAATCTAACAGAAAATATTAAATAGATATTACTGGATTAGAAATATAAATTTAGGAAATGCTATTGTTAATATGCAGCCCATTAAAAAAAAAAAGGGCATATTCTGTAAATGAGGTTTTAAGTTTGAAAAAGTTAATATCTCCTACAACCATCTACATTTGCCGATGAGAAAAAGTGACTGTAAAAATAATAATTCTGGATTTATTTTTTTAATAATTCCATGACTAAGCTACAATTCTTAAAACAATGTTTACACGAGAGCAGAACTTGACTGAAATAAACAAACTACTTTTCACCCTTTCCTAAAGACACTTCAAGGGTCCGTTAACTGACATTTAAATTTCATTTCAACATCAGTATAAGCATATCTACTGAGGTTTTCTTTTTGTAAATCTGAGACTTATTTTACTTCAACATCTTCTTCTATAAGTTATCCATTACCTTAGAGCTCACACACACAAGTTAGCACTTTAAAAAAACCAACAGCCACATATGTAATACATTGAACAACTTCATGGTAAACATTATAGAAGGTAAGAAAACATTGTCTTCCATTTTCAAGAGCCAAATACAGAGACTTACCAGTTTAGTGCCTCTCTTTATTTCTTTCTGAATATCTTCAATAGAGAAACCACCAAGACTCTCATTATCAGTGTGTGAAGATACCAGTGCAGATGAGAACAGCTAAAATTATAAAAACGAAACTTATTTTTAAGTGTAAAAGTGATATAGAACATTTATATATTTGAGACCCACAAAAATTTCCAATTAGAGTGATTAAACATTTGTGCCAATGTCACTGCTGGTTGAATTTTTCATTTGTTTGTAGTCTTTTACAGCTCAGTACATTCGTTTCTTTTTTCCTATGGGTTACTTACCATACATTTGTGATGTGCTGCCACCTTCTGGTTTTCTGACATCAATAATTGTCCACATTCATTATCTTTATTAGATCTACAAAAGCCACACTTCCTTTGTCTTGAAGAGACTTTTTTCTGTCCAACTGAGCTTGTCATGATTTTAAATGAGCTTAGAATGCCACTTCAATCCTCTCAATGCTACAGAAAGAAAAGGTGCAATCAGCATGTTAACATCAACAAAAGGCAATTTAACTTACAGTTTTATAAATATAATATTGGTTGCTTGGAAGTGATCTGTCCCTTTTTACCCTTTTCTTTACGCTACTTCAATGTATCCAAATAAACACGCAGAGACAGTATTTTACCCACTTTTTAAGAAATTGTATCAGCAAGCAAAATTAGTTCTTTAGGCAAAACAGTTTAAACATTAATATAAAACTTTGGATACTAATACAAAACTTACAGGGAAAAGAAGAAGTGGAAAATACAACAAGTACAGCAATCACTAGGGCAAAAAGTTACCGCAACTCTTTCATCCCAGTCTTAGAGGTATTTATTACAGCAAAAGAATTTCTAGAAAATGCACTACTTGTGCATGCAGTAAAATTCATGCTGCTGAACTTCTTCAAAAACAGAAGCAAAGGAAAGCCCCAAAAGTCCGGCAGAGCACCCAGAACAGGTTTTGAGTGTAAAAGCTCACAAAGTAGCACAGCAGATGAGTAACTACCCTTCATGAGGGCAGAGATGAGAAGATAAAAGATTACCATTTTCGGTACCACACAGACACACTGTGGCTTAGTCAAACAGCATCAGGAACAAAATTTTAGAAGGATCTGTGACTAACACGCTGCAACAGAAACCTTTTCGAGACCCACAGTTAATTTAGCAGTACCATACTAGTTTTCAGTAAGAGCACCATTCAGTACTCTCATCTAAGAAAAGTAACTTAAAATTAAACTCAACATGAATCACAAACTTTTCACGTGTTACCAGCAACACATTTTAAAATACAACACCGAGGTCCCAATCCCCTAATCAGGCAGACACTGCGGGTTCAAAAGTGAAAATACCTAACGAGCGTTATGTGCTTCCTGGCCCAGTATTAAGTAGTTTGTGTTTATTTGTTTCTACATATCTCATGAGACAAAATAATGTCCTCTTCAAACAGACATGCTTAGAGATTTTTACTTTGGAGATTTGAGCCTTACTGTCAGAATTGGCCACAACCGCAATAAAAGCATCCTCCTCGGCCTTTGTCTACATTAGGCTCATCTAAATAAGAAAAGCCACCATATAGTTTGATATTTCTGCTGAAAAAATAATCCAGCCATAAGAATAGCAGAGTTGCAATACATCTGGACCGTGCTACAATGGCGATCTGCACGAAAATGCACGACTGTTTGTCAAAATTTGCATAGGCAAACCTGCCCGCTGCTCAGTGCTGTCAGACTCCCATAATACCAGTATCACTCACTATTTTTCTCATCGAAAGCAGAGGAATGCCATTAAGTGCCTGTCGGCATATACTACTGCTAAAAGACCATCTTTTTAGATCCTCACTCTTCTGTTTCCACAGATTTTCACAGACTGAGTTTTAACTTGCAGTGTTTACTACACAACTCCTGCATCAAAAGGTGTCTGTCCTGTACCCATCGCCTTTGCTTTCCCAACAGCTTCATTTGCTTCCTTTTACAACTGGAAAGCAGTTTACTAGCCGGTGACGCATACTCATAAGAAGAATGCATAGATTTCAGATCTTGCTGATTTGCACAAAAAAATGTGCCAATCTGGATAAACTAGTCACACCCTTTTGCAGTGGCAACAGAGAGTCCTCAAGTGTTAAACACAAAAGAATTACTATACTGTATTCTTCTAAAGAAAAAACAAAACAAGACCATTCTGTAATCCTTTCTGAGTAGAAAGGAGGAATGGTTCCTGAAGGAGAGAGACTCAGATTTTCAAATTATTTTTTTAAGTATTTTTTTAAACTTAAAAAAAATAATAATATTTGTGAGCATGAAAAAGACCTACAAAAGACAAATAGGAAATAGCATCATGAAGATTTCTTGCTTTCAGGTCACATTCAATAGCTCAACAGAAATCACACAGTGATAGCTTAGAAATATATTAACAAAATAATTTAAAATGCAAGTTCTGCTTTGGTATAAATAATTTGGCCCACACACACATTCACTTGGGTCTACCTGTTTCATTTTATATTCAGATTATATTATCACTATATTGACAGCAATGATAGTTCTTAAAAGGAAGATCAGGAATTTCCTCAAACATATGCATAGGTTCTACTGACTTACAGGAACAGGAATTGCTACTATAAAAAATAGCTATCCTTCAACTTAACAAGCAAATTCATATTTTAGAAAACGCAAATAATTTATAGAACACATAAAAATGTATTACGTGGCTCTCATCATCTTTAATTTATAAGAATAGTAACTTTCCAAGAAACAAGATTATAAAGAATCTTCTCACGGCTTTATGCCTTCCAGGGCACTAACAGGCACGAGAGGGCACGTCATTACAGCACTACCAGAGCCTGACATAACCTAACTTCTTGAAGTACGTTTGCATAATTAGATTTTTTTAAGGCTCAAAGTTAAATTAACAATAATGCCAATATTTACTTGATGATGCATGGATGTTGATGTTATAACAACAACAAAATTGAATTAGCAAATACTATGTTTTGGAATACTTATTCAATTATAAATAATTTAACACTTGAAAAATTATTCAAAACGCAAACAGACAAAAAAAGCATCAGGGTATGCCAGAAAGGAAACTCACATTATTTTCACCATCAGATGAAATTACTCTGAAAGCATTTTACAAGGATATCTCAAAGTTTTCCTTCCAACTCTGTGTTCTTTGCATTTGTGTTTTCTGCATCACTAGGCATTAACATTATTTACACATTTTTAAAGACTGCAGAAAAGAAACAACTGAGCATGAGAAATATCCCAGAAGCATTTCATCTGTAGGCCTCTCCCTAAATTATGTTTGCGTTCTCATAAATGTGAGAAAACACTACTCTGGGATCACTTTTCTTTGTGCCAAAACGCACTTCTTATCCGGCCCATTTAAAAAGAGCTATTTTCTGAAAAACATGAACCAAGTTACGCAGCTATACCACAGACCCAGAATTCTGAACGCACACACTCAAAATCCTGTTTTCATCTCTCGACTTAAATCACCTAAAAGCAACTAATCCAGTTTGCCAAGTATCAAGCTACATTTCATTGGAACAAGAAAAACAATGCAACTTAAAAACAGCTCAGTGTTTCTGTTTTCCATATTAAAAAAAGCTAACAAATGAGTAAGACTTATAAAATAGTGTTTAAATACATTGTTGACAGTGTCTTGCTTGTCAGCTTTGTCAGAGAAAGTCTCACAGACTGGATCACAGAAAGCGATGTACTATGGAATCACTGACTAGGAGATTATGCACTAGCTCTACCAAAATGGAACACGTGCACTAGAAAACAGAGATTATTACATAGAGATACATTTTCCACACGTTTAGGCCTAAAAAATGAAAAGTCACATCTATTCTAAAATTACAAAAGAAAAAACTCATTCGGTGATATTTCACTCAAAAATTTTGGTTCGTTTGCGTTCACGTTTCTTAACNTCCACACGTTTAGGCCTAAAAAATGAAAAGTCACATCTGTTCTAAAATCACAAAAGAAAAAACTCATTTGGTGATTTTTCACTCAAAAATTTTGGTTCGTTTGCGTTCACGTTTCTTAACGTCCACTAAGGTATTCAACATGGTGCTTCCCCTAATGGCACTTTTATTTAATCTTTAAAGCAGCACGTTTTACGAACTCGTATGGCTTGCATAATATTTTACTGAGTTCTTCTAGACAAGAGATTTTCAAACGTAAAAGCAAAGTGCAAGTTCAATGACTCTCTGGCAAAGAAGAACGCTCTCGGTGTATGAGACATCGTTCAGCACCGAAGAACAGAAAGTAACCTGGATTCTAATTGCTATTTATTGCCTGAATATGTTTCAAGAGCTACTGACTGTTTATAGGAGTTAAGGCCCCACTTGTATTTCCAACAAAGGACAGTGATCTATATGCTACACCCTCTCCTGTAAAGTTGTTTGGCTGTGCAGCCTGTACAATTACAAAATTACACAAAAATATTTAGGTTTTACATTTATACGTCAAGAAAATTTCAGACACCCAAGAAAAACCTACAAGAGAAGTATACCAGCTTTGTGAAATTTCTCTAAACACACTGAAGTGGTCTGGACTCTCAGGAAAAGCTACAGAAAATATTTGCATCGAATTTTTTAAGATGCTCACTAGAGATAACAGATTCTCTGTTCAAGAAACTTTCAAGTGCTTTCTAGTTTCTAGGGTCGATCTCCCATTATTGGGGGCATTATTTAGGAGAAGGGGGGGGTGAAGTTGGGGAGAAGGGTGGTACCCTGTAGGTGTCTGTAGTGAAGAAGCCAAAGTCACAAGTCCGATGGAAATCTTTATCCAGGAGTTACGTTCACAGCATCCTAGAGCCACTATAAAAAGTAGGATAGGAACTTATCCATGCAACTTCCTTTTTAAAAAAAAAAAAAAAAAAANGGGGGGCAAAGGCGGGGGGTGGGGCCCAACCCTGGAAAGTCTAAACAATAAAAATAGAGCAGGTAACTGAAAATTACACAAAAAGAGCCTGCGGTAAGTAAGATCTGGCAGGCAGCACAGGCCGAGCTTCAGGAAAGTTTACACACACCCACGGGGAGCGGGAGATGAGCCGATACCGGCACCTCTGCCGCTCGCCTGCCCCAGGGGGGCCGATGGGGCACGGCACGGCACCCCTTCGAGGGGGGGACCGCCGCCATCTCCTCCGCAAGGGCCCGGCCGCCAGCACCGGAGGGGCCTGACCCCTCCCCGGAGGGCCTACCGAGGCGGGGGGGGGACTCGGTGGGACGCGGGGCTCCCGGGGAGGGCGATCCCCTCCTCCCGTTCCTCACCAAATTTTGGGGGAAACGGGAGTCGGAGACAAGGGGGGGCGGATCCTCCAGGGAAGGAGGGAGCGGGCCGAGGCGGGCGGAGCGAGCCGCTGCCGTCGGCGCGGGGAGGGGAAGGGGGGGCGGCTAACGGCACCGGGGGCGCCCCCTGAAGAGGCAGCGCTGGGTGCCGGGACCCTCCCGGGGCGGGCGGCTCGCTGAGGCCCGGGGACCGGCGGCAAGGGCGGCGGGAGGGCCGGGCGGGCTCCCCGGCCGGGGGGCTGCGGGCGGGCGGGCCGGGGGTGCCGTGCCTGCCCCGGGAGCGCGGCAAAGAGGCGGTTGGGCGGGCAACGAGGCGGTTGGGCGCTCGGTCGGTCACTCAGTCACTCACCCGTGCGGCGGGTGGGGCGCCGGGGAGAGGAGCAGCTCGGGCACACCCCCACCCCCCCCGTCACCGCCGGTCGCTCACGGCCGCTCACTCGCCGGGACCGTCCCTTTCATTCGGGGCAGGGGACGCTGCGCCGCCGCCGCCGCCGCCGCCGCCGCCGAGCGCAAGCACGCACGCACGCACGCACAAGCGGACGCACGCACGCACGCACGGCGCGCTCGGGCCGCGACGGCGCGACGCTGCGGGGCGGCGCCCGATTGGCGCGCGAGGCGGCGCGGCGGGAGCACGCCGGGCCCTCGCGGCCTCCTGCGCATGCGCGTCGCCGCGCACTCCCCCCCCCGCCCCGCTCCTCCGCGAGGCCCGGAGGCGAGGGAGGCGGGAAACGGAACGAGGGCGGGGCGGGGAGCGCTGCGCCTGCGCAGTTCTGATCCGCAGCCGTTGGAGGGGGGGACCCTGACTGCTGGGGCTGGGCATGCGCAGTCCGCCGCCGGAGCGCGGTGAGGCCTGTGCGCATGCGCAGAGCGCCTCGAGGCGGGCGGTAATGCTGCAGCAGTGCGCGCGGGGGGGGGATTGCGCATGCGCAGGGCGGGAGGGAAGCGGTGCCCCGAGGGCGCTCCCTCACGGCGCCTCAGGCCAGGCCCGGGCCGCGTCTGGCTCTCGCAGACCTTAAGGATGTGGGTCCAGCCCGAGCTGTGACACCCGCGGGCAGCCTTGTGCTTGCCCTGCTGGCTAAACGACCACACACGTCGTTGATGTTAGCGCAGCGGTGGTAGTGAAGTATGGTGTGGCGGGAGGTTGGGTTACCTCGCCCAGGCACCAAAGGCACGGTATGGCCCAGGGCCCTCCGTTACTGCGGGGCTGGGGCAGTGCGGAGGTGGCCAGGGAGAGCTGTGCTGTCAGCAGGTCGTGGCCGTGTGTCAGGCTGTCTGGGGAGGAAGCGAGAGGAGTGATGGTTCCCTTAGCTGCCCAGCTGGGAGGCCGCGGTGTCCTCAGGCTTGCATTCTGAGGGGAAGAGAAACCAGGGCTCTAGTTACAGCTATAAGAGCAGGACTTTGGACCACCAAAATAAGGCCCCGTTGTACTAAATATTGTGCTGAGGCAGCAGAGCAAGGCCTCAGCCAGAGGGATTACTGAATGGCAAGGAGGGAAAGGGTATAAGCCACAGAAGACAGCCACAGCCGAGCAGGCTTGCCAGGTGTTTGGGAAAAGGGTGGGGGAATGGTGGATAAGTCAGAGGTAGGACTGAACTGAAGAGAATGAACTGAACAAGACAGCAGGTGGTAAGAGAGGCAAGTGTGGAAGGAAGGTAAGGTAAAGAGGTGATAAGGACAAGAAACTGCTGGAGCCATCAGTGATCAGTACAAATCCCTGCTGGATACCATATGCAGAAAACACAGCCTCAGCTGAAAGGCAGAATTGTCATTGCATGGCAAATTGTCACTGCACTGTTTTTTTCCACAGTGGCTCTAATCTTATGCTTTCTTCCTACCTTTTACTAATACCGTATGGCAGAGATACAGAGAGGTATCGTTTTGATAGTAGTTTCTCCATTTGGGTTCATGTCTACAAAGATCTTGCTCCCAGAGGATCGTTAGGGAGGATGGATTGAAAGAGTTTTGTGGGTTTGTCTATCCATTCACAGTCAGACGAACTCTCAAGAGTTTATTTTTTTCATAGCCACTGCAGCAAAATAATTTAAAATGCTTGCAGAAAATGGGTTGTCACTTAGGACTGATACGAGGTGAAAAAAAATGTCAACAATAATTAAAAGTGATCTGAGCTGTAAGCACATACTGCAGCTTAACAGATACACAAAATATACACATACACACCCACACACACAATGTGCTTAAACAACGTCCTTCAGCACAGAGAAGCACGATTCATGACAGGAGTAACTGTTCTGTGTTGAGAAAAACTATATTGTAGATGGTTGTATCAGCAAAACTGCTTTCTCTGATATGATTTGTTGTATTTGCGGAGTAGTGGTGATTTTAAAACACTGATACTGTCCTCAGTGTTAGGAGAAAACTTGCAGCTGTGTATCCTACTGGTGTAAGAATAAATCAAACTGATAAAGCACTTTTCTGGTGGCTAAAACATTTTAAAACATTTAGTTTTGGTTTGAAAAAAGCTATTAGCTATAATTTACATAGTAATTAAATAGAAAAATGTGAGGCAAGAATCAAATTCCAGGAGATTGCCTATTTTTCTGAAATACAGTAAGTAACAAAAACTATACTTTTTTTGTTTCTACAAAGTTGTCATCATATTGAATGTGTTGACCAAATCTGCATTACACTATAGTGAGAAACTCAAATGCTGATACACATTTAAATATTCAAGCTGCTGCCATTTTACCTCATTATACATAGACGATTTATACTCCTAGCCCTACAGAAATTATTCAGACATCTTGTTATTTCGGTCTTTTTCAGTTTGTTAATAAAAAGCTGTCTCTTCATTTAGTTCCAGAAAAGACTGCATGTCTTGAGGAAAACCTCTCCTTTCGCTTTGGTGTTCTTTGATTTTTACATTTCAGTGAATGTTTATTGAATATCAGCTATTGGGAAAAAATAAAAAAGCCACAAAGACAATTGCTTTGGGTTTTGCTTGAAAAAACTTTTCCAGTGATTGTGCTTCCATCCCAAGACAATTATTTTTGTTTCCCTCTAGCAGTACTTTTGTCCTCCTTTAGCACAAGGAGCTTTAGAGGGTAACATTTAAAAATATACACAGCAGTGAAGATAATTGTGATCGTTGTTTGCTTTGGCTCCTGTTGAAATATACAGCGTGTTGCTGTATAGCCCTGGCACCTGCAGAGCTGGGCAGAAAAAGCTTTCTGTGGAGGGCCCTACTGATTTCATGCTCTAGTAAAGGGCTGAGAACCAAAGGTGTGGAGGGTGGAGGCAACATTTTGTAGGCATTATCAGATAGTGATATGTAGTCCTATGTTTTTTTTTCTGATTTTCCAAGCATGACTGTATTTTCCTTTCTTTCTAAAGGAACTTAAAATTAACATAGCCAGTTGCTTTATTCTCTTACAGCACCAGCATTTAAGAGCACTCCAGGGNCAGTTGCTTTATTCTCTTATAGCACCAGCATTTAAGAGCACTCCAGGGATGCTGTACCTCACACGAATACTGAGTTTTTACATACTTAGTTTCACTGAGAAGCTCAGCTAGGCAAAAAAATTAATGAGTTTTAGAAACAGCATATCCAGCTGACTTCATGTTTTATCATCGTGATGTTTTACGGCAAGAGATCCCATGAATAATGGTCGCATGCAGCAGCATCACAGATGTGTTTTTAATTCCTACTGTCAGGCTATGGCTAGCCAATGGATTGCAGTGGGCAAATGACAACGCAAGGAGATTCTAACTTTCTAATAAAATATTTTGACCGTGTTGGCAAGGAGCCCAGCAGGCATTAACCACTACCGGAGCTTACAGAACTTCTCAGTGCCTTGTGTTTGGCAAGCTCATCACCCACAAACTCAATTATTTACTTTCTTCCATTTCAAGAGAACCAGAAATGTCATAATCAAGAATCTAAAAAGACTGAAATTACAAAATAGAGCTTGTCATTTGTTCACAGATACAGCATTAACCCAGTTGCTTTATAGACCTCAGACTTATATAGGAACTATTCATCTTAAGTCAAAGACTTGATCGGTTTTTTCGATTTTCTATAGCCCAGCTGTAGTGGAGAACATTTTACAGGGACTTCAGTGTGTGAAGCTAATTTTTTTAGTTGAAATGATGGGAAATAAAACCTCATTTATTTCCCACAAAGCAGTGCCTGATTAAAAGAAAAACCAAACATTATATAACGTCTGTGAGAATATACTGGGGGGAGTTATTTGAGAAAAGTCATTTTAGAAACAGGTTGAATCCTCCAAAAAAAAATAATCTCTTTAGCTGCTGTGTTTCTGCTACGTGATTTAAGTACAATCCAAACAAGTGCAGTCAGTCGAATCTTACCCTTTCTGCAGTCTGGTTTTACCTACAAGATGTAACTGAAATAAAACAAGGTGGGACCCATACCATCTCGTCAGTGCTGGCAGCTTCCAAGATTACAGCCAAACAGCTCAACCAAAACCCCGGCTACTTGCTCAAACAATCCTCATATTCCTTCTATTTGGACAGTGCTTTAAACCTTATGAACAAAGGCAACATGTTTACAGGATAAGATTTCAAGACAAGCACTGCCAACTTTGCTTTAAGGAGATCCACAAAAAAAACTGATTGCAAGGGTTCAGGAGAGAAAATAAAACAAGAAAACGGATAATGAATGGAAAATGTGCTGGGAAAAGAGAATACAGAATTGCTTAGCCATCCTGCAGGTACTCCCATTTTTAGCTTATCAGGAGAAAAAAAAAAAAGGTTCTCATAATTTTATTAACGGCCATTCAAATGTAATTTAAAAATTATAATGAGTAGGTGACCATGTGTCCTAGCTGGTGGTCAAATATGGACATCAAAGGCCTGTGCCAAGGGAACTTGTGTTCAACAAGCTTCGAGCTGTACCCCAAAACACCACAGGCAAACAGGTCTCTTCTCTGCTTTTACTGTACAACAGCAGCTTGATTTTAAGCTCTGGAATACTTCTCAGCCAATATGTGTTAGATACTTAATTGTATTTGCTTGGTTTTGTACAAGATTGTTAATCTTACATTCTTTCATTCTCAAAGCTGCTACAAAAGGTCCAGGCTTTAAAACCTAAGGTGAAACGAAACGAGCCCCCATAAATCCTCTTCAAAAGAACAAATGTTGCCAATAGTGACTGAAACCTTAATTATTTTACCACTGATTCTTTTAGTGTAAAGATGTGTATAAGGTACAGCATTCACAATCCTGAACTAGCTCTTTCATCTTCCAGGATTAGAAAATACAGAGGTTCCTTACTCACTTAATTCATATTAATTGAGTTAAAAGCACGCAGGTTTAGGCAACGTGCCGGTACAGCAGCGTCTTAGCTCTATGAGGTATTACAGTGTGCACTATGGTGTGTACCCACAAAGACACCGGTTTTAGTGTTCAGTCACCTCAAGATATCTATTTTCTGTGTATGTGCCACGTTTATACTGCTCGCCTGTTATTCTGGGACAAAACAATGGCAAATGCTCCGTTCATACATAAACAGGTGCTTTCCCTTGACCTACGTCCAGGTTCGTCTTTCTGTGGCGACTAAAAAAAGATTATATATCTTGAGGTTTTGTGTGATATGTGTTGTACACGTAATTAGGATCTCATGCTACAATGTCACTTCATCTCACTGCTTTTTTTTCCTCTGTCTTGTCCATATAGATTGCAAAGGCTTACGAGCAGGAGCTGTTTCTTCCTACAGGCTTATACAGCAGCTAGCATAATAGCATCCTGCTGTTTTCTAGGGCCTCTAGCTGCTATGTTATACAAGTATTTAAAATACAACGTTTTCAGATGTATGGACAGAAATCTACGTCTCAATTACTATATTTCTTACCTGCATTATGGTCTCTCGAGGTTGTATACAAACAACTAAGTCGGTCCTGCTCCCGTAGAATTCACAAACTGATTCTTAAAAGGAGAGGAGCATTGCAAATCAGTTATGTTACGATTACAAAGATAAAATGCCAACAAGAAGTAAGAGTCTTACACTATTTACAAGGTGTGAAATAATAAATCATTGTTCAGATTCTTCTTTTTGAAAGGAACTGCATTAAACGTGAATGCTCTACATATGGCTTAACCAGGTGGACTTCACCGCTAATATGAAGAACATTGGATTTTATATGATTTTATTTCCAAAAGTAATAGAATTTCGGTTTCAAACAAATCTGAAGAGGATTAGTACAAATCATACTTGTTTTGATTTATGATGTAGTTAATTCAGACTGCGCTCTTGTTTTAAATACACAACAGATGTTTGTGGTTACAATCAGTAACTGGAACATGCAAGCCGTTGAGGCTAGAGGTAAGATAAATTTAAAGATCAGTGAAGGACATTAGAACCATTTGGGTTCTAATATTTTAACAACATTTTGTTTCTGCTAAAAACATACTAACGTAGAAATAGCTAATGCTACTGTCATTTAACTAACCATCTTTAAGTTTCTGAATTAATCCAGTCAAAAGCACTGGATGGTTCTTGGAGCTATTGTCAGAGCTATTGTTTCGAGCCATCTGTGGCTTACGGAAAACATCTTCTCCTCATTTGTATTCAATATATTGTTAAAACCATCAGCACTTCCTTAAAAATAAACAAACAAGTCTCAGATTGTAGACCTCAGTTTTCCATCTAGAAAAGCATTTCACAGCCATGGATTTAATACACCCTTGTGTTTTTTTGAAGTGGCAGAACTGTCCAGAATATGTTCTTTGCAGTCAGACAATAAAGATACCTTAGACCAGCACTTCCTGAACTTTCTGGATGAACAAACACTGTTCACTTCGTAATATGTTAGGAATCGCTGTCAAACATAACTGAAAACACTGGCTTATGAGTATGGGCAGTGCCTTTGGAGAGTGTCCTCTGGAAATACCTGCACTAGGCAAGTAAAACCGCAAAATTTATGTAAAGCACAGGCGTTAGCATGACATTCAGAGTTAAGACATTCAGAGAACAGTCCACAGTTTTGGTCAAGCTCCCTCAAAAGAGGTAGGTGGATATTCTGTGTATATGATTTGGGACTTGACTTTTGCGTATGTGTAGTTTATGTCCTTTACCACAACGAATTTAGGTCCTTCTGACTCCCAGAGGAGGTGCAGTTGCGTGACCATCTGTATCTGTATTAACTGGGAAGGTGGTGGTGAGGGGGGATTTTTTTAGTTTTCCACCAGATCGGCAACCTGATGTGACGGATTTCAGGCCAGCACTACTGCCTGAGCCAGGGAATGCCAACCATGGGGTTAAGGAGGGAACTCTCAGGCAGCACAGTCCTCGCTGGGATTGACACAACAGTGGGAAGGCATTTTTTCACGCTATTTTTTAAAGTACAACAGGACAATTTTGGTTTACGACCCAGGACAGCCTGTTGCTTGGAAACCCACCTGGCCACACAAGGTAGCTTTCTGAGAGCCCCAAGCTCTCCCCCTGAGAAGGGTGAGATGCCTGATTGTTCACAAAAAAATCAGCGATCGACACGCCACTACCTCTCCTACAACAAGGGGACATGACTGACTTGTTGCCACATCTTGTCCCAGACGCTGCTGGCTTCGAGCTTAGCTGATATAAATCACCCCGCATAGTGCGCTGTTACTTCACGCCCCAGCAGCAGCGTCTGTCCGCACGGTGCGTAACAGCTAGGCAGAAAAGCTGCAAACAAAACACGTGCTCTGCCATTGTGTTTTATTGCAGTATCTATGGTTTTCTGAACCGAAATCGTGGACTTTCCAGCAAATTACATTATCCCTACTGCATAGTCTTTATGGATTGCCGTTAAATACCTGGCTGACAGTACAGAAGCATTGTGGAAAGTGATTTCCCATTTTCAGTACTTACGAAGAGTTGTCACACAGTAACGTGCGTTGCCTTCATACTCTTGTATCATCTCGGAGGGGATAAAATTTAGTTATCACGTGAACTACTGCCTGGCAGGAAACCAGCCCCCTGACAGAGGTATAGCAAAGGCTTATAACAATAAGAGTATCTGTGTGGGGGCTAAAACTCCACAGGACTTTACAGTTGGCATCAAACAGTATTTGCCAGTTTTTAGCTCCTCACTTCATAGGAACACTGCACTATAGTTATCGGCAAACTATTAAATTCAGGTTTAAAAAATGAAAAGCAATTTTCAGTGCAAATAAACTGTGAAATATATTTGAAAAGCAATGTAACTATTGCAAATTATATTTTACGAGCTTTCTTCTAGCAGTAACTATCACACTAACAATACAACATTTGGGACACTGGGAATATTTAAGCTTGATAGCCGAGCCTAAGGACTGCACTAAACTTTAATAAGACTATAAAGTCATTATCTCGGGTACCATTTAACATGGTTTCACTTGACACAAGTCAGAGATGGACAGTGTTTTAAAGACCCATGGATCAGATTCTCTGCCAGCGTACACTGCCGTGCCGCTGCGGACTGAACCTGAGCGTGAATTCTCATAAATACCCTGGGAGTACGAAAAAAATGTGTTCATCAGTTTAAGTGCAGTGTTGGGCATTTCACTTTAAAATAGTAAGCCTTGCCTTAAACATTGTAAAAATTCAGCAGCTGTGATAGTGCAAACACGTGTTTATCTCACCTTATTTCTGTGAGCGGTTTTGGTGACATCCTCTACGCAACAAAATAGTTGGGAAAAAACAAAAAACATTTAAACAACTCAGGAAAGGCCCCAAACTAATCGCTCCAAAGAGGTTTTAAATGAAATTAAGTTATAAACTTTCAGGCTTCTCCTTCCAGAACAGGCATGACGGAGGAAGGTGTAACGCTGGCAAACATTCTGCGTGTGTTAGCAAGGACCCCAAGGACTGAAGCGGCAAGTGAGAGAGTTTTACTGCAGCGGAGTGGAGAATGAGCCGCAAAAGTCAGGCAGGAGATTAGTTTTCATTTGTTTTAGCTTCAAGTCAAACGTGCTTCTGAATCATGAACAGAGAGACACGAGTGCAGTTGTGACTGCGGGTTTAGGAGGCAGAGGAGGAGGGCGAAGACCAGCAGCAAGGATGCCCTTGGCCACAAACGCAGTTTTGCGTCACAAAAGAAGAGATGAATACTGAGCTGTGCGGAGCTCAGCTCTATGCAGACAAGCCTCAAACACAGGACAGGACAAAGACCAAGAAAGCTGCTTCAGCCTCTGAACTGGATGCTTCTGCTTAAAATATCCCAAACAATTCACCAGTCTCTCCTCCTGCCTCCACTTACCCAGCTCCAGACTCAACTGTAGTACAGCTGTAAAAAAAAAAACCACCCACATTTGAATCTGTGCAATTCATTTTACTTTCTTGCCTCTGTTTTTGCTTCTCTCAATTTGCCTCTTGCTTTGCCAGTCTGAACATCCCATCCTCCTGCCCCCCTCCCTTAAAATACAGCCTTTGCTTACAGGGTAGTTTGGTCCTAGAGCTTCTTATAACTTGATTTTTTTTTTAAGCTTGCTATTGTTTAATTACTACTTTGAAGTCAATTTAGCAGAAAAAAAATCCCTAGTTTAAGGTGGCTTTTTGCATCCCCACCAAGCTATTCAGCGGGGCATTCATCCAGGATACAAAACTGGGCTGAAGCTTTAGGAGTTGAATGGATCGCTCCAGTAGAGATTTAATTTCCATGAAATTCCTCCATGAAAATCCACTCACTCCTCTTAGATCTGACAGACAGGCAAAGACCAGCCACTACCTTTGAACCGAGTAATTTTGAAATGCACCCCACCCCTCTTTGCCCCCCATGTAAATATGAATTGCTGAGGCTCACAGCGCCCTGGTAGACTTTAAACCGCTCATCTCTTGACAGAGTTCAAGGGGTGGGGAGGGGGGGCTAAGAGAAGTTGAGCACATGGCTCCTTGATGACTAAACTCAGGGTGGTTCGATGAATTAGCCCGACAGCGATCTGCTGCCGGGTTCGTCCTGCTATGGCTAACTCCACAGGAATCGCAGCTTTGGCAGGTCTCCCCGCATGCCTGCAGGGAGACAGTTGGCAGGAACCTGTGGAAGGCCACTGCCTGGGTTGGAGAAGGTCCCCAGCAGCTCTGGACACCTCTCCAGCAGCTCTGGACACCTCCTAGCAGCTCTGGATACGTCCCCAACAGCTCTGGACGCCTCCCTGTCAACTCTAGATACCTCCCTAGCAGCTCTGGACACCTCCCTGTCAACTCTAGACACGTCCTCAGCAGCTCTGGACACCTCCCAGCAGCTCTGGACACCTCCCCAGCACCTCTGGACACCTCCCTGTCAACTCTAGACACCTCCCAGCAGCTCTGGTCACCTCCCAGCAGCTCTGGACACCTCTCCAGCAGCTCTGGGCACCTCCCTGTCAACTCTAGACATGTCCTCAGCAGCTCTGGACACCTCCTTGTCGATTCTAGACACCTCCCAGCAGCTCTGGACACCTCCCAGCAGCTCTGATCCCCTCCCCAGCACCTCTGGTCCCCTCCCCGCACCTCTGGTCACCTCGCCGTGTCACTTTAGAACACCTCTGGAGGTGCCCCGTCCACCAGCGGTGGCATTGCGTTTCCCGGGGTGTTTGCCGTCAGAAACTCAAGTGTTACCCTAAGGGCGGCAGCGGGGGCGGGTCCGGTGCCGCGGTGCCACCGGAGAAGCCCGCCGCCGGGCATTTCCCCAATCCCTTTGCACAGACCGAGGAGCGTTTACCGGAGCTCAGCGCCGCTCACCGGGGCCGCTCCCGGGGGCACAGCGCCCTCTACCGGACCCCCCCTCCCCTTTCGCCGCCCCCCTCCCCCGTTACCGGGTTTCGGGTAGCCGGGTCCGGTAGCCGGGAATGCCCTCCCCATCCTCCCGGGGCAGGGCGGAGGAAGGCGGACGATCCCGCCGCGCCGGGTCCCGGTGAAACCTCCTGAGTCCCGGAGGGCTCCCGGAGGGACAAACGGAAGGCAAGCGGCAGGAACGGCTGCGGGATTCCTTTTTATTTCTTCCGCCCCTTCCTATCCCCTGCAGCTAACACGGGTTCCTTCCACTTGTGTCTTTTAGAAAATATGTACCCCGAAGTCACCGAGCGCATCACTTCACGGTTGGGCCAAAACGTGGGGTTTTTTAAGTGTTTCTAAAGCTTTACTATTCCAGGCATGCAAGAACTTTTCGCCATTTAGCTCGCTTCTAACAGCTTCCGATTCGCTCCTTATTTTCCCCAGCATTGATGCATTTCCACCTTCTCGGGGCAAATCTTATTTCCGAGCCCGGGCTGCTGCTTTAACTTTACTTACACTCCCGTTGTAAATCTTTGCTGTTTAAATTTAATTTAAGAGCTGCTTCTCTTGCCTGGGGCAGCTCTTCATTTAATCTTAAGTTTGCTGATTTTATACCTGAGCCTTGTTTTAAACCTTGAAGCTCGAGATCTTTGCCAAATCTTGCCCTTTCACTGCTGTAACTGAGGAGTACGCGGTGAACCTCTCTCGTTTTTTNTGGTGAACCTCTCTCTTTTTTTTTTTCTTCTTTTCTTTTTATTTTTATTTACGGTTCTGCCGTTCCTGCTCAGTGCTCCCAAGGTCCCTTTCTGGGTTTCCACGCGTGGCTTTGAGCTCCCGGCGGCTCCTGTAGCATTTCTGGCTGCAAAGCTGCGAGCGCCTTTGCGTTCCAGGCACAATGACCCTCTCTGTTCCCTGGAAGCTTTCTTCGGCTTTCTTCGGCTCCGACATCTAAATCACCAGCCCCACAGCAGACAGAATCCCCTTCTGTTTCCTCCTTGGAAATGTTTATCTTTGCACCTACCAACTTCGGTTCCTATCCTGGAACGACGAGTTTGGGAAGCCATTCTTTTCCTTTTGAATCCTTCTTCCTCTAGAATTTTTGTAATTGCCGTATTGTGGAGGTTTTTTCACTCACTTTGCCATCTCTAAGGGCAATTTTTCAAACATCGGTGATTCAGATTGATTGGCTTGACTAAAAAATTCCTGTGTGCTGAATTTAGGAGAAAATAACTCCTCCCAGTGTTTTCTTTCCATTCCTAAGGTTTGTTTCCTATCACGGGGGGAGGGAAAAAAAAGTTAAAACAATATACTTGCACTTTGATGTGAACGCCGATTATTTTTCTTGTAGAAAAATTTAAAACTTTGAATATCTTTCCTTAGCAGTTCTCATATAAGGCTGCAGTGGGAAACTCACGCGCCAAGGTGGTTTTATTCAGTATAAATCAGAGTCTTAGAAATGTTACTACGCGCTAACTAAACCACACAGGAGCTCAGCTGTATTTTAGCTGTTGGTGGGATATTAAAGCTGTTGGCATGATATTAGTTTGTTGGAAGAAACCGTTTTAGAACTATACTTTTTAAAACCAAATAAACATGTACAGTTTGCGCATTAAGCAAAACTCATTTTTAAAATAAAGTAAGTTTTACAGGACCTGTGTTTGAAATGTTTACTTTTACGGACTGAGGATTACAAACTGTATTTGTTGTAAACTCGCTTCTTCATTTCATCGCATCGCCGCTCAAACTCTTCAAAGGTACTTACTCTGTTTTGACGTTTGCACCGGGATCTGAATATATGAAACGCTGCTGCGATTTAGGCGCTAAGTGTTATTTAAGAACCGTGGAGGTGTCAGACCTTATTATGCAGAATAGAAAGCTATACATAGTATAGACAGGCAATATATGCTGCCTCTGGTAACCCTGACAATTGCCCTTTAATCCTGACCTACAAGATTTGTGATATTCCAGTCATAGTCCATTCTTTGCCTGCAAACTGAGCGGAGACACAATTATACGGAATCATATAAGCTTTGCCAGGGAAACAAACTTCTGTAGGAACTTCAAGGGTATCTCCAAATCTGTATCACTTAAAACTAAACCAGGACATGAGTCAAAACTTCCAGGAGTAAAAAATTTGGAGTACATTATTAATGTATTTACTTGGAGTTATTTGTTCAGGTATGTTTCATTGCACTGTACTTGTTGAACTGAGGAGGTGAAAGCCAGTTTACTTGCTGTTAAAAATAGAAAAGTAACACATTTTCTCTGGATTTACATTAAAATCCCATAGGAACAACTGCATGAGGTGAAATATATTGACAAAGGATTATGGTAAATGTTTGTCTGTTCTCAGAATTGGATAATCTAAGTATAATTTAAAATTTTGTAAGTATTATAAGTAGTATAAACTAGATGTGAACAAGATTTTTGACACAGGCTTTATAATTGGGCATGAGGAAAGTTAATAACTAAATAACAGCGGTAATATTTCACTTAACCAAAATCAAACAATCGGACAGTAACGAGATCAGAGAGGCTTTATCGTATGTCGAGGTACTCCTATACGGTATGAGTATGAATTAATTGAAATACGAATGTTTCCGGAAGGATGTCTTCTATCTTTGCTTTCCATATAAACTTCTCGCTGACATTGGAGGAGGATCGGTGTAAATTGAAGGCGGTTTGAAGTCCTGAATTTCTGTCTCGGTTGACTGAGGATTAATAATCACGGAATCTGTCTTCCTCCTCTGTGGGATTTTGATCTTCCTGATCAGTTATGAGCCAGTTGTGCAGTTGTTTCAGCCCAGATTCTAACCAGCGGGTACCTCCGCCTTAGAGGTCAGCACTAAATTCGTCTGGAGTCTGAAGTCATACAGGCAGGGATCTTATTCATCACAAGAGAATGGCAACTTCACCTGAAGTTGTCCTTCTGGAACAAGAGAGACGTGCAGGAAGAGCGCGCGTAGCAGAGGTTTGCAGCCTGTTCTGTGGTGAGGAGCCACTCAGGGCTACGGGAAGGCAATTCGCAAGGGTGGTACGTTCCTGTAACAGGCTGGAAACAAAAATGCAGTTGCATAAAGAAAAAAGGGAAAAGGAAGAAAGGAAGCAAGACGGGAAGAAAGAGGGGAAAAAAAAAAGACAGGAAGAGGAAGGAAGGAAAGAAAAAGAAAATGTAAATGCTATTATTTATCCATTATATTGCTAAGCTTTGCATCGTTCCAACTATGTATCTCAAAACTCAGCTCCAAACTTCGGAAACGTGGGATTTCTGACCGCATTACCTACGAATTAGCCACGACCCATCTGTTTCATAACAAAAGTGTGCTGACTTCCAATGCAGCAAATAAGCAAACTAAAACCAAACAAAAACCTGGCATTCAATTAAAAACCAAAGGTTTGAATTTCCAGACGCACCGAGGGCGCGGTGTCGTGGAAGCAAAAGCAGCACTTCTGATTTCCCCCCACCATCCTCAGCTGGACTTTTCTGCATCCTCCCTTGTCCAGGCTCCAGCCGCTGCTTTCTGCTAAAGTCTGCCAGTTCAGCTCACCGATCCGCTGAAAAATTACGTTTTGGAGGTGTGGGTTTTTGTAACGGGTCAGCACAATGAACCCACTGCCCCTGTACCTGTGTGAGCAGTAGGGGAAGGAACGAGCAGCTGCAGGAGAGGCTGAAGGAGAGCATCCCTTTGTACCGCCATCCTACTTCAACACTGACCTGGGCATCAGGGGGACTGCCCGGAGCGCCCGCCGGACTCGGCCAAGCTGGTGTGCCCCAGAGACCTCCGCGGGACGGCGAGCGCTGGGCTCAAAATTTTGGATACCTGTCACATAAATCACTCCCTGTGCAGGAACATGAGACAGAGCGTACAGCGTCATCTTCAACANGCAGGAATGTGAGACAGAGCGTACAGCGTCATCTTCAACAATGTTCTGTGCCAGTATGACTGCCCGATAAATCAATTAAAAATTAAATAGTAACAGAAAGAGTTATCAAAACCCACTATTCCTAGAGGAGTACAGGTACTCTGTGCAGCTTAGTCCTCTTCTACCCCAGAGGTAAATTATATGAGTTAAAAGCAACTGACGTGTTATAACCACCTTTGGAACTGCCCACATTCAAAGCAGCAGTTCTCCGGGAACGTGCTCTGTAACCGCAACAATTTAGGTCACAATCTTAGTCTCCGGGACTGGCAGCCTGTCCTCTCGGGCTTGCCCTGAAAATGGGCTTTCTTACATGATACGTATCGTACCTCTGAGATAAACTGGTAGCGAAGGGGCACAGGAGAGGAGGGAAGGAGAAATTCACGGGGTTTCCTGCTGCAGCCTGATCTCAGAGGAAGCCGTTGTTTCCTGCAGCGTGGGTAGGGGAGCCCTGCGAGCCAGCTGGGTACTCGCTTCGAGAAAGACATCTATTTAGGTAAGTCAAAAGCTGGGTAGGAGCAGGCAAAGAGCGGTGCCAAACGAGGCTGGAGAGAACACCGCCAGTCCTGCCAGGACAATCGGAAGGCACCAGATGTGCCACTGGTAGGTAGTGGTACTTAGGTGTATGCTATCGTGACTGACGATCCCATCATCGCCTTGCCTCCACGATCGAGCCCTGCGTTTGTGGCATCTCCTCTTCCAGTTTAACGACGAGCATGTTGCAGAAGGGACACAGAGAGGGTCTCGACCTCTCCGACAACCAGGAACTCTTTGTGACCTACATAAATTTGTCCTAGACACCCTCTAAGAACCTAATGAAAGAAGAGAGGAGCACTCGGGTAGGTTTATTTGTCTTTTTCTTAATTTTCATTTCCTCATCCCTCCCCACCCTTACCTTCCCCACCTCAGGGCTTTCCCCCCTACCTTTCCTCCTTTCCTAAAAGTGCTCGTCAAAGGTCTCCGGGTATGGACCAAAGGGATTGCTTTTTGAAGTGACGGTTGTATTTTAGGAGTATGCACTGGCAGAAAAAAAACCAAAACCCAACCAACCAACCAAAAAGGTGAACACTTGAGCAACATAAGATGATTCCAAACGGCATGCTTTCTTGGGTTAGGCAGCTTTTCCAGCAACAGAATGAAAATGCCAACAATGAGAAATTCCAGTTACAGACTGGTAACTGATAATTTGAAGGTGACACCCATAAAATTGCCACGAGGCCACAGTTCCCCGTGAGCAGAGGCAGGAGCAGCCCAAAGAAGCTCTTTGCGGGAAGGTGTCCTGGGTGGGCAGGGACGGCCATGTCCCAACTCGCTCAGAATCGCTCCAGTTTGACAGCGCTGAACAGAGCAAAACTTTGTACAAAGAGGAACACAAATATTTAGAACAAACAAACAAACCACAGGTGGCACTTGGTGGCAAACCATGGATTTTAACCTCGTATTACATTGCGTTTAATCATCTGTTTTCATAAGCGGTAACCCTGTTTCCAAGCTCTAACAACCAAGACGAGAGAAAGACAGAGACATTTTAGTGTTGCTTTTCGGGGACGTTCATCTTTCTCCCTCGGAAGTGCTCTCCTTTGGAAACATGGATCAGTCAGAATCCATTTGAGATGAAAACCACTAAAATAAAACTAAATCCAGTATACTGATACAAGTGTACATTCCGGCTGCCGTTATTCCCCAGCCAGACACTGTCCCCATCCCTGCTGGCACAACAGTTTAAAATGAGCCCCTGTATCTCCCCAGCTTTCCCCTGAACCAGATTAACCGAACGCATCCATGTACATTACTTAATGATTTTTCTTAATGAGGACTAGAGAGTGTGCAACGCGAGTGACTCTGTCCTTACATCTACAGGGTCAGTGATCTTCGGTAGAGGACTGAGGTAACAAGCTGGAGGCAGCAGTGTCTTCCGACGCCCTGGCTGGATCCGGAAAAGAGTATTTGTAAATGGCCCAAGATTTCTGAACACGCAGTAGAAGTGAACATCTGATGTTCCAATTTAAGGAGGGTAACAGCTCTCTTTCCAAGTGACCGGGTAGAAGACGACAATGAGGTCAGCGACCGCAGGAGTCAAGCCACTCCAGGAGGAGCTGGGTTGTCATTCCTCCAGTCCGAAAGAATCGGTCAATACCCAGACTGACAGTCGTACGGTCTGAAAATGCGGAGCAGATCGGCAGCTTGTTCTTCTGGAGAGAAACGTGCACGTTAAACTCCTTTTCAGAATCCCGAGAGCAACCTGTGTCATCAGCCTTCCCACCTTCTGTTCTCCGCAGCCTGCGCTGCGCGGGGGCAGCACTGCTTCCCGGGGACAAGGAGAACTGCCAGGTGGACAGCCTCTACGAGAAATTGGCCGTTTACTTTTAAAGCATTAGAAAAAAAAGGTGTTCAGAATCTCACTTTCTGGATTTCATGAAGCGTGAGACTGTCAAACCTGCAAAAAAACCCCTCAAACCCCAACAAACCCACAGAAAAATGAAATCATATCGCAGGAGGAGGAACAGGGCAGCACTGAAGACACAGAGAAAATTTCCAATCGTTTTTGTTTTCCTTTTATTACCTCTTCCCTAACGCACAGTTTCCCTCTGCACCATGAACCTCATAGGAGGTACGCTGGTCGTTTTGCTTAATGGACTACTGGGAGGTGCTCAGTCGTTACAAATGATGTGCCCGGCCTGAACGCCCGTACAGAACAGAAGATTGTCAGCTGCTAAATTTCCTGAGAAAAATTTCTTTCTTAGCTGCTAAATTTCCCGAGAGGCATGAGACCAACTCCCTAATTCTACAGAGGGACTCGTTAGCTTCTCCTCCAAACATTTCAGCGAGAATCTTCTCAGGTCTGTGGCTTGAAAAATGATACATTGAGAGTTATTGCCAAGAAAAGAAGGGAAAATTAAAGCTTTCAGTAGAACTATTAAAAATTACTTGAATCGCCACCAATTTCTCCTGCAGCTTTAGGTAGCGCGTGGCGTGAGCTCATCCCAGATAAAACGCAAGAGGTTCCGAATTATCAAGTCCCAGTCTTTTGAGACAGAGTTAGGAAGCTTTTTAAAAACAGTATATTATAAATACTTCTATTGAAATTTCATTTGAGACCAAATATATTTGAATATTAAAGAACACAAATCATGGTGAATTACACTGTAGATATTAGACACCAGCAGAACCCCCCCGCAGTGTGTTCTGGATAATACCGCAAAAGAATTAAATGGAATTCAAAAACATCTCAGACACCTTTTATTCTAATTTATATGTTTACGTCCCCTTACCATGACTACCTTTGAGAATCAGAGCTGCGCTTACCTGAGCTACGAGATCTTAATTGCATCTGAAAAAGTATTTAGGAAAGCAGAACGGTGGATAGGAAAAAGAGATACAGAAAATAAAGACATTATTTTACAGGATACTGTTGCTGTTCTTAATCTGATTGCAGNTTGTCGCTGTTCTTAATCTGATTGCAGGCGATGTTTGAAAAAAAAATCCTCTGAAGGTCTGGGAGCTACACATATGGATGGATGCTGTCTTCAGGTCTAGGACAGGCACATTTGCTAGAGCTAGAGCTAGAGTTCACTTGACAATTCCCACTGCTAATAGAGGTTTCATTAGTTACAAAATTTTTCTCTTTTTTCTGGACTCATTTTGTCCCCTTTGAGTCTTGCTACAAGTTACGTTAAACTGCAGATGTATTTTTGTCCGTGAAGTCACCCATTTTTTTTAACTGGAAGCGGGTTGGAGAAGCAGTTTTGTATCCCTCATCCCCCCCTTTCCCATCCGACCTGTGAAGCGCGGGACCATTGTGAAGGTTCCCAGATTTCCCAGTACAACGGCAGGTCCAGCGCTGTGTGCGAAGAAGCATTTTCTTTCACTCCTTTTAAGAAAGACTGAACCTTCTGTGGTTACGTCTTGTATTCCCTGAGAGCAACAGAGGGGTGTGGAGATGTCGCCCTTGCTTTGCGACGTGCCAACTACGATGGCCGTTGGGTTGTACGGGTTGTCTGATGCGGGGGTACTCCGTCCTGTACCCCATCCTCCCGCAGAACAGCCCGGCATGAGCTTCTGGCAGGGCTAATGGAGGAGGAGGGGGAGTCTACTCTTGCCCTTTCTCGTCTGGNATGAAGCTTTAAATGTGACATTACAGAAACAGTATTTAAAATGTAACTACACGGTTTGAGACGTATTTTATACGTGCCTTTCTCGTACGTGGTGCTGGTTTATCCTGTGCGTATATATTATGTCAGGGAAATGTGCGGCATATATGATTGTGTGTTTCAGCCTCAACATTCACTTAGCCAAGGCTATAATTAACACCTTGATAGATTGAATCTTGTATCAAGTAGTGAGTGACTGGTCTATGTTGAGCAAGGGCCAAACCTGCAAACATTTATTGGAATAAGCCTTCCCTCCCAATTCTTTCCGCTTCTTTCTTGTATTAAATGGAGGCACTGAACGAAACAGAAATTAACCATTCTTATCCCCCAAATCTATTTTTTGTTCTGATTTTAGCTTCTCTTTGTTTCATGAGGTCCTACTTTGAATTCTCCTTCAGGCTGCTGGGGGTTCTGGGCTGAGGTGGGCACGTGGAAACGGCAAGTCGGGTTTAGGAAAACCCTGTGGTCAAACAAGACAAGGAAGTTTGGGAGCAGCCGTTACCTGCTGCTTCAGTGGAAGCTAAATCTTCGCTCACTGAATGCCACAGCCACCGACCGCAAAGAAAATTATGTCGTTGTAGCATAGAAAGGTGTGATCCGTGCGTTGAACCAGAGAAAATACATCTCGTATTAAATATCAGTGAATCTGGTCTACTCTTCTGGTAGTGGCTCGCCAGTTTGGCATTAGATAGAGGCGGTATTCGAGCTTTCCGGCGGCTGATAGATAAATCGGTTTAATTTAATTCTGGCAAATTAGAAATACCTTCCATTTCCAACGTAACAAGATATCTCAACAATAAGAATGAAAACGTCTTCTGGACATGGAATACTTTGCAGGCTCTATTCTTTCTGTTTCCAGGTGCCCTCCTTTTGCTCTCAGAAAAAACAGCGTTGCACCTTGAGAATGCCGGGTGGAATTCTTTCAAAGGGGAGGGAGTACGGGGGATCCATGAAATATCTTTAAAAATACTCTCTTATCTTGTTTTCCAGGGAAGATTTAGAAGGCTGTGGTATACATTTCAGTACAAACCCTATTAACTTACCAACTGCAGTGTTTATGTTGGGAAACACATCCTGCCCTTTCTGTAAGCAAAATGTCTTTATCTTGACGGGCCCTTTTCCAAAAAAAAAAAAAGAAAAAAAAAAAAAAAAAAAATNAGGTAAAAAGAGAAGAGGAGAACACGAGGCATTCCACTGACAAGTGGCATGAAGCTTTTCTAAATCAGACTCTTTCAGGTTTTGCACACATAATTTTTTTTTTTTTTATTCGGAAGCTAAATAGAACAACGCGCTCAGAGATAATACACTTTTCATGGAACATTTTACTTTGGGAAATAACTAGTTTTCTATCTTTAAAGGACGTGATCAGCCTTACTCCTAAAGCACAGCGGAGTCTGCCGCCGCACCGCAGGCTCCAGCGCTCGGCATCAATAAATAAACCGGTGCCTTATCTCAGACTCCAGTACCAGCGAGCGACTCCCCTCTCTCCCAGCCCGTCTCCCCCCAGGATGCAACCTTGTGTTTGATCGCTTCCCCGGCCCTTACAGCCCCGCTCCAGCGCTCCTCCGGCTTCTCCCTCTCTTCTCCACCCAGTAGCTGCTGTTGCTCTTGCCAGGACCTTTAAAACTACTTTAGACTTACTTAAATGTGCGAGTAGGAGGGGGGAGCGCCGGATTTCTTCTTTTCCAGTATTGACTTTATCCAGGGCATGATCTTGTCAAGCCACAAATTCCAACAATTAGGTGCTGGGCTGCATCTCCTCTTAAAGAGCCATCCTCTATTGGAAACATATCTAAAAGCCGAAACAAGGATGGGAGCGGGCTGCGGGAATGTTACAGAGATACGCTATTGCAAGCAACAAAATTTATTTGGTACAAGTAATTTTATTTTTAAAATGAAGTACACAGATTTGAGAAATGTGCTTCTTTCTTTCTTGCAAATTTTCAAAGGTGGGCTATTACACTTCCTATTAGAAATTCAGTTTTCAATAATCTTTTTGAAAGAGTAAAAAAGTCCTTAAGAACCGTGGTTTAACTGAAAGAGTAGATAATAACTTGTTCGCGTTTCTCAATGAAGTTACAAATACGCAGTAAAGCCCTTTTAAAAATACACTAGAAAATTAATTAAAGCAATTCTAATTATAGCTAGATATTAAAATATCGTTGGATTTTTGTTGTTTGGTGATCGCTAATTGTTTGGATGCTGAGAGATTTTCCAGGATTAGCTCTGTGACTTTATGAATAGGTATTTATTAATGCTTGGATATTCTCACTATGTGTTTAACGGTATCTTCTGCCTTGAATTGCAATCTTAACTGTAATCTAACCAACTTAAGTTCTGCTACACAAAATATCCCCCATGCCTTAACCAACTTTAGGGTCCTTTAACTGCCTTTTTATACAGAATTTTAGGCTAGGAGGAACAAAAGGATGCACTTTTCACGACCCTGGAACCCTGTGACCACTGGGAAATCAAAAGGGTGGTGACACGAAGGAAAACTATTGTCCACAAAAATAAGCTCTTCAAGGGGCACCAGGAATGCACAATAAAATCCCAGTTTCCTTTGTGTGGCTGTTTATGCCCATGGCTTGCATCATCCAGAGCTCAAGAAAAGATCTAAACTAAAAAAGGAATCCTGGTTTCGAAGAAAATTCCATATTCTTCTAAAAAAACCCCAACCCTATGTGAAACAGAATCTTTTAAGTATTCATCATCTCTTTACAAATTAAATATGTAACTCTGAGGTAATGAAAATCCGTCAGCCTGCTCTGCGGGAATCAGAGAGGTGGATTTAAAAAGTGATTCCAGCAAATAGGAGCAGACGGGAAAATAACCTGATTTGTCAGGACTGGAGGATTTAGTGAATTTGCTGCCTTCTAACTCTGTCGTTACTAGAACGTAGCAGTGTGTAAGAGCTTAATTAGAGAATCAGCTCTACTTTGACTTGAAAACATTTCAAGTAAAAGAAAAAAAAAAAGAAAAAAGAAAAAAAAGAGGAGTGGTCCTAAATTCTTAATTAAGCAAAGCTGCTATTGAAGCCAGTACTCTTTTTTTTCCACTGAAGACTGACAAACATGGAAAAATAACCATAACCTGCAAATAAAAAATACAGATAAATAAAATTATGGGTGAGCCTCGTGTTATAGTCTCTCAAAATAACCTATTGTGTCCTATATCATTATACAAAATGTAAAAAGTTATTGCTGTTAAAGTCTTTTTCAAAGACTTTTTCCAATTCAACCTGAAATCAGTGAAGAGAAAAAATTCCATTGACTTTAATAAGCTTTGTATCAGGGAATTGCCTGGTAATTTATGCAAAACATTACAATTAAAGTTTCTTTTAATAGAACCAGTTCATAAAAATGTGTACACATAAAATATGCAGTTAAAACACTTTTGTTTGTGTATAAATGTTCCTCAGGGATTTGCAGAGCAAAGTTAAAGTGCTGTGCTCGTGCAGCAAGTTTAGGCAAGGAAAACAGTCAGATACTACTTGCAAGCAAAAGTGAAATCAACTGATTTTTCTCATTTCTTCTTAAAGGCTTTCAAAAAAAAAGTAAGCAAAAGCATTTTTGGAGAAAAAAACCTACGGCTCAAAAGGCTGTAGCTTTAACAGGGAAATGGAGAAGTATCTTTTTTTAAAGATTATTTTTAATTGTATAATTTAACAATTAAAATGATTGTGAGAATTTATTTGGGGGGTACAATGCTAAAAGTACTGAAACATTTTAAGTTTAATTTAAAAGCTGTTGGTCATCTCTGTGGAAACAGGTAAAATAAGAACTTTTTAAAAAGACAAACTGTCCTGAAGGTGCTGGTGCACGTGATCTTTTTAACGCTGTAGATTTTATAGTGAGAATAAATTAGAGAACACTTCTAAAACTGATGATGCAAAAGCTGGAAGAAGCAGCACAACAACAGCCGCAGCCTCACAGGCGCGCTAAAAACGGCGTAAAAAACCCCAAACCTACAAGTGACCTCTGGAGCCCTGAGGCACCTCGTGCAGCCAGCAAGGTTTTGGAGAGAAATCGTACTTATCCCTAGTCCTGTTTCCAAACAGCTCGTCAAGTGATTTCATACATTTCCTACATAGCAGAGAAGTTGTTTACATGGAATTCCGTGCAATCCTGTAACAAAAAGTACAGAATAGTTAAAGAATTAAAACGCTCTGAAAGGTTGACGTATTTTTTCACATTTAATCGAAACTTGATGTTACAGAGGTCGACAGGACGTTGCAAACACGGACAAATCCTAAGGGAAAAACTCATGTTTGATTTGATGTCATTCTCCCTGAATCTTCAGTTTTCCTAAACTTTTGTGCTTTCTGCTCAGTACAGAGAGGAATTATTTATCTTCTGGGCAAGCAAAGCACCCTCCCAAAATGCAGGGATGCCACAAGCCATGGCACTCATCAACAGCTTTTAACGCAGCACTCATCAGGAGGAATGTAAGAGAACAGGATCTATCTAAATGAGTGATTTAGAAAGGAAAGGAAAAGTCGAGCTAAATCAAAATAAACCAAATAGACGTATTGTTCTAATGCTTCCCATTACAGTATGTGGAAGATACAGTCTCTGATACACTGAACATTTAAATTATACAGAGGCTCACGTGGAAAAACCCGCTTCAGAATCCGCATTTCAGTTTTACATGGGAACATGCAGGAAATTTAAAAAAAAAAATATATATATATATATACTCTTGTGATTTGCCTTTAAACCTTTTATCTTCCAAAGTACACAGGTTTTTTTTAAGCACAACAGCCAAACTCTAATGCAGAGGTACGTGGCAGAAAATATACTTTAAATCACTAAGCAGAGATCTTTTTGCTGCCCTTTTTATACAAAATTCTGGGTCCAGTATAACAAAAGGATGCACTTTGCACGACCTTGAGAGCCTGTGACCATTGGGAAATCAAAAGGGTAGTGACACTAAGGAAAACTATTGTCCAGAAAAATAAGCCTCTCCAAGGGGCACCAAGAATCCACAATAAAATCCCTGTTTCCAAGAAAATTCAGGCATTTCCATCAAAAAAGACTGGTAAGATAAATAGAATGTCCTCATAAGCCACAGATTCTTAATAATACAAAATGTCTAAGTCCACGGTAAACAAAGCCCCAACCAAAACTAACATCTACTAACTCAGGCTTCTCAAGACCTGGGTCACGACCCAGCGCCTGGTCACAAGGGACCTCAAAAGCGTTTCTGAGCTGAAATTGCACAGAATTTGTTTTGCATAATATACATTTCAGTTAGAGTTTCGCTCCCGCGCGGAGCTCATAAAACTCCCGCAACTCTCTCCTCGCTGACAGATACGATTTCAGCGGTAGCAATTATCGCTGCCGTTATTCTTTTCAGCGTTTGGGCGTACACGAGAGCGCAGGCTGAGCGGAGGGAAACCCCGGCACGCTGGCTGCTGCCTTCTGGCTGCCCTTCAGTTTTGTGCAGCTTTGGGGTTTTTCCCAAGGTTTTCAATTAATCCATTTTGAAACTTTTAAAAAAACAATAGTCACATGCGTTTTGCTATACATGTTGCACTTCGCTTTATAGTTCTGTATCAAGACTTAATTTTCCAATTACTTTTTTCTTCATCTTGAGTCTTCAGTTTCTTCTAATGATTGTATGGGGGAAAAAAAATACTTGTGATAGATTCAAATTATCAGAATGTGGTCTTTTGTGGAAAATAAGTGTGGCTGCGATGATGAAGTCGTTTGCAGAATGTCTGGTTTTAGATTGAGTCCTGCTTGTACCAAACTCACCTTTTTCTGTCTCAGACCTGTAGGAGGCAGAACTCCACAAACCTTTCACCGTTTTACGTGGCACAAAGGCATTTTTCTTACCCAATGCCATGTTCTTGCTAGTCAGCGCTGGCAAGAATTCATTGAACAGGGGAAGTTATACGTACCAATATTTTCAGTTTATATACTTTTAAAATCTCATCCTGCAAATATTTACATGCACGAGTAACTTTACTCGCCTAAATAAAGCTACTTGCATGTTTGGACGTTTGCAGAGTTGGCCTATAATTTCCACGAAAATCCAAAGAAAATACTGTATGATTTTTCTCAAAGAGTTAACTAAAGGGCATCTGTAATAGGTGGACTCGGGAACTACATGATTTATTTATTAACTTAGTTTAGTATACATTATTAAGAGTTACCGCCTCCAAGAATTTCTACGCATTGGCTGTAAATTTTAACTTTTATCCTCGCAAAAACCTGGTGGGGAACGTTATTAAAGTTACAATGCTGTGAGTTTGTTTGTGCTGAATCACAATAATCGGAATGTTTTCACTCATTTTTGCAAAGCTGACAACTCTGCGATGTAAACTGCAAATTTGCCTCAGCTGGTTGCATATGGCTCATGTTTAACCAGAAAATAATTTAATGTAATGAGCTGCAGAGTAAACCCTTCTTAAACATTAACAGAACTTGGTGTCCTGAGACATGTGATTGCCATGAAAAAAATCCCTTTCACCCCCGTCAATTCCATGTTCTGTTTGGATTAATGGAATTACACAGCTTTGAAAATAGACTTAATAGGTTCATTTATACACTAGGAGTAAATTTATGCGAACACGGGGAAGGGGGTGTCTTCCCAGAACTAACGGCTTGAAGCTCTAGAAAAGGACGACGCCGGGAGGGATGATGCGATGGGGCAGGAGCTGCTCTCGTGCCCCTCTGGCGAGAAGGCAAAAGGGAGGCAGCCCTGGCAGGACAGAGGGCACGGCATCTGCTGGCACGTCCCTGTGGCTGGAAGCCAGTCTGATTAGCTGGCCAGAGGGGCTTCTGCTGCGGTGCCAGACCCTGGGCTACCATCAGACCCTGGGCTACCATCAGACCCTGAGCTGACATGAGACCTTGGGCTACCATCAGACCCTGGGCTGCCGTCGGACCCTGGGCTACCATCAGACCTTGGGCTACCATCAGACCCTGGGCTGCCGTCGGACCCTGGGCTACCATCAGACCCTGGGCTACCATCAGACCCTGAGCTGACGTGAGACCTTGGGCTACCATTGGACCTTGGGCTGCCGTCGGACCCTGGGCTACCATTGGACCCTGGATTGCCATCGGACCCTGGGCTGACATGAGATCTTGGGCTACCATGAGACCATGAGCCATCGGAACCTGGGCTACCATCGGACCCTGGATTGCCATCGGACCCTGGGCTACCATCGGACCCTGGATTGCCATCGGACCCTGGCCTGACATGAGACCTTCGGCTACCATGAGACCAAGAGCCATCGGACCCTGGGCTACCATCGGACCCTGGATTGCTATCAGACCTTGGGCTACCATCGGACCCTGTACTGCCATCGTACCCTGGGCTACCATTGGACCGTGGATTGCCATCGGACCCTGGGCTACCATCGGACCCTGTACTGCCATCGGACCCTGTACTGCCATCGGACCCTGGGCTGCCATCAGACCCTGGGCTACCATCGGATCCTGGGCTACCATCGGACCCTGGGCTGCCATCAGATCCTGGGCTACCATTGGATCCTGGGCTACCATCAGACCCTGGGCTGCCATCGGACCCTGGGCTGCCATCAGACCCTGGGCTACCATCGGATCCTGGGCTACCATCAGACCCTGGGCTGCCATCGGACCCTGGGCTGCCACCGCAGAGTTGCCGCTGCACACGCTGGCAGCCAGCGGGCCACAAGATGCGGTGCCTGGGCTCCGGGCTGGGGGGGCTTCACCCCAAATATCCCTCTCTCTCCCTCTGCGATTAAAGCCGGTGGATATTATTCAGGTTTGGGTTTTTTTTCCTTTTCTTTCCTCTCTCAGTGCTGTACTTCAGCCTGTTTGCAGCTTGGGGGCAGAGCCACACTGGCTGGCGCTGGCAGAGGGGAAAAGCCGCTTTCTGGAGGTTTTCGCAGCTGGGACAGGTTCTGGAGGGGGAATTCCACCCCTTTTCCTCGGTCAGACATTGAGTTACCGCACTCCGATGCAGGAAGGAGCATCTCTCCTGGAAAGGAAAGGATTTTTGCCAAAAAGAATACAGCTTTGCATCTTTCTGTGTGAACTCCAGTCCGTATCCATCCTCAGCTTTATTCCCAGGCTGGGCTGGGTCTGTGGACTTTATTTCTCAAGGCAAGCATATTTTCCCAACACATTTTCCCACCACGCTGAGATAAACGACACATTCTTCCTCACGCTAAGGTTTGTTTACCTCCTGTCATGTTTTTCTTTTCCAGCCGAACATTTTGAGCTGGGGATAACAGGATCATCCTTTAAGTATGCACATCCAAAACCGTGTTAAACTACCGTTAATATGTTTTATCTTCTTAGTGGGGACCTGGAGCGTGCACGACACGTGCCCTGGAAAAAAGCATTGCCTCGGGATGGGAGGTGAGATTCTGCGTTACGCCTCTAGCCACAGCTCTGGGAACATGGAGCAGGTTTAAGCTGTTTTTATGCCCTTCTAATCCTGAGCTGCTCTGCAGGCTGGAGTAGACATCCCGGTGTTCAGCCAGCCTGAGGTCTTCGATGTGTTTTAGCCGCCCTGTGAGCTCAGCTCTTCCCTGAAGTTCCGAAATGCCATCGCGAGAGGCGACAGCCTCTCCGTGATACGCATCAGAGCGCTGCCCGGCTCCTGCACCCGCGTTCCGAAGAGAAACCACCGCAGGGAAACTTTGCCAAGCTGCACAACGAAACGCCTCCCCAAATATATGGAAAAACTGCTTCACACCACCCTCAGGAGTTCATCCTAATTGACAGAATTTTGAATTTCACGGCTACATACACTGATGTCTGTCTGGGATGTCTGCTTTCGTGTCAGCCTGAGGATGCGCTGGTCATCAGTGCTAGCGAAGAAGAGAAGAAGAGGGCCGGAGGGATGCTCTGGGTGCTGGCAGGACCTCGTGGAGAACGCGCGCCCTGCCAGCGGCAGGGGGTTTATAGAGCCCGCCCTGCATCGGCGCCGCTTCTGTGCATTTCACAAGCGACCCCAGAGCTTCCGTCGGCAACGTGCTCCTGTTTCTCCTGCAAAAAAAAAAAAAGAGAGGAATCCTAGCATTTCCTATTATCGCATGCCACTGTAGGAATGCCACATCGGAAAAAACAGCACCAGCTGTTTTTTTGGTTGCGTGTGACGATACAGTGCGTGTGTCCGCTGCCAGTTTTCTTACACGCACAAACACCCACCCCTCTGCCTCTTCGTAGAGGTGTCTGTCAGAAACAATTCTCGAAATCTAACGTCTGCTCAACCCCCGAGCGCGCATCCAAGCTGATCAACAGGGGAAAGGTAAATGTGTCCCTTTACCCGAGAAAGGACATTCGGGTGGAGAGTGACATACAGACCACGTCGTGCAATGGGAACATGAGGACAAGCGCCGGGTCGCTGGGTCCCCTCATCACGTCCTCACTCCAAACATTGATCATACCTGGAGCTTGCAGAGAAGAATGTAGACAATAACTGTACTGCATCTTACGGTAACAGAGAGACAGAGCTCTGCAAAAAATGAATTTTCTGTGTAACCTGTAGTCAAACAGCATTTTATTGACTCATTTCTCGAATGTCACATGGTGTAAGGACGGTATATTTTGGAAGGAGATGCCTCACCGAGAAATGACTCGAGCAGATTCTTAAACTTACGCAGAGCGAAGGAGTTTAAACAAGTCCTATTTCGTCCCACTGACTTGGAGGAGAAGTTCAGGGCGCAGGCAAAGGCGCGTGCAGGATGGGGACCAAAGGCTGCCCTGCCCTGGCCACGGGGACGGGGCTGAGCCATCGGCGGGATGCACCCGTCCCCGTTACCCAGCGCGGGGACAAAACGTTTGGCGGGGCAGCTGCCTCTGTAACTTGTTTCGGTGGCAAGATTACTGCTCAAGACAGAGCTGTCATGCTTTGCCAACCTGCACACCCCTCATTTAAGCTATTTACACGGTTTTCAGGGCTTAGGCGCGTATTTAGCTAGGTGGCTCATGCGAAAATTAAGATTTACAGGAAATCTGGACAGCGCACAACCTATACCGATTGCCGGCTGTGGAGAAATAAAATCTCCTAAGCAGTTTTAAAAAAGGGGAAGTTGTGTGCTGAGCCAAGGTAGAAAACTGCGCTTCGCGTTTAATAGGCGGGGATGTACGCGTGAATTAAAATGTCGGGTTATATATACAAATAAGAAAACTCATTGAAACGCCTGTAATATTTGGCAAAACTGGAAACCAGTTTGTGGGAAGGATATGTACATTTGGACTGAAGCGAAGCAGAGAAATTGTAATACATCAAATACCTTCTGATGAGAACAGCAAATCTCGAACCACTGAGGCTTTAACGAGGTAAGCTGGGCTGGAATAACCCGCGATCTTCTCCAAGTGGCCGAAGGACCACTGAAGATGCGTTTCACAAGACTAAACCTACCGAGAGAATCTGAAAGAGAAAATATACGGCCAGTTTGGCGACGCGTTCAAAACTCCGTCTTCAAAGAATTGATTTTGACACGAGACAAACGCAGACCCTGTTGCTGAGCAGGTTATTATGGGAAGCATTTGTAATCCGGCAGTTTGGCATTCCGCGGGGCCCTATCCTGCGGGAACAACACGGGTCAATTAGTCATGCAAGTAACCGCCTCTTCAATTAGACAACTTACATCCACATTTCAGGATCTAAGTCACCTGAAACCAGAAAGAAACAGATGAAGAACTCAGCACCGTGAAGGGATGAGGTCATTTAACTTCCCGTGATGTTAATGAAAGTGGAAGCAACTCACAGAATCAAAACCTCCAGAAATCGCATAAAAGCGCTGCACAGAAATTTAATTTCAGCCCGCTGGAAAGTAATATAAGTACAAAAGAAGTGAAAAGGATTAGAAAGCTAAATGCAGAATTTAGCACATTTACAGAGCTACCGAACTGTGAAAATAAATACGAGACAGAGCTTTCGTTCTTTACATTTTGTTTTAATAAACATGTTTACAATAAATTGTCAAAGAGCTCTTAAAAAGAAAAGTCTGAGACATTAGTATGCGGCAGTCCTTTCCAGCGTAGCAGAGATGCAGCAAATGTTACATTATTTATCACAGCAATCGATACTGTAAAAAAAAAAAAAGAAAGTTAAAATCTGGCGTCAGATGGACATGAAGTCCACGCCATTAGTATACATTTGTTTCTCATTTTACATGCAGATTGGTCTTATTTAGGAGAGGGTTTAGTGTTTTTATAAGCGTATTTCACGTAACAAAACTGCAGAGTAACACCGCTTATCTGTATCTTATTTTTCTGTATTGAAATAGTTTTACAAATACAGTGAATAGAAATGAAAAGGTGAACACCAGTTTTAGATCCGTTTTACTAACACAACGCCAGAAGCGTGAACCCTTTTGTAATAAAACCTCTATCATCAGTCATTTTTTCGCAGATAAGTGCAAATAAGTAGAGCCTATTCAGAAAACTAATCTTGAGTTAAATTTTTCATTNACCAGTTTTAGATCCGTTTTACTAACACAACGCCAGAAGTGTGAACCCTTTTGTAATAAAGCCTCTATCATCAGTCATTTTTCGCAGATAAGTGCAAATATGTAGAGCCTATTCAGAAAACTAATCTTGAGTTAAATTTTTCATTGACATCGAGGAGAAATTTGAACAGTAATCGCAAAGTATTTCTTTTTATTCCATCCCCACAAGAGGGAAATAATTTTCGTTCTACGTATTTTTCAGCTGAATGCTTTAAAAAAAAGGAGAGTTTAGCAGCAAACGACAGGTAACCCACAGCGATGTGAAAAATCCAAGGTGCGCGGAAGGCAAACGAAGGCAGATTTTTGAGGCTTGAACTCCACTCCTGCAAAGATTTACCAAAGTCGTGACTGCGTGAGCACTCACAGATGAGGTGAGCAGCCTCCTTGGGATCGGGAGAATAACTCTGTAGCTAAACATTAAAGTATTTCCTCTGAAATATTCCTTTGCATTTTTGTTTCTTTTTAAGATGAGCTGATCTCTCCCAACATTTTCTTTCTAGAGTATAAAATAGGACGTCTGAAAGCCTCCAGACCTGGCTATAAAATAGGGGTTTTGGACACCGATATCGTGCCGCTGTTCTGCAAGTTTAGCAGAAGACCTTCTTAAGACTTTCAACTATTCCCAGAGTTTTGAGAAAGAAGATAGATTTTATTAACCTGACAGAAATCTCCTCATACAGCAACCGATATGCATCTCCGGAGAGTTCGTTTTGAAAAACCGTTTTCTGTTTCACAAAGATACATCCCTCTTACTTTTTTTCTGATTTTCATTTCTTTTCTTTTATGGACCCGCATAGTTCGGCGCGATTCACTGCGCTTTCTTCAGCATGAGAAAGGTCAGACGATAGTTCTGATTCTCGAAGGGGACAGAAGTGGAGGAGACGGTCCAAGGCAATCCTAGAACACAGTTGTTAGAGTACGAATGACATCAGGAACCAAGAAGAGAGAGAACAGCATCAGCTGCAGCGCTGAGAAGAAACGTGCAATGAAAGCAACAGAAATACTTTCTCGGCGTGTAAGTGTGCACAGGATTCCATTACAGAAAAAAAAATAAATCCATATTTCCGTGTATCTGGTATAAAAAAAGAGTGAGCTAGATAATTTCACAATAAACGCTGAAAGTGTTTTTCAGGCATAAAAAAATAAATATATTTTTATCTCTGTATAGGGATTGCACCTCGCTTCATCTTCGTAATGGTCCTCCCAACCTGGCACAAAACTCCCCCGCCGTGAGCAACGTGTGTTACAAGCACCACCTTACAGTCGATACATCACGTGCAGG
>RSEF01000004.1:5282241-5308495 GCA_003993805.1 Himantopus leucocephalus | reverse complement strand
GTCTTTGAGGTCCCTTCCAACCCAAACCACTCTGTTTCTATTTGAACCCTGACGCAGTGGGGGGAAGCTCAGATGGGGATCATCCAGCTTCAGCAATTAGCACCAAGGCTTGAAACGCTTGCGCTCCCCGCTGCTCTTCTGAGCTGCTGAGCCTGTGCCCTTCTGCAGGGTCTGGGGTGGAGTGGCCCTGTAACCATGTGGTGATCAGACCTGCCAGCTCTTGTGTCACCTCTGTCGCACGAATATGTGTGGATGCGTAGGGACACATCCTGGTCCTTGCCCTGAGGAGCCAGCACCTTCCCAGTTAGTCCCCAGGTTGGACCAGGGCACGGTGAGTGCCTTGGGCAGCACCATGGGGGTAGCCGTGCTGTTGTCTCCTTTTCCGTCAGGTCTTGAGCCCTCCCTTATTTTTCTCTCCGTCGGTGGCCAGAGCTGTCTTTGCAGATGAAAAGTGAGGCCAGGGAGGGACGACCCATCGGTCCTCCCTGGGCTCTGTGTTCCTGCTGTGATGCTGCAAAGTGTCTCGTGATGCTCTGCGTGACAGGTGGGATACAAAAATGAAGTTACGTTTCCTTCAAAAAATGCCTCCTTAGTCTGCAGGAGTTTGAAGACCTGGTCTTCAAACCAGGTGGTGATGGGCTTCAGCGTAACCTGGTCGGGTAGCTGCAGGGGTCCCTGAGCATTTGTAGCACGCGTTTGCAGCATGTGTTGGGCGTCACCGTGGGCGCTGGTGTGACAGGCGCTCTGTTATTCTAAGCATTAGTGTTTGTGTGCATTTTACACATTATAGCGTTGCATTATTTAAAGGTAATGCATTATTAAACGCTCCTCTTCTCGGCACAGAGAGTAGGTCACTTCCCGCGGCTCTGCGCGAGTGAGTTAGGATGTTGTCTCTTATGTAATCCTTGCAAGGTGATGTCTGAATAATGGAAACCGTAATGCTATAGGGCTGCTTAATAACATTTAGTACTCCATTAATGAGGAATTTTAGTGAAATGTGCGTAAAAGGCATCTGTGTTATCATACTCAGTTTGTTCCTTCTGCTCAAGTGCCTGGAACCAGAAGAACAATCATTACTTAGTTAATAATGATGTGCTTCCTAAAATAAAAGCTTGTAAATTCATTTTTATGCTCATAATCATATTTTCTGCTGTGAGAAGAGTGAGGGAGTGGGGAATTGTCTCTTTCCCGTCTTCCTGACACAAAGTATATAAAGATTACAAGCATATAATAAGAGTGTTTGTCCTAGCTAAATGTTCCTTCACTTCGGTTAATCAGCATTCGTTTGAGAGCGTGGCGTGCCGTTTGTGGAAGGCGATGCAATCACGGGGGTGGTGTGGCAGATTTAAATCAGTAATAAAAGCCCTGGGGAAATTAAGAAGACAAAACATTAACCACAGGCTAAACATTAACATATATTAGCATTTTTATTACACCTGTAGAAATGGTAAATGGGCTTGGTTACTACTATTAAAAAGTTTATGTTCTATCCCACATCGTCGCAATGTATATTTTGGGTTTAAGCCCTTTAGAATTTAATTAAGCGGATTTCTATAGCAGCGCTTGAGTAATAGATTTCAGGTTCACTTTTATGGTGACTTTGAAGATAAAGAACGCGTTTGTGCCCCGTTTATAATGCTAATAATACACAGAGTAGGTTGTGAAAAAGAATTGGGGAAGAAGCACCAGTGCAGGCAGCTGCGTTAGTGAGCCTTACTGGTCAAACTGGGTTCCATCGCTGAACGATGCGCGGGGTTTCGTGGGCACCAGTTGGTTCCTCCGAAGGCATGCACGTTTTCTTGAGGTCTGCGGTCGTCTCTGCTGTGCATGCCGTAGCAAATCACCCTTTCAGAGCCTGTGTTCGAATCAATTATAATAGTTAATCGCTTTTCAGTTTAACGTGCAGCGTCTCCCAAAGGAAACTCGGGAATAGGTATAAAATGACATATGTGAACTCCAGAGAGCAGGGAAGATTGCAGGAGGAAATCGTCAAAAATGAGGCCGTCCCCTTGAGGGGGAAAAAAAAAAAACCCCAACCTATTTCTTTCTGGAGAGTGAATCTATAAGCAGAAGAGTTCACCGAGAAGACAAATGGAAACTCCATGTGAAGTTTAAGCAAAGGTCAACTATAGCAAGCTCTCCTTTAGTGCTGAGTGGAGCTCATGGGCTGAATGAGAAGCGGCAGCACCAGCGGGTATTCAGCGCTGTCTAATGCACTGTCTTCTCTTCCGAGGGGAAGTTGATTAGCTTTTTTTTTTTAAAAAAAATCTTCTAGAAAATTACCTTTAAAACACTCTTACTCTTAAAAGCGATGCTCAGATTGGCGATGAGGATCACAAGTGTGCTGCTCTCCAATCTTTCCCCACCTGGATTTGCTTGCTGATGTGCCAGGCGAGAGGTTTTTGTCCCACGTGGCCGCTCTGCCTCATCCCTGGGCAACGGAGTGGCTCCGGTGGGTGGCCCCGGCGCTGTGAGCGATGCCATCCTGCTGGGGTGGGGGGCTTTGCCCTCTGTCAGCTGCGCTGAAGCTGTGATGCTTTGCACAGAACCAGGTACTGTGGTCACTACTCTTTTTTTTTTGTTTGTTTGTTTTTTGNCTCTTTTTTTTGTTTGTCTGTTTTTTGTTTTTTTTGACATAATTTAACTTTAACCCAGCGGTCCCAGTTTCCGTTGGCTTGCGGGCACCCATGTGGACCAGTGAGACCCTTGAGGTTGACCCGGTTGGAAGCAGCCGTGGTGGCGGATCTGGTCCCCGGCTGCTCACGGTGCATCGTTCCCGACAAGTTCCCTGCAGTCCTCCGGCACCTCTTACCTTAAATTAATGGGGAAGCGTTAAAGCGGACTGATAGTGATACTCCATTAGCATCATCCCTGTGCTCCTCTCAAAATCAATGTTCCTTCTAAAGCGGAGCCATTACGCGGCGTGCGGCTCCCGGGGGCGGTGGGAACCAGCTGCTTCCCCATCCGGCACGGGGACAGTGGGCAGCCGGGGGACCGCGGGGTCCCCGAGGAGCTCTGCCCAGCCGGCGGGCACGGGCTCGCCCTGCCGCTGGGATAAAGAAATGGGGGCGGTGGGTAGCAGTCGGCAGGAGGGAAATGGTTCCCCTTGTGGCCTGGGTCACGCTCGCGTGGAGGAGGCTAATGAAATCGGGTAATTAGTGAGTTTCTTAATGAGCTGGGGCAGGGAGATTTAGCTTTAGCTCTTAAAGTATTGGTGGCTTTGGGGGCTTGTAAAAGTTCTGGGCTTGGGGGAGGTTTTGCTTGCCTTGTGTCCCATCGTGGCAGTCTTTTGGTGGACTGGCAGATTCTCTTAAAAACAAACAAACACCCCCCCCNCCCCCCCCCCGTTGCCTAAAACCCGCACTGCCGTTTGATTTACTTACTCATTTTTTTTTGTGGCCTGATGTTTCAAACTTCAGCCTGTTCTGGGACTGTGTGTGTGATGTGAAATAAGAGACCGCACGGCTCTTGCACTCAATATGCTTTGGATAAGGACTCGTGTGTATATTTACGATCCCGCTGATAGCGTGCGGAGCCCGAGGAGAAGAGCCGGCGGTTCCGTTCTGTCAATTTGCTTTGAATTTCCCATTTGTAGCTGTGTGGCGGGAGGCAGCCACATGTCACCGCTGTCGCTCGATATTAGTTTAGCGCACGCGATTAGATACGCCGCCTTCCTTCCGCGCTCGCTCTTGCGGGCATCCCACCTTGGCGGGGGTCTGGCTGCTCCACTGCTCCTGCCACAGCAAGCGATGCCTGGAGAGCTGCAGCATCTCACTTTTCCACACCCCCCCCCGGAGGTCCAAGGCTTGTGTTGTCTCTTCTCTGACTGCCTTACAGTGGTATTTTTCTGGACTTCTTAAAATTTGGAGCTCGCTTTAAAAATAGCGGTGATTAGGAAGAGACTGGAGAAACTGGGTCCCTGCGTTCCTGAGCTCGCAGCGGGGACTCAAAAAGGGGTAAAGACTGAAACAGGATTTCTGAGCCGCTGTCCCAGGACCGCTTGTGGCCCGGCAGACTTTGGCAGATGGTTTGTGAAATCCTTCCCTCCCCCCAAAAGCACACACGATGTCGCCCCTGCGAATGAGCAGGCAATCTGTTACTTCTACATTCTCTCACTTTATTTTAAGTTCGAAACTCAGCCGGCTTTTTGTTGGACTAAAATGTGACAATCATTTCATCGTGACTTTGCAAGATGGGCTGCACGGTTGGTTGGTTGGTTGGTTGTTGGTGGTTTTTTTTTTTTTCCCCCCGTGAAAAGGTTAATTGGTCCTTGAATAAGTAAAAAATTGGATGCATTGCTCAGACTTTCCAGCTTCTCTCTGTGAAGATTTCACCTGCTGTCCCATGTCAGGGCTAGCACAATCCTGTTTGTGGTTCCGTCCCTCGCCGGAGCCTGTGGTACCCAGGGGCTGAGCGGGGCTGTGAGGATGCGGCCGAGCCGCAGCTCCCGCACAGGAGCTGGGAGCAGAGGGGCTGCGACACCTTCGGGGCCGGGTGGGAGATGAGGCAGCCCCGGACCGCCCGGCCGCTTTGCTGTTTGAAGCACCATTGTTCGCCCGGTCGCTCGGGCCCTCCCCTCACATTCAGCCTGTCTCAGCATCCTTGGGGGAAAAAAGCCTTGATCCTGGACTTGCCCTTCTCTCAGGGTTCAATAGGCTTCACCAGCTGAAAGGCAGCTTTGGAAAGAGGGGGGGGGGGCTTTTCACGGTGCTGGGGAGAATCAAAGGGAGTCATCACAAATGCCAGCTTCAAATATCCGACCTTTTCCAGCTTCTCTCCTCCGCTTCATGTGCTCGTGCAGAGCGTGGGTCCAGCGATGCTGCTTTTGTGATGTTGTTTGTTCTGTGCCCACCGTGGCTGCCCCATCCCTGGAGGTGTTCAAGGCCAGGTTGGACGGGGCTCTGAGGAACCTGGTCTAGTGGGAAATGTCCCTGCCCAGGGCAGGGGGGGTGGAACTTGATGATCTTTAAGGTCCCTTCCAACTCTAACCATTCCATGATTTGCGTACCCTGTGTTTCCCCAGGGTGGTTTCATGGCAGGTCTCGTCTCTGACCTCCCCACAGGCTTGGAGGGCACCTTTGGGGGGGCGAGGTCTGCAGACCCCCGTTCATCCTCGCCCTTTCCTGCCAGTCTGCTCACTGGGGGACTGTGGCACCAGCCAGCACAGAGACCACGGGACGTGCAGACCCGTTCTGCAGCGGTGGGGTCTCAGGTGTCCCAAATACCCGTGTCCAGGTCTCCTGCTGCCCCGTGATTTCCTCCTAGTCCTGGCAGTCTGCATCATGGGACTACCTCCAAATTTTATGAGAGGGATGAGTGCTAAAGGAAAACCCAAAAGGCGAAGAAAGCAGTTGTGCTTGTTTTTCTTACTCCCTTCCTGCCTCTGGTTTTTAAGCCTGCACGTGATTTGAGGAGGGCGGTAGGGCTGGTACATTCTTCTGCAAGACTTGGGTTTGGCAAGACGGATAGGGAACGCAGCCAAGGGAGGGCAGCGGAGAGAAAAAAACCAGGTAAGATGCTGCAGAAACTGATTCCCCGGCAGCTGCAGGAGGAGCCGCTTCGGCGGAGGGGACCGCAGGTGCAGAAGGCACCGGCGGCAGCATCTCTTCGCACCGCGCCGTGAACCAGAAAATGCAGTGCCCGGCTCCCAGGAGGTTTCTCTTTTACTCTCCGTTGTATGGCAGCCTGAGCAAACAAACTGTGCTGCCCTTGATAATGAAAGAGGTGACATTACTAATTTATTTGCCCATCCGAACGCGGGATGTAATAGAACAGAATTAATCTCTTCTCTTTACACATCAGATGCTTGTAGCTCTGGGCGGCGGGTGGGCTTTTAGCTGGCGGTGTGTGGCTAACTGGGAGTTTAGCTGTGCCACCTTGGTTCGGTGTGGGGTGAAGATAAGTGAGGTGCTGCAAGGTACGGGCATTTTATGGGTACGTGGTTGGTCCCAAGCCTGGATGTGGGCAGTGGGATGAGGAAAGAGGGGTTGGTGTTAGCTGCGGTGCCTTTGTGGTCCCGGCAATCGGCCGAGCCCCCTTCGTGACCCAGCGTGGCTGAGTCCCGCAGAACAGCACAGGGTGGTTCAAAAGGCGAGTTTCCCAATGGCAGCAGTGCCCTGGGGGGGACACGGGACGGGACAGCTGTCCCTTGGTGGTCTCCCAGAGAAGGAAATGGCTCAAATCCATCGGCAGTGGGTGCTGCCACAGTGGCCGCAGCGCTGCTGGCTGAGTCTGGAGACGGTGGCCGCGCGGGAGAGCTTTAATGAGGCATTTTGGATTCCTTCCCTTGCTGCCGCAGCCGGTTACTGAATCATCTGTATGCTAATGAGCTAATTTGTGTCATTAACAGAGCCCTGTTAATCAAGACCTCCCATGGTATGACTGGGCTGTAGCCACAAGACTTGCTGTAGTTTAGGCCCTGATTTTTTTAATTAGTACTGATGTGTGTGATGCTCATCCCCGGGCACCTGCAGCGCAGCCCGTGCGGCCGCTGAGCTGCCTCGAGATGCAGAGCCCGGGTCGCGGGATTTGCCTTGAGAGGGGAGGTGTTTGCTAAGAGCCTGGCTAGAGCAGTGGATCGTGGAGTCCCGAGATGCCGCGGCTTTCAGCAAGGAAGGAGCAGGGAACATCTTGAAGCCCCCTCCTGCCAGCATGAGCTTAACCTGGCACCGCGAGCTCTGCCGGTCACGCCTGCAGCTCAGGGGTTTTGTCGGTCACAGGGTGCTTTGGTGCCTGGAAATCTTGCCTGACATGTCCTGCCTTCCCTCCCACACGGGGTATTCATACAAGAGTGTGCTTGCATCCTCAGGGCAGCGGTTTGCTTTCAGGTGCTTGCGTGAGCTACGGGGGAGATGGAGATGACGGGACGACAGAGCGGCTCGTGTGCTGGGGCCAGTGTGCATCTCGGCTATTTTCCTGCAGCGTTTCTGGTCCCAACACTTCCTCATGCTGCTGTGTTTGTGTTTTCCAGCTCAGCCGGTTATGCGGCCACGCTCAGCAGAGGCAGTATCGATCAGCTAATTACCCCGAAGACCTTTTCGTTGACAAGAAAGTCCTGAAGGTGACTCACATCGAGCCAGAAGAAACTTTGTCGAGCAGGAGGAGGTGAGAACGCTTGGGCTGAGCGCGGTGCCCACGGGATGGGCTGCAGGGGCGGTCACCATACGGGATGGCCCCGTGGAATCGGATGGAAGAGCTCCTTATTTCCCTTACCCATAAACCTGCAGCTGGTTTCAACTCCGAACATCAGAGCTGCTCTGCGGCTGGCTCTGAAGCGCGGTGAGGTGTCTACCTGTGTTTTCTCACCCAGTGCATCTATTTTTAATTCTTTTTTTTAACCTGTAAAACTGTCTCCTGCTTTTCAGCTTTGTTTTGCTTTTTTGCACTGCAGCAGGCACCCAGGTTCATACACCAAATGCCTTGCCTGGGTTTCCTGGGCACTGCTATAGCGGCAGAAATACTCACAGGTGTAGGTATAGGTGGAAATGGTCGGTCTAGCCTGAAACGTTGCGTGTGTAGGTAAGGGGGACTCATTTAACAGGTTTTTTTTGTGCAGTCTTTTACGGTAGTTCAGGAATGTTAACAGCCTTTTACTGAATATTTTCAAAGTGAAGCAGGTGCCTCCGCTGCTGGCACTGCACGCTGTGCTTCCTTCCCTCTGCAAATAGAAGCTGTAATTCAGCGGGCTCACGCTGGTGCGTCAGGGAGAAGCGTCTCCCCTCTGGATCGCACAGTGCACCCAGAGACGTGCAGTGCCTTTACTGCTGTCTTGAATACAAGAAAAATCCCTGCGGAAGAGAAACAGGCAAGCCTGGTAATTTTCGGAACTGAGGATAGACTAAGTTGGATAGATTTCTCTTTAAAGAGTAACAGGGCTGCATTCTTGATATGGTTCCCGTGAGATATAGCACCAGGGCTTGCATTCCTCCCTTGTCTCAACCCGTCGGAGGGTTACACAGCCCAGGCCGTGTCGGATATGTCCTTTGAGGACTGAAGTCTAATGAAATCTGCTGCGATGAATTACCTGAGCTCATACCTGCAGCTACGGAGGAGTTTCTCCCTTCCTTTCCCCTCCCTGCCCGGCGAGGACCTCTGCTCCCCAGGAAAGCTTTCTTCCATCCGTTCTCCCCAGCGCTGCCAGGGGCTGCGGGATGGGGAGCAAGGCAGTGCCTAGGGTGTGAGGAGCTGGATGTGATGGGCAGCTTGTTGTGCTCGGGGTTTGGCGTAACTGAAACCCTGGGGTTTGCCTCATTTTGGCTTTTAAAAATGGTGTTAGCTGGACCTCCTGCCCCACCAAAAGCCCAGCGCAGGAGACAGCTGTAGGAGGTGGTTCATGCAGGAGGTGAATGTCTGAAGCACCTCTCCGAGATGTGCAGGGGGGTCGTGGGCTGAACTCCCACCTTTTGGGAGGGGTTTGGCTCCTCGGCCAAAGGTTTATTGCCATGGACAGCGATGGACGGGTCAATGGTGCTTGCCATGTCCCAGTTTGTGGTGAGCCAGGGTAGGAGCTGGTGGCCCTGTGCTGCGTTGGTGTGACTGGAGCAGGTACAGGCTACTGGGCAGCAGAAAGGCAGAGCGGAGCAGTGCCGGCTGCCTTCCCTGGCGCTGGGGCCTCTTCTCCTTGTGTTGCCTGCCCCCAGCCGGCAGTCGGGGACTTCGTCTGGAGAGGGAACCCCACCAAATCCCCCAGCAAAGAGGAATGGACAACCCCTCTGCACCCCAGCCTGCCTGAGCGTGCTCTGTCTGGCAGCCCGGCGCTGCTGGGCAGCACCCCACAGCTGGCTGGTCATGGAGGTCCCGCCGCTGCGGGCACCAAGGGGTGCCCCCGGGAGCGCTCCCAGCTCGAGGTGCTGATTCCTCATCATCCCTCCCGGGGAGGAAGGAGGCCAAGAAGTGACTCCTTGCCAAAGGGGGAAACCCGCTGAACTGAACCCAAGGCAGAGCCTGTGAGGCTGTCTTACTTCTTCCAGTCCCTGCTATTCATTGGATGTTAGGAATTGGATATTAGGAAAGCTTTCTTCCCCAAAAGGGCTGTCAAGCACTGGAACAGGCTGCCCAGGGCAGCGGTGGTGTCTCCATCCCTGGAGGTATTTAACAGCCGGGCAGACGTGGTGCTGAGGGACATGGGTTAGTGGTGGTTTGGGCAGTGTTAGGGTGATGGTTGGACTCGATGACCTTAAAGGTCCCTTCCAACTAAAACAATTCTCTGATTCTATATTATCACACTGTTTGTGCCATTTACCTGATTAAGTCTGCCAGTGTTTCCCAGTGACAGCTGCTGAGTGCCCCCCGAGGGGACTGACCTGGGCTGGGGGGACGGGCGCATCCTGCTCCCTCAGACCCTGTCCCCTTTCTGGTGGCTATCCGAGTCCCTGGGGTCAGCCTGTGTCCTGGAACCTCCGGACCGCTGCTGATGGGGACCTGCTGGGGACAAAGCTCCCCGGTGCTGGGAAGGGATGGTGCAGGGTGGAGGGTGCAGCCTGGTTCGCATCCCTTCTGCCTGGTGCAAGCGCTTCTCCTGGAGCTCCTCCTGCCATCCCAGGGCAGAGCCATCTTTCCTGAGTGTAACCTGCCCCTTCAAATGCAGATGGTGACCCCATGGCCAGCCCAAGCGTATGCCTTGAAATCTTGTATTTTCAACAGCGCAGCGCAAAACCCAGCGTTACCTTTCTGTACAGGTCTGTGCCGAGAGTGTCTGCTCCGGTCTGCCACCAAAAACGCCACCGGCCCTGGCAGGGATGTTGGATGGCCGATGTCAGGCAAAGTGACAAGGCTGTCCTTTCCTGAAGGGCCTCTGTTGCCTTCTGCAAAGGGGAGGGGACTGCTGGCAGCCTGAGCGCTCGCTGCTGGGATGCACCCTGTGTACGCATGGCCTGAGCCAGCAGCACCTTCCCTTAGGTGCAATGAGAGCGCAGAGCATGTCTGGCAGTGGCGTGCTGCGTGGTTGGGCTGAGGTTCCGCTGTCCCGTCACTGGTGGTTTTGCCGTAAGAAACACGGGTTCAGCCCTTAACTGAATAACATCAGGGGATGATGTCAAACGCTGCTTGAGGTCAGTGATAAGACCGATGCTTCATGGCGTGTTTGCACCCAACTGCTTTCTTGTTGTGTTTGTGTGACTGCCTTCACTGGTTAAAATGCACCAACCCCATCTGCTTTTTCTCTTTTAACTGAACATCCTTTTTTTTCCCCCCTTTTCTTTCAGGGAACTCATTACGAAGCTGAAGTCCCACAGCAGTTTTTACAGCAGCTTGCCAGAGTATGTCTGCAACCACAGCTCTGCTGTTCAGAACGACACTCTTTGCTGGAACGGACAAGAAGTCGTGGAGAGGTGAATCGCGTCTCCCTTCCTCTCCCTCTCCCCACCACTGCTTATTAAACCAGGCGCAGGAGTGGTCTGTGGCCGAGACACTGCTCGTTCCCTTAAAATGCCTTTTACGGAGCTGGTGTCTGCCCGTGCTGCAGCTCAGATGGATGTGCAAAGCCTGCGCGGAGAGGAGAAGCGGTGGTGTGCTGCCCTCCACTGAGTTTTCTGCACTCTGCTGTGAAAACTCTGCAGCCGTGACTGCTCTCAGTGGCGGTGGGTTGGTAGCGGCGAGCCAAGAGGGGAGAGCAGCGGCCGCTCAGCGCAGCCGTCCTGCCGTGCCAGGGGTGGCTCCTCTGGGAGTAGTGATGGGGGCAATTGCCGCCATGCCCTGCGTTGGGGTGGGGACGTCTCCGACCCGGCTCCGTGTGGCGGCAGCAGGACAGCATGGCTGGCATCCCCTGCCCCAGTGACAAGGAAGACCGCCTTGTTGGGTTTCTCCACAGCTCTGTGCTGGAGGAGGTCAGGACCGCTGAGGTCTGGTGGTACCACTGCTGCCATCTGACCATCTTCCCCCAGCCGAGCCCTGGCCGTCCTCTCTGGACGGAGCCGTTCACACCAGGGTCCAGCTCGTGTCCTGGCTGCTTTTCCCTGCCTGACTCTCCAGTTCTGAGGATGTCCCGGCGGTAACTGCGAGGTTAATAGCATAAAGGGGAAGGAAGTGTTAATAGAAATGGAGATATTTTTTTTCTTCTTGCAGAAAATGCCCCTCAGGAATGTTAAAGAATGTGGAAATAGAACTTGGAAATGTTTTTTATAATCATACATAAATCTCCTCTAATCACCCTACTTTGCAAAGCATCCTTTGCTATTAAGTAATTTGCATAAGGGAAGAAATAGAAATAAAATCAGGAAGTGTTGAAATGTTGAGATATTAATTATGGCTTCTTGATCAGTAACCTCAGGTGGTAATTAGCCTGTACTTGCAATACTGACCTGAAACACTGAAGGCACCAAAATAGCATCAAACTATATTTTGAAAAAAAAATTGCTCAAGCATCTAAGATCACACGCCTGATAAAATGTACTTACTTTGCCTAAGGAAAAATGTGTCCTCTATCTGCACCTATTTATGGAAAATCTTGAGTTTCCATGCCTAAGTGAGAAGTACAATTGGGAAAAAAAAAAAGGATTATTTCAATACTGTCTCACTGATTGTTAATTAAAACATCTTAAAACAGTGCTATAAACACCGCGGCTTTGCAGGGGAGGACCTAGGGTGAGGTCTTTGCTTATGACAGTTCATTGGGGCCGCGGCCGGTGGCCCCGGTCCGGGTCCTGCCGACTCACGGCTGGGTGAAGTGGCAGCAATGGAAAGGTGCCGAGTCCAGATTCTCCTGCAAATGTAAATTCAGAGTTATTTGCGAATTAAACATGACTTTAGACGATAGCTTTCTCCAGCTTTCCGCTGAGAATACCAGTGGACCACCATAGGCAGAGACGTCATCCTTAGCTCCCCTGCTGCAATGCTGTGGTCCGGCAGGTCCTGTGGGTGCCGCGGCATGCGGAGGAGGCAAGGCAGGGAGAGGGCAAAGCGTACGTGCACGGTGATTTCAGGCCCTGACTGCCTGGCTGTTAAGTCGAGGACGAAATCCGGTGCTGTGCTCGAAGGGGGCATGCCTTCCCACCCCTCTCCTCCGTGCCCCCTCCGATCTAGCGCACAGATGTCACCATCTCTGCCAGCTCCTGTGAAATATTAGTAACAGCTCCCTTGCGGGCGGATAATGGAGTTTTTTGCTGCGAGTGAAATCCCCCATCCCCTCCCAGGGACATCAGCGGTGTCCTGGAGGGGGACGCTCTTGCTAGCCGGGCAGGGAAGCAGTGTAGATGGTGGCTTGCATGGAGGAGGGGATTTGAACGCCCCCGTGAAGGCAGGGTGTTCAGGAGGGAGGGCGAAGGGTTGCACAACACGGAACTAGCTGTTGCCTCTTAAATGCATCAGCTGCCTTCCCACCTTGTGTTTTTAGCATCTGCTTCCCAGGGTGACCCTCTGCTCTCCATAGCCTGCAAAAGCGTGTCGTAGGTGGTGGTGTTTCTGAGATGGGAGAACTCAGCTAAATAAATAACTAAGATAATGGTCCGTGGCGCTCCTCTCTCAGGACCCATTTGCAGAATGTTTCAAATATAGTTCAGATGGTCCCCAAAGCCAATTGCATTGCTTCCCGCGGAGCCAAAACTGACTTTCTCGCGTGCTTGGACTTCCCAGCATGGCATCTCTTCCAGAGAGTCTGGGAGGATTCCTGGAAATCGGGAGCATTTCAGGTAATGGTGCTCGAGTACCCCAAACCGCCGGTTTCTTTATCCAGTGTTTTCCCCAAGAGGGAGCCAAGCAGCCGTTCACCGCGTAGCGGCTCCTTCCCGAGCTGCTCTGAGAATGTGCATTATGTACTGGAGTGTTTCTGGCGTGGCTACAGCAATTCTCCTGCGGGACTGGTGCGCACTTGTTCGTCGACAAACTCCAAGTTGCTGCTTTTTACAAGGAACTCGGTGTTTTATGAATCTCTAGTATTAATTTCAGGATGCTGACCTGGTAGTTGTCCCATGCGTGTAACAGCTGCCAGAAGGAACGGTCTGATTTTCGAGGTTTTGTGCATGTAAAATATACTTCATGTGTTCCTCTTGCTTTGTTTTGGATATTGGCTTTTGCAAATCGTGCGCTTTTCCCTGGTGCAGGTCTTCCTGACTGAAAGTTCAGCAGGCTGGACAGGAGGAGATGCTCATGCCTTGCACTTAGCCTGCTGTGCATGGTTGCTGTAGCTGGGTACGTTTCACCTCGGGACAGGATTGAGTTGCCTGAATGTGGGCACCACATGCAACCCGAGCCCCCTTTGGGATCTGGAGCATCCATAGGAAGATCTAAAACCACCCACGTCCCTGCGGAGTAGCAGCTGGGGCTTGGGGGAGACACCTTGTGATTCCCATAGCAATATGAGATGTCCACCATCGGGAGAGGTTAAAAAGCACCTGCTGAGGCTGCTGAAGGGGAGAGGGATGGTTGGGTGGATGCTGTGTTTCCATGTCTGTTGTCACACAGATGGTGGATAAAGCTGCTTGGGTATTGCAGTGAGCTCGGTGTGAGCATCCATATGGGCATGTCTGGGCTTTGGTGGTGTTCCTGTAGGGCTTGTGGCTATTTACCTCTCACATCTTTAATGCAGTACCCGAGTGTTAATTAAGTTAGAGAGGACCCCTGCTGGTTTCTCCATTTCCTGACTTCTCTGTCATGACAAAATTTGCTAGTTGTTCTAAGCCCTTTTCCTATAACACGTTAAGTCAAGCCTGAAATAGCAACTTCACAGCCCCTTGCCAATGCGTTCAAGTGCTAGACAATGCCAACAATGTGTATCCTGCTATTTGATGCAAACGGTCCCTTCTGCACCCTACGTTCCTCCTCTTGTGCTTTTTCTGAATTGGTTATTTACTCTGTCCTGTTTTATCCCAGTGCTTTGTTATCAGCAGCGAGCGTGTCCCTCCTCCCCGCGGACTGGACGTGCTCAGTGCCTTTCCATGGGGTCTCATTTCCCAGTTTAAGCCTTGAACCGTCCTCTGTTTCCTCCTTGCCCTTAACTCCCTCTGCCCTGATTGAACGATACAATGCAGCCGGCTGGAGTATTTTTATTGTGCTTTTCTCTTGGCACAATGAACTGTTTCTGTGCAGTCCTGTTCAGACTCTACTTTGCTGGTTGTGTTGATGGAGGTCCAACTCCTGTGCAGACTCTACTTTGCTGGTTGTGTTGATGGAGGTCCAACTCCTGTGCAGACTCTGCTTTGCTGGTTGTGTTGATGGAGGTCCAACTCCTGTGCAGACTCTACTTTGCTGGTTGTGTTGATGGAGGTCTACCTCTACTTGAGCTCTGTGTTCTTGTTTCATGGCTGGCTCTGAGGTTTCCCACTGATGGATCAGGGTTATGCTTGCAGCGGGTGCAGCCCCTTGCAGCCCCCGTGAAATGAAGAGCTCTGTGGACCTGCTTGACCAAGGGCTTTCTACACCTTGGCTTGTTGTGGGGATGACATGCCAACGTGCTCTGCTGAAGGGTCAGCATCACTCATCCTGCTTTCTGTATTCTAGCGTTTTTAATGATTCACCCCTCATTTTCTTTTACCGAGTCTTACTTTGTGATCCTTTGTCCATCTCACTCACTTCACTGAGTTGGACCGTCTAATCGCAGAAATTCATCCTCATTCCTGAGGTTTGATCTCTGGGTTGGTAGCTTGATCGCCATCCCTTACATGGGTTTAGCACATGGTGCCTTGATCTGTCAGAAATAACGGCTTGCAAACAGTGGGAACCATACAAGGAAGGTTGATTTTTCTGGTCACGCACTAAGCGGTGCCTGCGTCTTTAGCTGTGCTGTTGAAGAACATAAGCCAAAGTGGGAAGAAAAAAGAAAAGGCAAAAAATTGCTGCTTTTCACACTTTTCAAAGTGTGCAAAAAAACATATTCTGCTTTTATGTGACACCACAAAGGTTCACAGCAAAAGCCACACGTGGCACACTCCACCACTTGTGAAGAGCTTGTGAGGGGTCGCAGTGCTTGGGTGTTCATGGTAGCTGGGGACCAGACCTATTGGGTCTCCTTCTGTCTCTGTGCACCTCTTTGCAGCTTTCCTCGGCTCAGTTAGTTGAAAGGCACTTCCCTGAGATAGCAGAGGGCTGGACATGTAGAAAGGGTGGGTGTGCAACAGTGAGGGTTGCCATCATGCCTTTCCCTACCTCTGGTTGTCTTCATGCCCCATCCTCCTGCCTGCCCTCGTGCCGGTGGTGTTGGGTGGTGAGAATATGTTGTCCAGCCTCTCTTATCCTTGTCTCCATCCGATGCAGAGAAAAACCAGAGGGTGATTCTTATCACTGAAGCCCTGGCTGAATAATTAGCTCATCTGAAGACTTCAGCTTAAGTCAAGTGGGTGGTGAGATATTGAATTCATCTCAGTTTCTCTGGGAGTTAGGCGTCTGGATCTCAAAGGTGATTTGAGCCTTACATGTAATATCAGGGTTTTGCAGCATTTAGTACTGAAAGCCTATTAAAATCTAGATTCTCAGAGTTTAATAATCTGCTTACACAAGTATATTCCTTTCAAGCTGTTCTGAATAGAATGACAGCGGCATTTGCCCACTGCAAAACTTGTAAGCACGTTAAGTATTGCTGGTAGATACTGCCATTTCCAAATTTCTCAAGACAAACTTGTACATTAATCTAAATCACCCGCATAACTCTTGTTCTCTTTGTACCAATTCCAAATTAATATATTTTTAGCACCTTGCCAGATTCTCTTCTTCAAGCTAGAAGTCTCAGATTTCCCTGCTGTTGCCAATGTACTGTGGTTTGTTTTAATCATACAAATCATAAACAACGAAAGCACAATTGGAAGCAAGAGAGAAAAATGAGATTCTGTAATTGGAACAAAGGAAATTCCATGCCAGCAATAACCCTTTAGTTCATGAAGGGTTCGGTTATTTCTGGCAGTGCTGCAAAATATCTGATACAATGGAGTCCCCAAAGAGAGAGGCTGCATAACTTTTCAAGCACATAAAACACAGCTTTGTAGCAAATGTAAGCTATAATGAAAGGATAGTAGGCAAATTCAGTGGGTTATTGAGTGGCCATAATTGTTTCCAGAATATTTCAGAAATGAAGATCATGAATCTTCCTACATTAAGCCTGCTGCTTGGTCTCAGGTTTAACCAATTTTTTCCGTCATCTATTTGTCTTGAACCTTACTCAACTGAAGTAAGAATGGAGGGAGACTTCAGGCTGTCCCTTTACGCTTCAAACTCCCATTGTTTTGCTATGAATATTGCAGTTTTTGCTGTTCTTAAAAGTCCCATCTTCCAGAACCAGGCGATTATTTAAGACTTCACGTTTAATAAAACAAATTAACACCTGCAGCATGCTTACCGGCCGTAGCGCATCGCGTAAGGTGGTGGGAAGAGGCAGCACTGCCCTTTGGCAGGGATATAATATAGCAGGATCTCAGAGGGCTCCCGTGGTGGTGAGACCAGGCTGCAAGGTAGTTGGTATTTGGAAATCCAGCAGAAAATGTCTCCTTTTTATGTAGGTGAGAATGTTCCCCACTGAGAGCGTTGGATTTTCCTGGTTGCTTTTGAAGAAGCTTGCTCAGAGCCTCTGGTGGTGTAAATTGACTGCGGCATCGCAAACTCTGCGATGACTGCAAGCACTTGCTGCAATCAAGCAACCGAATGCCCATTGCAAGCCAGGAAGGCACCCGAGAGCCAAACACCCCGATTCTCTCCCGCCACCTGCGCCCCCATAGAGCACGTGGCTGCATATGGTCAAGGGATGGTGGGACCATGCACCCCATATGGAAGAGGACAACTGGGATGGACCCACAGCGGGCCTGCAGCCCGCACCCAGACTGTGTCTGGGCTGGGGTAACTGGTGTGATTGACCAGGTCTCTCTGGAGAGTCTCTTTTCAGAGAGGAACCAACAGGGAAAGAGTTATCACCTCTTCTTGGAGCCTTATGGGGTTACTTGGAGCCAGGAGTTACTCCCTGGCTGCAGGGCGGGAGGGGTGGCTTGGAAGCAGCTCTTCCAGCCTTTTGGCTCCTGCCACTCACACCGCTGATGTGACACTAAGGTTGTCGCACTAAACCCGAAGGCAGCTGGGCCAGAGAGAGTAAAATGTGGGCACCACCGCTGCGTCCACCTTTACTGACCCATGAAAACCAGCTGGAGAGAAGACTTGGGTTCCTGCCAGGCGTATAGGGGAGAAACTTTTCTCTCGTCTCCCCTTTTTCATATCTTTTTGCCTCCTATGTGGTGAGGACTCAGTGTCACCAGCCCACGTGGACTGTAGTAAGTCATGTCTTTAAAATGCAGAGCAGCTTCAGGGGACTGCAGGTGCTGGGAACGCCGCTCTCTCAAGCTCGGTTATTGAGTCCTGTGCAATGAAACATCTTCTCTTATATTGTAGTCCTGTCTTGTAGAAGCCTGTGTTGTATTTGTCCCCCATCCGCTCCCTCAAACGAGTAGGACGCAGTGGACCCAGATAGTAGAGGAAGAGCCTGCAAGGGATGTTGCGCTGTTTAAATTGTGGAGCTGCATTTGAATAAATACTTTGCAGCTGGAAGGCAGGCATAAATTAATTGCTATTTGAATGAAAAACTTACTTTCCCTTTTCTAAAAGGTGTAATTCGTTGTGTTTGACTTACGGGATTACTTTCTCTAGATCCCACGTCAGGCATTGCAGTAACTCATCTCTAAGCCCGGCATGGCCAAGTAGGATTTTACACATTTTACATTCATTGCCATATATTTAAATTGCATTTGTCATCTTGTCTTCCTTGCTCTGAAATGAAAGCCTGGAAGGAGCTGCATTTGGACTGGAATGACCAAATGTTCGCAGCGGATGTTTGTGGATGGTGGGGAGAAAAGGAGGGGAAAATCCTTTAATTTGACTGTGTACTTTGACATTTACGGCTGGTGGATGAGAAGCAGCAGGAAGGGTTTGTAGTTGTGCTGTCCGCACAGATTGTTAGTGTTTTCATCAGGTGGTTATCTTTAAAGTCATTTTTAGCGAGGGCTGCTTATCAGCACATTTTATGATGTGACATTTGTCTTTGGAAAATACCACGTCCCCAGCAAGAGCCCAGGCGAGGAGACGCTGCTGACTGACGTCGAGACACGTCAAAGAGGAAAGTATTTTGGGCTTTGCTTATGAAGTGGAAGCCAGACCGTGCTCATGTTGCGACACTGATACCCCTTCTGCGCAGGGACCCGCTGGGACCACGGGGTAGACTTTAACCACTGTGCATATTTGCTGTTCGATGCCCATATCGCCATGGCAGAGGTATGTGATGGGTTTCGTGGAGTGGCACAAGTGTCCTGCAGAAGGGGCTCTTTTACCGTCGTATGTCAAAAGACGNTTGCTGTTCGATGCCCATATCGCCATGGCAGAGGTATGTGATGGGTTTTGTGGAGTGGCACAAGTGTCCTGCAGAAGGGGCTCTTTTACCGGCGTATGTCAAAAGACAGCTCCGAGATGTTTCCTTTGCTGAGCTGTGGCTGGGGAACACTGGAGGAAGGTGACACTTTGGCTTTGCTTTGCACTGGGACCTGCGAGCCCAGCAGCAGCTTGGTGGGACGCAGGGGAGCCTGCATGGGGACTGCCCTGGGAGCCCCCCCATCCTCCAGCTCGGTGGGGGCTGCAAAGGCATCTCTCTGCCATATTAAGGGCTGGCTGCCTGGCCCAGGCTGCAGGGAGAGGTGCCAGCTGCCTCTTCCAGCTTTTCTGGCATTTCAGGAATGTCCATCCCTCACTGAAGCTAAATTTCAAAGTCTTTAACCCTTCGTTTGGCTGCATCCCGCGTGCCTGAATGGTTGCCAGCCCTGGTGGGTGGGCAGAGGGGGGCACAGCCCAGGGGGAGCTGGCGTCCCCCGCCTCGTACCCGGGTGCACCGGGAGGTCTCAGCTCAGCAGCGCAGAGGCAGCGTGTCCTGAAGCACCCAAACCCCGCAGGAGCTCCTCTCAGGCTCTTCAGATGTAGCGTGTCCCCGTGCGTCTGCTTCTTTGCGATTCATGCTCCGAGATGCGCAGCTTGCAGAGCCCACTGCCTCGCCGCTTCAAATGACTTGCGTAATGATGCACATGGATCATTTTGGGCATATTGCGTACCCTTGTACCTGACCAGGCGGGAAGCACCAGGTGGTGGCACTCTGCTTCCCCGGCATCACAGTTTTAGGAAGAGATCCCTCTGCAAACGCTTTCAGGTTTGCTCCCTTCTCTGGTAGACATGTCCCCCTGGAGAGGGTGATCTGCCACCCGCACCGCTCCACCGTGGGCACCGAGGTCATGTCAGGGACTCTGTCTTCTGGGGAGCAATTTCAGTCTTTGGACACACAGCTGTGGTGACCTGCCGGAGCTGTGTTCCTCCCTCCTGGATGACATTGGCCAGGCTACAGAAATCCTCTCTGGCAGGCGTTGCATGGATTTCAGGAGGGGTTTCGCCCACTCAAACCCAAGCTATTGAGTTTCTTTGTATAAAACTGTTTAGGAGAGAGATTGTATTAATTTAAGTAGGGACCAAATGGGCTTGGTTCTGCTCTTGCTAAAACCTCTGGGAGATTTCTCCTGCTAGTTAAATCTCTTAAACCACAGGAGACTTTTCGGCAATGTACTTTAAAGTTCCATCAGTGTTTTAAATTAAATTTACAGCGACACCCAAAATGGTAATTTCGTTGGCGTCTAAAAAGTCATGCGTCTTCTGGATGTTTATGTTGAGTCGCCAGATGAGTTTGCCAGGTTGGCACGGTGGCATTAAGTGACCGTGCCACAAATAAGCGGCAGGTTTTAATGGTTTGCTGCTCCCGATGCCTTATTCCCCTGCGAGAAGTTAAGCCCGAGTGTTCGCAGGGCTGTGCTTGTGGCAGCAGCCTCTTCCCACGAGATGGTGCTGGGAGCTTGTGGTCCCTCCGGCCGTCGGTGCCGGGAAGCCAGGCCTTCTCCTGGCCATGGGCTGCTGCGGGCTGGCATCCAGCCTGGCGCTCCCTGGCCCCGCTTCTACCAGTCTCTTAGCTTTCAGCCTCTAATTGCATGTGTAAGCGCTTTCCTGAGCTGGGAGCTGCTACGTCTCAGGTATAGCTGTGTTTTGTACTTCCCAGGATAATGGGAATCAAAAAAAAAAAACAAGCGTGTTTTGCAAAACATTGAGTCTTAACTGGAGGCACCAGCATGGGGAAAGGTGTCTGGGTGGAGAACAGAGCTGGTGGAGTCGGTCTGGTGCGCCTGGGCAGCACCGTGCTGCGGGTGACGCGTGGTGGGTTGACTGTGCAGGCAGCTGCCCCGGTGCTGAGATGCTGGTGGGATCTGGGAGACCCGAGCTGATGTCTGTGCTTTGTGGTGACGCTTCTCCTGTGCCTGGACAAGCTGTTTATGTCTGGAAACAGGAATATACACAGATGCGTGCTCCTCTGTTAGAGGCACAAACACCTCCTTTCTCCCATCCTTCTTCATCTGACATCTCTTTCCGTGAAGCACCTCATGGGGTGGCCAGTCCTCAGCTGAGCTGTGTATGGGGAGCGCCCAGCGCTGGGGATGCAGAGATGCTCCTGTATGTATAACTGCTGCTCCGAAAAAGCCTTGCCGTGGGAATCAGCCTCAGTCCTGTATTTTAAATGATGCGAATATTTCAGGTCAGGGGCAGATTCCTGCCTCACCAGTATAAATCTGGGATTGCGTTTGCATCCCCACATGTCCGAGTCGGTCTCATTCCTAATTTAGAATTCAAGTGGGGCCAACCCCCTGTGTATCCCCAAAAGCCTCAGTGTGCCCCGACAGCTGTTGTGGCTGAAGGTTCCCATACCTCTTGCTTTCTCCCCCAGCAAAGCATCTTCCCTGAGCTGGTCCCACCATCCCTCCCGTCTCCCTCCTTTAAATCCCTGCTGAAGTCCTGTTTCCTCCCCAAAGCCCCTGTGAAACGGGCCGACTGTCATCGCCCGAGCTCGCCCGGCAGCGTGGGGATGAAGGATTAGTGGGCAGGGGAGCGGGGAGCTGGCAGACGGGGAGGCAGTCGCTGGGGCTGGGAGTTGGGTGAGGGCATGATGTGTAGGAGATGACTCGCAGAAAGCAGTATTCATCGTTGTTTACCCACGGCACCGGAAAAACAGAGGTACAGTCGAGCAGACTGATGCTTGGCATTATCTCAGCGATCTTGTTTTCGGAGGCTGTGCCGGGGTTTGGCAGCGCGCGCGCGCGCGCTCGGGCTGTCAGTTCTTGGAGATGAGGACTTGTTTTGTGCTTGTAGAGTACCGTGGCCCGTCAGTGGGGCTACGATGAATACCAACACCCCACAACTCGAGAAGGCACCAGCGGGCTCTGTGCCACTGCTGTGGCTGCCAGCGGTCAGTGGTGGCAGCTGCTCGCTCTGGTCCTGAAGCCGAGTTTGAGGTCAGTGTGGACTCTCTCACCTCAAGCCCTGAGCATCGTGAGCTGTTACCCAGGTACGGAGCGTACAAACGCATTCCTCCAAAGGCAGGCATGCAGCGATCCCCCTGTCCCTCTTCCCCTCACTTTCATCACTCTGATAAACTTTGCCGTTCCATAAATTTTGCAGCGGTGAATATCTATTTCTTTCCTAATCGCCGGTGAAAAAGCTGAGCGCAGGCTTGGCCGCCCTCCTCTGCCGGGCTGCCCTGGCAGCGGGCTGCTCGGGGAGGGTCGCTGCGGAGAGCCGCATCTGGAGAGCTCTCCGCCAGCTCTTTATGTGCCTTACGGGGGCTTTACCTCCTTGCGCTGTACCCGTGTAAATCGGGATGTCGCGTGGTGCAGAGCCCAGCACCGCACCGAAGTCAAGGTACGTTCTGTCTGAGCAGTTACTTTGATCCCCAAGGCTGGATCTCATCAAAGACTGAAATCAGGATTGTTTGACAACACCTATTTTCCATTAGCAATGTTGACAGCATTAATTATATTCTGATGCTTTAATTCTTTATTATTGAAATCACACATCAGTGATAGTCATTATTTTGCAAGGGGGTTGATGTTATGCTAATCAGCTTGCAGTTAACTGGGTCATCCCACTTATTTTTTTTGGCTGTGGGCACAACACTACCGCTCTTGTACTGGAGTCTCTGTGGTCTGCCAAGATTTATTTTAAACAAACACGAGCAAGCCAGAATTTCTGAGCCAGCTTTTTTAGGACTCTTGGGTGCAAGTTATGTGAAAATATTTATCCCTGTTGTATACTGTTTAACATCTTCCTTGGTTACTAATGGACTGGAAAGGACTTCATCGTCCTCAAGTGATACGAGTTCATCATCTTGCTGCTTTGCAAAGGCAGAGCAGAAATATTTATGGGAATCTTCTGCCTTTTCTTTGTCATTATTAACTGTCTTGCGCTCTCCATTTTGGAAGGGGCTGGTGCTTATCTTGGGATTTCTTTTGTTTGTACTGAACTTTAAAGATCTCCTCTCTATTATCCCATCACATCGTAGTCTCCTCTGTTCTCACTCCCACAGGTACAGTCCCCAAATCACAAGGAACGGAGCAAAAACTCAGCCTGGCAACCACGAGGTGAAGATGAAAGGTCCCGAGCCAGTGATCAGCCAGATCATTGACAAGCTGAAACACATCAACCAGGTTTGTTGCAGGCGTGCCAGCAGGGATGGCTCCAGAGTGGGCGGTTTCCAAATCAGTCTGGCCTCCCCCACACTTTCTTTGGGCTCAGCCAGACAACCCGGGGCATCTCCATCTTCAGCAGCTGTGTGTGGAGCCGGTGCCGCCTCGGCCCCGCTCGGTACCAGGCTGGCAGGGCGCGTGGGGTGATGCTCCCGTGGGTGAAGCGGGAGCCGCGGGGCGCGCGCGTCGCAGCCCTCCAGGGCTCAGCCTGCGCTTGAGCGGGTGTGTGAACGCATCCCTGCGCTGCGCTCCTGCTGGGCATCCATGCCCTGCATGGTGGAGGACTGGGGACAACAGGGCTGCTGTGATGCCCCTGAGCACGAGGTGCTGGCACAGTTCAGTGTGGCACGTGCCTACTGTCCCCTCCGGTCAGAGGAGTCCCCTTTGGCACTGCTTGTGGCTGGCAAAGAGGGTCACTTGGTTGTTTGCTGTGTCTCCCTGGGCATCTGCTCCCAGTCGCTACTGGGGCAAGTTACCATTGAATNACTGGGGCAAGTTACCATTGAACGGGGAAATGGCAGAGCTGGATGAGACCCTTTCCACTGGGGAGGGAGCTTCCTTCCCACGGTCTCAGACCTGGCATCTCTGCCGGGACGAGCAGTATCTTGTCTCTACCCGTCGTGTCAGGCCAGGTTAGGTCTGTGAACAAGCCCCGCTGCTGCCAAGGGATTAGGTGGCAGCTCTGTGCGGCGTTCAGCTTGTGGTTGTTAACCTCCCAGAGCTCTTCCGCGGCGTTGCCTGGGGCCAGCCGGGCTGGGGTCCGGCTCTGGACTCTGCTCTACTCTCCGTGTCACTGAGTAACTCGTAGAGGGGATGTTTTTCAGTAGGCTGATAGCTTGGACCTCTGTACTTTCCAGGCACGCGCGGCGTTGGGACCTCGCAGGGCGAATACTTGGGCGGTAATGCTGAGCTGAGCTGCCCAGTCTCTCCCGAGAGAGCTCTTACTGGTGGGGACCTATTCAGGGTGGCTCGGGCATGAGGCGGGTTCCCGGGGTTAAGCCCAGCTTTGCTCCCCGGCCGGGTGGGCTGCGTGGGCTGCTCTGTCTGGAGTTGCTGCCTTAGCGACTTTTCTGCTAACCTCTGCTTTCCTGCTCCCGCGCGACTGCCAGGGACTGTTTTCATAGCAGTTCCCGGCTTAACCCCTGCGCCTTCCCATGCCGGCACGCCTCATTAGCTGCTGTCTGGGAGCAGGATGCAGCGAGGGATTCGGGGTCCCCGGGAGCACCCCGGCATGCGGGAGCCGACGTGGGCAGCGGCGGCACAGCCCGCTCTGCCTTCCCGCATGCCTCCCCGCGCCGAGCCGTGCCGTGCCATCTGCCAACAGCCCATAATTATTAAAAAGGGGGGAGGGGGGAAAAAAATAGCATAATCAGCTCCCTGTTAAATGGGGTAGAGGGCAGGCTTCAACCTGCAGGTGATAATGATATTTTGCCGTTCACAGTGAGAAAGTCGCGCCGAACAAAACACGGTTATTAGCGTACTTGAAACTGCTGACATACAGCGGTTGTGAAACGCTGGCTGCCAGATTGGGTCAAGTTAGGTCTTTGCTGAACAGTTCAGGCTGCTGAGGAGCGGAGATTCGTGGAAGGAGAGACCCTGGGTAAACATCGCCGGGCTGAACTCAGCTGTTGGCAGCAGCAGAGTGTCTTTGTCAGCCGTTGCTCTGGGAAAAATGGTGGCGAGGGGGTGAATATGGTCAGCTTGGTCATGACCTCTTACGGCGCGTCCCCTCCTTTGCTTGCGATACCGAATTGGAACATGTTATGGGGGGCAGGCGAGTTGTTTTGGTGTAAATGTAAGAGTCTGAAAAACATCGAGCCCTCTTGTAAAGTTGTGTTTGAGAAAGAGAGGGGTTGAGAATAAAATTAGGAGAAAATGGGAAGTGATTTGTGAAAATTAGTAGTGAACCTAGCTATTCCTGCAGAGGGTCTTTAGTCTACGGTAAGTAGCTTATATACCGGGGAAGTATCTTCAGAGATCACTTGAATTTGGGATTTGAGGTGTCATAGCTCACCATCACACTTATTTTCTTGGCCTACCGAAGTTTTGCGCTCTCCTTCACATCTGGAATGCATCTTGAACGCCAAGGAGTAGGAAGGAGCAGCTCTGGATGAATTACAGTTGTGTTTTTCAGGTGTTGGCTTCAGATCTGGGAAGCGGTGGGGACTCCTGGGCTGGAGAGGGGGTGAAAATCTCCCGATCCACCAAGCTCAACCCAACAGCGGCTTTTAAGGGGTTTTCGGACATTGAGAATCTTTTGGAGAAAAGAGCGTCTTTTTGAGTGTTTGTAGCTCTCGGAGCTGTTAACTGGATTCCCTATGTGACTTCCAGTAAATTGTGAATCTGGTACCATATGATGAATTCCTCCGCATGCGTTGTATTGGAGATGTAGCTTGGATTTTGTGGATGTAGGTAGCCTCAGGAGCCATGCTAGTTGGTGCAATTTTTTGTTATGAGTTCCACAGCTTTTACTTTTACTTGTAGATTTCTGCTAAGGGCTGTAATTTGCCGATGACTTGGCTTCGGTTTATTCCAGGCTGCTCACGCTGCTGAAAAACGTGTGTTCTTTCAGCAGCATGCCGCGTTTTCGAGCTTGCTTGCTCGTGTTGCGTGCAGAAATCATGCTCGCTCATTAGTTCGTGCCTTCTCAAACTGAATCTAAGTGCGCATATATATATACACACACACACACGAAACTCTCTTTGAACTTTTGCAGTTTGAAATGAGAACGGTGTTTGTGCATTAGAACAAAATCCACGAGGGCTGAAAGGAGTCTAGAAACCTCACCCAGAGAGAAGGGGAAGTAAAAGTTTGCCAGATTGTATTAGTTTGGTTCAAGCACCTTTTTATCAAGCTAAAATAAATAAAGGAATAAAAGCTCGCTGCCTGAGTAGTGTGCCGTCTCAAGTCAGTCCTTTCCGGATGAGTCCCCTCGGTGGTGCCTACTCGTCACATCAAGACTCCAGACCACTTTTGTTTCAGCCGAATGTGTGATTGTGGGCGGTGCTATTTTTCATGCGTTGGTGGGCGAGATGGTTTATTATTGCCGTATTGGAAGTAAAAAATTATTATTTTTTTTCTTCTGTTCCATTAGATGTCTACCGAGTTTTGATTTGAGTTATTTTTGCTGTGTGCCCAGAGGCATGAACAGCCCATCCATAAATATTAGCATTGTTATCTCAGCTGGGAGGCCAAGGGTCACCTTCAGGAAAATGAGTTGGAATTGGTTCCTAACTTTTATTTCCCAGAGCGGATGGGGTCTGTGTCTAGCTTAGAAGGGTTTTCACTCATCCCACACGTGAAACTATATTGAAATGGAAAGGTTATTCTGTGTCAGCACGAGGTCTCGCTCAGGTTTTTTGTGGCTCGGCAGCATCCCTAGGCAAAAAGCTGTGTGCAAGGGGAGCTATTTCCTCTGGTCGCTCAATTTTCCTCCCACCACAGGGATGTTTGGGTGGCTGACAGATGGGGGACGAGCTTACAAGTTTTAAACAGATACGCATGGAGGTGGGACCCGTGGTGTCCCACGTCTCCGCCACATTGGTGACCTCGTATTGAACCTCCTCCCAAGAAAGGCACTGGAGAGCAGACCTGAGTGATGCTGGTGCGAGGATACAGCAGGGTTGGAGACTGCGGGTACCGGATCAGCCGATGTGACGTCTTGGTCCTCCCTCCTGTCACTCTCCGTCCCCAGCTGACTCGCGTACTCTCTGCGGCGCTTATGGGGCTCCGACACCATCGCAGTGGATACCTTACCC
>RSEF01000004.1:5264296-5276675 GCA_003993805.1 Himantopus leucocephalus | reverse complement strand
AGTACTCCAGATGTGGCCTCACCAAGATGCTGTCTTGTGAAGTGCGGGGAGGCAGCTGGCGAAGGGTGGGTGTCTGAGCCATCGAGATGTGTCGTGACGGGCAGGAAATTACTTTTTATTTTTGGCAGGACCACTCGAATGCCTCCCACCTACCAGCGGGGAAGGAGTTTACACTGACCCTTTCGTGCAGCACGCGCGCTCCGAAACACTGCGGATGAGAATCACGTAGGTGTTTTTTGGGGCTTCCTCTGCCAGTGTCGGGTCTCTCTGGGGAAGGGTATAAGGTCACCAGCTTTGGACTTAATTTAAAGGCTGAGTTGCTTCAGCTGCTTAGCTGGCAGCTGTGTGTCTGCGTGGGAGATTCACGCCGGGCAGAGCTCCTCTGCGGTGGCCGGAGCCTCGCAGGGTCTGTGTTTGTTGGACACGTTCGGTGTCGGTGATGAGTTTCCCCCTGGTGCGTCAGCAGTGCCCGTGCTGGAGCCCGGGGTGTTTCCTCCTCCTGTTCATAGCCCAATCCTAGGAGGCAGGTGCCAATGTTGATGCTGGAAAAGCCGAACCGTGAATTTAAATGTTCTCCTCTTTGGGTTTCAGCGAGCAGCAGCCGCACTCCAAATGCGGAGGAGAGCTGTGACCTTGCTCAGGAGCCAGCCCAGCCATCATCTGTTAATTAGGGACCACGGCGGCCGGAGAGCCCTCCCGTTCCTGGGATTATTTCTGGTCTGGTTTATCTCATCGAATGCCTGTTTAATGTGAAGTGCATAAATACTCGTGGCAGCGGGGCTCGGGGCTCCCCGCTCCAGCTGGGCACCTTCTCCAGCAGCACCAGCCCCCTCCTGCCTGCGGACCCCCTGCTCCGCTCCCCACGCAAGGACAGAGCAGTGGCCGTCGGGCTGCAGAGGTGGCCATGGCATGCTGGAGGCCACCAAACCCCTCCAGCCCTCAAGGAGCACATCCAGGGCTCAGCTAGGCACAACCTGCCCCGGCGCGGTGGCCAGCGGGTCCCCAAGGAGGGCAGAGCGGCTCCTCCGTAGCTAACAGGTTTGGGGGGGTGTTTGCCACGGTGCCGTCCTCCTCCTGCCTGATTTAAGTCTCTGCTGAAATCGACGGCTCGGCAATTGGCCTTTCAGTGGGGTTGTCTTGTCTGATAGGAGGTAATTGGCTTATGAGGCCATCGTGAGAGCTCTGTGGAGCCGGGGACGTTCGGCAGAGCTGCTCGAAGTTGCTTTTTGGGCTTCCAGTGCCTCGGGGTGAAGTGACTGTGCAAGTAAAGCCCCCGGGAGGGCAGAGTGCGGCCAGGGGGAGAGGGGCTGGTGTTCTGGCAGAAACCGCTGTACGAGACAACAGCGCGCGCAAAAATACCCGATTTGAGAAGTCCCTCTCTGCTGGGAGCTTTTAAGGGGAAAAAAGGAAGCGGCTGGGACAGAGGTTTGCCTCTCATTTGTGCAGCAGAAGGAGAAGGTAGGGGGAAGAAAATCCTTCCGGTGCAGCTCTCGGCTCGCCGTTTCCTACCTGGTGCCAAGGACGAGATGTTTGTCTCGCAGGCAGCCCCGGCAGACGTCGCTGACAGCCGGAGAGCGGCCACGTGTGCCGGAGCCTGAGCCAAGAGGAAATCTCCCAGCCGCGCCGAGGCGGGCTGAGCTGGCCGTCGGGCACACTGGTCGCCCCCTACAGAAAAGCGGGCCTTTTTTAGCAGATGGCTTAAGGTGTTATGACACCTCCCTGTCCTCCTAGACGCTCTTGCATCTAGGGCACCTTCCTTCCAGGCCATCTTTGCTGAAATTCCTGAAGGATGTGATGGTGATGAGGCAGTTGATTGCTCCACCTCTACCCACATCGTCGTCCTGTTCCTTGGGCTCCTGCTTTGCTTGTTGTCTCATGTTTTATCTTCTGGTGACGTGCGCTTTGGGCCTTCCTGAGCGGTGTTTGGATGGCAGAGCGGGGTTCTGCTCCAACATAACTTAACAAAATATGGAAAATATGCATAATAGCAGTGATGGGGCCTGGCCCATGTAGACTCCCACGCCCCTTCTTTGCCCAGTTGCCAACCCCCCCGAGGGGTGGCTGCTTGGCAGGTGGAGAAATTGGTCCAGGTTCTCCTGTCTAGTGACGCAGAGTGGGTGGAAAGGAGAGGGCAAGGCAGCTGGGGCTGCTGGTAGGAGACTGAGAAACTTTGTGGGGAAAAAGAGCAGGGGTACGATACCAGTGAAGAAATGGTGTGGGAAGGGTTCGAAGCATAGAGTCCTCGAAGGGAGCATCTTTGCAAAGCCTTTTCCACCCTCAACAGGCATGGGTGCTTATCATCTGCCTGGTGGGGACAGCTCTCTTGGTGACTTTCTTTCCTCGTTTCATTCTTCCAGGCAGTCCGAAAGCCCAAGTGATCTTGAAATCCCAAATCTTTCTTCAATGCAGGTTTAAAGGTCCACCCACAGGATTAAGCATGGTGTTCTGCTCCCCTTTATCAAGGTACGGGTGTAAGCACAAACGGTCTCCCGGGTTGTGCACCAAACCGGAGGTGCTCTGGCACAAGTAGCACCAAATCTGGAGCAGTTATGGGCCCTGTGGCACAGACTGAGACTGAGGAGATGATGCAGGTCAGCCCGGGCAAAGCAAAGAAGAGCTGGAAGGGGGTGTTTGTAGTAAGTAGCTGCGTTCCTACGTCACTTCTAGAGAAGTGGTAGCTCATAGGATTCTGTCTGTTCGTGGCAGGGAAAGGTCCAGGCAGATTCCAGCAAGGTGCTGGAGACGTGTACTGCCTGGTCCGACCTCGTGTTCAATGATGGGTTTAATAGTTGGGGTTTGCAGTTTGAGGGATGTCTGTGTTTGATGGAGGGGGACGGCGGTGCGTAGGAAGGGATGCTGAAGGATTGGTGGTAGTTTGGTCTCGGAAATGCCAAGGAGGAGAAGGAGCTGTAGCAGCTCGCAAAGAGAAAGGCAGCATTTCCCCGGTGTCGGCATCGATGCGGGGCTGAGGGGACGAGCCAGAAGCAGATGGGGACTGCCCAGGTCCCCAGTGGGCTGGGCTGGACTCTGCAGCCCTCCTTGGCACCCACACCGTCCTGTTCCTTCCTACCGCTGCACGAAAACAAGCCATAAATAGCTGCAGGGTGGAAGGGGAAGGAACTGGATATAAGGTGAATGAGCCGATCGTAAAGCCCCAGTAATCTCTTTTTCGCATGTGCCCTGTGATGAATGAGCGTTTGTTCGGGTCGGGGAAGTGACACCCCCCCTGCCTGGGGGAGAGCAGGCAGGAGCCGGTCCCTCTGCCTGCTGCCGTGCCAGCGAGGGCTGGACGTCCGCGGGAGCATCCTGTCCCGGGCATCAGCCTGCCGTCACCAAACCGGAGCAATTCATAATGGCTTGGCAGCCCCTTCTGCTGCCGAAAGAGATTTACTGTCCAGCGTGGTCTCATTTTAATTACTGCCAGCACTTAAAGGTCTGTATCTGTCTTCCTTTACCCATAGGGATGTTGTCAGTTTTGATAGCTAATCTGGAATTAAGCTGATGATCCATAAAGTAGGGCCACCCTTTGGCCAATAATTCACTGCTGTCACCAGCTGCTTTGTGCTCTCGGGAGAGTGACCAGGAAAACTGATTTACTGGTAGCTGAGAGCCTCTCCTCTGGAGCCTGTGGAGACAGTAAAGGGGGTCCTGCTGCGCTGGTAGACCCCGAGTGATGCACGGTGGGGATTTTCCCTGTTCCAGGAGATGGTATTTTGAGTGCTAGAAGTAAAGACTAAAACCTTTTTATGGCTGAAGAGCCACAAGATAAACTCAGAGCTACGGTTCACTCCTTTCGGCACCCATCGCCATGGGCTGGTGTGAAGCCTCAGATCAGGAGTGACCCAAGAGTGGTGCATGATGTCCCGGGGCCGTCCCTTGCCCACCCTGCCCGGAGCAGGCACGCGGCTCTGCCTGGGGCTTGGTCTGCCCAGTACGGCTTGAGCAGTACAAAACCCGAGACGTCGCGAAGCAGGCGGCACGGGGAAGTGCCAACTTTGCTTTCAGAGCAGCTGACGTGCCCAACTTGTTGTTTTTCCAGGCACCGAAAATGACTTTTCCAGCTCCGAAGCCTGCTTCCACTTTATTAACATTCGATTAGCGATCGCTCCTTGTTGTGCTGAGCTTGAAATAGGAGTACAATTAGGAACAGGTTTCTTCTCTTGCCACGTCTGCGCTGCCAAGGTGCATCCAACTGGAAGGGCCACAAGGAAACCACAATTCGGGTGTCCTCCTGCCGAAGTGGGCTCTGCTGTTGGTGGGCTGATGACGTGGTCGGAAGGGCAGCAGCGGTCAGAAGGGCAGCGATGCCCGTCTGTGCACACACGCACTCGCTCTTGCAAGACAGAAGTACAAATCCCGGTATTTACAGATATTTTTAAAGTTTTAAATATCCTTATTTTTAAACGGCATTTGGTGCTTGGTGCCAGGGAACATTGAGTTTTTCTGTAATATGCGTTGCATTTTGTTGCCGCCCAAGAGGGGGAAAGCTCTCTGGAGCTCGGAGAGGAGCGAGTGAAAATGATGCTGTTGATGTTGCCTTGAGCTTCTGCTTGTGCACGCTCTCGTGCCACCAAGGCCCCCGTCCGCAGAAAGGATAAACCGACCGGAGCTGGGAAATAGGAAAGTGGAGTGGAGGGCACCAGCGGTTCTCATGATGAGGCTTGGTTAAATAATAAAGAAAGTATTTGCTAATAAAAGATAATTTTTTCCATGCTGTTTCCAGGGCTAATAAGCAAAGGAAGTGGAGAGAATCGATTCTCCAGTTGCATGCTTGTGTATGATCAGGCCACAAAATTCAAAACACATGAGTTTTTAAAAAGTCCACAACTTCAGCCTTTTAAAATGGGTTCCTTTCCCCCATTCTTGCTTGTGATCAGATAAATGACCTTCGCAAGCAAAACAACCCCAGCTGTATTTCATAATGGGAATATACTTCTGTACATTGTAATGAGCTGTTAACAGGGAACAGTATCGTGTGAAAATCTGCACGTTTCCCATGATGCTGCCCTGAGTTAAAAGCCACCCGTAAATTATTCAGTATTGCAGATTTCAAGGTCAGGATTGGCCATAAGATCTAGTTTTTCTTCCGCCAAAACGACGTTTTCAGCAGGCTGGAATTTAAAATAGATAAATCGGACCTGTCGGGAAGCTCGGGGGTTGTGTGGGAAGTACAGCGGCATCTGTGTCGGGTACCCGAAGGTGCGTGGCCGGAGCGGGCAGCTTGTGCCATGCAAGGGGAAATAATACCTTTGCTCCTCCGAAACGCTTTTCTTGCCGAAGGAAGGCATCCCAAGATTTGCGGGCAGTCCCGAGTCAGTGGGTTTGGTTGAGGTTTGAAAGGTTTTTAGCAGAGCCATTTTTCGGGGCTGGTTTTGGCTGCTGGGTGCAGTTCCCAGGGTCCCCTTTCGTGATGCCAGGCAGCACGTGGACACGTGGCTGGGGATCCAGAGGAGTTTCTGCACTAAGGCACCTCTTCTGCTGGATGTGAATATTTGATTATTAAGCGTATATTACAATCCTGCGTATTATTTTAGCTGCAAGTTCAGTCTCTGTCCTCTCCAGTTTTTTAGGTTTGATCATATTCCAGAGGCTTACTAAAAACATGCAAAGAATTTCAGCAAAACTCTGTGGAACACTTTTGTTAAATTCTTTCAGTCATGCAAGCTAAATTAAATGACAGCTNACTCTGTGGAACACTTTTATTAAATTCTTTCAGTCATGCAAGCTAAATTAAATGACAGCTCTGTCCACCAAAAGATTACAAATATCAATCAGGCTTCTCCCCTAAACTCATGAAGGAATTAAATGTTTTTCTAAAAGTCTTCTGTTCCCCTTAATAATCTGTTTGGCTGTTCTCTTTACTTTACATATTTTTGAAGTATGTTGAAAGGGATGATTTCTGCCCTAAAGGAGCACAGTGCTCGTAGCTCACTGCCGATATTTTATCTGAATTTGTGGGCACAATTTTCGGTATTGCTCAAATTGATATTTGCAATACCGCGGGGGTAGTTTCCAAAAGGAGAAAACAGCTATTAAACTACAGTCCAAGGAACACAATGCTGATTTCTTTTCGGAGACGGGAGATTAATGATAAAAAGTATGTTGCAGCTCTCACTGTTTATGTTAAAATTGGAAAAACAAGACCAGGTGGCTCAGTGGGCTGGTGGGATGGTGAGCTCTGAGAAAAGTGGTTGTAAAGAATGAGGAGTTATAAAGATTTCAACATACGGTGGCCCGTCCAAATCCAGCTGAGTCATTACCCCGCGTTGCTGCATCTGTTTTTGTCTGGTCACTGTACGGTTATGAATAATTGTGTAAATCATGCCGGGACGCCCTGGGGAGCTTTCCTTGCAGAAAGGCTCGCGCACCGTTCCCATCTGGCTTGGGGGTTTTTTTTAAGCTGTAGGGAGACCACAGGACAAGCCAAGCGACCGAGATGTATATGGAGACCAGCCGGGGCTGCTGGCATCCCTTGTCCCGAGGCTCTGGCACCGACACAGCAGTGGAGGTACCGCAGCGCTGCCCGCCCTGCCCGTCTGGAGAAATAAAAGTGATGCATGTGTGAGCTGATGGAGCTCGTAGTTGGGAGCAAAGGGGCGGTAGCCTACATGTTTCCTGCCATGGTGGTCTTTTCCAACCTAAATGATCCTATAGTGGTTGTGCAGAGGGGAGATGAGTGCCCTGCAGACACCTCGGAGATGCGCGCGTGCGCACGGCCTCCCACAATTAGTGCTCTAGTTTACATCGGGTACATTATAGTGTATTTTTGCCATTATGGTTTCGCAAAGAAGAGTAGATATGACTGTAAACTCTTACAGCTGGATGAATTGTGATTAAGTTAAAGCTATCTCACTGTTACATACTACTTTAGCGATCACCCGACTATGTATTTTCCTGCCTCTTACCATAGGCTTTAAACCACAGGACACGAATAAACTGTAATGTTAGGGTACAGTCAGCTCCGCTTGCTATTTAAGGATGGGGAATCTATGTTCAGTCCACCAAGTATAATTTCATAAAGCGTGCAGACCGTCAGGGAGGTTGTGTAATGGTCGATGAGCCGGACCACGGCCGCTGCTCCGGCTGAAGCCAAGGCATCCGACAGCGTTCCCGGGTCTGGGCGCACCAGTGGACTGGGGTGGGATTTCTTCTGCCGGTGCCAGTAGGCTTCGCGTCGCAGGCTTCGTTCCTCCCAAAGTCATCTGCAAAATTTGACTGATGGAACTTCCCCGTGGTTCTCAGCAGCTGGGGAGCGCATGGCCAAGGATGGAGCTTTCGTCCTGGAAAAGGAAGGAGCAGCATGGCACAGGGATGTCACGTTCACTCGATCCAAAGTTGGCATTTCTCAGAAAGTTCCCGTTTTATTGTGACTACAAAGGCGAAGAAATTAAGCTGCTAATTTATGACGTGCCAAGAAAAAAGTAGTAATACAAGAAATGCTCAGCAATTTTCATGTTTGAAAACACACAATTGAAAAAATCCTGATTTTTCCCCTGCCCCACGCTGAGCTTGTTAAATCTGAAAATATCCCAAAGCTTAATTCTCTCCGCCAGAAAGTTCCTCTGCTTTTTTGGGTAAGTAATGAAAGTTGTGCCTCTGAGCTTGCGCGGTGGGGTCCCGGCTGGCTTGCTCCATCCCTTGGATGCAGAGGAGCGAGCATCCTGTGGATCGGGAGCAAGCATCCTGCCGCTGGGCGGTCACAGTCCCCTTTCACCATGAAGGGCTTGGGTTTTTTTAGCAACGGTACACTGGGGCAATGGGTTCAAACTGATGCGTGTTGTAATTAGCTGCTGTGCGTGGGAGACCCTCGTTATATCTCGAGCTGATATACTCTGTGCTGAGGACTGCTGTTAGCTGTGGGCTTTGTTTGGAGGAGAGAAGTACAAGTGATGGTGTAAAGGCTGGAGCGGTTGGTGTGTTTGGTTCCTGTGCGAGGTCTTCCCCATGTGCTGCATTTTCCCTGTTTTTATTCGTTTGTTGTTCTTCTGTGGTTATGCCATATTCTGGGAAAGGCCTGTAAATGTCTAAATAAAATAAAATTCCTAAAAAGTGAACTTAACCGGTCTGAGCCAAAGCCTGCTGAAGGCCACAGAAAAGCATCCCCTGAATTTCGTGGAGATGAGCTGCACTTTGCTTCCTACGGTGCGTGTGGGACCTGGCAGGGCTGTCAGGCCGGGCGGACTTTTGCACATGCCAAGGAGAGGTTTGCCGCGGTGTTTGATGGAGCCGGGGAACCCGAAGGGGTCTCACGTCGCGCCATTTGTTTTTCGTTACGTTATGCTCCTCTAATATAAACACTAAGGTATGTGGACGTTGCCGTGGACAGAGCGAGCCAGATGCCGAAAGCATTCCTCCAAGGCTGTATAAACTTCAGCAGCTAAATATTTTAGAAACTGTTTTCTAAGGCTAACTTAATCGTTTAAAAATATAACCTAGATTCCAGATATTAAAAAATGCCTTGAAAGGCACGCATATTGCTGCAATAGATGGAACCAACTAAACCCCTGAAGTATGCGGAAGGCTCCCATTTTGCAATATCTTCTCTGTTACTTATCCTTTTCATTATTTTTTTTTTTTTCCTGCTGAGATTAAATTCAAGAAGGCTTTTAACAGCGGAGTGGTAGTGATAGAAATTTTCAGCATATATTAACCGGCTGACTCACACTTTTTCAAAGTGGATCTGGGTTTATGATGAAATAGCCGGCTGCTTTCAGCAACAGCAAAATCGGAAAAGTCAGCGGGAAGAGAAAGCCCATAGCTTAAAATGTGTCTCACCCCTCCGTGGGCTGCAAAGGGGCAGCGTGGGGAGCTCCCACCCGTGTTTGGAAAGCAGTCCTGACCCCGTGCTCAGTGGAGGTGTTCGAATCTCCATCTCGGGGGTGTGCGATCTGGCACCGTTAGTTAGGATTCGACTTTAAAACATCCTTTAAAAGATCCTTTCATCATGTTGCTTGGCTATCCCGAAAACTTCAACTAGCATCCTCTGCACTTCAAGAGTGAGGAATGAGATTTTTCTGGTTATTTTTGTGGGGCACCATACGGACCCGAGAGATCTGCTGTTCCCTTTCACGCCTGTTGCTTCTCAGGTGGGAGAGAGTCCCTGAAAGCAGTGAGAATCCCTGAGCAGAGTTTCCTCTTGCTGCTGGTTTTTGCCCCGTCTGGCCTAACTGGACGTGTGTTTTGTAGCCAGCTCCAGAGCTTTGGTGGCACTGGGGTCTTGCAGGGCTGGTAGACATGCTCCAGCTCCTGCAACGCTCACTGGGCAGAAGGCAAAGGGCAGAGTTACTCAGTGTGGTTTTTCATAGAATCATAGAATGGTTTAGGTTGGAAGGGACCTTGAAGATCATCTCGTTCCAACCCCCCTGCCATGGGCAGGGACACCTCCCACCAGCCCAGGTTGTTCAAAGCCCCGTCCAACCTGGCCTTGAACACCACCAGGGGTGGAGGTGTTTTCTACCTCCTTTTGTTTCTTCCACTGAGGTTTTGTGTGCAGCTTTGTCCATGAATGAACCTGAGCTCATCAGCGCTTCGGCATGAGGAGCACGATGGGGTCCTGTCCCACTGTCCTGGCTCCACTGAGCCCTGACCCCCTCTTGTCACCTGGTCCCCCTGCAAGCATGGGATGAAGAGGTAGGGAGGGTGGAGGGAAGCTGTTGAATGACTGTGGCACTTTGTGTCTTTCAGCTACTCAAAGGGATGGCTTTAACCCACCGAAAAGCCCCAGGCAAAACCCCGGAGGAGGAGGAGGAGAGCGGAGACTGTGACGATGAAGATGACTGCAGTGGAGGCTCTGGGGATGGAGAGCTGCGAGTGAGGAACCAGCTCCGGTTCTTAGCAGGTGATGGGGATGGTGGTCCCATGGGTCCTTCTGGGGTTGTAGGTCTTGGTGATGGTGTGGGGAGCTGCTCTCCGGGGTCTGCTCAGGTCCACTCACTGCAGGCACCACCGATGCTCAGAGGCTGCTCATGCTTAGCATCCTGCTGGTTGGCCTCGGCGCAGCTGCAGGAGAAATGCCACTTCTTTTCCAGGTCGGTTTTGCAGGGGTGTGTTGAGGGAAACCTATGGGAGAAGGTTCAGGACAGGTTGCAAACCTGCTGTAGGTCCCAGAGTCACCCTCTTCCCTCCTTCCCACTGCTGCCCACGCTCGCGAGCTTAGAGATGAGCTTTTCTGCTTTCCAGAGGACATCAAAAAGTCGGTCAGGATTGTTTGACCGCAGCAAACGATGGTTATTTCTGACCTAGGGTTTAGAGACCCATGGTAATTTTTTACAGATAACTCAGACTCTTTTTTTCAGAGGTGATTTAGGTACTCAGGAGCCTAAAATTGCATTGCTCGCCAGTACGAGTCATGTCTTTGGTTGCTTTGAAAACAGCCGTGAGGCACTCCTAGTGCTTCGAGGCTATGTTATTAATAAGGTAGTTCCTGGTCACCCCTCGGGAGGAGAAAGCGAAGGATCGATTGTGACTTGGGCAGTCGCAAATGCCGTTGGCGTGTGCCTTCTCCCTGACCCACTCACCACTGTCACCCTCCTCCTGGCTCCATGGAGCTCAGCAGCAGCATCCGTTCTGCTCGCATCAGCAAGATGAGGCTGTTAGAGGCTGTGTCCGTCGTGGATGAGGTGTGTCCGCTGGACGTGGGTCTGCGGGCCCGAGGCTCGGCCCAATTAATGCTGGTTCCAGTGCTACGCGTTGCTCTTCGAGAGACCAGACAACTGAACCTGGATAAAATCAGCTTTACAGCTTTGAAGTTTAAGAGGCAAATTTGGGCTCTTAAACGAAGCACAGATGTTTATAAATTCCCTTCCATTGGTCTGGGATAATTAAAATATCCTTAATGAAGTGAGAGCTGAAATATTAAATGCCAGTTTCATATCAAAGATTATTGACACATTATGTAAAATACATAAAATACATATATTCAAATATTGGGTAAGGGAAAGAAAAGACTTTTTAAGTCCTCCGATCCGAGTCTGAAAGAGAAATACAGAATTCGGAGAGGGACAAAATGTACTTTATTTCATGTATGCATATTTCATTATGCAAGAACCAAATATCAAAGTGTATGTTAAAGAAACACAGGTGATCCACATCGTCCTGAGTCGCGAGCAGAGATACGTGTTTCATTTTCCGTGATCTTTGTGTCACACCTTTATGCTTTTTTTTAATGTGTTTCTAATTTCCTCTTATAGCCTTCCCCATAATATCATCAGTGATCTCTGAAGGCGGGTATATGATCCTTTCTGCCTTTTTCTGTCGCTCTAGGTTAGTTTAGTCACTGTAGTGACCTCCTTTGACAACCTGCCCATCTAGCAGTTCACACCTCTCTTGTCACTGCAGTACGTGAATGTGTAATGGGAAAAGAGGACTTGTCCTCCCTGGGCTGCTCTGCTGGAGGGTGTTTGCTGCTGCCTTTGCTGCAGGATGGGTAAATATTAACTTTAAAGCAGCAGTGGCTTTGGGGCGTTACGTCCCTGTCAGGTTAAGTCTTTCAGGTTGCTGGTGGCGTGAGGTTTGTCCAACACATCTTTCAGGCACCGGCAGGCCTCGGAGGACACAAGCTCTGCCATCGTGGTGGCCAGGGAGACTTCCTGGTGTTTCCTCGCTTGCCCATGCAGTAATGCTCCTTTTTTGTGTTTTGCTTTAGAGCAGAAAGGCAAAGCTGATCTGACAGTGACAGAATCCTATTTGGTTGGTATTGGATATAAACTGTGACTCTGTTCAAGTTTTATGTTGGAAACAAGCCCGGGAAAAGTTGCTGATGGTGTGGAAATACTCACTTTAAACATTTTTGAGAATGATATTTCTTTTTACTTTGAAAGGGTATTTTTCAATTAATTTTTTTTTCCATCATATCACATGTACATAGCACGAAATAAAAGGGACCAGAAACCATTCCACATTCCGCCCCCCCCTTCCCCTCCTTTCCACAAATCCTAAATTTTAGGTTAGCGTGCCGATTTGAAACGGTGCCAGGCTTTGAAATCTGGAAATACTTTGCGAAATGAACTTTTACATTTAGCGTGGCTTTATCTCTCTCCTTCCCAAGGTGGTTACCCTGTAATAGAGGCAGAAAGGACTGGGTTTGAGTTACCGACTCTGGTTTGATCCCGTGCTGGATGCTCTGCGGTGTTAGGGCAGGAACGCGGCTGGATGCCTGGTGTGGGGGAGAATGTGTGTCGTAGCAGTGGGCTCAAACCCAAAACCCCCTTCGAGGGTGTTTGAGTGCCTCTGCTGACCCTCAGAGGTTTGCACTCGGGGAACGCAGCTTGGGTGCTTTGCTTTCGTTTTCTTAGAGGCTTTGGTCAGCTTAGGAGGAAATTTCATACAATCACAGAGTGGTTTAGGTTGGAAGGGACCTTGAAGATCATCTTGTTCCAAC
>RSEF01000004.1:5232781-5248873 GCA_003993805.1 Himantopus leucocephalus | reverse complement strand
CCCTTTCCATGGCAGGAGATCTCCCCTTTCCATGGCAGGAGATTATTTGCTGCTGCTCCAGACGGCGCTTGGGGGTCATTCTCCTCTGCCCCAGTTCTGCAGGGAACCGAGGCCACGTGGCCGGTGGAGCCACCAACAGCGACCAGGGCCATCTCCGGCCATGCCATGCTGGCCACACGTGCCGAGAGCTCTGGGCTCTGCCGAGAGCAGGGTATGTTTTCTCCATGTGCAGGAGATAGGAGAAAATAAATAGCGGGCTTGAATCATGGCCAGGGAGGTTTAGGTTAGCCGTGAAGAAATGCTTTTGTGCAATAAGATCCCGAGTCGGTAGCTGGGATAGGCTGTGCAGTCTCCATCGAGGAAGGGTTTTTGAGCCCAGAGTGGGAGGGGACAGCTTGAAGTCGGACCTGCCGGGCCAGAGAAGGAGGCGTCAGGTATCTGAAGCTTTTTCCAGTCCTAATCTCTGCAGCTCCGGGGTTTTGTGAACCCCTCAGCCAGGTGACGTGCTTCTCTGTGGAGCGGGAGCCTGCACGATTAACGGGAGAGACTAACCCGAGCGGGCAGGCTGGAGAGCCTGGGCCGGCCGTGCCACCGCTCACAGCACCCAAAAAACAACCCTTAAAAAGGGGGAAAAAAAAACCCCAAACCCCAAAAAGCAGCCCAGGTGGTGATGCCTGCTGTAAATATAGCCCAGAGCACCTGGGGGAGGGCTGAGCTCGAATGGGTTGGAAATGCAAGGATGACTTGTGGGCTTGTTTCCTCCGTCATCCCCGAATTACGCTGTTCATCTTCTCCCCTGCTCTCCAACCACCCCGCTCCATGCGCTCCCACCGCCCCCCCCTCGCTTCACGTCGACAAGAAGATTATGTGAGTGTGGACGGAGAGTTAAACATCACGGCTGTAATTCGCACTGAAAAAGACCTGTGTGAGGCAGACAGTCCCATCCTGCCACCCAGCCTCCTCGGTGGCAGCCAGAAACGTCGGGACACCGATGCAGGCGCGGGACATAAGGCCACCCGGGGTGGGGAGGATGGGGACACGTCCCCAGGGATGCTGGGCTGTGGGAAGGGGTGTGGGTGAGCCGGCGTGGAGCCGGGATGCCAGCCCAGCTGCCAGCACCACTCCGGTGACCCACGCGGTGGCCACTGGGGAGATGCAGCCCAGGGACCCTCTTTGTGCCCCCGTGGTGGGGGGAGCGGGGAGGAGAGGAAGCCGTGGCCAGCTCTGGAGTGACGGTGACTGACGTTCGCTTGCCGGGAATCTGCTGGGGAATATTTTTACCCGCTGGGTGTGAGTGCGCTACTCGTCAGAGCCATCTGCCGCACAGTCGCTTTTGGGAGAGCTGGGAAACACAGGCATGAAAAATCCGTAAAAGTGAGTGGATTCCTGTGCCCTTCAAAGCTGTGTGTCCCCAAGTCTCCTCCCCGCGGTGTCCGGGGACAGAGCCGGGATGACTTCTTGTTCTGCTGGGGGAGAGACAAGCTCTCGCATTCCCTAAAATGGAGATGGTCTTGAGCTCGGCACAGCGAGCCCTGTGCGCTGCAAGCCGGTTCAGACACGGGAGGCTGAGAAAAACCCTTGCAGCAGCTTCTTTGCACACCCAGCCTGTTCCCCCTGCCCTTAGCCGGTTCCCCCCTGCCCTCTTAGCATCTTTCCATCGGTTTGCACTGCTTCGGGAAGCGAGCGCGGCATCTCGCATGCTGCCGCAGCAGAGCCCGGCCGGCGTCGACTCCCCCCCGCAGAAAGCGACGAGGAGCCCACCCACCCCTTACCCCGCAGCCGAGCTGAAGGTTTCTGTTCGCTGGACGGGGTGAAGGAGCCCTGGGATAAAAATAAGCGATAAAAATAAATGGAGACATCAGCCTGTGCCGAACCGCCGGATCTGCTTGCCCTAAAATATCAGGCCGTTGACATCCGAAACCCAGATTCAGAGCTTCATTTTGCAACAAGCAGAATCCCCCCCCCCCCCCCCCCCCCCCCCCCCCCCCCCCCCCCCCCCCCCCCCCCCCCCCCCCCCCCCCCCCCCCCCCCCCCCCCCCCCCCCCCCNGGTATTTGGGGTTTTATCAAAGGAGGCTGTTTCCACTTGTGCCTCCCTCCTTCTGGCCTGACTGCTCCGCCGCAGGAGAGCGAACGCGCCTGGTTCGGGTTTACAATGAGCCGTCTCCCGCTGATGAGCTGGAGCTGGGAAGACACGCCTGTCCAGTTCCCTTTCAACACTTTCTAACCTCCTTGTGGCCCAGGCTTTCCTGTCGGAGCGCAGGATTTAATCACCCTTAATGATAGCCAGCCCAAGGATTGCATTCAGCCAGGTTTTCCTCAAGGGCTACATCTGAAATCTTTATCCGAGTACAACCCCCCAGTAAACTCCCTGACAGATGACTCGGAAACACCGTGGGGCTGCGGCAGATCTCTGGTCAGGACCAGAATTCAATCGAACCGAAAGTTTAAGCCCTCGTCGGACCCCAGCGGGATTTTCGGATGTAATTGGTGCCGCTGCCGGGCTCGGGGTTCCTCTCTGCTGCCAGGATTTGTCGGTGCTAGAGGACTGCCCCGCTCCCGCCAACCTGATGTTAAAATCGATCCGGCGAATCCCGTGCAGGTGGGAATTACTTGCATTGATTTTTAGCCTAAGCCGGTACATCGCCGTCGTGGATGCGGTCGATAGCGGGAAGATTCATGCTGATTTAACCGCACCCCCGCGAAGGGTTGGTGCCAGTGCCTCTAGAGCGGAGTCAAAGTGGTTTTAATTAAACCGACATAACTTCGTTGTGCGGACGAAGGCTTGGGCAGGCGCAGCGTGGCCGGCGGTCTGTGCGGGAGAGGAGAGGCAGCACACCGGGGGAAGGCGAAGAGGAACAGCGGAGGAGCCGGGTCTCCTCTGGTTTCTCCTTCCCTACCCTTCCTTCTCGCCGAAAAGCTGGCAGGGCTGCAGTTTTTCCACTGAATGAGATGACGGAAATTTGAAATGCCAAGTTGTGCAAGGCCCGTGGCCTATGCTGGAAGAGGCTCGGCGCAGACACAACGCGGGTGACGTCACCTCGTCTCCGTCTCCTGCGGGTCTGCGCCGCAGCCGGCTCTGCCCAGCCCAGGGGTGCCCGCCCCGATGGTGGGGACGTTGAGCGTCCCCCTCAAATAGCAGAGGAGGCTCACAGCTGGTTTTGGGAGCGGGCAGAGCCGAAATGGCTCCGAAATCCCCACAGGCAGCACGGGCTCGGCTCTCTNACATTGAGCGTCCTCCTCAAATAGCAGAGGAGGCTCGCAGCTGGTTTTGGGAGCGGGCAGAGCCAAAATGGCTCCGAAATCCCCACAGGCAGCACGGGCTCGGCTCTCTGCGCAGGTAGGGGAGATGGGGACACCAGCCCCAGCAGCAGGGAGCATCCCGTGCCACCGGCGCAAGCCTCGGGGTATCTTTTAGGGCTGGAAAAGAAACGCTGAGTCTGGGGGCAGAAATGGGGAGAGAGGAGAGTTTTGGGGGAGGTGGGAAGTCAGAAGTTTTTTTGCCCCGAAAAACAACTTCAACGTCTTTTTGAAACTAAGCCGCGAGTTCTCCCTTCTGCTTTTCTCCATCTTATTGTCCTGGGAAAGGGAGAGAAGTGGGCAAGGGGATTTGCTCAAGCGGTTTGGGGTGAGGGGGCTGGGGAGGTTCTGCCAGATGTGAGAAAACACTGGAGAGGGGGAAAAACTCAGAGAAAAAATTCCTTTCTGAGAGAGGCTACTTTCCTGTTCCTTAAAAAAAAAAAAAAAAAGAAAAAAGAGTTTTTCTTGAAAAATTTCAGGCAGTTCCATTGTTTTGCTGCAGCCTTTGATTTAACTACTTGATCAAGTATTCGACAAAACCCTCCGTGTTTTTCAGGAGGTTTCTTAAATCCTGCCGAGGTATGGGATTATGAGAAACAACAAATGGCAAGCTGTCTCTAACCCCACAGACTTTCTCACTCTCGTTTTCTCTCTCACTTTGGAATAAAAAATGCAGTGCTCCCTGCTGAGTTCTCTTTAAAATTCACATTGTCTCTTCAAATAAAGGCTGGGAGGGTGAGGTAGTGCTTTGAAAGCCAGAACTCAGTCATACATTGCAGGGCCAGATCCTAGAGGATTACTCTCTCACAGGACACTTTATAACTTCATGAGAACTTCTGGCCTGGCTTGTCTCACCAGCTCGGCGTGAGCGGCCCCGGCGGACGGCAGGGTGGCTGAGACCCCTACCCCCCTTCCAGCAGGATGGCTGGATTTGCCCCCCTGGAGGCTTTTTAACCCACGATAAAGCAAACTCCAGCTTTGCCCCTAGGGATGGCTTGGCCCGTTTCCCATGGCACAGGCAGGGGATGCTCCCTGCATCCCCGCCGGAGGGACAGCCCCGCTGCAGCAGGAGCCTCTCCGTCGCAGCTGGCCCAGGCCGGGGCTGCGGTAGCACGGCTTTCCATTGCTTTTGGGGTAATTCCTCCACTGCAGCAGCCCGGGCTGCCCCAAGGCCGCGGTGAGCTGCCGGCGTCGCCGCTGGAAAGCTCAGAGCTGCACGAGCATCTTGTTCCCACAAGAAGTGCTTCACGGGGGCAGCGTGGCCGTGCTTTGCTGCCGGCACGCTCTTGCCAGGGAAATGAATAGAGGGTCTTTAGAGAGGGTCTTTTCCTCCCGAGCCGCCTGGCGTTCCGCCGACAAAAGCTTGAGAGCAAGGGGGTGAACCTGGCGACTTCCTCCGCTGCCGTTTCAGTCTGTCCTTCCCCAACGTGGCAACGAGAGAAATGAGTGTAAGAAAGGAGCAGAATGAAATGCAAACCGCTGCACATTTCTTTTTTTTCTTTGTTTAATTATTTTTTTTTAAAAATGATGCCGTTACACTGTCATGGGGCAAACCGCACCATGCCGAGACACAGCACCAGGCGCAGACACGGGGATGCCGCAGCAGGACGGAGCTGCCCGCGCAGCATCCGCACCCAGGGCACACGGACACCGAGACCTCACCGTGCCGGACAGGGAGCAGGGCTCGTTGAAGCAGACCCTTTGAATAACAGTGAAATTATGTTATTCTTGCAGTACTATTTCCCTGAGTTTCAGTAAATAGGAGCAAGCAGCGATTGTTGGGCTTAAACCCCTGGTTCTAGGGTTCAGCAGGGCTTGTTGAGGTTTAGGCATGTGCCTGCGTGCAGGGCCGGGGTGCGGAGGAGGGCGAGTGGCCGGAGCGTTTTGGTGTCTGTGGTCCTGAGGGCTCTGTCCTGCCAAACGCTTGGAAACAGTGAAAAAAAAAAACCCCGCGGGTTTGGACGAGTGGTTCACGCACATAGTTCGAACCTGCCACAGCGACGCTAAAACCCACCGGTGTAGCGAAGGCGCTAAACGCGGAGCGGCGCTGAGGCCGCCCACAGCCGCGGTGAGGGGCGGCCCCGGCCCCGGGGAACTGCTCCCTCCCTCCCTCCCTCCCCGGGGCGCTCCGGGACGCGGACGCCCGGCGGGAACTCCCCGCGCCCGGGGGACGCTCCGAGCGGGCTCCCGGGCTGGGACACCCCGAGCTGGGGCGGGGGGAACACACGACGACGACGACGACGACGACGGCGACGACGGGGACTCTCGGGGGCGGCGGGCCCGGCCGTGGGGAGAGAGGGCGGGCGGAGGGATGGGGGCGGTCTCCGCTCCGCCTCGTTGGGCGGGCGGATCGCGGCTCCTGATTTTCCCCGGGGGCTGCAGAGGCTTGTCCCGGCCCTGCGCGGTCCTGCTTGGCTGCCGCCCTCCCCTCCCCTCCCCGCCTCCCTCCTCCTCCTCCTCCTCCACCCCATGTGCTTCCTGCCGGGCCAAGTTTCCAGAGCGCCGCCGCACGCCGGGCCAGCGGAGCGGAGCCGCGGCGGAGCGGGGCGGACGGCAGCGGGCGCGGCTCCCGGTCGGCGCGGCGGGGCAGGCTCGGCGGAGGGCCGGCTCCGGCCTCCGGCCCCTCTGGCCCGGCCCCGGCGGCCCCTGCCCGCCCGCACCATGCCCCGGCGGCGCGGCTGCCTGCCGCCCTTCCTCTGCACGTTGGTCGCCCTCAGCCTGCCGCTGCTGCTGGCCGCCGAGCCCCGCGCCAAAAGTTGCTCCGAAGTGCGGAGGCTCTACGCCGCCAAAGGCTTCAGCCAGAGCGAAGCGCCCAGCCACGAGATCAGCGGTGAGTGAGTCGCCATCGCCGCCGCCCTTTGTGCGCGCTGTACCCCCGCACCGGATCCCCCCTCGCCGCACCGCCACCCGCCCGGCGCGCTGCCCGGACTCGGCTCCCGGGCTCTCCTCTGGGGGCTCCCGGGCTCTCCTCTGGGGCCTCCCCGGAGCGCGGATCGGGGGCGCCCCGGAGCTCGGCTCGGGGTTCCCGGGCTCCTGGCTGGGGGCGCCCCGGAGCGCGGCTGGGGGCTCCCGCCTCGGCTCCCCGGAGCTCGGCTGGGGACTCCTGTCTGGGGGCTCCCCGGAGCTCGGCTCGGGACACCTGGGCTCTTGGCTGGGGGCTCCTGGTTGGAAGCCCTTCGGATAGGGGCTCCCCGGAGCTCGGCTCGGGGCTCCCGGGCTCTCGTCTGGGGGCTCCCGCCTCGGCTCCCCGGAGCTCGGCTCGGGACTCTCGGCTGGGGGCTCCCCGGAGCTTCGGCTGCCCCCCCCCAGCCTCGGCTGGCCGTGCCCGGTGCGGGCGGCCCCGCGCCCGTTGCCGGCTCCGCTCCCCGGGGCGCGGCGGGGCGGACGCTGCCGCCCCTCGGGCCGCCTTCCCCCCACCTCCCCCCTCCTCCTCCTCCTCCTCCTCCGGGCCGCCCCAGGTGCCGCTCTCCCGGCGGGGGGGACGGAGAAATGGTACTTCTTCTTTTCTTTTCTTTTTTTTTTTTTTTNCCTCCCTCTCTTTCCTTCTTTCTTCCCTCCACCTTCGTCCCGAGGTACTCGCGCATCCCGGGGACGGGAGTGCTGGCAGCCGGCAGCGGTAGGAAATGGTAGCTAATGTGCTCACACCCAAAACATTTTATTCTTTTTTGTTTCATCCTTCATCTCCCTCCCAGGGCCGCTGCTTTTATTTCCCCTTCTGAATGACCTACTGGACCGCATTCTCCGCGGAACAAAGGAAGTGCCTTTTTAGCTGGAATCCTCGGAGACCACCAAGGACTCCGGCTCCCGCACTGCAATTCCGCACTACTTTCAACAATAACAAAAATGCATGACTGAATGGCTCAAAAATGTGGAGTGTTAGAGGCATTCATTTCGGTCTAGGACACTGTCACAACACAGACAGACCCCAAGTAAATACCTTTAGAGGACTGGGGTAGACGCTGGGGGTAATCTTTACCGTTGGTGTGCCCTCCAGATATGCATACATTATCCTTTTCACTGACAAAACTAAAATGATTTTGGTCGGTGGCGCTTTTATATTGTCAGACTAATGATATGCGTTTAGCCTACATCTGTTTGAATAAAATTGCGGGCCCGTTTGCTTCTCCAAGAAATATTTTAATGAGAACCGTCTGACTGGTTGCAGTTAAAATACTTTCTCCCCTTTCGCCCTCCCTGCTTCGTAAAAGGGGTCTCTAATAATTAGGCTCGGATTTGATTTGAGTCCTGCCCTTATCGGTGTAGGGTCAGGACGTGAGCCGGCGTCCTCGTGCGTCTGGTATTGGGAAGGTTTGACCTAGTCCTTATTTTATATATTGTTGTTGAAGATGACTTGGTGAGCTTTGGAGGATGTCAGGAGCAGGTCACGCCGACACCATTTGGGGCTCTGAAGCTGTTGTCGGTTTGACCCTGTGCTTTTGAAATGGGGGGGGTCAGAGAAATGCGATGGGCGAGGTAAGATTATCTGTCAAAAGAAGGACTTTCTGCAGTGACGCGCTGAAAATCTCGGCTGGGTTGTGTCGCTGTTCCAGGGGTGCGGGGAAAAGCAACAGGTCTTGCAAAGTTACATCGTAAACCTCGTCCCGCTCTGCGGGGTGTTTCGGAGAGGACGGTGGAAGTCTGTGTTGTGTACAGCTTTAAAGTGTGGTGCACTTAAAATTAAACCTGAAGTGGGGTGTTACACCTGGTGCGGTTTCACATTCCCCCTGCAAATTCGTGTGGTTTTGGTGTGTGTTGTGTTGAGAGGCTCCGGATCCCCTCTCTTGCCGCTCAGCGGGCGTACGCGGGTGATAACTGCTCATCCCACTGCTGGTTTTTAACTTTCTGCTTTCAACGGCTTCGTCCGCCGGTGCCTTTGCGGGGTCAGCCCGGGGAACCGGTGAGCTTGGGCGGGAAACGCCACCCTGATAACGCTGGAGGTCTGACACCGGGGCGGAAGGTCCTGCGGTGTGTATTGCGTCACGAAAAAATGAGTCACTTGCCAAAGCTTGGATTTCAGTTGGTGTTTGAGGCGATAGCGGTGTGTTTTCCCTCAGGTGGGAAGGTGAATCGGTAAAGCAAGTGGCCTGGGAGCCAGGCTGATGGGTGAGAAAGAGATAAACGCGTATGGGAAAGCGCTGTGTGTTTGGACGAGTATCCCATTGAGGGTGGTGGTGGTGGAAACTGGTGATTTGTGCTTGGTAGCACCTCTCTGCTCGCCAAACCGTGGTGGAGAGGAGGTTGGAGAGGGTTCAAGGGGCTGTGATGCCGATGGCGTAATGTAAGAAACGGTTGTTACTGGTGTGAACTCAAGTCCAAAGTCCATCAGGTTCTTCACTGAAGGTTTTGTACCGGTTTGCTGGATTGCGCTTTATTCTCCTGTTCTCTTACAGAATTGCTTTAGATCACAGTGCGCAGACAGAAGCTTCCTAACGCCTTTCCAAAAAGGTGTCCTAAAATCTGCAGCAAATCAGTTTCCGTAAGCGCAGTGAGTTCTTCACTGTCAAAGCGGGTGTTACCGATCCTCCGAAACACTGGCCTTGAATTGTCGTAGTGAAGCAGCCAGGCAGCGTGGGCAGATGTGCCCCGGCACCGGGCTGTGTGACGGCGAGTGGGACTTATCCTCACTGGGTGAGCACAGGAGTCACTTGAGGTTTAGCAGCATCTCACGGGGACTTTCCTGCTGCGTTTTATCTTTTTATGGAGCAGTAGGTGTGTGCAACTCCCTTTTCTTTCAAGATAGGGCCCATTCCAGCAATGGTTCGATCTGTATCATTGCTGTGTCAGTGCCATTAAATTGCTTGTCCATAATTACCTAGGAGTTCAATTTAATATTGGTTTAGACCAGGTTTAGGATGTAATTAGAACATGCATAAATGGCAGGTTCTATCTTGCTGAAGTACATAAGAAGTGCACAGCTGGTCAACTCATTGCTTGCTTGATAAGTGGTGTATAACGTGGTGTTTGTAGTGTGGAACATAAAGAAATTGTTTCCTTTTATGTTGACTTGGTGTTAGAGGTATAAAGACAGACTGCTGCTAGAAATGTGTATGGAAACACCTCGTGAGTCGTGGCCTTTTGGTACTGCCCTGTACCCGAGTGATGTTTAGTAGGTTCTGCACCGCTAGCCCTGGGATGTACGCGTTGCCGAGCACGTGGTGGTGGCAGGATGCAATCTTGCTGCTGTTGCTGGAGGGATCGGCGTTTGCGTAGAGCTAATGTAGACGGTTGCTTTGTGAAACTTGACTTTTGATAGGGTACAGATAGCAGGTGGTGTGGACGCATCTCGGGAAGGTCTCGGTCCTGTGGTCTGTAGCTGCTGGCTTTGTTCAAACGCTACCTGGAAAGTATCATTCCTTATCGAACCCACATGTCTCTGGGTGACGGAGCAAAACTCCCTGGAGTGACCACCCGCAGGGGTTGGTCTGGTGCGGCTGCAGAACGAAATGTGAAGGGAACTGGTGTCAGTGGTATCCGGAGACCCACAGTAGGTGGCTGTGATTTAAAAACAAAAAAACCCCCTAATGTTTCTTTCAAGAGGCTCCTTCTTGCCTTAGGCGCTAAACGGATGGAAATTCCTTCCCTTTTCCTTCGAAGTGGAAGAAATAGGTGTTTCTTTTCCTGGATTGAAAAGGGGGGGGGGGGGAAANAATAATAAGAAATCTTGCCTGTTGGTGGAAAGTCTTATCAGTTAACCTGCGAGTTTCCTGCAGAAGTGTAATAATGCCTTCCCTTGTTGTCACGGCTGTCCTGCGGCCGTGGTGGCCCTGAGGCAGGCTGGAGTGGGGGATGCCCTGTCGGGGGTGCATGGAGCGAGGCTGGATCCTGCCTGTGCTGGGAGCTGGGTGCGAGCCCTACTCCCTCCTCACTCTGAGCGAGGATGCTAGATGTTATCTTTGCCTCTAAACCGAATTAAGGGCATAGCTGCGTTTATTTGTCAGGAGCGATGGAGGGCGGTTCTTTCCCCGTGGCAGGGGAAATCGCTTGGCCCTTGGTTTTTGGGCTCATGGGGTTTTTGCCTAGAGTACCTTTGGCAGGGGTGCCCCCATGTCCTGCTGCTTGCTCGCCCCCCNTTTCCCCGTGGCAGGGGAAATCGCTTGGCCCTTGGTTTTTGGGCTCATGGGGTTTTTGCCTAGAGTACCTTTGGCAGGGGTGCCCCCATGTCCTGCTGCTCGCTCGCCCCCCCGGCGTGTTTATGGTTGTCGGCTGGGTGTCGGTGTGTCACCCTGGTGTGCCGCCATGCTCCATGAGGAAGGCTGCTTTACGTACAAAATTCAGCGAATGCTTTTTTTTTTTTTTCCCCACTCTTTCGCATGCTTCTCTTCCATGTGGCCTCTTCTAGTCGAGAAACGGTTTCTGGGTCTTGTCCAGGACTCGGTTACTCGTGTCGTCTGGCACCGCCGAGCCTGCTGCAGTGGGTTTGCACGGGACGGCTCCTTGGGCTCCTCGGGGTGTGAGAAGTACCGGGTAGTACCTGCTCCTCCTCGCCGTCTGTTTGATGGTGTTGTAGCTGTTGGCGATGCCCCCTGGCCAGTGAAGGCAGCGGTCCTTGGTGGGACGGGTGGCTTCTCCTGCCCCGCGCGCGTTAATGGAGCAATTGCCTGAGCACCCGTGGGTGGGGAGGTGACCGCTGGAGAACGTCCTCGCGGCAAACGCAAGTGCCGGCATGGAAAAGTAAATGAGAGAATCGCTTGAAGTATTTTTAGCTCCTTCTAATGTCATTTAGCAACTGGAAACAGCGGGAAGGGGGAGCTGGCAGCGGGCAAGTCGCCCGTGGGCCACCGGTGTGCACGCTAGTGGCTGGCGCTTGCGGCCGGGTGGCTCGGCGAGCGTCAGCGAGAGCCGGCGGCGGCCCCCGGGTTGACTCAGGGCTCTGTCCGCCGCTCGCTGGGGACTTTGCTTTCGCTCTGTACATGTGCAGCGCGGGGTTTTTGTTGGGCTGCGGCAGCGCGCCGCGTCCCAGCNCGCGCCGCATCCCAGCAGCCGGCAGCGTGAAGCATGTGGTTAGCAGCAACTGCTTGCCGTGGTCCGGGCTGAGTGGGAGTATCGTTTTCCTTGGCACACACTTCACAGAAAGTTCTGTTTTTTCTGCCAGAATAAGCAGTCATTACATTCCATACAATTCATAGTCAAATTATTATCTATTGTTAAAATTGCCTTAATTATCAGATGTTTCCTTAGACATGTAGCGGTTTTTTAAGAGGCTGAATAGGAGTGTGTACATTGTGCAGGAGGCCTGAGCTGCACAATGTTTTCAGTACTGTTTTGTAGTTTCAGGGAGATTTTCTGTGGCTTTCGTATGTCAACAGACTTTTTATTCTCGCTGAAATGGCAGCAGAGCGAGGCCGGCGCGGTGGCGAGGCGCTGGATTTGCCTCGGGTCTCTGCCTCTCCTCTCCGCCGCGGTGTTTATCCTCGATACCTGCGGTGCCAAGGGAAGTTGAGGCTGAAACATCGCCGCTGCGTGTGAGCAATAGGTGTGGGATGGTTGGGAAGGGGTAAGGTCCCGGTCAAGCGTCTTGGAGGCACAGGTAGCATCTGCCCAGCAGGGCTGGCACCTCTGTCAGGAGGTTGGAACCTCCGTCAGGAGTCTGGAAGGGTCCCAGGTTAGTCGGAGGGGTGATGTCCGTGGTCTTAGCCTGCTCCGCGCTGTTGGCCATTGGCTTGTGCAGAGTCCGCTGTCCCGGTTATGTACAATGGGGGTGCCAAGCTGGGCAGCGCCCCAGAGCCTGTGTGGGTGGAGAAGGGCTTCTCAAGAGGTGTCGGATGTGTGGTTTTCACCTCCCATCCCCTCCACATGTAGCCATTCCGTGGTGAGCACCCTCTGCTCATCGGGGGGACTCCTACGGACGTGCAACACGCCTGTCGAGTTGCAAGGGCTCAACCCTTCATATCTCTCTCCTGGTCTCCCCAAACCATGGGATGGAGCATCAGAATTGTCCTACCTGCTCCAAATCCTTGGCCTCCTCCCAGAAGAAGAGCGACCCTCTCGGACTGTTTCCTTGCTTTTGTTCTCCTTTTTTTTTTTTGGCCAAGGAAACTCTAGTTAGCCAAAGAGGTCAGGGTGTGCATCTCCTCCCCGGCGGCCGGGGCTGAGAGCGGGCTGCCAGCTCCCGTCTCCGGGGCAATAACCTCCTCGCATTCCTCACATTCCTCCTGCTTTCTCTTTCTTTTGAGATTATGAAGATAACTTCCTTCTCCCATTGCTAAGCGATGCAAAGGCCCGGGAAAACTCTTAAATTTCCCCCTTGCTCCCTAAATTACCTCCTATGCTCCGAGATACCCCGTAGCAAACCCTCCTGTGCCCTGGAAGGGGCAGTTTACAGGTCTCTGGGATTTGTGCATCTTGGGAAGAAAGCTGCTGCTTGTGTTATTCTTTTAATTGCCAAGCATTTTAATTAAAAGAGAATGACTTTGTTGTAGCCCATCTTACCTGCTTCCCATGTTGTTAAAGACTTTCCTTAGTGGTTCATGAAACTATTTTGCCTTTCTAGCAGAGATTTCGGGGCGCCTGTGTTTTTCTTTGCCCGTGCAGCCCCGTGGAGGCTGCGACTGGAGCGCCGTGTTTGTTCCGGGGGATTTTTCTTCTTGTTTACATCTTTCTGGTCCGGGAAGGATGCTCAGATAAAAGCAGCGTGTTGGGAAGAGGGGAGCTGGTGAGGATGCGTCAGAGGCTTTACATGTGTGGGGCTGGTGGCAGCCACGTGGGCTGTCATCGGGCTTTGCCCCCGTGATGATGTGGCTTTGCTGGTTTTCTTAGGATGGTGGATTTTTGTTTGCAAACAGGGCTGGCTGGTGCAGGCGTCTCTGCCGCGCTTCCCCACCAACGTGCGCCTTGTGGTCCGGCATGGCTGGTGTCCCTGTGGGGCCTGGGGAGGGATGGGACGGGGTGGGGTGGGGAAGGGCTGGTGGTCCCTAAGGGCATCACCCCACCGGCAGCGTGCGGTGCGTGGAATGATGGAGATGGCGCTTAAAAAGCATATGTGGGGGTACCTACCGGTGGGATTGGCCTTCCTTAAGGGCTGTCCGCTGTTGATTTTAAAGTGAAATGAGGATTTTCCCAATGTAAAGCATTGCCCGATTTCTCCTCCCACACCATAAAAGCACTCTTAGAAATACTTTTTTTTTTTTGTTCGTCTTTTAAGCTAAAAAAAAATAATAAATCTGTTCGTTTCCAGTCTTTCTACTCAGATTTTTCTGCGGTTTTATGCAATGGGTGGCTGATGGGCTCCGCTGCGCGTGCGTTCCCTGCGAGGGACTCCGCGCTCGGCTGGCTTTGGTGGAGGAAGGGACGTGGTCAGCAACGAGGAGCTGCCCTGAGCGAAGGATTTCAAAGGAGTTATTTCTCTTAATGTTTCCAATTTAGAAGTGGAGAATTGTCTGGGTTTTAAGCAAATTCAGATGGGGGCGAGCAATGATGAAATGTTTAAAATATGTTTCAACATTTTTGTGGGAATAGGAACTGTTCTTATCCGGGCTAGGCTGCAGCTTTTGGGAGGTGCAAATATGTGGCCCTTACACATTGTCAGCATTGTTGCTGCCTTTTTTTTTTTCTCCTTCTTTTTTTTTTTTTTTTTTTTTTTTTTTTTTTGTTATTTTTTTTTTTTTTTNNTTTTTTTTTTTTTTTTTTTAAATGCTCGTAGGAAATTGGCTTTGGTAATTGAGTTTCTACAGAACCACAACATCCAATAGCTGTTCCTTTCCAGGGGTCACACTTAGGTTAGTTTAAGTAATGTGCAGTCGGTTTAACCTCTTGTGGTTTGTAGTGCTATTCTAGAAATTACTGGTGATTTCGGGGTGTGTTAAGAGTAACGACTTCACAGGAAAACCCCAAATGTTAGGGTGTCTGGTTTTCAGAGAGCTCCGACCGCTCGCCCCGTGAAAACAGGGCACTTCGTGGTACGTCCCTCGAAGGGACCTGCTCCTGTGGGAAAAATACAGTTACAGCCTTTACGGCCCCTTGCCTTTCCTTTCAAAAGGAGCTGAAATAACCCTTGGTGAGTTGTTTACCTGCGTTGACTTAGAACATCCTCCTGCTTCCAGGCAGGCTGCGGAGCCGGTGCTGGGTGGCATCGGTCCCTGGGATGGAAGAGCAGCAGTGCCCAGGACCCCCAAATCCCGGGGCTTAGGGGATTTGCTGCCAGCGGAGGGTCAGCTTTAAGAAATTATGAGCCGGGGCTTTAGCTTGGTAGCATTGACAGTTTGGTATAAAAAGCGCTGTGTTGCAGGCTGCGATGACAGGGGGGTGATAAATCACCCTTGGCTGGTGCTACAGGTTCTAATAATGGTGTTTTTAAAAAGATTACATGGGTTTTAATACAAACTTTTTGCTTCTTTGTACTCTCCTCTTTTTAAAGAGCGGAGCCTGGTTTGATTCAGCATTCTTGGAACATAAAGATGGAGCCAGGATCTTTACTGGGCTGAAATACAGTTGGTTTTTTTTTTNGGAGTGTATTTCTGGCCCGCTGGCTGGCAGTGGCTCCTCCACAAGGCAGCTTGCTTGCTTGTTTGTTTGTTTTTAAAGGTAACTTTGCCCCCTGGATGATTAAAGAGCGAGCAGCTTCACCCAGCTCCGGTAGGCGCTATTAGAAAGAAATTTGTGATAGGGAGAGACTTTGCACGATAGCGATGAGGGGGGGGGAAAAATACCCTCCTGCACCCTGCCCGACTTTCCTTGACCTGCTCCCATGGGAGGGCATTTACGTGATCAAAGAAGCCAGCACAATTGTAAGCCTGATGGAAAATAATTCCCTTGCCAGGTACGCATGGGCACCCAGGTGGGCTTTACCTTTGCTCTGAGTAGTGTAGGGTGGATTTTTATTTTTTATTTTTTTTTGGGGCCAACCTTTGGGTTTCTAAAGCACGGTGGCCGGCAGTTTTTGGGGGAGCACGGGGTGCCCGGCAGGAGGAGGTGGTGAGGCACCGGTGCCAATGCCACCCTGCCTGGGCAGGGGCACCGGGAGCGGGCGGCTGGCGGAGACCCAGCGTGCGGATCAGGGGTCAGAGCGGTGCCACTGGTTTGGTTTGGACTTGGGGAAAACAAACAGGCTTCCTCCTGAGTTTTGGCTCGGTTCAGAGACGGAGCTGAGGGTGCCATAGGACCGTATGCTTTTCTTCTCCATGGGGGGAAAAATGGCTTTGATAGCGTCTGCTAATGATTCACCACTGTTTACATAATAATTGTGGTTAGCTTTCATTAGCTCTCATAATGAGATTGCTTTCTTCTAGTGCAATCGCTTGCCGGATGGGTTTTACACACTCCTGCTTCCCCGTTCCCCGAGCGCAGTGACGGGCTCGCGCTGAGGGCTTTAAACCTGTCCTGGCCTCTCTTCCCTGGCACCCAGCGCGGGAGAAGGCTCCCAGCCTGTCATTGCAGAGGAGAGGAGGCACAGCGGGGCTTTGATCACTGGGACAACTTCTGAAAGACCCAGGTGGTGGTGGAGCATCATAGCGCTTTGGAGCATCATAGCGCTTTGGAGCATCATAGCATCTTAGCGGAGTTGGGTTTAAATGCATTTTGGGTGATTTCTCAGTACGGTGCTTATCTTCTTACTAAAAACTCTCAGTTTTAGCTGTTTGCAAGGAAGGGAACCCACTGACCTGCTTCCACCGGGAGGAAGAAGCCAGGTCCTGAGGTCCTCTCTATCAGCATCACTAACCTGTGATGGTCGATGTGCATCACGGATAATNGGGAGGAAGAAGCCAGGTCCTGAGGTCCTCTCTATCAGCATCACTAACCTGTGATGGTCGATGTGCATCACGGATAATGTTTGTGTATACGAAGCTACTGGATTAACT
>RSEF01000004.1:5222669-5232681 GCA_003993805.1 Himantopus leucocephalus | reverse complement strand
TAGCTTATTCTAGTGTTGTGTGTCGTGGTTTCAGTGCAGCCCCACAGTTGACCCTGTGGAGCGGGATGAGTCCCCGCGGGGCAGTGGGTGCTGTGGGGAGGGTGGTGGGACTGCTTGCGGGGCTCTGCAGATGCCGCTTGCCTGTCCTGGGGGGATGCAACCCTCACCCCTTCGGCAGCACGTGACCCTTTCTTTAGAAATATGCCCCAAAGGATTTGCTGCTGTGGTGGGTTCGGGGCTTGGCTGCTGGAGGGAGGGCATGAGCAGAGGAGGAGGTGACCACCTTCTTTGCAAAACAGAATCCTTATATTTTTTTTTTTTGGAGGGGAGTTAGGCAAGGTGGCACTACATGGCTTCCAGTAATTATTGTGCGTTAACTGGGGCTGCTTGGAGAGCCCTGGCTTGGTGGGTAGAGGAGGCTGGAAGGGACGGGGCTCAGGGCTGTTTCTGCCCCGTTGGATCCAGCCCGCCAAAGGGACGCGGCAATCCCGGTGGCAGGCGCCCGGCTAGCAAAAACTCCCCATAACTCCGCTCTCCACTTTATTAAAGGCTCCTTTATACCACTTTTTGCCGTAACCCCCCTCCCCTCCCACAAGAACAGCCAGCCTTTTCAGCAGCCTGAAAAAACCCTCCCTTACCGGGAAGGCTGCGGCGCGGGGAGCAGCCTTGGCTGGCAACGGGGCTGCCGCTGCTCCAAACCAGCCCCCGAACCCCCTTTCCAAACACAGCGGGTGAGGATGCCCAGAGAGCCTGGCGCTGCCGAAACTGAGCAGCATCCTGCTTGCCAGCTCAATAGGAGACCAAAAAATAGTCGTGGCCAGTAAGGGTTAATTTCTAGGTATCAAAATATGCATAAAAGGTTAAAGGAGACTTCCTCCTCGTCAATGAATTACGGCTTTAAAATATTTGCATTCTTCTCCTGAAAGATTTAGGAATAATTATATAGCACTCGGGGGCAAGGCATTGCCAGATAAACTTAACAACTCTATAATTTGTACTCGAGGCAGGGTTTCCTGTAAACGATAGCTTTGTTTAATTTTTACAATACTGCTTCCAAATGTTTGCCGGGTATGAATCCCTGGCTAAACTGGACTTGTGAATCTGGAAGAGTATTTATTTGTTTGTTATTGCAGACAATAAAAGCTGCTGTATCAGGCTCAAACTTGGCATCCCCTTGACAACTTCTAGGCATCCTTCCCCAGGCGGGTTTGGGGGGGTAGGGGGTCAGCAGCTTTCTGATTTCTCCGTACAAAATCCCTGAGCTGCTCTAGGATCTCCTCCTTTCTCTTCTGGGGTTGGGAAAGGAACGCTGCCGTCGCAACGCACATACTTTATTTCCATTACTCAAAGCCGGAGTCATGCGTGGTTACAGCCAGAGACACTTCAGCAGCTCTGGGGATAACAAGATAGCTGACAGACTGGAATGCGGATTTATCAGGGGTAAAAACTGGCAAAATTCCTTATTTCTGATTCTTCTTTTTAAATAGGCCCTTCATGCTCCTGCTGCGTGAGCCCACCGGGAGTTTTAACCCCTTGTGTTCTCCCAGCTGGATGCGGGGATGCGCGCCGGGGCCGCCTGTCTGTCTTCTGGGATTAAATTGCGCAGTCCCACTTAGTTCCTAGGCAGTGTTTTTAATACTGCAAAGCTCTTCCAGAAAGGTTTTCAATGGGTTTTTATTTTAAAGCGCGGGCCTTTGCACCAGATGTGTGTGTCTGAGTGACCACAGAATGTAAATTTTACTGTGTGTTGCCTTTGGACTGGCAGTTTGGGAGGCTACCGGGCAGTTAACATTAGGAGGATTGTGCCGTGAAATCCGCTTCCTTGGGATTTGATTCATATTCATTTCTTTCAGAGCAAATCTCTTCATTGGCTTCAGTTACGTTTCGATTGGGAGATACTTTTCCTGTGCCTTTGTTGGCACCTGGAAATATTTATATTGCTGTGAGGAACAGGTCATCTTCGGCTCTATGGCTTTTCAGTAATATAAGTATTTTAATATTCGGAGACATTAAGTAGTTTTTTTGGGGGGAACAAGTTACGGCAGAAGCAGCACACTTGGAAATTAAATAGATTAAGTGAAATCCCTCAATTACAGGAGCGAAGTTCAGAGGACAAGTCAAACTGTTGAGTAAAAAGAGTTTCGAGTTAAAATTTAACCTTTCCCTAATCTTCCGTGAGCAGTTCGTGGTGCGGCCAGACCTGGCCGGTGCCAGCCCCGCGCGGGAACCCGGGGACGGGGCTCTGACGTGGCCGTCTGTGGGGTGGGCGGATTTTGGAGCTGGTGGTTGTGCCTGTGGTCGTGCGTCTCGACCGGCGGAGAATGAAGAGAATTTCACTTTTTATTGGAACAGGAAAGGATTGCTCAACGGTTGCAAAACACTTTGTTTTCGGGGGAGGGGGGAAAGGTCATTGTTTGAAAATAGCACGTAGGGGGCTGTCCCTAAGCCTGCAGCAGTCTGGAAAATGTTCTTCTTACCTGGGGGGCTTGGGTGAAGCTTCAAGGCTTCAGTGTTAGCTTGGACTTTTGTCCCAGCGTGTCCAGGCTGGAAAAGCTACACTTCTCCCATCCCTGCCTCTCCCTTTGGTGATGAAGGATGGGAAACTTTTCTTTTTTTTTTTAAAAAAAAAAAANTTTTTTTTTTTTAAAAAAAAGGGAATAGAGTTTAAAATAAGGAAAATATTGACTGGTGGGCAGAAAAGCTGATAGCTGGCTGCACTCGAAGTACCCGAAAACCTGGTAGTGGTCAGCACTTGGGCTCTCAGGGGAGAGTTGCTGGCTCCTGGTTCTCCCCTCTGTGCCCATTTTGCCCTGTCCCCGTGTTTGTCCCATTGGCTGTGCCCCCAGGGCACGTGGATTTGAACCAGCATGGCCCCTAGCTGCTTTGCTGCGAGTGCTTCTCTGCCTGTTTTATCCTGGTGCCTCCGCAGGACAGGTTCGCCCCCGGAGCGGGCAGTGGCTGCGCTCGCAGCCTGGATCCCGTGGGGCTGCGGTCACCCGCTGGAGACACCCAGCCCAGGCGGGAACGGCACCGAGGGCAGCCCTCGTCCCGGCCCTGCCAGCATCGCTCCCCGTGGCTGAATGCCTCCCTCCCTGCTGCGGGGACTGCTCGTCTCTCCTCCGGGCTTTTTTTAGCCGTAAACTTTTTATAGAGTGTTTTTGCTGGTGGAGGGTGCCGGGGGCCGGCGCAGCAGCGGCTGCGGGGAAGGCGGGAGCCCGTCTCCCTGCTTGGGAAGGACTAACACAACTGGTAAATGCATCCCATCCTTCTAATGAACCGTCCCTTCCCTGGGGCTCACGCTGAGTGGGGGGGGGGGAGGCTGTTTACGTTCCCGCCAGTGGATTTTGGATGGTACCGCCTGGGAGGTGGATGGCAAAGGTCCTGTTTGCACTCGCTCATCCCCCCCCTGCCTTGCTCAGGGCCATGCTTAAAAAGGCAAAATAAACCCCTTGATACCTGCCAGCGAAAGCCTTGATGGCATTGTCCCCTGGTATGATAAGGTGCTTTCAGCCGGGCGTGTTGTTTTTCCACCCCACTGAAGCTGTTTGCACAAGCGCAGCTGCTGCGCATGAGAGGAGATCAAAATTTGGGTCCGCCGGTGGAAAAATCTCAGTGATGCCCAGGGCTGAAGTCTCCCAAACTTGCTCTTTCCAAAATACCTAAGGAAACGTGACCCTGCGTTGGCAGCGTGAGCCCACCCAATGTGTGGGATGGGCAAAGCCACCTCAGATGTGGGGAAGGAGAGGCGCCATGTTCCTGTGCGGAGCAGCGCCGAGAAGGCACATGTCCGTGAAATGTGTTTGGAAAGGGGTTTAGGAAACAAAAAGATGGTTTTGTCTTAAAAGGCTGAAGTTGCCTCCCGTACGGTTGTCCTGTGCGACCGCGTCGTTCATATGGGACGCTGCTGGCCCTTCTGGGAGGGTTTTGCTCAAACCTACTTGGTGGCGCAGAAGCTGGCTTGCAAGTTGTTGAAAAGATGTTGAGATTTATCTATGCTAATGGGAGGAGGAGGAGGAGTGCCCATGGGAACCTGCCGGCAGATAAGGCTGGTGTTCAGGCAAGAGGGGTAGATAGGGTATCCTGAAGCGGGGGGAGAAGGAGGAATTTTTAATTTTGTGATACCTTTATCTTAATCCTTTCTCCCCTCTCTCCCACCCCCCTTCTCGCCTCTCCCAGGGTGGGTTAAGCTGTTCAGCCTCGCTTTTTCCACAGATGCTGGCAGGCTGCTGGTCCCGGGCCCCGGGAATAACACTGGGAGTCTGTTCCAGCGGCGGGATGGCTTTTCGGAGGTCAGGCGCGTTTTGCTGGCTGAGCACAGTGCGCTGCTTGTGTGAGCCGGGTGGCTTCTGCGGCAGACTCCCGGGGCTGTTAAAAAAGTAACGTTTGGTGAGAGTAGCAAGCAAAAGCTTAAAAACACTTTTTTATTTTATTTTTTTTTTTTCCCCAGGTAAAAATCTTCTTTACAAACTCCGCTGCGGTCTTAGCTCTGAGGTGGTTTGTTTAAGGGGAGATAAACCCTATGGCAGGGGGGTTGGAACTTGATGATCTTCAAGGTCCCTTCCACCCTAAACCATTCTACAATAAAGCTGAGATGTGGGAGGTGTAGGGGATGGTTCAGACTGTCCCCGGTGCTGGGGGGTTGCGCTCCCATTCCAGCGGCCCTTCTCCCAATAAATGTCCCCGGGTGAGGTGGTGGTGGCACCGGCCTCTGCCACGGTGGCATCTCCCGGTGGACGTCCTGCCTGCTGTGCCGGGGGTAAGGCAGAGCTGGGGTTGGTGCCTCCTGCTTCTCTGTGGCTTGGAGGGGGTCTGCACCCCTTTTCTTTTTTCAGGGGGGGCTAAACCCGGGGCTGTACTGTTGGCTGCAGGGGAAGATTTCCACCGGCATCTTCTCCCTTCCCTCCCTGGCTCGTAGCTGTGCACACTGGGCCGGTTTCGGGGGCCTTTCACGTGTCTTGGGGAGAGTCTCACCTTGGGTTTTTTGGCACTGGACCTCCCCCTGTCTCCTGTTGTGCCAGCGAGTTGCCTTCCTCCGTGCGACGCTTCAGGCTCAGCCCTGTGCGTTTTTGGAGATTTGTCTTATTTACACAAACAGTTCTCAGAAAGTTCAGCTGAAAAGCAGCTTTTCTTCCTGGGAACAGCCAGGAACCACCAGTGTGTGATCTTTGTGTATAAAGTTGCCTTTCTCTGCTTATAAACAGTGGCCCTGGGATGGATGTGCGGTGGACCTGTTTGGATTTAAATCTGACCCACCTCTTTGTTTTCGGTGCTGGCGTCCCCTTTGAGCAATGTGTTCTTTCCTTGCCTTTTGCAATAACATGTGCCGTGAGTTTTTTAACCTTTGAAATTGGAAAGTCGTGTCGAATCGCGGTGTCCCGCTGCAGAGAACAGTGTGTGATTTTTATTTTTTTTTAAACTGTCTATTATTTCCCCTCCTGCACGATATCCTAGATGCAGATCGCTCGTTAATTTCCCGTGCAGCCTTTCTTCTGATGGCCAGGCAAGCCAGGACCTGATAGCCCCAGAGAGTCCATCGTGTGTCTCCGTAGCCCCTGGTAGCTCTGGGAGGGGTGAGCTGGGAAGCACACCCGCGTGCCTTGGTCCTCCAGCGGCTGTGGAAGAGTTGCTGCGAGATGGAGCTCTGCTGACCATCCCTCCCAGAACCCTTCTTCGTCTGGGCTGGTTTCCGCAACCCTGGTTTGCATCAGATTGACACGAGTTAATTATTTCTGAAACCCCTCTAACTGGCGCCTCTTTCTGGTCCAGCTGGAATTGGGGAATTGTTTCGACAGTCACGAGCAGAGGGGAAACGTGGGGCAGAGCTGCATCACCCGTGGAAGGCAGGCTAGAGCGCAGGGCTGGCAGCATCACAGGGGTCACCAATGGAGGAATACTTCACGTGCTTTTTTTTTGGGCAGGGCTGAAAAATGCAGCGTGCCACAAACTTGCTGCTTTACTGGGTGTTCGTAGTGTGCAGCTGTGCAGTGAGACGTGGTGCGGGTTCGTCAAAATCGAGTTGTGGCTGGAATGCCCTGGAGAAGCATCTCTGGGTCGATGGCAGTGGTTCCTCCAGACTCCTATTCTGGAAAGCTGCTCTGCAGTGGGAGGTTCCCGGCTGAAATATTGGGCACCAAACTGGGACAGGCTGTAGGTCTGGCTTGCCGTGGAAAGGACTTTGCCTGTGTCCAGGCTGAGGTGGTCATCCTGCACTGGGCTAAGCTGGGAGAACCACTGGGAGCTGCAGCCGTAGAGCAGCACAAGTGCTCTGCCTTCCCTTTGATGTCCAAACCCTCTCCGTGCTGCTACGAAATGATCGTGTGGAAAACTTGTGGACCAGTTCTTGGACTGAGTTGTATTTTCTAAGCAAATGAGACTTTTTGGTCTTGGGTGGGGGGAGGAAGGGAGTAACCGCTCCACTGCCTTGCAGCCCCCCTGCCCCTTGGGGAGCAGGTGGTTGGGAGACGGTGAGGGTTTGTGGCGGAGGAGATGGTGTGGTCAGCAGGAGCGGCGTAGGGCTGAGCGGGGCGGTGGGTAGCGTACCTCCCTCGAGCTGTGAGCCCTCGAAAAATTAATTTCCAGGGAGGGCACAGCCCCCCGCGTTGGCATCTTCAGACCACTGCCTGTGCGTGGGCTTCCATGGACCCTTCCAGTTGCCCGCAGACCACAAACGAATATGAAATACTTCATAAGAGCCAAACTGGCTTGGGGGAGAAAAAAAAACCCCAAACAACCACGGATGCAAAATGCATTTGAAAATCTGGCCTTTTTCCAGAGTCTCTTAACTTAAGAATTTAGAGCAGGTTATCTGCGCCGTTACCGTGCTTGGCAAGCTCGGCAGGCAGGGGAAGGGCTTATTAACGTGGGTTTTGACATGGATAAATGCGGTTGTGAAGTGCTATTGACACATGGAAATGTTGGTGGACGCTTAGAGAAGAATCAGCTGCTTTGTGATAGCTCTGGGCCTGTTCCTTCGTTTGAATATCTTTACAAAACCCGTTGTAGCAAAGCACATTGTATAAAGAGGATGCATATTTCTGTGGCTTAAAAAGAGGAAAGAAAAAAAAAAAGCAAACCCCGAAACACACGCACACCCCCCTCCTTAGTAAGTTTTGCGCACATCGGAAACAAAGGCATCAGCATTTGCTTGTCAGAGCTAATAAAGTTTGCTTGGATCTTAATTTTTCTGCTTGATTTCACAAAGTAATTGAAACTTCCTTTTTGCTGCAAGCTCTCTTTTTTTTTTTCCTTTCTTTTTTTTTAAAAATATTCTTAAAAGAACATCTTTTGGTCAGTGAGTTGATGGAATTTTGCTCCGAAGGCAGGCGCGGTTCGAGCGCGCCGAACGAGTGGTCAGTCAAAGCTTATGGGACAAATTACTTGTGTCTGCAAGTCATACCTCCCGGTTGAAAGCCACCTAGACCAAATAAACCTTGAACTAGAGGTTTTATAGGAGCTTTTGAGCGTGTAGGCGAAGCTTTTGTAATCGCAGTGATCTGATAAAACCTTAAAAACCAGGGTTCCCATAAAGAAAATAGTAATTCCACTTTGAGGTGATAAAACCCACATCTGGTAAGCTTTGCTTGCTACCTCCTGATGACCTGTGAAACAGCAAATAGTCCCCGCGCCGGAGGAGAGGATGCCAAACTGCCGGTGCCGTACTCTTGTTGTGGAGGGGACGCACCAAAAAAAGTTCATTTGAGAGCAAAACTGTTGGCTTTTGAAGAAGGAGCATCCTCCGGCTCCCATTTGCAGTTGCATGACTCTGGTGTCTCGCTGCCCGCCTCCCGGCCGGCGCGGCGTGGGGAGTTTTAGAGGTTAGGGGTAAGGAGGGGGCCCGGGTAATTAAAAGCAAACAAACAGCGAAGACAAAAAAAGAAACATAAAACAGCAAACCCAAAGCCACAAATAGAAAACAGACCTTCCAGATTGATTAGTTCAAATTTTGTTTATTTGAAGTCCCGAAAGTTCGCCTCGTCGCTCTTTTGGGGTGTCTCTCCAATTGGGCAATATGTTAACCATGTGTTTTCAGACCAGCTTTTCACAAGAAAGACCCTGGTTTTTGGTGTGTTGGTGTTGCCTTAAACTTTAGATCGAAGGGAGGGTGGCAGGCTCCGAAGCCGAATTGTAGTCTTGACGTGCAGGTGTTGCTCTTGACAGAATTACGCTCTGCAAAGCTTTTGTTCGGGGTGGTTTTCTTTGGAGGATTTTCCTTGGCCCTGTTAAAGAGTAGCGAGTGTTTCACAGAACTGCAAAGACATTTACCGTTCACTTTTTTTTTTTTTACCGATGTCACTGATGGAAACGGGTTTAGGAATAACGATGCACTCACTGGCTTTGGGAAACAGTGGAAACCTGGTAAAGTCTGGGTTTATTTTTGGTTTTCCGGGTGTTTTTTGGACCGGACGGTGCTTCCCACCTTCAGTACCAGATCAATAGAGCAGCTGTAATATATATTTTTATCACAGATTTGGCTGAAGCACCCCCAAGCCCCCAGACAGGGGAATTACAGCCCCTATTAACTGCTGGCTATTAATGAGTTGGGTCTAAATGCCTTGATTGTGCCTGAGATTTCAAAGTTGAATCCTTTGCATGTTATTAGTGTGGCAAGAATGCCTCCCAAGGACAAGCTGTAACTTCTCGGTGCTGTGGCCGTGCCACCCCAGGAAGGAATAAGTACATTTTGGGTCATGCTGATACCATCTCCTGCCTCCACGCTATCAAAGCGGGTGGAAGCTCCCCACCGCGCCGGCAGCCCGGCTCTGATGTTCTCTCACATCCAGGCGTGTTGTTTATCTTTAACCAAAGCCTTGGATAAACTTCCAAAATAAATGAATGTAGTAGTCCGACTCGGTCTGCTGTGGCGGAGGTTTTTTGGAGTGACTCAAACGTTATAAATATGAAAGTAGCTAGACTTCAAACGCCTCTTTTGGACAAAGTTTTCATAGTTGTCTCCTAAAGCAGTAAAGGGCAATGTTTCCTTAAAGAAAATATATATATTTTTTTTTTTTTTCCCTATTTCTTCCCCTCCCTCTTTCTCTTTTCATCTTTGTTCACGTCTTGCCTTCCTGATTAAGAACTAATCAGTGAAGATAGATTAGTCCGGGAGCGGTGCAGCCCTTGGGAGCGGTGCAGCTCTGGCAGGTCAGGAGCCGGGAGGCACCACGGGGTCACCGTCACCACCGCGGAGGCCGGCTGAGGCGCGCTCCAGTGCGCGGAGGAATGCGGTAACAGGATTTAAAGGAAACGTACAGAACTAACGAGGATTAAGGCTAATTGTCTGCCCCGTTCCTGCAAGGGGCGGCAGGATGTGGCCAGGCGGGGAGCGACCCTGGTCCACAAGGGGAGAACGCGGTGGTTTGGGGCTATTTGTGGAGGACTTGGGTAGGTTGGGTTGATTTAGTCACTGGATGGAGAAATGGAAAATAGTGGATTGGAAAGGAAAAAAAAAAAAAAGAAGAAGAAAAAAAGGTTGAGTTCTTCTTTAAAGACTTTCAAGGCTGTTGGAGCAAATATCTCTGCAGTTGGTGGGAAACATCCTACAAACGAATGATTCTCGCCATACCTGGGCTGTGTTTTTGCTGGTGCGACTGTCACTTTGTGCAGGGACCTGACGTCCCCCATCTGCTGAACGCTGGTCCTGGGGCTGGGCTCGGCCTGGAAGGGGGCCTCTTACTGAAGGACTTTGCCTGTGAGTTTGGTTTGAGGAGTGGCGTGATGCTGTCAGAGGGGTTTTGTGGACCTTGCCTCCCCTTGCAGGTCAGGCTGGTTACGTGGGTCCTGCAGAAAGGCCATGGACATCCCTAGGCTTGAGTAAGGGGGCATTTGGGGAGTGAAGGACCTCAGGGTTGGTCCTCAGCGAGCCAGAGTGGTGTGAAACACTGGCTGGAGCCGACCATCCATTGAGTGGGACCTGAGGGAGCTGGGCAGCCAGACCGAAAGAGTTATCACCTTGTATTTCTGTGCTCTGGGGAATCATAGAATTGTTTTGGTTGGAAGAAACCTTTAAGATCAT
>RSEF01000004.1:5205027-5221669 GCA_003993805.1 Himantopus leucocephalus | reverse complement strand
GGGTGGGACTGGGTGAGCTTTCAGCCCTGACCATTCTGGGATTCTGTGACCTGGGTTTGGGTATATGCGGTGTTCTCTCTCTCTTTCTTTTGATGCTTTTTGGATTTGAAATCCCCGTAAGAATTGTAAATGTTTTGAGGAGGGAAGGAGGGAAAGCTGACTCTGGTTGCGTGACGGTGGCCTTTAGGATGGGAAATGATTTGGAAATGGGGTATGCCATTTTGTGTCTGATGGTGATAGATATAGGGAGGAGGTTGCACAAAGCACTACCCTTGGAAGTGTGCTGTTGAAATAGTGGTTGGGGCTGGAAATAGCGCTGTGTGCTCAGAGCGTCGCGGGAGGTACAGCTCCAAGCGTCCCAACCCAGTTTGACCCGCTCCCACCAGGAGGGTACCAGCAGCACTGCATCACTTGCAGGGTGTGAGCTTAGAAATTCCAACTCTGCTGCCCTTCATGGACACATCGTCTCCGTTAGCAGGACCTCAGTGCTGGTTCCCATCTCTTCCTTCCTGGCACACCACCGTCTCCGCAGGAGGATTCTCCCCAGTGAAATAAAACCACAAGTCCCACAGCAGCACCGCTTTAAAGCCAAGCGGGGAGGACTTGACCACCCAGTAGAAAAGGAATACTCTAAATCCATCACCTCAAAATTCTTTTGCTGCTGATTCCAGGCAAAAAGCAGACTTCCGTGCAGTGTGCCTGTGTGACAGCCTGGGAGGAGGCAGTAGGGTCGCTTTTTATCCTCCCTTTGGTGTTTGTGCCTTGCAGGGCAGGGACTGTTGTGGCTGTGGGATGTGCAGTTGTGCCGATAGTCCCTATGGATCACGGCAGCACCGTTGCAGACAGCCGAGGGCTCGCAGGCCATTCCCGGCGAAGCTGAGCATCCCCAGCTCCCTTTGTCACCCAGAAAACAGGGCAGGTTTTTCTACTGTGGGTAGAATGAAAGGCGATGGGATTGGGTGGAGGGTTGGGTAGCCTTGTCTGTCTTGATGGCTCTGCCGGAGTCGATCACAAGCTCACGCTTTTCTTTCTTCTTCTCGGCCCTTGTTAACGCGGGGCCGGAGCTGCGGAGCTGTGCTCAGGGGTGATGCTAGTGTTTCTTGTCATCTTTGTTGGGGGTTTGTAAAGCCTCGGTAGCATGTCAATTATATATGATGGGTGGAAGCCTAATATTCTGGGATAATTAGAAGGCAAGTCTAGTGTGAAATCGGATTAGAGCCCGGCATTACAGTCCGGGATTCCTTTGGTAGTTGGTTCAGAGGAAGTCATCAAACTCTTAAGGATGCCACGAGCTGATGTGTGTTGGAAGGAAGGGGCAGAGCGGGAGGCTGAAATGCTCCCCCAGCGTTGTTCGCCTCCCGCTCCTCCTCCAGCCCGCCTTACCCCAGCCCGTGTTCTCAGATGGAAGCAAAGTCCAATAGTAACATCTCAGCCCAAAGCAGTTTATGGTCTTATTTACCGAGCTGCAATGAAGGGCTACACTGTGTACAGAAGTGCTTTAAAGAAATAACTCTCCTAGTGAACCACTCCTGAAAGTTCAGCTGGTTTTGCAGCTAGATACGCTTAAAGTATGAACTTGGTGAAAGTGAGGAGAAGCAGGCTGGGAAGGCATGTTAGCCATCCAGAAACAACATTTTGAAAAGGTCTTGGAAAATTGTTCGGTGGAGGGAACTGCTTTTCAAGATCACAGAGCCCCCGAGTTTGCGCTGCGCACTTACTCATTCGATGAAAACTTGTTTTTCCGACACATTGCAAAATAGTTACTCGGTTCGGAAGAAACTCCGTGTGCCTGGAGTCTGCTAAATGCGGCGCTTCTGTAATGGCTTAAATCATAAGTTTGCAAGATTACCTTTCTGAGCGCATTTCCTTGGATGTACAGATGGTAACATCGTGTACCGTTGCATTTCTATCTTTAAACCGCCACCTCCGTTCCCCAGAGGTGTGCCGTTACCTAGCCAAGGAGCAAGCTTCTCTTGTAATTCCGGTCCGTCGTTCTCTCTCTTTATATGACGTGTATTCCCGTGTAATAGAAAACAGAGGAAAAAGTCTTGCTGCGACAGGCCATGGGAAAGATCTGCCGCAAATCCATGACAAGTTGCCGCGATGGTGTGCATATGCGGGAGGTGTTTGGAGTCGTTCTCTGCTACTTAAAGCTCTCTTTGCCGTGCAGCCCCCGAACGTGAGGATTGCGCGCCTTGCCAAACAATTCAATAAGAAGCCGAACTTGAAAGGCAGCTGGGGCAGAGTTGTATTTTTTTGCTGTGCTCACATGGTGATAAATTACAAAAGCTGCCGAGTCTTTAACACTGAACAGTAGATGAAGAGTTGCCTTCTATGGGCATTGTTTGATGAGTTTTAACTTGGGGAAATAATTATTGCCGAATGTGTCCTTGACAGTGAGCGCACGCCATGAGTGTTCTTTACATAATATACATAAGCATTAGATCTCTCTTTAAGTGGGCCTTAATACTCGTGCTTTTCTCTCCTTTTCCTTCAAGGAGTTCACTGCCAGTTGGAGAAGTGAAGAGCGTTGTCTTGACCCTAGGTCGGTGTTTTCTGTGTCTGTAACTGGTCTGTGCTCACGTGGACCGCTGGCAGCGGCTGCTCTCCAGGCTTCAGCGTTTGCTCTCCCCTGCCTGCTGTCGTGTTTTGAAGCCGTTTCTGATGCTGCCATGCTTTGAGGGGTCTGTCCTGGAGGCATAAGCAGTTCCCAGCACCGTAGCCGCTCACCGAAGAGGTGGGCGATGGATCTGTCACCCGGGCAGGCGATGGGACGGTGGCATGTTGCGTTGCTCTCCCTGCAGGCTCAGGTGTGGGATGAGTCCTGTGGATGGATGCTGAACACATCACTGGCTGATTTAAAATGAAGGGTAGACATGAGATTTCTCGCAAACGGTGTCGGTGCCTCTTGCTTTGCTCAAGCGAGGATGGATTTTCAGGGATGCAGAGGTGCTAAGGACAACCCTCCCTGTGAGGAAAACTGGGGCCCCAGTGTCTTCCAGTGACTTTCCATTGGTATCTCCTACTGTGGCGTAAGGAAACTGTAAGAAAAGCAGCCTGCAGCCCTAAACTTTATTTTTATTTTTAACAGTGGGTGACACAGTGCATCCTCCTATGATTAGCACCGAGTAGCCAGAGCTCCTCGGCTCCAGACAGAGCTAATTCTTGATTGCGAGCCAAGACCACATAGTGCTGACATGACTGAGAAATATCTTCCATAATTAGATTGCTTGGTCATTCATTTTTGAACGTCTGAGTTGCATTTTGGAGCATAATTTCTTAACGATTGACCAGAAGGGATCTGTGCAAGCTTGATTTGCTGTCAGGGGTGTTCTCCTTGCTCGGCTTTGCATGTGTGTCCCAGGGAGGTGCAAGTCTGCACCAAGGGGGATCACAGAAAATTCAGCTTAATAGTATAAATAGATGTAAAACTGTTACTTGTATTTGTGAAATATGTTGGGCTTTTATTTTATTATCGTAAATAAATTGGAGTCATTGTTAAAAACCACTGTTTTAAGGATCCCAGGGCATTTGCGACAACTTCAGAAGTGTCTGCAAAGTGTAACTAGGAATAGAAATCCCATATCAGTAGGTTTGCATTTGCCAAATAGGGTAGAGGTTTACCCCTCCAGCACAAAAGAATGGGAAGTATGTAAGTCGTAACCACCAAAGGCCGGCATGCGTTGTGGAAATGGGGCTGAAACCATGAAGTGCATTTCAGGTAAAATATTTCCAATGTACTCCCCTCCATAAGAAAATTAGGAAAAAAAAACGAAACAAAACCCTGTTTCAAGATTTCAGAAATTAAATTCTTTTGACACTGCGAAACTAGCTGTCCCGCTAGCTGTAACTATTGCTTGGCTGCTGTTTATGTGTTTCCCGTCGTGTCAAAGAGTCTTAGTCCTGTATCGGAGCTGGAGCAAAGAGATTCAAATGGAAATAAAGTGGTGGTGTTTGGGCACTTACTTTCTTTTTTTTTTTTTTTTTTTTTTTTTTAATTGCTGCAGTGGAAGNGGGCAGGCACATAGAGGAGTCCCCAGGTGTGCTCTGGGATGGATTTGGTGGGCAGGATCCCAAAATCCTGGGTGTGCATCTTCCTCTGTTTTAAATGACTTATCAAGCTGAACGGAGCTGCACGCCTTAATGCCGTGTGTTTGCTGCTGCTGGTGCTCCTCTGAGACGGAAAGAAATAGGGTCCATGGAAAAAAAAAAAATACATCTGTAAGGAGATAGCGAGCTTTTTCTGTGTTTTCTGAAGGCTGTGCCTAAGCGGTGCTGCTTCCCGTAACAGACTTTGAGCTTTCCATAATTCAAGAGCAACGGACGGTCTTGTGCAATAAATTAACTGTGGCAGAATTATCTGTCGGTCAAGGCCTCCCTGTAATGCCGGGGAAAACAAACAAACCTTGTAGCGCAAAAGGAACATAGATTTAGGAGAAGAGGTTCTTAGGAATTATATATATATAGAGAGATACAAATATTTTTTATATCTTATTTTAGAATGGTCCTTAAGTGTCTGGAAGGAGAGATACTGAGGTTTCTGGGCTAGAAAGTCATGCAAAGTGATGGAAAAGTTCAATACCTGGGTGAATGACGTTGTTACGAGATCTTGCACGAGGCAGGCAGAGAAGCAACCGCTCGTGTTACCCACAGGCAGGCGTTGTTTTGCACCATGCAAAAACTGCTCATGCTTCCCTAAGCCCACTTGGGATGCACTGGCAGGTAGGACGGCTCTTCGGTAAGCACGTGGTTGCGGAGAGGTGGTTAGCTGTGCAGGGGGCTGGCAAGTCCTTTGCTGCTCTCGCCGTGAGTCTCTGAACCTCGGTGGTGGTTGGAGGTTGTTGGTGGCTTCCAGGGTAGGGAAGAGCCTTCGCTTCTCCATCTGCTTCCTCGGGATGAAGGGTAAGGTTTGGCAGCGGGGTGTGAAACAGGAGGGAAGGCAGCAGCTTACATGTAGGCTGCGTCTTTTAAAATACCATCTGACTTGGAAGGATGAGTTTCTCATCCGAACTGCTTGTTTTGATCGTATCTTCAGCTTTGACAAAGATCTGCACAATTTGCCCAAGTTTGAAGCGGTTTAGCATCAGCCCACCTGCCTGTGATGGTGCGGCGTTGTGGGACCTGTCAGAGGAGCTGGAGCTGAGGATTGTGACGCCAAGAGTTTATCTTGGCCCACAAAACTTGACAGCAGCATTTTACTGGTGGTGCTGGGAGGGGATAGCTTCATCCCGCACTGCAGCGAGATGCTCTAAAAGCAAATTATATGGGGCCAGATCCCGTGCCCACGTGAAGTTTTGGAACGGAGCTATGGTAGATACTGAAGGACTTATGATTCCTCTGACTAAGCCAGCCTGAGCTAGATGACTCTTAGGAGAGAATTATTGTTCAGGGTGAAGAAAGAAAAATCTGTTTGAATTCTTCAAAAACAAACAGCCAATTTTGCCCAGGATGATGACAGAAAACTGTAAAATTAGGAGCTGGGAAATACAAAGCTTTCTCAGGAGCTGTTGTGCAAAACAAGTATGTTTTAATATCAGTGATAACTGTGTTTGTGAGAGAGATTACTTCTCCTGTGATAATTGGAGGTGAACAAAAAAGGATTTATCTGTACCAAAGGACTGTTTGCCGTTGATAGTGTTGTGTATTAACTGAATGAATTGGAAGTAATTAAAATACTCAACAAAAACTTCATGGAAGATACAGTACAGACAGGTCAATTTGCTGGTTCTTCAAATTATATTGTGCAAGATGAGTATCTGTTTATTCCATTTATTAACTGAACAAATAAGAGGATGCTTTTTAATTTTCTTGCCGAACGACGAGGTGTGGTATTTACATGTGCTGCTATAAAGTTCCTCTACAGAATCAGGTTTTGATGTGCCTGGTCCAGCGCTTGCAGGGAGGGGGGCCCTCCTTGGGAGGGGATGGTGCTGGGGGTCCTGGCACCCCCTGCCTCCCAAACCGACCCTCTTTGCCCTTGCATGGAGAGAATCCTTTTAACTCGGGATATCTTCTTCTCTGCTTTCCAGGTGACCACTTGAAAGTCTGCTCGCAAGGCTACACATGCTGCTCTCAAGAAATGGAGGAGAAGTACAGTCAGCAGAGTAAACACGACTTCAGAAATGCCGTCGTAGAGCTTAGCAATCACCTACAAACCATGTTTAGTTCCCGATACAAGAAGTTTGACGGTAAGTGCAGAGACTTTGAACTTGCTCTCCTTAGGATGAAATGTAAAAAACCCCCATCCTGTTGTTCTCTGTGCAGTTGTTCTGCTCTGCCTCCCGCTTTGCCGGGGAAGTTCATGACTCACGGCTCAGAGGGCAGAGCATACCTTGTTTTGCAATCCTGTGAGAGAGAAATATTTGCTGATTATGGCTGCTTGTTTCCCAAAGAGAGAGATCTTTCTTTCTGATTAATCTTGTGAAAAACCACTTTGTTCTTCAAGATTGCAGTTAGTTTTGTTGGTACATCCCCGCAGCGCGTGTAACTAACATGCACATCGTGCAGCCCTGATCCACAAAAATGCTGACCTTTCCCAGCCTGTTGTGAAGCGACAGGATTTGTGTCCCTCTCCCTTAGCCTTTGGGGCTAAGCAGAGAAATACAGAGCCGGTTTTGTGCGGAGGCCAAGGGTTCAAGTGTGATGCAGGGTCTGAAGCAAAATGTACCAAGTCTCGGCTGAGCTCCCATTGATCGAGTTGAGGATGCTAACTGCTGGCTGATAAGCAAATGATGGGTCTCGGCATTGCTCTCGGATCCGCACTTTTGAGAACACCTTGGGTACATCCCTCTTGCAAACAGCTAAAGCCGATGACCAGGCGTCGGGCGCAGTACCCGCTGGAGATCTGAGCACCATCTCTTGGTTTGGCTGCTGAACTCCTGGTCACAGCAGGTCCCGTGGGGCTCTGCAGGCACCTCGGTGCTCCTGGTCACTGCAGCCCCAGGAGGGAGGAGCAGGGTGTCAGGCCCCTGCCTGGGTTGTCCTTGATGGCTGGGGGAAGAGGTGACACCCAGTTGCATATCCCCAGGGGAAATATCTGAAGACTCAGGTGGACTGGGTTGCTGAGGCTGTTCTGCTCGCACATCATCATTGCTGTCTGTAGTTCCATCACACAGCTCCTCTGGATTTTTCTCCCTTGTTCAGTCACTGATTTGACATGGATTCTCTACTAATATCCCAAAGTCTGTGTCGTGAACCTCCCAGGGACCACCTCTATGATACTGCAGCATGTAGCAGCCCCTTTCCTTCAGAAGGGGTTGGCACTCGGGTGAGCGAAAAAGTCCCTGGGTATGAAATTGCAGTGAGTCAAAGTGGAATTACGCAATCATCTTGATAGCATCTAAATCTGCTAGCTAAATATTTCCCTCTTAACCTCTGTTGTCTCTACCTGCTGCAACACCAAAGGGGTGATAGAGAGAGAACCAAAGTGTCTAGACTTGCAAGCTTATTAAATGCAGAACAAGGCACTTAATGAAATCCAGCCCGTAGATAAGCGCTTTCAAAGAGACCAGAGGAACAGCATCTGCTTCACCTTAAATGAACGACGAGGTTTTTTGAAATGCTGCACGGGAAAACAAAGAGCATGCAGAGTTCACCGTGTTAGCATCCCTGACGCGGTGCGGACGTATTGCGAGGTGTGTCTACCTCTTTGTAGGGTGAGAGATGGCTGCAGGGCTGCAGGATGGCCAGGCGATATTAGGCAAAGCTGAGCTTGGATACCTGTCAAAACACAAGGCTTTAAAATGGGTGATCTTTCACAGGGAGCGCTGCACGAGCTGTTTTGTCAGTGCTGCGTGGTTCTTCCGTCAGCCCCTCGCAGTGTGCCCTGTGCTGGTCTCATCCTCGTCTTAGCCCTGGGAGTCCTTGACAGGCAAATTTGGAAGGGGATGGTGTGATCCTGTCGCTGGAAGCTGGATTTACTGTGCCCAGCCTGTCCCCAAAGGGTGTTTCTCTGCCCTGTACAAAACTAATGAAGGAGAATTAGCAAACCCCCTCAGCTTGTCCCGAAGCCTAATGGCCCCATCTTTGAGCGTTTGCTAATATCAGATCTCAATCTTCATTTGCTGCAGACAAAGCTGATTTAGGGATTATTTTTTTTAATCTTACCTGGGGTGGAAGCAGAGATTAACTGATTATTATCCTCCATCATTTACCTCTTGGAAGGCTTTTAATCATGACTGCCTCTCTCCCTCCAGCCCCGTCACCTGGAGGCTGAAGGCACCCCTTCTTCAGCAGCACTCTTGCCGGTGGCTGGGGCAGGTTGAGGAATCTCTCCTCTGAGGTCCTCAGACTCTTCTGCAAAAGTTTTGGAGTGGTAGCTGTGTTTAAGAGCCTACTGTTGAGTGATCGGCTGCTTGTGGTGTGGTGTTGCCTTCCTGCAGTCCTGGTGTTTGGTCATCAGGTCGACTGTGGTCAGTTCTGCATTTGCCTTTTGAGTTCTCCTTGTCCATCAGTTCAGCTGTGGTCAGTTCTGCCTTGCCCTTTTGAGTTCTCCTTGTTCCAATGTAATTCTTCCCACGCTTTTTGATGTAATGTGCCCAAACTACAGGAAGGAGAAATGATCGAGACCCGTATATTTGTCCTGAGCTCTAGGGATGAGATTGCAAAAGCACGTGATCCCTTCCAGAGCTGCTCCTTTGCATGGGCCCGTGTTCCGATTTGAGCGTTGGCAGCTCTTTAGGGCTGCCTCGTCACTGGTAGCTCAATCCATCCCAGTGATGATAAGGCTGACACAAAAGAGCTGTGCCCCTTCCTCTGTTTAACAAGAAATCCTCTGCGCTACAGCTGTGCGGAGGGACTGAGCAGCTCATTGCAGAGACTGAATTCACTGAACTCTTCTCCGAGGCAGTGGGACCAGTGCCCCTTGTGCAGGGTGACGCATCCCCGTGCTGCACGGTGCCACTCCAGGAGGCAGCTCAAGCAGCAAACGGCATCCTCCAGCTCTTTGGAGCACCCTGTGTTGTGAGTTCTCTGGCTGCTCGTCTCTCAGCCTTGACATTCAGGTCCGAGAGGAGAGGCAAACCCGTGCTGCTGCCTCCGTTATGGGCTTGACCTTTCCAGCAGTTGCCGCTGCAAAAGGACAGTCGACGCGGCAGCGCGTCCTTTGGATGGCGGCTGCGATGCCCTGTGGCTCTTGCAGTGTTTGCATCAGCTGTTGCCGGAGCGCTGTGTGCTGTTGGAACTGTTGCCAGAATTGCTCTGATCTGACACCAAAGCCATACAGAAATGGATTATCTCCTCTTAATCGGGAGCATGGAACAAGCTGGTGATTATCCGTCCCCAAAGGGCTGACCAGAAGTCATTTTGGCTCCTAATGCGTAATGTGACAGCGTCAGATCCTCCTGCGTGTGTTCAGTTTGCGGACACCGGGAGGAGACTGGAGCTTTGGAGTCCCCTATCTTATATAGCCTGTCTAAATATTTGCTTACAGTACAGCTATGTATGCTCCTGAGGGTCTCTCCTGTTGTAATTTAAACCACTAGCCCAGTCCCGGGGTAGCAGTAAGGTATGTATTTTCAGCAGTAAGGGAAATGCTTTTTTAGTAAAATAAAAAATACTTTGGGACTTGTCAGATTCCCCATTGCTAGATGTTTTTAAGGTGAGGATGTGCTGGTTTTTCTGCCGTATGTGATCTCAGATAAGTTTATGGGCTTCATTGAGAAATTAGTGGGTGAGATTCTCTGGTCATGGAAGTGTATCTCTCCATGATAATGCCAACCATGGGAAAGCCACAAAGCTGTGTGACTCCGATGACATCTCATGCCATAGAAGCAGCTATAGCAGTCAGGGCTTTAAATGTGTCCGCCCCTGCCTTTTTTTTTTTTTTTCCTTTTAAATCTCCTTTGCCTTGTCTCATCTTCACCAGTTAGTGCCCTCCCCTTCCCTCTCCCAGGGATTAATAACATTAATAGGATTAATGGTGACATTAAGACTGTATAAATGCTCGGTCCCCGTTTATTAAACTTGAACTTCCACCTCTTTTGCCCTTTGAGGCTGAAGTTTTCCACGGCGGGGTCTGTGCTGGCCAAGCGGCGCTTCGGGGAAGCGGCTCAGCTGTTCTGAGGACCTGGAGCAGGGACAGGACATAGCACATAACTCTTCTGCAGCATTTCCGCTATTCTGTTGCTCCCTAGATAAGATGTTCTTAGCTTTTTCTTATTAAAGGCACCTCCTGAATCTCTTGGAAGACATAACTGTTGTGCCAGGCCCCTTTCTGGGGGGAGAAATGATGTTTGCATCCGGCAAAGCGGCTGCTGCGTCCCCTGCCCCTGTGTTTCACAAGCGCTTTGGCTGTTGCATGTCCCTTTCTCCCGTGCACTCTGGATTTAGGGGAGGCAAGCAAGCTGCTGCTACCTTTGTCGTACCGGAATGGGATGTACGGAAGCGAAGGGGAGGTGATCCGTCCCCGGCTGGGCTGGCAGTAGGTTTGGCATTCCCAGTGCTGAGTGACCGGAGGGTTTGTACAAAACGGTACGGCCTGAGCCAGTATTTGGGGAGCTATTAAATGCTGAGAGTCCCATTTCCGATCCGCTCCCCCTGACTTTTCCATTTGCATTTAAGATAAAAGAAATACGGAAGTGTCAAACAAAAGCCCTTGGGGACCATGAGTGGAACGAAGCTGAGCCCAAGCAGCAGGAGTCGGCCGGGGGTCCCCAAGACCGTGGTGTTCCCACCCCTCCCTGTGCGGGGACCGGGCTGGAGAGGGACCCCTGATCATGGGCTCCGTGTTTGTATTGGGCAGAGGAGCCACAGCTGTAACGCGCAATCGTGCCGTGTGNCGGGCTGGAGAGGGACCCCTGATCGTGGGCTCCGTGTTTGTGTTGGGCAGAGGAGCCACAGCTGTAACGCGCAATCGTGCCGTGTGTCTTGGAAGCATCCCAGGGTGCCGTTGATCTTCTAGCACGAGCTTTGTGTTACTCCTGGGTGTGCAAATACCGATTTACTTCTGATAACTGGTTTGTGGCTGAGTCTGAGTAACCAGTCCGGTGGAGCATTGGCCAAATACCTTCCGAACTCTGCTAAAACTGTTGAAAAAAAAAAAAACAACCTCTTGTAAGCTCATTTCTTAATTTAGATTTCACTGTTCAGATAACCCTTGGTTTCCAGCCACTGTCTCCAGGTAGGATTTAGGTGTGGACACATGGCTGGGAAGTATTAATAGCTGGGATCGAGGCAGGAGGGATGAGGGGGAGCTTTCAGTGGCTTCATCTCCACTGCTCCGGGCAGTGCGGAGGCAAACTGTGAAAGACGAGCCCCGCAGGTGCCCAGCCCACCGCTCCTATAGTTAGAATTTGGCAGACCATCGGGGCGCTCTGCCTTACCGAAATAACTGCCCTTTGGGGACCTTCATCTCGCCTTAACTCTTTTATCGGAAACTACCTGCAAGAGCAGAGCCCCGGGGCCCCGTCCTGCTCCTGTGCCGGGGTCCCCCGTGTCCCTAGCGCCCCGCACCGTGGGGTTAGCCCTGCCTGCTGGCACCGTCATCTCTGCTCCGGGTGTTGTGGCACAGCAGGAGGGCTGAGAGTAGAGACCTGGTGGCCCTTTGATGCTTGCTGTGCCGGAGCCACGTGATGTTTGCGCTTCTGAATAAATCTGTGCGGTGCAGAGAGCTCTATCATTACAAGCTGTCCTCTGGCAAGCGCGCTGATGACGACCGCATCGTTAACATGGAAATAATACAGTGGTTTGGTCTATCTGCTGCCACTCGCGTCTAGATGAAGGCACAGCCTCCTCCTTCCCTCTCCAGAGAGTGATGGCACCAAATCTCGTACCAACCAGGGCAGAAAAGGGGGGAAGATCCCTCAGATCTTGCAGAAGCAGCAGTTGCCTTCTGCTGAGAGCCAGTCCTTCACGCTTGGTTTGGGACCTGTGCTTGCCCAGGGTAGGGATGGAGGGACTTAGGAGAAGCAGGAGGGAGCAACCACCACCCCCCTTCCTTTAGACAATCCCACTTGTGGGCTTTTGTTTCTGCTTTCCCACTCACTGCAACAGTACTGAAACAAATTGTCTGCTCTCTGTGCCCTGGAAGTTTGTTTATTCTTTGTTTTCTTTTAACTGGCTCCTCTCCATCTGGAGATTTTTAAGGAGGTCCAACATCCACTGTGATTTTTTTTTTTTTAATTTTTTTTAGTCTTGTTTGTTGAGAAGGGTGATGCTCAGCTGCCAGTGGCAGGGACCGGACCTCTGTTTTGGGAGGCTCAGAAAGATCCTGGGGTCAATTTGTCTCAGAAGGAGATCTCAAAGGGGGGGGGAGGCTTCTGCCCTGTAGGTGGGGGGAGATGAGTAGGGGCGAAAAGATGAGATTTTGTAACTGAGAAAAGACTTTAGCAATGGGCAAAGCCACCTTCTGTACAGGCTTGGAGGGATCAAACAGTCTCCGGCTGTCTTGGGTCCAAGCGGTTCTGCTGTTAAGATCACAGGTAAACTGCTCTTACGCTTCTGATTTATTTTTTTTTTTCCCCAAAAACAAAGATACAGGCAGCACGCTTTATACTTGGCTACAGGAAACATGCCTGGTGCTCTCTGGTTACTAATTGCTGTCAACCAGTCAATGAGCTATTGTTTGTCTGTTTAAAATTAACTCTCTCTTCCTCCTTCCCGTGCAACGGAGCCGCCTGAGCCTATGTGTGGCTTCGGGTTGCTTGTGGAGCCCTGGGAGCTGCTCCCCTGGATGCCTGTTGAGTTGGTGGCATTTTGGGGTCCTTGCGGTGGGCTTGGGGGGTGTGACGTTCCACCGGTGCGGAGCTAAAACTATTTTGTTAGTGTTAAACGTCCTGTCGTTGGCATGTGGATGAACCAAGAGGAGAGGTGGCCTAAATATAATGAGATGAGGGGAACTGAGGTAACGGGAACGAGAAAGCCATCCCTGTCATTCCGCAGCACAGGTCCTCCTCAAGCTCTTCAACACCAGGCTTGGAAAAATATGTATGTGTGAAATACCTTAGCGAGTGTCCCAGAAAGCTCCTCTGAATGGGGGTATGTGGCAGGCAACTTGAAAGAACTCGCTTTCAGATGTTGTGGGTGATCTTTGCTGTTCGGGGTGGGAAATGGGTGTGTTGGTACCGAATGGACCTGGGTCAGCAGGCTAAAGCAGCTGAGAAATAATAGATGTGTTGGAACAGCCAGTTGAGCTTGAGGAATGGATCCAGTGAGCGTCAGCCGTGGAGGGAAGAACAAGCAAATGAAGGGAAGAGAAGAAGCAGCGAGGGAGGTGCGTTGGGGAAGACTGCTCTCGAGTCGTGGTCATGAGGAGGAGGAGGATGGAAGAGCTGGGAATGGAGGCTGTGCTGCTCGGGGAGGAGGCAGCAGGAGAGATCTGCTCTAGCTGACCCAGAATGGGACGCGTGAGCGGTGGCGGTCCCTGGAAATGGGGCTGAGGAGGCTGCAAAGGCTGGGCTCATCCTGCTGTGCGGGGTGGACCAAGGAGGGGACCAAGGGCATTTCTGCTGTCACTGCTTTCCTAATTCATGAGACGACTGTTACGTGCAGCAGTATGCGATGGGCTGCTGTTTGCTTCTTGAATCGCAGACGACAATCTCCATATTGTTTTTTTCCCCTCTTCCTTTGTTGCTTCTTATTCCTTTAAGGAGCAGTGTCTCAGTGTGGTGGTGGTGATCCCGCACCATGTGTCCTTCCCGGCTCTTCTGGGCTCCTGCCAGCCCCGGGGGGCAGATGAAGTTTGTGTTCTTGGGCCCTCCAGAAACAAGAATTTATAGAAATCCTGGGTTTTTTGGTGGTTGTTTTTTCTCCTCTGAGGCTGCAGCCCAATTGTTGTTACTGCCTTGAAACCTTTTGAACCTAATCAAGGAAAGTCTGGGGAGATGTTGTTGTCCCTCCCAACTCTCCAAGGTTCACGCGTCGGGGCTGTTGCTGTGACACTGGCATGATTTAAGCCTGTACTTCTTCAGACTGCGCAGAAGAGTTCTTCCCACGTCAGTAAGTGCTAACACATGTTTGAAAACAGGACAGAGAAACAGCTTGTGGATTTGCCCTGCCCTTCCTGAGTTCGTATTCAATAAATGTGTTAACACTATGTATTCATCGGTTTCTCAACACTTCTGGAAAAAGGTTGTTAAGCTATGGTTTGTTTTTCCCTGGTGGAAATTACAAACGCGGTATATGCAATAGAGGAAGTGAAGGCATATTAAAAATAATGAGGCACATTTAGAGAAAAAAAATAAAATATATCTCTTTTTCCTTTGGAGTAGGTGGCATGGCTACGGATGGCTGCACCTTCAAGGTGAAAAGAGCTGTGAAACATTCATCTCTTTATTTTATTTTTTTTTTCCCCTCCAAATTCCTTTTATCTGTCTGGATTGAATTTTGCTTCGCGTGGTAGGAGCAGCTGCAGGGTGGAGTTTGCATCCACAGATGCACCTCTGCGAAAGCGCTGGGACGGTGCCGGCACCGGAGCCTTCGGGGCCGTGGCTCGGGCAAGAGCGTTCGTCTGGGAATCCATCTTGCTGTTGTGGACGTTTTATGAGTAAACTATTTTAGGAGAAAATATAATTAATCTCTTTGTGGCAGTCTCCTCCTGTACGCACTAGAAAGCATAATTGTCTACACAGACAAGCAAATTAAAGGTTTCGGTAAGACAGACGGTCCTTAATTAATCATAATCTGGACAACATATTAAGAGTATACCCGAAAAGCTGGGTGGCAAATTATCTGAAACTAATTAATTGTGCCCATAAAAATTCAGCATGTTCCCTCTGCATGCTTGAGCCTGGTTTTATTTGCTTTTTAAGGTGTGTTGAGTAATTGCATGTCTACCTGGTATCTGTTTGCATAGTTAATTTAGAAACCTCAAAGAGAATCAGGCCAGTTGAGAACACAGCTCAAAACGAAGCAAACCTGGTGCATGGGAAACGCAACATGTCTGGTGGCCTTCGGGAGCAGAAAGGTGCGTGGTAGCCCTGGTCTGCTTTTGGAAGTACACCAGCACACATGAACATGGCCAACAGATGGGCATCTGGAGAGCGTGTTGGCTCAACGGCCTTCCCGAGCTCTTGGATAAGACTCTCTGCCTTTTTTTGCACCGCAGTTCAGGTTTTCTCTGCTCTAAAAAAAACTGGATTCTTGGTGCTGAGCCCTGGCTTGCTCATGGTTTGACTCTTTGCAGATGCTGGAAGAGGAGCAAGCGGGCTGCCGTGGAGCCGTAGTTCTCTCCAGGAAATTGTTCTCTGAAATAAATGCATTTTGTTCCTAAAGATCAGGAAATTCAAGGCAAAACTTGGCACTCTATGGTGGTCAGCTACAGGTTCAGCCCTGAGGTCTCCCTGCCTGGGGCATGGCTGGAGGGGCAGAGGACACCGGTGCTTCGGTCCTGCTGAGGGGCAGCCGGTGCCGTTGGTGGCAGGAGGCATCTCAGTTTTGCCTGCTTCTTCTGTCACCAGCATTTTAGGGACATGCCAAACCTGCCTGTGGGTGAAGAGGAACGTGCCCCTTTGATGCGTTCATCTAATTTCCAGGAGCTGCCTTTGATTTAGGTAGGACTGTGCCTTACAGCAGCAGGCTCTCCTCATCAAAAGCCCTCTTGTATGAAAATCCCACTCTTAATATGTCTGAAAGTGTTAGCACGAGGAATAGGAAAACATTGCATCCCATCTTATTTCAAAAAGATATTTTCACATGAGAGCTATGAATCCAAGATAAAAAAAAAAAAACAACTGGGTACAAAAATCCAAGGAAGGGGATGTGTTGTCTGGAGGTGGGATTTGCCCTGTGCCTCACGGTGGGTGGAGTGATTGTGTTTCTTCGAGTACCTCATGCATCTGCAATTTGGAAGAAAGATTGTTTTGAATTTTCTGGCAGTGGGAACGGATGTTGTGTGGAAGCTCCTTGGAGAGGTGCGGTGCTCTCCTGCGCTGGGTTACTGGCAGGGCTGGTCTGCCCTCAAGCTGCAGACAGGTAATACATCTTACTACCTGAAAAAAGGAAATTGCCAAGTAACTATGGTTATGTTTCCCACTGTGCTCTTTTATGGAAGGGTTTGTTCAAAAGCAGAGACTTCTTTTTTTTTTTTTCTCTCTTTTTTTTGTCTTTTTTCCTAGGACTCGTCTTGCAGAAATACCAGATATGTCACATCCAGTCTTTCTTACCGTTTCATGACATCTCTAGGCTTTCCCTGAGTGTTGGGCATTGAAATTCTACCCTGAAATTCAAACAGGTTGAAAGAATAAACAGAGCCCAGAGCTGTAGATTGCCTGGCTGCAGATTACTGCCTTTTCTGTCTCTAAAAGTTAATTGCATTGGAAATGTCATCTTCCTCTAAGCATCAAAGTTGGTAGCGTCCACAGAATTTATTTTGCAATCCAGACAAATTTTAAGCTTTCTTCTTGGGGTTGGAAAAGGTTTTGTGGCTCTGGTCCCGCCAGGCAGCTCGGCTGCGCTCTGCAGATGGCTGCGCTGGTCCCCTCGCCCCTGCTCTCATCCTCAGCATCACCCCGAGGGACAAGATAGATGACTTTGCATCAGCAGGGTGGAGCTGAGATGGGTTGAAGCAGTAAATCATAGAATTGTCTAGGTTGGAAGGGAAGATCGAGTCCAACCAAAGCCAAACCAACCACAAACCCATGTCCCTCAGCACCATGTCTGCCTGTCTGTTAAATCCCTCCAGGGATGGCGACTCCACCGCTGCCCT
>RSEF01000004.1:5184555-5196124 GCA_003993805.1 Himantopus leucocephalus | reverse complement strand
GTGCACAAGGACGTTGCTTTCCACGTGCCAAGGGCAAACATCAATGCAGAAAACAATACCAAGCACTTCTCCACATCAAAGATGACCCTGGGAAGACCTGCCAAGAATGTGGCTGCATCTGCCTCCGCTCCAGCCATCTGAGGGTCTGCGTTAGGCGTAGCCTTCAAAGTGTGCTTGAGCGGCAGTCATCGCGGATTTAACGTGCTGAGAGCGCGCGTGGATGGCCGCTGCGGGTGTGGGGCTGATGGCATTGTGGAGGAGACTCTCAGTCCATTGGGGTTTGGGGTTTTTTTTCCTTTCTTTTTCTTTTATTGCCTCTCCCCACACTGTGGTTCTGCTGCTAATTTTGAAAACAATGTGAGGGATAACTTAAGGAAGTTTTTGGGTGTAGCTGCCAAGATAAATGTTCTCGCTGTTTTGCTCATTAAAGCAAACAGAAATGCTCCTAATTATCTGCTGTGTTGGTGGGTTGGGGAGGGGCAGGTCCTTGGGATAACAAGCTTTGTTTGAAAGGCGCGTTGGTCTTGCGGACCACCGAGAGCAGGAGATGCTGACCTTGGTGTTGCTCCATAAGCGTTGGGTGGAAAAGGTGTCTGCTTGGCACTCTGAGGTCCCCTCTGCCCCGTGTGGGTGCCGGTGGGGAGACGAGCAGGTGGCGCTCCCCTTTTGACACATCAATGTTAAGACTGAGCAGGCTGAGTGGCTGTCGGTGCGATTCTCAGGAGCTCTGCCGTTCCTCTCTGGCAGTGTCGCATCTACTGGGGGGGTGNACATCTACCGGGGGGGGTGGAAAGCAAGCTATGAGGAGGGAATCCAGCGTAAACGCACTCTTGAACTCTTCCTCACAGAAGATAATGCTGCGGCAGACATCTCTGGGTAGGGAATACCGACGAAGTATTCCAAGTACTGCTTCTAAATGCACTCCCTTGTGCAAGACCTCAGAGGCCCAAATCTGTGGTTGAACCAGATGCTTTCTAAATTATTCATGTGCTAGCACCAGGCCAGCAGAATTGGTTAAATGCATCGTTAATTCCAAAACACTTTCATTGGAATATTTGGGGTGGGGAAGCAAACCAAGAGCCGCCCGAGTGATCTTCTGCTTCACAGTGAGCAGAAGGTCTGGACCGGCCTGTGCCAAGATGATGCTCTTGCACAACACCGAGGGAGGGAAAAAATGATTCAAGCGAGGTTGTGTTGGTCCCAAAAATCAATGGCACTTCACTTGTCCAAATTGGCTGCTCACCTGGAGCATCCCACAGTCCTTCAGTTAGCTTTGGAGTTAGTTTTTTGAAGTCATGAAATCATCTTTCAGTGTTACTGAGAAGTTACTCCTTCAGCCTTCCTTATCCAGTATTGCCCTGATTCAGGATTGGGTTCTCTCTTTTTGCAAAGAAAAGACAGCGTAAATCAAAAGTAATTTCACCGCATTTATTTTCAGATTGTTGGATTTTTATGTTTTCTGGTGGCTGCGCTGCTGGCATGGCAACGCTGCTGTTGTGCAAGCTTGGAAAATAAGAAAGCCTGAGTTATCAGTGTTGTTATAAATAGTTATTAAAGCTGGCAGGGTTTAAAATGTTGTTGTTAACATTCTTAATGTTAACTTGAGGGTAGAGTGAGAGAATAACATGTGGCTCTGGCTGTCTGGCAGCTGGTGGGAACTCCCCGCAGGACCATCCATGGTTGGAGCTCTGTCATCCTTCCTTAGATATTCCTTGCCTCGAGAAGGAGGGGAAGAAGAAACCAGTTGCTTTTCTGAACTGCATCTGCTTGCACAGATTGGTTTTTTCCAGAGTTTTGTTGGCTTTGTGGTGGGCTGTTAACGAGGCATTTCACTTGGTAGGTGTGTGCTTTATTGGTGAAGTTTCTACCAGACGTATGCGTCCAGATGCAATTGCCAACGAGTTGGAAAAGGCTAAGGATACAGGGCAAACTGTTTCCCTTATGTGAGACTCTGAAATGGGATGGGTATGACAAGGTACCAACAAAAAACATATTATTTTTTTTTTCTAACAAGAGCATGTTGTTTTGCAAGAACATGATTGTACCTTCACCAGTCAATGTAAGTTGGGGGGGGGGTTATCTCAACAAATATGCTATGAAAACGTTTGAATTAAGCCCAGAATTGTTTGCTTTTCACTGAATTTTTGTGGCTCGTGTGCAAATCTGTATTTTTAAGGAGCAGGTTCGATACGAATGTGAAGATTGGTGCCAAAACACATCTGTTAGCAGCTTTTAATCTTCAGGTTTGACAAAGCGTATAGACATGGACAAATTGTAATTTACATGATGAAACCGCAGGGTGATGGATTGCTGCAGTGGTGTGGAACGTCACGGAAAGGAAATAAATTTCAGAAGATAAAAGGAAGGGGTTGGAGTGCATTTACTTCTATTATAAGTTTTTACAGGGTACGTGCAGTACAGCGTACTACTACCTGGGCTCAAATCTACTAGAGTAAATCCTCTTCAGCAAATAAAGCTTTCTTTAGGACTCTGCTTTATTGGAAAGGAGATTATTTGGTTTTGAGGGTCATTCTAGAGTAGGGTTTGAATGAACTTGAGTTGCTTTCCAAGATAAACACAACCCCAGAACAAAGCATATCTGGGTTTACTGTTACATACAATGGTGTTTTAAGAGCTTGCACCTGGCGTGGCAGAGCGAATGTTAAAAGCTTGTGAAGAATTGCCAGTGCGACATATGGCGCAGCCCATGGACAGATCCAGAATCGGTCTGGACCGGCGATGGGCCCCTTGCCAAGGGTTGAGGTTCCCGTTGCAGCGATACGCGGCAGTGAAGCATTTATCGTTGCTGTAACGAGGTGTAATTGCCCGTAATCTTCCCCGAAACTCTCTCTCGGAGCTGATCTCTGCTTGCGCCTTCCTGTTGCTTTCTGACACCATAAAATGCCAGATCTGGACTGAGGAATTTCCCCCTTTGTCTTCCTCTTCACCTGCAACTGCATTGCAAGCTAACAGCTTCCCTGTGGGTCGTGTCCGTGGCTAGTTAGGGCTCGGTTTGGCTGCAGGCGGGGGATTGTCTTCTCATCGCCCTGTTGGCTCAGCTCTGCGGAGGGCTCAGAGCCACAAACCTACGTAGCGAAGGAAGCAAAACCCCGTTGGCTTTTAAAATCATCCCGGGTCTTTGTTCAAAGGACCTAATCCAAGCGACCATCCTGTGTCGTCCGCCATGGAACGCGGGAAAGCGGCTTCAGTTTCCCCTGCATCTGCCGGGATTCATAAAGATCAGCCACCCCTATGAAATATCAAAGCGGGGCGGACGCTGCAGGATTGCAGCTGGGAACCGAAGATGGGAAGGTGCCTCCTGGGTCACTGCTGTGCGGGGGATTTTTTTTTATTTTTTTTTTATTTTTTGCAGCCCGCTGCCCTGCACTCCCTTTCATAAAGCTGCAACTTTCCACGATGGGGTCGGGGAAGTCTCCCGCTCCTCGTCCCGCTTCAGACTGCCCTAGCGCCTGGCTGGTGCTATCAACCTTTTCCTAATTTTCCTCCCAAGGAGGATGCGGAGCGCTGCTTTGAGGACCGGCAGCGCTGGGACGGCCGGGATCTGCTGAGAAGGCTCAGGATTAGGTGTGGAGGTGCTGGCACCGACCACCAAGTGTCACGGGAGGAGATTTTTATCAGAGAAAGGACTAAACTCCTAAACTGGGGCATCCTTCAGAGCTCTGTCTCTGGGTGTGAGATGTTGTCTGGTTCCCTCTTCTATCCCCCCGCAACTCTTTGGTTATGCAAGGACTGCACCATCTGGATGGCAGATGATACCTTTACATTTGTCTGTTTTCGGTTTTCCTACTATAAATCATGCGATTTAGCTGGTTTCTGTTGCTTGAGCTCTTCCCAGTGTTTGAACTAGCTCTGCTTTAAAGCCAGGCTGCCCTGATAGGGAGCTTTCTGCTGGGGCTCCTGCTCCCGCTGTGCCTTCCAAATATATATATATATATATATATATATGTGCATATATGCTCTGAAGCGTCTGAATCGGATTCCCCCATCACCGCAAACAGCTTTCTACATGGAGTCTCCTTTTGCTCAGCCAAACAGGCTCCTTGCAGACAAAAGAGGGGTAAAGTGATGTCTGAATGAACATTGCTGGCCAGCCAAAATCCAGCAGTGAGCTCCATCAGCAGCAGAAGATTGTCCTTCTGTCTTTCTAACACAGTTTTCTTGCCTACTGAAGAGAAACCGTGGTCTTTCTGGAGTTGTCAGAAATGCAACGGATTTTTCTCTCTCATCTCTTTTCATAAGAAAAGAGGGTNAGCAGAAAATTGTCCTTCTGTCTTTCTTAACACAGTTTTCTTGCCTACTGAAGAGAAACCATGGTCTTTCTGGAGTTGTCAGAAACACAACGGATTTTTCTCTCTCATCTCTTTTCATAAGAAAAGAGGGTTTAAAAATCTGCCGCTGTTATTAGCGAAGCCGGCCTGATTATGTACTGAGGGTTTGTGTTTTCTGGTTTGTTTTTGTTAAAATCTGTTCCCTCCTAGTTTCCTGTGCTGCCAACTAGTTTTTTTGCACCAGAAGATCATGCACAGATTCTCCGTAGCCCTCGTGCTGAGATAGGCTTTGTAATAGTTAAGGTCCTCAGTGTAGGTGTGGTACCAGGTTGTCCTTGCATACGTTCATCTCCATTCGGTCCTGTCATCTTCTATGCTATGAAGTCGGTTTCCAGACCTCCAGCAGATGGGATGTGGAGGCCACGCACATCTCCAGCCGTTTGTATTGAATGACTTCTCTCTTCCTCGGGGCTGCGTGTGTCTCGCCTCCTTCAGCACGGTCTTGGATCATAACCTATTTAGAGCCCTCTCCATAAACGCCGTACAAGAAGTCCCAAGCACATTGCCTGAAACACCAGAGACCGCTTCTATTTTGTCAGTGTATCTCTGATCGCATCTTCATTTTCCATTTTCATGTGTGGCTAATTAACACTGAAGTTTGCTCTTGAGGGAGCTTCTCTGTTTAATGCTTTAGACAGACCCACCACGTGGTCGGCACTAGTACGTGGTGCTGGAGCGAATGCTTCTCGGACCGGCTGGGTGGAAATGGTTTCAATGAACGTTTTGAAGCCAGGCCAGAGAGTGAATCAAACATGAATGACCATGAGTCACTTTGGAAAATAGCCCTGTCGAGGGCTCAGGGGGTGATGTGCCTGCTGCAGACAGCTCTGCCTGCACGCCCAGAGGTTGCACGGTGGCTTCGAGGCTCCTCCTGGCTTGTCCTCAGCCGCGTGGCTGTAGCTGCCCTTCCTTCGGCTGTGGGGAACGGCGTTCTTTAGCGTGATGAGTGCCGAGTGTAAATGAACCTGGGTGTCTGTCATGGAAATGCTGTGTTGCAGGAGTTGAATGTAAGAGAAAAGAGCCGGTCTCTCTGCCGGAGAGCCCTGCTGGGCGATTGTCCGGGAAGAGCCGAGTCGCGGTGCTGCAGAGGAGGAGGGCACGTTCCTGGGGGGGTTTGGTGCAGGGATAGCGTCAAGCATTCCGTCTCGGCTGCTATTTCCTGAGAAATTCCGGCATCGGCATCGTCTTCAGCGGGGCTTGGATAACGCAGCCTCGCGTTACACCGTTTGGCTTGGACGCTTCGTACTGCCTTCCCTGAGCTCGAGTGCGGTGTGTCCCTCGGGGTGCCTGTCCCTGGAGCCTGGGGAGGGGTCCCACAATACACAAGGTGTACTGCAGGGCAGGGGATGTTTTGCAGAGGGGGGGGACACCCAGCCGTGCCCCCTGGAGTAGCAGGTACAGCCCAGGAGGTGAGCTAGACCCCTTCATCTGCATCCCACATCCCTGGACCACGAAAGTGGGGAGCTGTGACTGGCCAGTGGTGGCTGACCCCATTGCATCTCCTCTGCACGGCGCTGTTCCCACCCGCCCCGGGGTAAACGTGTGGGGTTTTGTGGGTTGTTTTTTTATTTTTTTTTTATTTAGTGACCGAGGGCTAATTTTCTTCTCCTTTCCCCTTTTCCTCTATTAAAGGTGAACCCCACGCCACAGGGTACGCGAGCGCTGCTGAAAATGATGTACTGCCCGCACTGCCGGGGGCTGGTGTCGGTGAAGCCCTGCTACAACTACTGCTTTAACGTCATGAGAGGCTGCTTGGCCAACCAGGGCGACTTGGATGCCGAGTGGAATATCTTTATGGGTAAGGCAATATGGGTTAAAACTACACGTGAGTATACGCTGATGTGGTATCCCGCACCTAAATGGCTTTTGTGAGTGGCTGTGCTGAGCTGCAGCAGGTTTTTTAGGTGTCTGTGACGGCTGTTTATCCTTCCACACCTCTGTATACAGCACTCCTTTTGCAGTTCGCATTAATTTCTAAATAAATGAGACTCTCCTTGTGCCGGTGACCTCTGTTGCAGCAAGCTTTAGGAGGACAGAGCTGCCACGTGCTTGTAGGCTTGGAGCGTCTCTTCTTGCTGGAGCAAGCGTGTGGGCAAGCTGTTTTTTCCATACTAGTCCTTATATGTTGTTGTCACTGTACAGCCGTCGTTCCTGAAGCCAGTTTTCTTGCTCAGCTGTCTGGGAGTCTCCCAGCCAGCCAGAGCGAGCTTTGGAAAAAGCTGTAGGCCTGTATTTTACATTTAAAAAAAAAAAATTGAATGGGACATGTGCCTGAATCTGTTTTTAAACAGCTCATTTGGCGCTCGGCCACCATCCGTTTGCAATGTCGATAGGCCCTACGTGACGCTGTGCGAGCGCTTTTCCCATCCTCTTCCTCCCGTTTGTCCTTTCTCTTCTGCGCTTGTAAACGGTATTATTCGATACACGAAATTTAGACTGAAATGTTAAATTCTACCTTGGGTCAAGGCTCACCAGAACTGATGATGCATCATGTTTTGGGGGCACAGGCGATAGATAATGTTAAATGTTTTCATTTGTGCTCCTTTTCCAGGAGCTTGATCTATCTGTGACTGAGCATCCTTTGGGAGCAGTCGTTTCACTCCAGTTAATGTGTGATGAAGTGCACATGTGAAGTATCTGCCGCTACTGACAAGGCTGTGGTACTCTTCCCATCCCACTCACAGAAAGAAAAAAGACTGTTAGATAGAAAAGATTTCCCTTTCATTAAGATGTGAGATTAAAAAAAAAAAGGGAAATTGCTGATAATTGGCATTTCAGGCTAGATTTAAATCTTAGAATGAAGTTTTCCCCTGTTTTGCGCACTGGCATTTCACTTTGCTGCCCGTGCCAACTGGATGCGTGCAGGGTGTTATTTTCAGAAGGCTTTTTTTTTTTTTTTTTTTTTCTTTTTTTTTAAATGTAGTAAGTGCATAAGTTCCTGCTACACTGGAATTGGAAAGTAGTTTCAAGGTGTATTTGACAGCTGGGAAGAAAGCAGGATGGAGAGATTGTGCNAGTATTTCAGCTACAATTGTTGCTGAAATAGCTCAAAGCCAGGAGACTTGCAAACATCTAGTCCAAGTAGAAAAGAGGAATCCCATGAAAGGGAAGGGCATAATGCCAGAAAACAGACAAAAGCACAAGCAGCTAATTGCTGTAGGTGGTATGCAGCTAAAAACGAACCTCAGGGGAAGCCGGCGAGCCCTGTCACACGAGACTGATCAGGGACTGCATACGATAATTAAGATTATTAAACAAGACAAAAATAAATAAATGCGATTCCAGCTTGGAAGCAAAGTTTTCTTCTCGCGGCGTTTCCTCCCCAAGGGGCTTCTTGCCCACTCGTTACTTAAGTATAGTATCAAGCTTCGTTACATTTATTGGCAGTATTTGCTTGCTTCTTGTGCTCTGGGTTGATTCTTGTAGTGGAGTATGGAGGCTGAAAAGTTAATTTGTGCTTTCTTTAGACAGTTTAATAACGGAACAGGTGCTGGTTATGTTGCAGATTTTGTTTTCCATCTCGATTTGCCACTTGAGGCAAATCAAATTAAATCGATCTGGTGTTTGGGGCAGGGCGTGCGTCACAAATGTCCTACATGCGTGTTTAAAGGTTTAAATAAATAAAAAACAACCTTGAAACCCAACCCCAAAACCCACCCCACGACAACAACAACAAACCCACCTGCAGGTACTCAATGCTATTTCGCATCATGGGTTTAAATACTAAGGATAAAATACTGAGTTAGGATAAAATACTGAGTTAGGATAATGATTTTTATGTGTCAAAACCAGATTTTTGAACCTAGCGAAATAATTTAAAGATGGTTAAAAGGGAGAACTCACAAGAAATGCTGCAAGTATATATGAATTTGGGTGTGTGTGCATATAAAATCGGCATGCCCATGTGTTAGCGGGTCTATATGTAAGTCACTTGCGTAAAGCTTTTCCAGGCTGGGATGTAAAGTTTGTAGGTTTTTTTTGAGAGAAAAAGACTTTATCCTTCCTTAACTTCTGCAAAGTACCATTTAAAGTTGCGGTGTATGAAATAATGATCAAATTGTACTCTCTTCTCCCATTTAACTACTTCTAAATTATTTCTCCCTCTGTTCCTGCCACAGTTGTACGCCAATTAGGCAGGGGTATACTTTGTTTCAAACAAGCTACTGGGGGGGTTGGAGCTTTCCTGAACCATCAGTGTTAATCTCCAGTGCCTTTTCATTATTTTCTTTTAATTTTTTTTTTCCCCTCTCCCTACAAAGGTTTACTCTGCTTGAAGATGTCAAATTCAGGCTCCNCCCTCCTTCCCTCCCCTTTTAAATCAGATCTCGGGGTTAAGACTGAAAACTGCCTTTTGTTCTTCAAGTCAGACAGTGGGGCTGAAGATGTGGGTTTCTGATTATTGGTGGCACAATGCGAAAGAATTGCTTTCCTTCATGAGAGCGAGGTGCTTTGTCGCCAAGGATTGTCTCAATGCCAGTAGCAAGGACAAATGTATGCAGGAGGAAAAGGGTCTTTAAGGGATGGAGCTATATGGTGGTTGCGGTGGTGTTTCCCGCCCCCACCCCGAAATCCGCTTCTGTCTCCCCATCCCAAGGAGGAGAGACAGTCTTTGTCATGCTGTGTGTTTGCAATAAATGGCCAGGGTACATTTTTCACTCTGCCAGACTTTTTTTTTTTGTGTGTGTGGAGCAGATCTGAGCCACCTCGCCGTGGCTTATAAATATCAATTATTTTTCACCGGAGCTGGGGCAAAATAATGGATATCTATAATCAACTCCTCTCTCCCGATAATGGAAAATCTTTTTTGAGGGGGGACCAAAAAGTTCCGCTGAAGCTTCGTTTCTGGGATTGGTGCAGCGTGCCTCCCCTCTCGACGTGGCAGCAGTATCCTGAACCTTATTAACACCCACCGTGGCTGCCGGGGGGGGGACCGCCACTCGCCACGACTGCTGGTGGGGACACCAGCCAGCTCCTGCTGGGAGGTAAAAGTTTGCAGGATGGGCTCCAAAATCAAAAACTATGGATGAAGCAGAGCTCCCCCACCCCACCTTCTTTCTTTTTTTTTTTCCTCCCTCTTTTTAGTGAAAGTTCATTTCATTTGGCGGTCCTTGCCGGCATCTATCCCAGCTCCTGAAGAGCTCCGGTTGAATATATTCTCCAAGGGCAATTATTACTTTCCTTATCTTTTCTCGCCAGCTTTGGCGGCTCTGCTGGAGGCCGAATGCATTTTCTCTATCGGCAGTCAAAGCGGAGGCTGCATTCCTGGGCTGTGATACATGGAACGCCATGGCACCCCCGCTAACAAAGGACCCAATTCGCTCTACATTCCCATGGTCTTGTGGATGGCCTGCCCGGCTCAAAGTTTACAAAGACGCCAAACAGCCAGAAGAATCGGGGTTTATGTTTCCTTTCAGTCTTTCACAAACACTTTATTGATCTGCGGCCTTTCCTGGCCACTCGGAGAATTAAGTAGTTACAAAATGGAATGATTTTTCTTTTTTTTTTTTTTTCCAACTATACATTTTGTGTGTTTTATTATCTGTCTATTCATAATATTTTTATTTGAAATGAGCGGCTTCCTGCAAACTGTGCTGGGATGTTCTTTATGCGCGTGAAAAAGCCTCAAAAGCTTTGACAATGATGAACACATTTAAGTTGTGCTCCACTTGTTTACAAAAGTCTCCATTTGGTAGCACATCAAAAGCATTTTTCTCCCTCCGGCACAATGGCATATTCATGCTAGCAGTCATTACTCAGAGATTTGAAGCATCACTTTATTGGAGCCCACCACAATACAGTCTAAGACTCTTTGTTTCATTTGTTATTACCTTCTTTTTTTTTTCCCTTTTTTTTTTTTCTTAAAAATTCATTTATTTCAGACCTTAGCTGTGCCCTGCAACAGCTCCGTCACTGGTGCTGGTGGTGCGTCCCTGCGGGACGAGGGGCTTTCCTGGGGGCTCCAGCTCCTCCCCGGGGTTCACTCCCTACGGAGCTGCGGGAGTCCCGGCTGACGTGGTTTTGGGGATGGGTTGATCGACTGATAGACCTTTAACTGACAGCCAGCAAATCTTTGGAATACCGAGTTGTCTTTAAATAGTGGATTTACAAGCTAGGAAGGCATCTGCAATTCATGTGGGGGTTTTCGTGTTGGGTGATGATGATTATCATCATCGATAATAATTTAATAAATTAATATTTCATAATTTAAATACACAAGTAGCTTAGTTGTATATTTGTCATCAGTTTGTGGTTTTGTTCAGTGTAGTTTAATGTGACTTGGGCACTAAGGCAGAGCTATTACTAAATTGTTCGGTGTGTGGAATCTCTTTAATAGGGCTTTAACAGGTAGCCGGAGCCCACAGAAGTTTTCTGCGTGTTGAAAGTACCTTCTGCGCTTAGGAGGAGGGTGAATGTCACGAGAAACACTTTTCAAGAGAAATTAATAGACTGACTGTGAAACGCCCATTTCTCCTTAGTGGAAGGGAACAGGCGTATCCTCGGGAGTGGGGAGGAGCTCCTCAGGAGAGGGTTTCCTTGGGGCCGGAGCGGCCGTTGCACCCTGACCTCCCACCTCACGCTAGGCAAAATTGAAGAATTAAATGCAACTGGAAAATGATGAGTTTGTGGCAGAGCATCACGAAGTGACGCAGACAAGACCAGCGAACAGGGTGCTCCAGGGTTGAGAGACTGCAGTGATAACTAACGTTAAATAAAGGTTGCGGTGGGTGAGAAGAGACGAGTGCTTAGCACCAGGCATGCATTTGGAGGCATCTTCTAGGGGAGAACCAGAGAGGGCTGAAATGCAATGCAGGGTGAAAGCCTTAATGCCAGTAATAATTTCGCAGAGGAAGTAATGGCAGTTTGGTAGCTGCTGTGTTTAATGCTGTATTTGATGAGTTACGTGCGTGTCTGCACAGGAGGAGTGACCCGGTGTTGGCTGAGGGACTTTTCCATCTCCACATGCATAGAGATGTACCAAATATATCATTAGCACACTGTGTTTACCCTGATCTCATGCAGTGCAAATTGTCTGCGCAATGCCAGAAGGTGCCATCCCTTGGCTTCTCCAGGGACGGCAAAGCCTCTTGTTTTCCCTAAGGGAGAGATGGTAGTGATGGACATCTTGGGCCCTTTCACTTTGGTGTCTTGCATTCAGGACCGGCATGAGGAAGCCAGTGGCTGGAGCCCCTCTGCTGGGAGGACAGGCTTGAGAGAGTTGA
>RSEF01000004.1:5161159-5173083 GCA_003993805.1 Himantopus leucocephalus | reverse complement strand
TGTGCGCTGGGGGCTCGGGGATGCTCTCCCCCGGCGCGGATAACGCCATTACGTTGTGCCATGTGTGCAGGAGTAATGCGGGTGGATTCCCAGGGCTAAGCTCTCCACGGACATCAGCCATGCCCCAAAATCACCATGTTTAAAAAAGAAATAATAAAAAAAGAAACATTGCAAGGAATATGTTTAGCATTTGTTTTGGCTGGTGGTGTCTTTCCAGCCAAGCAAACCCCCCTCTGGCTAAATTTTGACGGCCCCTCTGTGGGCGATGAATAAATGTCCCTCCTCCCTCTGCACCTATCCTGGCAAGCAGGCTTTCCTTTGAAAAGCTGGCCTTTTTGGCTCAAGTTTTGCCATGTTTGGGCCTAGCCCAACAGATTGTTATTTAAAGATCTGGTCCGAATCCAGCCAAGTGTCTTGGGCGAGGGAGAAAGACTAATGCATGGAAAGGTTTGCGGCATGGGCCACCAAGGAGCCCGCCGAGCTCAGGCACCCGTCCCCCAGCCCGAAAGCCCAGCCAGGTTGGGAGCGTTACTGGGACGTTTTGTCTTTGCTCTACCTCTGCCCAGGTGACTCGTTTTTCTGTCTCCACCAAAGGATCGTGGCACGTTGTGTGACCCTGGCAGCTCATGGTGCTCAGCTGGGGAGAGATGGAAATGGGCTCCAGGGGCAAACGGAGGAGGAGCAGGGTATTTCCTTGTGCTTTTCCAAAATAGTTGTGCATGATGCTGACTCTGAAGTTAAAATGAAAGATGTCTTGTGGATTTTTTTCTTTCTTCTTTAAATACATCGATACATACAGAGGGAGAAGGAGCGAGAGAGAAGGGGGAGCTTTTGGCTGGTGGCTTTGGGCAAACAGAAGGTTGACTCCGCAGCATTGCTTGCAGGTCAAGGAAGTTAAATGGAAGTAAACCAAAATTATTAAAACAAAAAAATGATGTGAAGGAGAATCATGTTTCCTGGAGGGTTTTGCTTCTCTTGGGTGTGGTGGTCTCTCTTGGCTGGGTGTCGGGCTGAGCTCACCACCGGGCGGTCGCCGCGCCGCCTGCCGTGACCACATACCCTGCTTCATTCTCAGCACGCGGGGTGGGGCGTTTTATTTAGCCAGATAACTTAGAGCCCTGGAGGACTCCAGGCTGCCGTTTATCTTTCTGCAGCCTCAGCGTTAGTACAGTATTCCTTTCTTTTATCTGGGATCTTTTTATTTAATAAGTGCTAACCAGAAATACATGCTTTCCGGCTTTGCTCTTGCAAATACCGCAGAGGCTTGGACTCGTGGGCCACCAAAAGCTCGGGAGACCGGTGAGCCCGTGCCTGCAATGCTCTGGTGTGGGCAGGGTCGGGCTTTAACCCTCTGGGCTGGGGAGAAGACCCTTGCGTGGGGATGTTGGAAAGGACAGCTCCTTGAGGAGATGCTATAGTCACCTATTGTCTTCTCAGTGTTTCTTGTGCCGCCCCAGCTTTGCTCTGATTTTATTTCTCTCCCGTGGCAGGAGCGCTCAGAGCTCAGGGCTGAAAAGATGGGTGTTAAATGCGATGCTGGACTGGCATTGGGTGTGAGCACCGGTCTGGAGCCGTGTGGGTGTCTCCTGCCTCCCAAATCACCCACTTCCCAATGAGAGCCGAGCCCCGACACGGTGCTCGGTTGCCGGTGCTCTTCACTGCAGCGGGGGCATTGCGGGCTGCGCACAGCCGTGCTTTACCTGACGCATGTACAGCAGCTCCACACACACACGGCATGAAGAGACCAGCCGTGACGCCGTGAAGACACAGCGTGCTGCCTCCTCACCTGTCTGAGGAACCGCCTTCGGGTTGTCACTTGGTTTCATAAGAAAACAGTGCTTAGGTAAAAAAAGGAAAAGCTTTTGACCCAATTGCCCAATTCCAGCCCTGTCGGTGTCCCAAAGAGATCAAGCTTTCCTATGTTTCGTAAAAACAAGGAGCAGAGTGGTGGAGGGGGGACTCAAGTTGGGGAGGACGTCACATCATGAGTCTCCACCTTGGTTAGTCACCTTCAGAACACAGAAAAAAATGGAAAGCTGCAGAAAACTAGGTTCCCTGAGTTTATCAGTTCACAAGCCTGCTTGTTTTTCTTGTACGTGTGCTTGCGAACAAGGCCTTAATCTCTTTCTCTCTTTCCATTTCACACTTTTTCACCCCATCTTGAAAACGAAATGCGCTGCAGGCGAGACCCTCGCCTCGCCAAAGGGCTGTCCTGAGAGTAAGAAAATGACAGCAGGACAACCTGGGGATAGTTAAAGGAAAACCTTAGGTCAAGCCTAAATATCAGCATAGGTGTGCTGTACATCCCCAGAGGGGGAGCAGGAGTGACGTTGAGGCATATTTGGGACTCGGTTGTCTCTGAGCTATTTAGTACCTTGTGAGATGGCACAGAAAGACTGTTAACAATGAATCCGCTGCCATTCGGAGCAGTCTTGAGTCATTGTGGTTTAAAAAATAAATTATCATATAAATAGCTGCTTAGGAATCTCAGCCTGAAGACCACAAAATCTCACCAGCGTGTAGCTTTTTTGGCTTACGTAGCACCATGTCGACGCGCGGAGCATTTTGGCCGCATGTCGGAAAACCGCTTCCTATTGGGGGGAAAAAAAGACATCATAAGAAAAGAAAGTCTATTGTCAATGACAACGGCTGGTGGTTTCCTAGCGCCTCTCATTCCAAGAGGCTGAGCATATCCTAACTGGATTTTGCATCCTGTCTTCGCTGAACCCAGCCTGAGCTGCTGCTGCCTTGGGGGACTGGTACCCCCTGCCCCAGCTACCCAGAGGTATGCAGCAGAGTGATGAGCAGGAGGACCCACAGGTTTGGTTTAAAACATGAGGGGCTTTCTGGGTAGTTTTCGTGAAGGACTGGAAGGTTTGGAAAAGGCAGAGGAGCGTAGGGTGGTGAACAAGCAAATGGTTGTGCTCCTGCAGTTGAAAAATACCACTGGGATTTTCTTTCGCGAGCCGCCTCCTCGTGAATGGCATCCTGTTCTGCTGTCCTGCAGCAAAGCTGAATGCGACCCGTTTGAATCTGGTGACTTTATAACCTGAAAAAGTGCCAAGGCCTTTGTCACAGGCCTCTCTCCCTCTCCCAGTGCTGTGGATGGTGAATAACAACATTTTCGTTGACTTTAATGGGAGCAGGATCAGACACCAAGAGCGAAAATCCTCCCAAGAAGATTGTTCCGAGTGAACTCCAGCCAGTCAGCTTGAACATAACATAATCCATTCGCGGGTTTTCCCACTACGCTGGTTCTGGCCAATAAACTGCTTATTTGTTTTATTTCTGTTTGGTTTTGTTTGCTTTATTTGCTTATTTGTGACTTCCCTTCAGGGGAAGAGAGGTACAGCAGTGCCACCGAGGCTGTGGGACGGTGCACGCGGTAATGACCCTTTCAAGGGGTTTTTCTTCTCAGATGTTCAGCAAAGGTTCGCAGTCCCAGCACAAAATGTGAGAATGATGTCTGTATCACAAAGGCATTTTCCCAGCGTGGCTGAGCTGTGATATGAACCGAGCTGATTTTCTCATGAGAGGGGAGTAAATCCTTGGAAGTGTTATTTTTCTAATGTTTTATTTGAAAAGTCCTAGCATGACCTTTTCTTGATGTTGCTTTTTCTTTCTCTTTTTTCTTTGTAAAAACCCTGCAGGATTGTGATTAGCAAGATAATGAATACCATCTGCTTTTAATCAATTCCTTCCTTTTCTCCCAAACCCTCCTAACTTCTAATATTAATGGAAACAGATTTGAATACTGGAAGGGGCCACTCTGGAGAGCGCTTGGGTATTTACTAGGTGAAAAGTGAAATTGCGCAGGTTTATTTCATGGGGTAGGGCATTTGACAGGTGCAATTTTTCTTCTAGATGTGTTGCATGCCTGTTTTATAAACCAAAATGCATACTGACACATGAGATTATAATTCTGCATCGGAGGGAAATTTTAAGAAGAGGGAGGTGACCTCTTACACGAACCGGCGCTGCTGCGTGAGCCCTTCCAAAGGGACGGCTCTTATTGACCGCCGCAGTGACGCACCTGGGGGTAAATGCGATTTACAGGGAAAGCAGGGGAAGTACAGGATGTTTCCTGGGAGGAAAGCGATGCCCATGATAGTTTGAGTCTTAACCCTTCAGCTGGTTTTGCAAAATATACAAATGGGTCTTACTAATACAACTTTCCTCAGTGCCGATGCATCCAGATTGCCATTGTATTAGTTTATCCTGGAAGATGAAAATATTTGAATTCATCTGCTGTCAAGCCTTGCTTCAGATCAAACCTTTTTTTTTTCTTTTGTTCCCCTGGATAGGAATCACTTTGATTTGTGCTTTTCTCTTAGGTTGGAATCAATCATCCCGCTCTGATTTGAATGACCGTTTTACCCCTCTAAAGGTTTGCATTAAGAGGCATTCCTGGGATGTTTTCTTGATTGGGTTCAAGGCATTGTGTGTTCCCATCTGTCTTGGCTGATTACGAACCACCTCTGCCAGCTAATGTTGGCTGGGAAACCTTTCCTTTCATGCGTTGGTCCAAACTGGGCCCTGAGAAGAGAAATTGCTGTTTCTGCCACAAACATTTCCAAACCCGTTGTGATTGTGCTGAGGAGGTCCCGGCTTGGGAGTGCTGATGTTCTTCTGTGCCTGCTCACAGGGTGGATGCACAGGGCAACCATGCAGTGAGTGCCGGTGGCCAGGGTGCCATGGGTGCTCTGTCCCAGAGAGCTTAAGCTCCAAAAAAACAAGACAAGAGGAGCTGAGAAAGAGCTGATCCCACGGGATATGAGGTGTAACCAGAAGCGATGCCGAGTGAAGACTCTGGGTTATCTCCAAAGACCTGCATGGGCCAGCATAGGTACTGGGCTCCTTGGGTTATCTGTTGGGACCAAATCTACGGGTTTTATTTGCCCATACTGTTCCTACAAGGAAATTATGTTGTATCACCATGATGTGAACAGCCTCTGTTGATGTTTTCCTCCCCTTGTTGAAAATGTTGTTCACGTTTTCACTGAAGTCCTGGATCTTCACTCTGCTTCATGCAGCGCTTGGATTTTTGGGTTGGGGTTGGGCGATGCCTTTGAGCCTAGTCAGGGATATCCCCTCCAATACCCTAATCAGTGACTGTGGTCGCTGGATATTTCGAAGGGAATGGGTTTGTTTCCATCGCACAAAGCTTTCTGGGGGGTGTTGCTGCCTCTGAGGGATCCCGCGTGCCTGTGCCACCCTCTGAATTAAACCGGGACTTTCACCATGAGAGAAAAGGATGTGGAGAGATGCTTTGTCCTTGACCTGGTACGGGTTCAACCTGGGGTACCACGTTGCCACTGGTTGCTTTTATCTTTGCAGGGCTGTTTGGTGAGAGCGGCACAGCGGTGTTTGCGGTCCAGCTGCACACCCCAAGCACGCGCGGTCCTCGGACTCACGAGGTAAAGCACAGATAAAGCAACCTCTTTTCTGAACAGGACCTGGCTGTAAACATCGAAACAAGTTTCCAGTGGAGAGTTTTTAACTTCCCCAGCCTCTTCCCTAATCCCTTGTTACAGGAGCTTTTGGGGTGAGATGTCTGAAGTGGCACGAGGGACATGCATGTAATACCGCTGATTAGCTCACACAATCGCGGGGGCTAAAGGCTGATGCTACCAAACAACACGCTCTTGTTCCCTCTCTCCCTTTGCGGAGCGATGCTGGCGTAACATCTTACACTCCCCCAGGATGTGGAGCCTGAAGCGAGCGAGCGTGGGCTGGGACGGAGCCAGGGCGCCGTCCGGGGCAGGGATGCTGAGATTGCTGGGGTGTTACTGCAGGTGCCCAGTTGTGCTTCTCCAAAGCGGGGGCTGCTTTGCTGTGTGCTTTGCCATGCCTTGGACAGCTTGGAAAGCCCTGAACAGGGGGACTACAGGAGCCAAACCTTCCTCCTGGAGCCATCACTGAAATTCAAGGGTGGATGGAATAGAAGGGAAAATAACAGTTGATCCTGTTTGCCTCCAAGAGCATGCGTGTGCTTTTCCTGCTCCTGGGAACCTCCAAGAAGCTCTGGTTCCAGTTTGGAGAAGGCACTTTTGGGATGCAGCAGGAAAATGCCACCTTCTTGGCTTGGTACTGAAGACATGCATATGAAAGCACCACATGGTGAAGGCGAGGCCACGAGCGGCTGCGGCAGGCACGTGGCAGGAGCTCCGTAAGATCCAGAAGATGCTGCCTATGCTTCCCGTTGGCACCCACCCACTGCCAGCCAGCCCACGGAGGCGCGTGAAGGTCAGGCGAAAAGAATAGTTCTCTTCGCAAGGCTGATTAAATGAAAGCAAGGGGTAGGGAGGAGGAGGAGGAGGGAAGAAAAATGGGTGTGGTTTGCCGAAAAGCCTATGCCTGACACCTACAGATTGCTAATGGGGGCAGGCAGAGGCAGCGGTGGCTAATGAAAACACCCCCTTACTCTTTGCAGCCATTTCACGTGCGTCGACTTAAAAAGCATCCCTCGCTGCCCCGCTTCTCTGCACCTCCGGTCAAGGTGGGTGTGGAGCTTGGCCGTTTTTCAAATTCTACGTTTCTGGCCCCGCCGAGGCTGTCCTGGCTCACCGCGATGTCACCGCGCGGGAATGCGCTTCCCCTGCGCTGGGACATCTCTGGCCAACACCAGATACCCTTCCTTCCTGCCTGCTCCCATGGCGGGGATTATTGCTTTTGGCTTCTCCTGGCTTTGAAAGGCATCCAAAGAGCTCAGCTCTCGCAAGCTGAGAGCGGAGACAGAAAGCCTCTCCCCGCCTCACCTGTTTGTGGTTATTCAGCTCCCTCCCTTCACGCTTTGGCACAATAATGGCCTGAAAGTAAAACAAGAGGCAAGTTCTCCCCCCGGCTCAAAGCGCTGAATGAAACTCAGCCAGAGGGGCCTATTGAGACAGCATGGAGACAAATGTCAACTTTAACACAAAGAGGCTTAAATGACTGACACAGAAAGGAATAATCTCGGATCTGTTTTCCAGGCTGCTCCCCAGCATAGCTGTGCTGCAGACGGAGACAATTTTCAGTTCCCTGGGGAGATTGTATAGCCAAAAAAAGATACTTGGTGGTGATATGCTATAAGACTAGGTCATGAGAATGGATGTTTGGAATAATGACAGAATTCATTATAGGCAAACTAAATTAAGAGAGTGTCTTGAGAAACATATGGGGAGGAAATTGCCACTGAAGCCCTGCAAAGAGTAGCTTTATTTCTCGTTGTGCTGGGCTCTCCCCAAAGGCCTCCACGAAACAGGACAGGGGGTTATAGGAGTCATTTTGTGGCAACTCTGAGTCGCTTGCCTTTCTGTTTGTAGAGAGGGGATGCTGTTATGGCCATTTGCCTCTGAATCTTCCGGAAAAGTAAAAGTAATTAAGGCTGATAAAGAACGGGATTGAAATAGCCGCCTTCTCCCCAGAAGTGAGAAGCAAATAATGTCCCAGTTGGTGTCATCTTGGCCTTGCTCAGACCTTAGCAGTTAAATGGGCTGAAGCGTTGGTGCCGCACTCATCCGTGCCAGGCACTGGGAACATCCCTGCCTGTCTCCGTGCTGCCTTTGTCCATGCCGGGCACTGGGAACATCCCTGCCTGTCTCCGTGCTGCCTTTGTCCATGCCGGGCACCGGGAGCATCCTTGCCACCCCCGAGGCACCTCCCAGAGCAGCACTGGTCCAGCTGCGCCTGGCTGCAAGGAGCTTTGATGCCATGGCAGCCCCGTTGGGGGACGTGCCTGGGGCCTTGCAGGAGGCTCCACGCAGGGTGGGTTTCTCCCTGGGGTGAAAGAAGGAGCTGAGGAGCTCCCCAGGAGGCCCTGAGGAATCTGAGCTGTGTGGGACTAATAAACCCTTGGTCCTTTCATTAGGTTTAATGAACCCTCAGTCCAAGGGGTGTCATCCCCAGGACCTCCATTGCCTGCAGGACTCACCATTTTGCACCTTTTGCAATCGTCTCTTAATTCGAAGCTGTCTGGTAACAACTGGGAGGCCCGAGAAAGGTCCCTGTACCTGCGTGGCCCATGGCCCCGTGATGCTTTTGGGTGGCAAGTTGCTGAGCAGGGACTCGGGGCCATGGCCGTGGGCTTCCAGCAGGGAGCAGGGTCTTGGCTCGGGGCCAGGCGCCTTCATCCCGTGGGGCGCTTGTTGTGTGTGTCCCACTCGTATTCTTCTGGAGAAGAGACTGCAGGACCGTAGCAAGCAGCTTTTAAACTCAGGAAACAGCAAACAGCTGGAGTATAACAAGGTAGTGTTTCGTACGAAAAAAAGTCATCCTGGAGAAACCAACTGAGTAAGAGGGGAAATTAGGGCGCCTTGCGTGCTTTATTTATATTAGTATTTATTCGCATGTGTATATAGGAAACACCTATGTGTACATGCCTGAGAAGAAAGGAAAGCATGTCACAAATCCAGAGCAGTGTTTGCCCAGAGCGCGGTGCAGGAAAGGCAGGAGGATGCTCTACGTAGCCAGCGCCGGTTAGCCTGGCATCTGTCCTGCGCTAAATAAGGGCAAGCATGGTCCCAGACTCAATTAGGAAAGAATTAAAGGATAGACATTCAATTAATGTGGAGCATTATGGAAATAGTTCTTTTTTTTTCCGAAGAAACCTGCTTTCGTTCTTTGCCTCCCCAGGATCTGTAAATCAAGGTGACGAGGAGACACGATGCATTTTGGGAGATGCTTAGCTTAATATTTCAGGAGGTCCCAGCGGTGGGACATGGCAATATGTTTAAGAACAAGCTAAAGGAGCAACCTCAAAGTGGAGCTTAACGGGGGTCGGCTGCAACAGCCTCCCTGGGTCTGGAAGAGAAGAACCACAGTTCAAAAAAGTAGTATTGTTTTCTGGGTTTTTTTTGTTGGTGTTTTCTTTTTACCCTCAATTTTTCCTCAAAAGCCCTTTCAGAGTTGGAGAGGTTTAGGGCTTGGTCCACTGAGAATGAAAATGTAATAAAAAGTATATATGCCCTTTTTGGAAAGTGTTGGCGCTTTAACTGCTGCTGAGCCAGAGAGCTTTGGGGAAGGCTCTGCCTTCTCCTGGGTGGTTTGGGGAGCGGGGCCTGGGGGGGTGAGACAATGCACTAACCCCAGGTTTTCTGCCCGCGCTTAAAAGGATTTGCCCTTGCGGCTAGCTCTGATGCGGTGTGGAAAAGGAAAGGGACGGGGAAGCTCAGAGGAGCTGACAGAGGCAGAAAAAGGGTGTGAAATTCATACTATCTGGTGTGTCTCCTTTGATGTGTCACACAGAGATTGTGCAGGCGCTCAGACGGGAAGGGGTTAACGCGTTTCTCAGTAACCATTGAAATGGGGCCTGTTATGGTCTATTTAGGCAATGATCTGTTACAATATCAATGGCATTTTCGATGGCAGTGTCTCCTATTCTTCTATTGAAATCACAATAGCTTTGGAAGTTCACGGCCACGGCAGTCTCAGGGACAGATTTCTGTTCATTTTTCTTTGTTGTGAAGATTTTTTTTCTTCTTTTTTTTTTTTTTTTAAAGTGNTTTTTTTTTTTAAAGTAAATTAACTCACACAAATGCGAAAGAAGCATCAAGTGTGTGACCTTTAGACAAAAGCTTCAGATTTGTCATTCTCTCTCCTTAACTTATGCCTCCGCTCTCAGCAATGCCCCCATACAATATAGAGCCCAGCTTGGGCTACCTGGCCACAAATAGCTGCGCAAGGCTGGAGTGACAACGTGAAATCTCCATTTCTATGCTGTTGTCAGCTTCTAACGCTTAGGGGAAAGAAGTCAAAGTTGGGGAGAGGTTTTAGCTGTCTGCCTCCCATACATTTAGCTAGAAAGGGAGCCTCCCGGCTCGGCCCCTCTCTGCTTCTTTAGAAACCAGGGGCTAATGCAGTCCCCAGGACTGTCTGGAGAGGTTACTCGCCCAGCCTTCACTTTGATGATTGATGACAGTGGAGAAACTAATGATATTTTATTCACCTGTCAAAAAAATTACTTGCCCCAGGCAAGGCAAGGCTCGCACGGCAGAATGTTAACGCTGCCCTTTTTACCAAAATGCAGTTATCCCGTTTCCCCTAAAATATTATCTCAAAGGGAAAAGCGCCGTCCTGCCGAGCCCATCGCTCCAGGCTGCCGGTGAGGGGAATCTCTCCCACCTACAAAGCGCCTTGAGCTTTGCGTTGGGAGCATGAAACGGGCATTGCTAGGGCGTTCCCAGGGGGTCCCGTCGCCTCTGCCCCTCACTGCGTATTGGTGAGCAGAAATCACCAGCGCCTGTGGATGTTTTGAAGTGTCTTCCCAAGGAAAGCCAAGTATCTTTAGATCAAGGGAGCCCCCAAGAACCAGTTGTGCCTTAAATGTTGCGAGTTTGAATCTCCACCACAGAACACGTTTTTGTGTTTTGTCCCATTTGGGTGATTTATTTTTACTGTATGCGTCTATATTTCTTGATTCCATGTTATTGCTGTCATCTCTTTCTTGTCAAGGAGCGAACTGAATGTTACCTGCTCCTGCAGCTGCCTGTTAGAGATGGCTCTTCCGAGACCCAATAAACTGCATGTAATCATTAGCAAAACCATTAAAGTTACCCTGCTTTCTCTTAGATATAGCTGGCTGTGAAGCTGTGTCCATCCGCACCAGCCAAGACACCCCATCTGAGTCTTTCTTACGGTTCAAAGTGAATAAAGTACGTTGGGAACGAGTCCAGCAGAGTCATGGAAGTTGGGAAGACCTTTTTTTTCTTCTTCTTCTTCTTCTTTTCCCACGCTTTGTCAGTGGATTGCTCTGCTAGACGTTACTCTGTGCTATTTCAGGAGTCAGAAGGGAAATGTGCACCGGAGCCCAAAGCGCAGCCTGAAGCCCAGCTCCGCTTCCAGCGTCCCCGTGCCGCAAACAGCCCCAGCCCCTGGGATGGATATGAGCTGGCCGCAAACGAGTATGAGGTGAAACAGGGTTTTTGGAGATGCACCCAGCAAAGCGTCGCCTCATGGGGAGGAACATGGAGATGGATGCCGGAGGCAGGAGAGCAGACTCTGTGGGTAGACCGTGAGGATGTCCCTGCCCCCGTGCTGGCGTCCCATCAGATAGAAATGGCAACAGCACAAAGTCACCCCGCTTAGGGTCCCATTGCCTTTGCCGGGGGACGTGCCCGGGGCAGAGCGCTCCCGGCTATCTCTTGGCACGTGCTCCTGAGCCTTTAATCATCCACAGCGTCGGCAAAATGTTTCCTCCAGGAGACAATTGATAAAGCGGATGAAAAGGGATCTAAATGCCTTCGAAACGCTGCGTTCCCGCAGCACAGCTTAAAGTGCAGACGTATGGAAAGTAAACATTTCATCTTAATGTCAGTGCAGGTAGAGCTGTTCAAATGGGCTGCAAACCGCTTTCAGCAGACAAACTAATCTGAGGCACCATTAAAATTCATAACAAAGAAATCCACAGCGCAAAAAATGGCTTCTTTTGACCTATTTCTGAGCTTGTGGTGTCGGGGTGCTGCTGTGGTCCCCATGGGCAAGACGAGGGGCTCCCATGCGTGCTGGCAGCAGGACCTGCAGGTCCAGAGTGGCTCTGTGCATGGGCTGGGGCAGCTTCTCCTCCACTCGCCAGCTGCAGCTTGGTCCTGGTGTGATGAGGTCTCCAAATGAGTTCAGATACAGCAAGGAAATGGAGCTATGGTGTCCCTTATCTGCACAATGTGAGAGCGAAAGGCAATATATATCGCCACCCCCTCCGGCAAGGGCCGCTGCCGGTGCTCCGGTGCGTGCCAGGGGAGTGGGCGAGGGATGTCAGGGAACGGTGATGCTCACCGGCTGCAGGAGAGCCCTTCAGGTGGCTTTTCAAGGCTGTTCTTCTGCAGGAGCTGTGATTAGAGCAAGAGGTGCAATTGAGGGCTTGGGTGAGGTTTGAATATTACCATTATTTTTTTTTTAGCTTGGCTGACTTTTTTTTGGTTCTTTTCTTTTTTTTTTTTTTAATTAGA
>RSEF01000004.1:5139639-5153584 GCA_003993805.1 Himantopus leucocephalus | reverse complement strand
GCACGGCACCGCTCCCCCCCAGGACCTGGCTGTTTGTCCATCCTGCCGGCGACCGTCCTGCTGGAAGTGCGGCACTGCCTGAACCCTGCGCCGGGGAGGCACATTGGGTACGGCGCATGGGAGAGCCCGGCTGGACAGACAGCGTCGGTCTGGCAGGGTGAGCGTGCCGCTGACGGCACTGTAGCGCAGGTGATGGCACCTCTCCTGGTGTCACCGAAGCAGCAGGATAACAAAAGCGGTGAAGCCGAAAGAGCGTGGGCCTTAATACGAGGCAGGTCTGAGCTGGGTTCTGGCTTACTAGCCCACGTTAAGCATTCGCTGCTGCTGTCACTGGCGCTAACCAGGCTGTGCTGACATCCTCTGGTGACACGGTTATTCTGCTGGGGAGGCAGGACTCGGCCGCCAGAGCCGGAGAGCTCGGGAGCTGTGGAGCTCTGGAGCTGGAGCGCAGCCCTTTTAGCACGGGGGTTGGTAACTTTTCTGTAATTGGCACGTCGGTTTGTTTGCGGAGAACCCCTGTGGCACCTCGGAGCTGGCACGCTTTGCGGGGTGCGATGGCTGCCGTGCGGGAATGCCGGCGAGGCGGATCTGCCTCCTCCGCGCTGCAGGGTCAGGGCTCCCTGCAGACAGCCGACAGCAGCAGCCAGCACGCTGCGGGCAACGGAGCTGGGGGGGGTCTTGCCTTGTCTCAGGGCGCCCGACTATTAACACCACATGCCCGGGCTACCTCGGTCATCTTCGCAGCCTGTGCCAGATTGCACCTCCCGACTGACCACCCAAAATTATCTAATGCGTTTTGTTTTCCCATCTAAAAACCAGTGCTGCCACTGCTGCTCACTGTTTCCATCCTGAAGCAGCACTCAGCCTGACCGAAGCCTTTTGAAGCCCAAGCCTCTTCCAGACCAAAGCTGTGTTGATGATTATCAAACCAGACAGCAGGGACTGGAGCCGGGGCGGGGGGAGCGGGGAGCATCCTTCCATCCTTCCACGTCCCCGTGTCTGTCCTGGGCCTCTCCGATCACCCAGGCAGGGGGCCATGGATTTTTGGAGGTGGTGCTGTGACCGTTGGGCAGGAGCAGGGCTCTCGGCAGCAGTGCACCGGGGAATGTTTTCGGTTTGGTTTCAAATGCAAGATGGTGGCTGGGTGGCTCTTTAGAGCCAGATGTTTGATCTGCCGTTTCTCTTGGCTGAATGAACGGCTGACGCCAGGCTGGCTTGGAGGGGACTGTGAAGGGTCATGTCATGCTATGGCACAGATGACCCGAGACCCAAAATCAGCTAGGAGGTCCAACAGCAAGCCAGAGATAACTTAATGTATTGGATCAGCTTGATTTTGGTCTAATGCTGGGGCTTTGTGCGGAACAGCTCAATAGGGGGATATTCATCAAACTCTAGGCTAATGCGGTCCCCTTGTTTTGAGGTTTTTGTCCAGGACAGAGCTGTGCATGGTTTTCATGTGGGAAAGGCCCCTGGGACAGGGGATGGAGGCGACTGTGCCTTAAAACATCCCTCCAGAGGCAGGCGCAGTGGGAGAGGAGAGCCCCTCCTCAGCGCTCCCTCCCGCTCCACGGAGCTGCAGCGCCGTCTTATCCCTGTACCAGGCATGGGGTGGGGGGGACACACTGAAATACTCCGGAGTTTGCAATCCTCATCGCGTGTTGTAAAACTCGTCTGTCAGGCAAGGTGAGTTCTGCGTCTCTGAGTCAATGAGAAAAGTTTTTTCCTGGATTGATTGTCCAGGAAAAGTCCCCAGGGAGGTATTTTTCCCCTGCTCTCTATACCTTAACGGTGCCCTATAGCTCCGTAGGCTGCCGGTGGTGTGGTGGGCTGGTTGTCTTGGCCTGTGTTTCGGCATCCCTGGGCACTCTTACGGAGCTGCGGGGAAGGTGGCTGAGGCGCTCGTGTGATTAGCATCAGGATGTGTTGAAAGACAAATCTGATGAGAGGAAGAGTGAGGGGCTGTAAGTGGTACGGCTGGTTGTGGACTGATTCTGCCTCGACGGGCTGCCTACGTACTGCGATGGATAGCGTTTTATGGATGTTTCCTCATGCGTACATAGCAGGCACATGAAGTTTACCCTGACCTTGCATGGAAGAGACCCTTGGCAGAAGATGTCATTGAATTAGGCAGAAGCAGGTGGCCTTTCAGGCACTCACACAGCAGAGATGTCACCTTTCTCCTTTATTTTTTTCTCCAATAAATATTTATTTCTGTCCACAAGACAAGAAAAAAACACGTTTCCCCGTGCTTTTCCCTTTGTCGCCGTCGCTCTCTGGCTTTTGACGGTGCTCACGCTTGCTGGATTTGGCACTTTCTTGTCTTCAAATGTCTTGAGGCTATTGAGCACCAGGCGATGAAAGACGACCTTTCCCTCGGGGATGCCCAGCTCAGAGCACCGTGTCCTTTGCTGAGGCGCGTAAGGCTCGAAGGGTGTCTCTCGCTTTTGCGCTCGCTATTGTGTGAGGGGCAGGAGGGCAGATGCTGGGGAGCAGCGTGGGCCCTTGGCGGCGGCAGGGGCAGAGCAGCAGTAGGAGTGAGCCGATGTATGAGACTCTTTGAGCCCTGCTTGTGAAACCAGCTCGTTTCTGCTGGTTTCGAAGATGTCTTCTTAGAGGGTAAAGAAATTCTGTACAGGGAGCTAGAATGGTCCGATGTCCTGCGCTCGCAAGAGAAATGTAGCTTCAGCACAGATCTAAGAAGATGCTGTGCACTGTGATGGATAGATACGATACACAAAATGTGACACGTTTCTTTGAGAATAACATTAGAAATCCTTGGTTTATTCTTGGTTTATTGGTATGAAATGAAAGAAAAGAAGATAAATCCGTGTATTGCAGAAAGTTTTCCAACAAAAACCAAAGGGAGCTTTTGCTGCATATATTATTTCTACATAACTGACACTTTCTTTCCCAGAAGCTTTTGGTGTCTTGTTCTTCATTCCGTGCCCAAATTATGTGATGGGCAAGCGATCTTGTCAGATGTCACCTTAAAGGAACTGAGCGGTGCAAAAAGCGCAAGGTTAAAATAGGGAAAAGGCAAAAGTACAAATGCGCTGTTAACTTTGCAGGGTGCAAGCTGCTAATTTCGACTAGATCGCTGTGTGAATTAGCAAAGCAGCAGGAATGGGAATGCTCCAGTCCAGCTTTCTACAAGCAACCTAGTGGCCAGGCTCATCATATTTGTCTTTTTCTCTGACCCATTTAGATTCCTTCCTCTTAAAGGACGTTTCTCCAAATGACAGTGTTTAACTAATGCAGAATTCCTATGTCTGAAGGACAGTCTGTGATCCAGTCCATTGACTCCTGATTTCATTTAAACTGCAATTCATTATTTTCTTCCTGTGCTCATTCAAGAACCCATTGTTCATTACTCTTTCATCACTCTATGATTGGAACAATTTGTATCTGTCGTTCATACATTGGCCAGATAATGAAATAATCATTTGTGCATCTACACAGTATTTTACATTTATTTTTCACAGTGTAATTCACTTCGTAGGGTCATTTTATCATTCTGGAACAAATTGTGATCTTGTTTAAGCATTTGCTAGTTGGTAACAGTCTGCAACTGCCAATGTCAGGACACATGTCTGAATATTGCCGTCCGCAGACAGAACGGAGGTAAAATTATTGTTGATCCTCCAGCTAACAAAACCAGCCCATCTTCTAGGAGGAAGGATTCTGCTGGCCAAATAATAACTTGATCCAAATAATAACTGAAGTTATTGTCCTGCAGTCTTTCCCAAGGTTTGGGTCAGCCTTTCAGAGAGAGGTAATAAGAAGGGATAAGATTACCTCAATAAAAATGAAACTAGATGATAATGCACCCAGAGCACAATTATGGTGCTATTCAAATGAGCTCCTGTTCTCAAGCAGGTCAGCAAGGTTATGATTTCTAGTGGGGTCAAGAGATTAGGAGAATAAACTAATTATTCTAACATCAAATAGATAGAAAGGTGATTGCTGATTGGTTGATTCATTTTTCTTCTGTGAATCTATTTCTGTTCAATTAATTAAAATGACACATATGTTATACTCTCCAAATATCACTCACATTATTATGTAAAGGTTGAGTTAGTCATTATGTTGGAAAAGGTCAGGGCTTGAATTTAATGCTGGAGGGAGATACTGTCTTCCATTCACTCGTCATAATTACCATCCAGTTCCTGGCCTATCTGCTGATGGGATCTCGGCCATGGTTTTCAATGGACTTGCCACACAAAGTGTTTTGGGCCTCCCTCCAAGAGCTTCTCCAGCCAAGGCAGGATTAAATCAAATAATGTAGTCTTTAAACCCATTGCTTTGGCATGGGAGCTGAGCTGTATCAGTGGCAGGATGTGTAATTCTTCTGTCTTTTACCTATCTCAAGGTATCACCAGGAGCCTCTGCGAGAGACGAAGACTCCTTTGTGTTGTACACTTTACGTGAACAGCTCTGGGAGGTGCTTGGTCGGCTGAGGTAGGATACACAGAACAGACCGGTGGTAGAAGAGCAGATGCATGGAGGAGTGGGTGACTGTGCAAGGGTGGCTTTGCTTCAGCCTCAGACCCATTGACCTCAATAACTTCCTTGATAAGCCCCGTGCTCCGAGGCAGGTCTGACACGTGCAAGCACTGAGGCACTCGATGGTAAGTGAAGCTTACAAATGACTCTTTGTTCATGCCTTCAGCTCCACAGGGCAATATAAGAGCAGAGATTATTTTGCCACTGGTCAGCAGGTGAATGTCAGTGATGAGTGAACCATAAAATGAGCCATTCTCGCTGTTAAATCTGGAGTGTTTCTGCACACCCATGGCTGGGCTCAGAATTAACCTCGAAATAGCCAGAAACATTTGCATCATAGAATCGTTTAGGGTTGAAAAGACCTTTAAGATCATCGAGTCCAACCGTTAATGGCCACCTCTAGCAATGCTAGAAGAAATGAGAAGAGAAGAAATGAATGTCAGCAATGGTGGGTTTGGTGTGAGTATGGACGAGGCATGGAGACTGGTGTTCCCACCATGTGCTGGGAATGACTCCCAGTTCCCTGTGAAGGTGATGCTCTTGGTGCATCTGCTATATGGATACGTGGGGTTTGGGCTTCAAGGCCATCGCTCCAGGACACCCCTCTATACATGGTCTCTTCCCCCAGGAAACACCAAATCTTCTAGAAATGGAGAATGTTGGATGGATATTTGCTGGCCTAGTAAAACAGCCACAGAATATTCCAGGTTACTATCAAGTAAAGAGTTTAAACATTTGCTTTTGTTGTTTGGAGCAGGAGTGACCAAGGGGACACATGTGGCCATGGGGTTTGCCAGAGTCTGTAAACATAAATCTGTGGTCACATTTGTAATTTTGATGCCTTATGTGAGACATTTTACACTTTAATGGCCTAGAAATACTTTTTTTGTAAATATATTAATTCTTCTTAGTTACGCTCCATTAACTGTTGTTTAGTTAACGTGGGTGTAGACTGTATCAGCCATTTTAATAGAACAAGAAGGGGAAGAAATGCTATAAGACACGAGGTAGCATCAGATTTATCTGGAGAGGGAGAAAATATCGGCAGAAACAAACTGTCGCAGGATGTTAAAAAATCACCTGCTTCTTAGAGGAGATACAATTGGGTAACGATCCATGGAAACATGAACATTTCAGATCGCATATCTTCTATTCAAATTTATGACCAGCTGTCAGAGTGCTGGTGCCCCTCACTCCGCGAGAGGGATTACTCTTTGCCAAACCGTAATGAGCAGATTATGGGTGGCGCTAGAAAAAGTATGGGACTCTGTGAGAAATTGCAGCGCATCGTATTAACTTCTCTCTGATGTTAGCAATTTCCCATCATATTGTATTACCAATCACTGTCACTAATATACCATGAAATTCAGATGTATAATGTAGTGTACAACTCAACCTCTCATTTCAAAGGTTTGTTACCCATAATCCTGCATGAGTCATTAGTAATGTCACTGAACAGACTAAAACTCATTCACTTCTTGCAGTGTTTCCCTTGCTGGCAAATAACTGACATATTACATGTGGGCACAATGCTTAATTCTCCAGAGAGCTTTGATTGCGGCATTGTGAAATGTGTGTCTCTTTAATGGGCAATCAGGTCTACGCACAGCCCTCGACTATCCCCAGTCTAGCGTGCCCCGCCGGATGGCTGAACAGCTGGGTACTCTCATAAAGCATCTATTTTCTTTTCTTTAAATTATTTATCTACTGAAATGCTGTTCGTGGTGTTTTAAAGGCAATACCGTGCTAAAAGGTAAAAATACACCCACCAAAAATGGAAAAAGGGTTAAAATTTGGGAAAAAAAATTAGATTTTTATTTTTTTTTAGGACTTGGCCTCACTTGCAGAAGTCACTTAAAGGCTTGTGGCCCAAACTTGGGGATGAAGGTAAGCACCCAGGTGCCTCAGGAGCCAGCAGCACAGGGGCAGGAGCGAGGCCCACTGCTATCCATCTGGAAATGAGGCCTGGATGAAACCCAGCTGTTGCTGGACACGTTCTCATATTTAAGTGTAAGGAGAAGCTTTCAAGGCAGGCTCAGCAGAAGGTTTCACAAGGAAAGGGACTGTCTGTTCACCTCCAAGAGGAAAAGAGATGGCTTTAGAGAGTCTCGACTTGTCTGTTGGGTTGTGATATTCCACAAATGGCTTTATTGAACTTCACCATGGTGATGCCGGTCCAGTTCTCCCATCTGGGGAGGTCATCCTGAACTGTGATCCTGTTGCCCAGGGTGACGTACCCTCTTGCAGCTATGCATTTGCAGTTTGGTAGGTGAACTATCCGTCCTGCAAGCGGAAAGATGGGCCGCAGGACAGGGCTGTGTTTGACAGTGAGCTGCGGAAAATCATTTTGAGAGTGAAGATCTGCGGTAAATTTTCATTTAGCTTCCATTTCCTCCTTTTGCTCATGTGAAAGTTAAATGGGATGGTGTCAAAAGCCTTCCTGAACCACGATGTATCACATCTACCTCTCCCCTTTGCCTCCATGCTAATTATTCTGACAAATTGGTTTGCCGTGATTTGCTTGGGAAATCAGTTGGTCATTTCCCACCTTCTTATTATCAGACTACACACATAGTGTTCTGTTGTTTTACCCGGTCTTTTTGCAGGTGAGAGTTTGTCTGACAGGTCTGTGCCTCCCGAGGTGCCTCCTGCATGGCCATGGAGCATTGTCCTCCATGGAAACCTGGTGAGTTGCTGCTTCTGGGTGAACTTCAGAGCCAGCACCTCTAGCAACAGAAAAGGTGGGGATGGTAATGGGATGCCGTGCTGGTAGGTTAGACTTGGTGGCGGTCACTCATGGAGGAGCCTGTGCTCTGGATCCACAGCCTGTGTCTGCTGAATGCCGAGGTCGTGCTTCCTTCTGGTTCACCCTGTTTCACCGTTTACATGTAATATCTGGAAATGCCACTCTCTTACTGACTCCTGCATTAAAACCACACTAATAGATTGACTATTTATTCAGTTGGTTGTTTAAATTAAGGCATTTTTTTTATGTATTTTATTTTGAGTCCTTAATGTAAGATTTTTCTTTTTTTCCCCACCATTCTTTCATCAAGTCCAAGATCAGGTCAAGAGCTTTACAGCCAGCAGGTTGTTCTGTTCACGAAGGCACTCTGACAGGTTGACGCTGCAGCGTGGTTGAGACATTTAGAGAGAAAACACCACATTAAAAGCAGCAGGTGAAGTACAGGGCAGGCTGAGCAGCAGGGTGGCAGCGGGTCTGTAAGATCACCCAACAAGGCATGGCTGTAGCTTCTTAATTTTGCCTCACCCGGGCTGCGTGGAGGTGACGTTGCAGCTGCACTCCCAGCTCGCACGGCTGACGAAGCTGCAGTCGTTAATGCTGAAGACAGCGAGGTTCATTGTCGATTCTCCTGGCAATAGTGTGACAGGCCCAGTGGTTCCTGCATCGTCAACTCAAGTACTTAGCCTGCCATTCCCAATTTACTTCATGAAGTGTCTGCAGTCTCCACATTTGCTAATGTCATGATGGTGATGTATCTATTCTTGTCTCTGAAAGGATGCAAAAGAGGGACATTAGAGCCAGCGCCGCTCTGTTAAATACCTTGTTGGCAGGGCATATCAGAAACGCAATCTGTTTTTGAAACACAGCTTGCTAAAAATCATATTTTATGGAGTCCACGATTATTAGGAGTGATGCTTGTGACGGTAACATACATGGCAATTTAGCTGTTCCTCTATATGATCTGGCTGAGTGATGGCGTATGACCTGAGCAGCATGCCAATACTTTTGCCTGGACAAACAACCGGACAGGTATACTCAAACTGCGATTAAAAACGAGACCCAAACTGTTACCAGTTTAAACCAGGCTAAAGACATACCAACCCATGATAAACCATCGGTGACACTGTCAGTAACTTACAATAAATTAACTTTTGCAGCCTGGCCCGGGCTGAGCATCACGGTGCAGACACGTGTTACCTGGCAAAGGCTGTGATCCCGCCTCTGGGCGCTGTGTGATACGGAGAACCAGTCGCAGAGCTTCAGCAAAGCAAGTTCTCATCAGAAAATATGACTTTACCCCGCCCCAAACTTTTGGCAGAAAATACGAGCTCCAGCAAAGCACAAGGGTTATGGCACCTCACCAGCCACGACTTTATTATTTAAACCTTGTTTTCTGATGCCCTGGGTGAGCGCTCAGACTTCTGAGGCCCAGGCTGCGCTGGCTGGCTTGCTCTCCATCCCCCCCCCCGCTCATCAGGATTCAATTTTGACACTTTTGAAGTTTCGGATCTATTTCTGGCCGCCTCTACCAGTGTACCCCTGCTTGGTGTTTAAACGGCAGGAGGAATAGCGAGGAAGCCTTCCCTTCAAATCCCAGTTCAGCTCAGCACTTCTGTAAATTTGAGAATTTGCATAAAAACACCGAGTCTCTACTGCAGTTGCTAAATTGGGCTTTGGGAGAAAATTATTTTAAAAAAGCTCATGAGTGGAATGGAGGGATGTCTACACGCCTGCATACATCTCGCATCTACATGCCTGCTTTTTCGGTAAAATTTTCTGCTCTAAAGCCCAGAGTGGCTCAGAGGTGTTCAGGTAAGCCAGATGTTTAACGGCTTGTCCAAAAAGCAGCTGCTGAGCTATGAGAAAGTAAAGCTTCAACCACGCCTAATTTTCAGTCAGTCATATTTATTATGGTCCAGGTCTCGTTCTGCCCTCTAATGATTATTTCTGCCTATTAGAAAGTAGCACTGGGGCTGGTGGGTACGGGTGAGACCCCGAGGCTGGGCTTGCTTCGGAGCTTGGATGCTAGCAGGCAAGCAGTGCCTTGGCTGCTGCACGGGGCTTTTGCTGAATGGAGCGACCTCAGCGGCAGCTTGAGACCTTGTCAGCACAAACGAGGGAGCCGTTCCCTCTCCCAACATGTTGTTCAACTGTGGCACTCATTGCCGTGGGAGGCTGGGGTGGCCAAAAGCTTAAATGGTGCAAAAACCAATTAGATGAGTTCATGGCAGAGCGACGCAGCGAGAGCTGTTACACAGCAGGAGACCGCCTCCGGCTCAGAAATTCCCTAAGCCCAGATCACTGGGACCATCAAAGCACCCCTGGCAATTATCGTTATGTGTTTGTCCTGTTCTTAATCTTTTCTGTAGACATCTATAACTACTTGGTGTTAGAGACAAGGTACCGGGCTAGAGGGTCTTCTGACCTGAGTCAGCCTGGCCGTTCTCATAAAGCAGGAGGAGATGACTTTGTTTCATCTCTGTTTTAGACAGCACTTGAAGGTGTGAAGTCTGTACGATCTCTCTGTTAAGTGAGGTGAGCTCTCAGTGTCTCTGAGAGCTGTTTCTGTTATAAAGAGCCCCAGCTCTCCGTAAGGAGACAGCCCTGAGGAGGCCGGCAGTGGCTGCTGTGTCCTGCTAGAGAATGTTGTGTCTGTGCCGGGCTCTGCATTGGTTCGGGTTAGGAAGGAAAAGGTGAAAAAAAAAAAAAAAATGTAAAAAAAAGCAGAGGGTGATTTGGCAATTCCAGTGTCAGCAGGAGCCGATCCCAGCAGTTCAACGTAATCACTGAAAGTGGAGAAAATCCAGGAGATTTCACTGGAAGTGAGCAAAGAGCTTGACAGCTGGCAAATGCTAATGTAAGTAGGCAACTGGGAGCGAGGGGTGGAGGGAGGGTGGTGTCATTTAGCGTCGTTTATAGACGTGCCGTGTACCTCTGAAGGGACCCTGTAGGAAATGTGCCCCTTTTTGCTCAGCCTCCCTCCTCTGTCACGGGTGTCTGCCTGCCCGGTCCTGCCGTGCTGGTGGGCGTCTCTGCGCTTGCAGAGCCTCATCTAACGCAAAGCATCTCCAGAGCTGCCTCGGTTCACCCAGCCCGAGGAAACCTGCCTCCTCCGCTGCTGTCTGGAGTGTCGGCACAGAGATGCTTACAGTGCAGCAGCCGGAGCATCCTCCCGCTTTTGCCGGACCACTGGGTTCTGCCCCAGGGATGGGGAGGAGAAAGGGTGGTTGATGCAGGGCTGGCAGAGGGCAGAGCTGGGTGTCCAGCCTCAACACACCAGCATATTTTTTCCCTCGTGAGAAAATAGCCTGTTTCTTTCAGTGGAGTAAGGGCTGGTAACACCGGTGTGAGGCTGCTGTGCTTTTTTCCATTGGAAAGTTTCCCTGTTTCTCACCAGTCACTGGGTTCTCTGGGCACTCAGCATGCAATTTCATTTCTGTCTTAACTGCCTCTCTGGACTTCTGGCAGGACTACGTCACCCAACGAGGCCAAATCTTTTTCGGATAGCGGCAAACGTGGCCATTTTTGTTGTATCAGGGGTAAATTTCTCGCCTGAACATCAAACCCAAAGCCACATCCTTGCAGCAGCGAGCTGGTGCCGAGCACCCGTTGCTGTGCTGCAGACGAGGTCTGCCCCGGCTCGGTCCAAGACTGCATCGGGGTAGCGTGCATGGTATTTAGGCTGTCAGTACACCAGCAGTAACGTCCTCTGCACATAGCAACACTTCTCTGGCTATTCTCCCTCTCTGTACAATTAACTATTTAACATTTGACAGCTCAGCAAAGCTTGATTGTGCTCCAGCAATGGTCTATGAGCCCGTTCCACAACCGAACGCTCCGAAATTGCTCCCTGGCCTCTGTTTCCAGCAGCCTTGTCCAGTGCATGAAAGAAAGAGCTGAAGTGATTGGATCATGTTCACATTCTAACATCAAAATTTATTTTTTTCTGCATCTAAATAATAATTCTGTTGTCTCAGGGTAAGCTTTTTTGGCCTCAGAGCTCTTGCTTTGATATTTTCTTTCACAAACACCTGATCATGTTAAATATTCCATGCCGGACACTGTGCTTTCCTAGAGGGGGGAAAAAAAAAATCAGGTTGTAACTGCAAACCACAATCCTTTCTCATTTCCTGAATGGCATTCTGCCATTCAGAGTTTCAGAGGTATCGTTTCCTATCGTAGACCGTATGTAGCATGGGATACACTCCAGTAATTCTCCATAGAGGCTTAATATTGAACAGTTAAATGTCACGTTAAAGAATCAGGTTTACAGGACAGTGTTTTGCTTTGTTGAGCATGTTAATAATAAAGTTCCGCAGAAAGATAACATCTGGGTTTCTGTCATCCAGCCTGCTTTTATGCAAGTTATTTCTGGTTTCCCATGAAATGTTTAGTCTTCAGGTTCTTAATAAGGACTTGCGTTTGGATGTTTCTGCAGGCATCCCTGGAGCGACACCTTACTAATGATAGGCTTCAGGAGCTTGTGGGTGTGTTAATTTGAATTAATTATAGCATATTTGACTTGCCTTTGCTATAAAATTGACTTGCCTAATTTGCCCAGTAGAAGTTGTCACTATTAAATCCAGAAGGTTTATGAGGATAGAGATCCTGGGCTTCTGGTGATCCTCCTAAACACTTAATCCGACCAGAGCTGAAATCAGTCAAACATGAGATCCCATGCCTGTATTTAGGGTTGATGGGCATCCATAAATCCAGATGCACGTGACCCCCAAACATTTTATGGTTTGATATTATTCCAATTCAGAAGGCGTAGGGGAGTCCCCGGCCTCCTGAGGACCTGCATTAACTATGGATTTTTCACTTTGTGTCCCCAAAACCAGCGATAGGTGGTCCTGGCAGGGGAGAACAGAGATGTACGTGGTTGTTGTCACTTCACTAAGTGAGAGCCATGATGGGGATAACTTCATTAACGTGACAGCTCCCGCGGGCCGGGGCTGCAGCTGGAGACCCCAGGTCTGGCAGAACCTCGGGGCAGCCGGTTATCACACAGCGAAGGACCAGCACCAGCTGCTTTGCTAAATTAAAAGGTAACAGCAGTTCCCACAAGACTTCCCAGCTTTTGGGATAGCAATTTCTTTGGGATGGGGAGAATAGGCTTGCGCTGAGCCCTCCAGCTCAGAGACACTGGGCCGCACGCGTGCCCTGAACTGGGAACGCTGGTACGCAGCTGCGGGGCTGGCAGGGGCTCTTCCTACGGACTGTCAAGGGAAAAGCTTAATCAAAGGCTGTGCGTTTCTAAGGATTATTTTCTTACCTGGTGTGCTGATGTCTCCTTAAGGAAAACATTGCTATATCGAATTAGCGGTGCTGAGCCAGCAGCGTCTCTCTTTGTGCCTTTTAAATCTAAAAACTAGAGGGGATGGCATTCAGTGTTCTTGTGAGGACCCCCGTCAAATGAATAACAGCAAAAAAAACCAAAAAAAACCCCCAAAAAGCCAAACCATACCATAATGAAATATGTTTTTAAAAGGGGAGAGAGCAAGCCATGGACCCTGGGGGTTAGGGGTTTACCTGGGTGGTCCAGAGAGGTCAGACCCGGGGTCCCGTGTGCCCCCACCGGGCTGTGCCGGCAGGACGGAGCCCTGCGGAACAGAACCCTTTGTGCTGGGACAGTCACCCGGATCTCACACATGGCTGGGAAAAGTTCCCGCTTCACCCTCCCCCCTGCCTTTTTTTTTTTTTTTCCCCCCTCTATGTGAAGAATAAGGGGAGTGGGAAGGAGGGATGAAGTTTCATCAGCAATTTCTGGATGAGCTCTAACATGAGCCTTTCAGCGAGAATGGGAGAATTATATACTGCCCAGCCGAGCCAGACTCCAATATCCTGTCCGACCCACATGTGCGGCTAATTTGTCTTTTTATACTGTTAACATTAAGACACTTTACACCAAGACTAACTCTGCTGGTAATTTGACTTCATTGGTGCCTGGAACACCGCACTATGTAAGCTGCATTTTTATAGCTAATATGTGGAAGAAAATTTTTGTCCTTTTGCGTGTGCTTCCCTTGGGCTTTGTCTTCATTAGCCTCCGAGCACGTCTGAGATGGTGAAAAGATCCGCTCCTGTTCATGGGCGAAGCCAGAAGAGTTTCATACAGGCCATGCTACAATTTTGAGAGGAGGCTGGTTTGTTGTTCAGGCTTAAACGCTGTTCGATTAATAAAATGTGTTAATTTGCATCCAGTTGGGAATTAAATAACAGCTCTGATGGGAGGCACAAAGTGCCTTTTGAAAATATAGGAGCAGGTTTGGGGACTCTCTCCTGTGTAGAAGATACAGGGGTTTGCAAATGGGGTGTGTTGCCTGAGAAGCCCTCACGGGTCACTGATGCAACCGTCTTGTCCCCAAAATGATTAAACGATATATACGGCAGGGACTGTGCGTAGGAGAGGTGGCGCAATCTGAACTGCAATGCAAAACTGGAAACAGCTTATTAAATTCTGAGGTTCTTCTGCATGTAATAAGAAAACTAAGGTAAGAACAAAATAACCTGCAAATGGGTTAATTAGAATAATTCAAGCATTGATTAAGCTATGTTTTCCATAATAATCTGTGTGGTTCAGCCAATGTAGAATTGAAGAGTTTGGCAGCATCATATTTTAGACAATTATTGTGGATCAGCAGCCCCGAGGAGAAGGACCTGGAGGTGCTGACTGATGAAAAGCTCAACATGAGC
>RSEF01000004.1:5087001-5118415 GCA_003993805.1 Himantopus leucocephalus | reverse complement strand
TTCTCTTCTCTAGGCTGAACAACCCCAACTCTCTCAGCCTGTACCTTCCCTATTAAAAACGAGGCTTACCTTCATAAAAAGGGAAGGCTTGGGAAGGCATGATAAAAACCTGTGCTCCTTGATCTGGGTGACTTCTGAGGGATCACGTGGTAGAAGGGGAAATACAACTTTGTCATAAATTCACTGTCAATTAGCAGAACCATTTTGACAATCCTAATAACAATCCTATATCTGATCCTCATCCAATTAACGTTGAACTGATTTCCTAGCAAATAACCATCCCTGATGAAACGTTAAGGGAATTCTCTGCTAGGAAGTAGGTAAAAGCTGTTCCGTGAGTGGGCAGTAAGATGGTGCGTGGTCTTTACGAAGATGAGTTTCATGAAAGCATTGCGTGACTGGCTGCATTTAATTTTGCAGTGAAGGAAGGGCCACCAGAGATGGTTGTGATGTTACCGTGCTGATCCAAACTTAGCAGAGATGTTTCCACAGTAATATCTCCTGCGTGGTGCTTTGCGCTGATGAAGCTGGGATACGTGGCAGCTACGTCCGATGCTAAGAGCACCCAAGGAAGCCCCAAAAGGAGCCATAATTTGCAATATGGTAACCTGCACCTCGTTTAACCAATTTGCTCAGAAAGTGTCGTGATTCATTAGGCTGGCCAGAAATGGTTAATCTCAGAAATCAGGGACAATTCGAAGAGCCTGGAGAAAAGCCCTCATCTGCCCAGTGCTCCGGGAAGGTGAGTGACATGGACTGGGTCGTGACATTGGGTCAAGGAGTAAAAGGGCAGATTCTGGTAAATAAAGTGCTGAAGGAAGGTGAGATAATTCATGTCAGTAAATGCGGGGCTGTGAGAACATTAACATGATGTTGTTTTCTCATTAGATTACACCTGGGGTCAATAAAAGCAATAATATTGACCTAGTATACATAGATGTCTGTAAGCATTTATAATTTTGCAAATTTTTACTATCAATCAAGAATGATATTTAGTCATTAGGGCACACATTAAATGGTTTAAGGAGTGGCCAGCCAATGTCCAAAATGAGAGCTGTTTATCTATTTTCTTGTTCCTAAAGATCAGCTCTTGTTCCTGTGCTTTTTGTAGGATTTTTATCTGCAGTATGGAAAAAAAAATAATCTGAAAGTACTGATAAGGATCCCAAACGATTTGAAGACTGGAAACATGGTAAACAAGGAGAGACTCACTTATATACAACCTGGGCAGCTAGCTAAGCCGAGGGCAAGCCGACAAATATGCATTTCAAGACTTGCAAATACAAGGTCAAGCATTTAGAAACAAAGAATGTAGGTCGGGCTTGTGGAGGAGGAGACTGTCTCAGGAAGGAGAAACTCGGGAAAAGGATGGTGGAAAACTAAATGCATATGACTTCCCACTTGTGGTTGCAGCTGAAAGACCAGTAAGATTCCTGGGTGTATGGCTAAGTATAGTAGGCAGTGGGAGTAGGGAGGTTTTGTTACCTCCGGGTTTGGCACTGGTGCACAGCTGCTGGGTGCTGTGCTCATTTCTGGTGTCCACATTTCAGAAAGCATGGAGAAAAACTGCAAAATTTCGGAGGAGAGACATAAGAATGACCAAAGCGCTGAGAAACTGTCCTATGGAGTTTGTGAGAGTTGCCTCATTTCATTTATCAAACTGAAGGTTAAGGAGTGCTTTGAATCACAGTTGGTGAACGTGCTGGAGGAAAGCAGCTGGGTGGTGCAGTGGATTTCTTCCGACTCTAAGATAGATAAATTCAGGTGGAAAATAAGTTGCAAATTGTTGACAGCCAGGGCAAAGACCCTGCTGCAGCTTCTCCACCGCTAGAAAGCTCAATAACCAGGTTGGGTTTTTTTTCAAAGATAGGTATGTTGCCCTCCAGGGACTCCTCCTAATGTCTGTGGCCAAGGTGGGGTGCAGGACAGCTGGTCTCCAGGCTGCCCACCAACCCAACGGACATACCTGGTACACAACGGAGTCGCCGCATAGGTTGGCAGCCGTGCCGCAGAGGCAGGCAGAGGGGCACGGGCAGGTGGGGTGGTGTGGCCGGGATCTGTCCTTAGTGTGTGCTGCTCTAAGTGCGCGTTAGCCTCCCCCGCTTTGCGTCTTGCCGCGTGTTTGATACCCCTCTGGTCGCTTCATTGGCCGATTTGACTGCTAGGTGTTTTTGTCTGTTAAAACATCTGTTTGCATGCAATTTGTTTTCTCTTATCAACTCATCCCAGGTTCCCCTTACACTTCTGCAGGAGTTATTTATATAAAACAATTTCTTTTCCCATAGGTCTCTCTGCCTAAAGTAATATTGTAACCTAATTCCCTTTGGTAAGCAGTCTTATCCAGACTTTCTGCATTCATCTAAAATCCAGCAGTGCAGTTTTTAGAGATCTGAGGCCCCAAGATATCATGCTGGAGCAGCTGAAACCAGTACAGGAGATCAAATATTAAAGCAGACAGGTCAAGGTGAGGTACGGTGCTCAACGAGGGCTTCTGACGCTCTCTGCAGCGCTGCTGACTTCTACAGAGACTGTGTTATCAAATTGTTTTGCTGCATGTTTGTAATTATTGCTGCATATTGGCATTATTGTGTCTTGTATTTTTCGTTTGCCATTCCCTTGCAGTTCTTCTGCACTAACGGCATGTAAAGAGCACTGCCAATAATAAATAACCCCTTATTTTAATGTACCGTTAAAGGTATGTTTATCTCTGTGACAGCTGGACGTTCAAGGACCACAAAGCTTCCCCGTAACAGCAATGCATGGAATGATCTTATCGTGCTTTGGCAGGTCATCCCACAAAACAGTTAGGTGGGACCGGAGATATTTTACCATGTTGCTGTGTGCGCTACACATCAAAGATGTGAAGGTAGGAAAACTTTAAAATAAACAATGCTTTCAGGGCTAGCAGTTGCCACTGGGGTAACCTCTCTTATTCCCTTCCCTGCCTCCTCCCGCTCCCTGGATGGAGGCTGGCTTGTACCAGCTGAGGTTGTGGCTCTTAAAAACTTTATCCGTCTGCTTTTAGCTACGGCAAACTGTTTAGGAAAATCCTTTTAGTGACAGGAGAGTTTGGACCAAGTGCACCTGGGGCTGCAAAATGCAGCAAATGACTTTCCTGAAATATCTGATTGATTTGCCTTGGTGTCTTCCTTTGGTATGTGGCTGTGCTCCAGCCTGACTGCGGTGGGACTGGCTCCCTTCTTGCTAGCACACCCTGTGCTCATTTGCACTGGAAGGAAAATGTTGTATTTCCACCTTTATAGCAATATTTTGTTCGCATGTTGTTTTGATTTCCAGGGCCAGGCCGGTGCAGTGGGTCAAGTGAGACAAGGAGCTTCACAAAGCATAGTAGCTATGGTGTCCATGCCACGGGGCGATGGCAGGAGAGATGTTCCCTGTCACCTGGAGCTCTCAGGGCTGGGACACTTGCTTCTGGACCCAAAGCAGCTCAGGCAGTGGCAGGTGAAGGCTGGGCTCTCTCCTGCTCCAGCTATGTGTGGTTCAGCCCTGGGCAAAAGCCCAGATGCTGTCACCCCTGGGAACAGCATCGCCACGTTGGCACACATCGCCACTGCCGTCTGCATGCTGAGCCCGCGCAGCCCAGAGTGGCTCTGCCAGAGGCCACCCGGGGATCACCCAGCGGTGCTTGCCAGCACATCGTCTTCTGGCAGCACCATGTGAGTGTGCAAGGGCAGAGAGTTTTACATCCCAGGGCCCTCAGGACCCAGCTGCAAGCTGGACAAGTGCCCACAGGTAAGCAGCCTTGCTCTGTCACCTATATCAGGTTTCCTTCTGGCACGACCTCATTTCCACTAGTAGGAATAAAGAAAAAGAGTGAAGTCCCTGGCTAAAGGTCCTTTCCAATGGGGGGGGTCAGGGGAGACCTTCCCTGCAGCAGCTTCATTGCTACGTGCATAGTGTTGATCCCACGGGCTCCCACCTCGGTGCCCTGGCAGGGATGCCTTCTTTTATTTTGGAGCTGGTCGCACTTGTATGCTAAATCCTGACTAAATGCTTCATAAGAAAAGCACCAGCAAGGCCAAGCTGATAGTTTTTCCATGAACTGTACCTTTCGGCTCATTGCTGCCTCCTCTTTGGTAATTTAGAATGAGATATTGCCATGTTCTTGGCAGTAATTACATGTGTATTATTATAAAGGTTTTGTTGATTAAAAAGCTAGAATGCATTATTTAAAACGGTCCAAATATTGTTTCCATTAAGATAAAGGGATTATTTAGTATAATAGAATGCTGTTGAGCATTTATATGGCATTCTTCCTCTTCAAAGCACTTTAGCAAAGTTAATCAGGGGGAAAAGTCTTCTATAAAAACTGGAAGAGAGCACTGGGGTCAAGGGGACAGCTCTTAGAATTTAACATTTCATCATCTCTGCTGAAAGGCTGGAACTCTTCGAAACGGCTTCCCAACCAATTTTGTTTAGAAGAGAAGAACTTGACCCGTTTCACATGCCTGCTATGCAGGAAAATGGTCCAACCCTCTGATCAAACCTCCAGGAGAAAGAGTTTCCTATTTTAGAGAGCCTGTGCCAAGGTTTGGCCCCAAAGGCTGGCTCTGAGAGGCCATGAGCGTTTGGAAATGTGCTGTTGGAAGGAGAAACACTGAGTCATCCTCAGCAAGAGGGGCCGTAGGCTCTGCAGCACCTTAAAAAGGCACTGGGAAGCTTCAAAGAAAAAAAAAAAAGGTACCTTTAATTGCTTTTCAAATGATTATCCCATTGTCCTTGGTAAATGCCAGGTTAGAAGATGCTTCATACAACAAGTTATCTTCCTTTTTAAAATAAAGGTTAGTTTAAGCTTATCAAGAAAATTAATTGCCATTGCAATGTACCATGGAAAAAATGCTTTCGCTCTGTCCTGAAGACAGCTGTGAGGCTGTAACTCTCCTTCTGGATACAAGAATAAGTTCTTTGCCAGGGTAGTAATTATCTCAGCATCTGTCTCTTCCTTTCTCTGCTCCGGGAGAATCGAAAGCCTCTGACAAGGTTTGCAGATCAGCAAACACGAGGGAATTCTCAGCCTGGCTCCCCAAGGACCAACATTTACATCCTTACCTTCCCCGTACGCTCTCTCCCCTGCCTTTGCTCCAGAAACAGGAGCCGCAGCGATGTTCCCCATCACAGCGGAGGGGTATTCCCCCTCGCTGCCACCCCGGCAATGGGAGGCTGTTTGCAAGAGCCTTCTCACCATGGCTGCAGGGCTGAGCTGGCACATCGTGGCTCCGGTGGGGGGCTCCAGCCCAAGTGCTGGCAGGAGAGATGCGCATGTGGCTCCTCTGGAGTCAGGGGAGACCATGCTCACCCGCCCTTCCTCTGGGGAGTAAAGGAGGAACCAAAAAAAGAGAGAAGGCTGAAATGCAGGATGTTCTTGGACACAAAGGAGGAGCACGAAGTTCTCCCTCCTCTTCCTCTGGCAGCACTGTGCCCCGTCCGTCCCATCGCTCAGAGACCCGTGTCCTCACAGGTCAGTCTCCCAACTGCCGCGTCAGCTCCTGGGGCAGCTAATCCTCACTGCTCAGTCTCTGTTCCATGGAAACATGTCTAAATTTGGGAGCTTCCATTGCCTTTGATGTGTCGCTTATGGTCTTCCCCATCCAAAGAAATCAAAGCCCCCAGCGCTGCGGGATTTGCCCGTTTCCCTGCTGACACCAGCATCCCATCCCCACCTCTGGCTGAGGTCCTTTTGGCACACCATTGCCATGCGTCTCTCGTGCTCCCTGCAGTCAAGTGCTGCGCTTGAGGGCTGAGCTTTGCTCATTATTAGTCTCTGCTTCGTTGCGTGAGATCACCGAGATGGACCCCGTCTTTGGTGGCCATCCCTACCGTCATTTCACATGCTCTTTGCATGCACCTTGCTTCTCCCGGTCCGAGCTGAAGAGCATTGTCCTGTGTCAGTGACAGCTCCTCCACGATTGTTTTGTACCGTGAACAAATTGCATTGCTGGTCTGTACCTTCATCCTTTCAGGTTATTGATCATACAAATTAATTAAACTGATTCCAGTATTGATCTCAATGGCAGTCTATATTTTGCAACCCAAACTGCTTTCATTTAACTACTCGTTCTCATCAATATCACAGCCAGTTCTTTCTCCACTCGGGCAGCTCCATCTATACAACAGCCAATATCCACGTAATGACCTTCCAGAACAGCCCTTGCCAATTCTTCCTCTTGTCCAAACCCTTCTCCACAGTTTTCTAGAGTGCGAGCGCTTTTTCTTATGCTACTGGCAGGAAAAAAAAAAGGGGCAATGCAGGTTGTGCAAAGGGTTTAGACGTGGAAATAGTCACGGCTGGAAAGAGGGAAACCATTCTCCGTGTGCACAGTGGCTTTCTCTTCAAAAGGCATCACTTGCCCACGCTGACCACGGTGCAGCTTCCCGGGGCAGAGCTCCCTATTCCGGGCAAGCAACAGGCAGGGTCTCTGGAGATGCCACACTCGCTTCTCCTCGGAGGGTAAGGCAATATCTGTCCTCTCCAATTGCACTGACCTTTTATTGGCAATCACCACGCTTGTGCTCAGCAGAGGTGTCAGTTTGAATTTGTGTAACTCCCAGGGGTCTGATACATCTCTCTTCCCCCCGCTCCGTAACTTAAAACGAGCCTCTCTGCCTGTTTCCAGTTTATCATGATCCTCTGCCTTGGGACTGACACTGCAAGATCTATTAATTTCTCATTGCTCTGAGTTTAAAGTGAAGACCCTCTTGTAACCCACTCATAACCTTCATGGGAGAGTGGAGTATCCTTGCCAATTATCTCAGAGATAGCTTTATAAACTCATTCCCTCCAAATATATTTTACAGCAGGAATAACTCATATGAAAAAAGATTCACCTTCCTTTCAGCAATGTCACCGGAGTCGCAGCAGATTCAGAAAAAGTTGAAGCACTAACAGGAGTCGTACGAAATCACACGCGCTTCCTCCTTGCTTCTTGTTTTCCCTCCGCCATCCCTCCTGGCTGTCAGAGCTCCCAGTCAAATCTCGAGCGAAAGAACCTACATTTCTAAGTCCTCGTGCCCTTTGACATAGTCAATTTGTCCTTACCTCCCTTCGGACCAAAAATAAATGGGAAACTTCTTCATTATCTTCCAAATGAGACGTGAAACTGAGGTCCTGACCACTTGTGATCATTAGAAAAATCCCATGGCGCTTCTTGCAAGAGCAAGACCATTAGCCCTGATGTCCTGGCAGAACTCCAGTTTAGGTGATTATAATTACATTTTGCCTGCTTTTGTAGCTTCAGAGGGATAACACAACTTCCCTCCCTTGCTGTCCCAGCCCGTCATACAGGGCAGCGGGACCGTCTGTCCTGCTCCCCCAGGGACATGTGTTGAGGGTTCCTCTGCGAGGGCAGGTTGGACATGGGTTTGCTTGGCCCAGGCAGGCTCTGGGAGAGACAGGTCGTGGTCAGCTTCTCTCCCAACTCCGTTTGCTTTTCTGGGTCCCTAGAAAGAGTCTCGTGTCCCCGTGCCAGAAGCCCCCAGCCTGTGTGCTGGCCATGTGCCCAGTAACTCTGCTGCTTGCTGCAAAAAGACCCCTTGGGTGATTTGCTGACAGCTTACTGTGTTTTCTTCCTCCTGGATGTGTCTCTGCTATAGAAATCTTCCGATACGCAATCTTGGTTTTCCATTCAGCCCATGACCACTTGTATTGCCCAGGGAAGTGGTGGAGTCACCATCCCTGGAGGTATTTAACAGACGGGCTGACGTGGTGCTGAGGGACATGGGTTAGTGGTGGTTTTGGCAGCGTTAGGTTGATGGTTGGACTCGATGATCTTAAAGGTCCCTTCCAGCCTAGACGATTCTATGATTCTATGATTCTATGGGGTTGAATAACAAGTCCCTTGCTGCTATTGTACTTTTATTTTTGTTATGTTTTGAGTTTTTACAGCCATGCAATCAACCCAAATCACATGTCCATCTGCTCCAGGTGGAGGAGGATAAATCTTTACTAACCGTTTGCATGTTTGCCTTTTGCAGCTGTATCTAGGAGGTGTCTCTCTGCTCTCCATAACCTTTTGGAGAGCCAGTTGCGTTAGGTCCTAGGAGGGCACTTTTAAATGCAAGTTACGGGTCAGGATCCAACATCCTACAAGTCTTATGAGGAACGACTGAGGGAACTGGGGCTGTTTAGCCTGGAGAAGAGGAGGCTGAGGGGAGACCTTATCACTCTCTACAACCACCTGAAAGGAGGGTGTAGGGAGGTGGGGACTGACCTCTTCTCCCTAGTGACAAGTGATAGGACGAGAGGAAATGGGTTCAAGTTAAGCCAGGTGAGGTTTAGGTTGGATATTAGGAAAAATTTTTTCACTGAAGGGGTTATCAAACATTGGAATAGGCTGCCCAGGGAGGTGGTGGATTCATCATCCCTGGAGGTGTTTAAAAAGAGGGTGGACGTGGTACTTGGGGATATGGTTTAGAAGTGTTTTTTGTCAGGTTAGGATAATGGTTGGACTTGATGATCTTAAAGGTCCCTTCCAACCTCAACAATTCTATGATTCTATGATTCACTGAAGCCAATGGGAAGATTTCCAGTGAGTACCATAGCTGGTGAGTGAAACCCTAAGTCTATAAATAGCTCAGCCACAGCTTGAACCGTGCTGAGGGAGAGGAAACAAACTGGGCTGAGTTATTCTTCAGAGCTGCCTCGATGGGAATGGGGTGTCTCCACCCCTTTGAGGATGTGTTTCAAAAGCATTCAAGGGGCACTTTGAGCAAAATGTCATGAAACCAGGTAATGCAGCTGACACTCTATTTCTTGGCTGTGTCGTAGTCTTGGGTGGGGGAGCTTTAGGAAACCCGGGACATCTGAGCTAGGTATTTTCAGATGTGCATGCAGTAAAACAGTCCCAGTGCTAAGAACTGCCTCTGATTTAATGCAAACAGAGTTACAGTGAACTCTCCCAATCAGTGCTGATCAAAACATATGTAGGAGGAGGGGTTTTTTTTTCCAGAATAGCTACCAAAAAATTATTAAGTATTTTCCTGCAGAAAGTTAAACCCCAGAGAGGCAGCGGGAGCTGGGAGCCCAGTGCCTCCGCAGCACCTTGGAGGGTGGGATGAGCAGCCGCGCTGCCCCGGAGACGCTGTGCACCCGTGCTGGTGCTGTGGGGGAAAGCTTGGAGCTGCGGATCTGCTGCCCTCTGGACATGCCGGGAAGCCACCCAGCTCTTTCAGATCCTTCCAATTTTCATTTTAAATCCAGAGTTTTGGTCTCAGTTCATTTGGTCAGAGACTCTGGCTTTTTCGCCTGTGTTTATTCGCCCGCTCAGCTGGCTCAGTATGTGTTTCATTTCCCTGGCTCCTTTGGTGTTTCTTTGAAGTCTGATTACAGCGAATATGCAAACCTCCTTTCCTAGTGGGCAATTCCTTCTGCAAATACGCGGGTGCCAGCCTGGCTCCGGAGTAGCCAGCCCAGCTTGGCTGGGGGAACGGGCTTGGGACCGGGGAGGGGGTTGTCGCTGCCACCCTGCAGAGCCACGCACCGGCCACGATCTGCAAAGCCCATTCCCATCGGAATCATATGTGGACTCCCATGCCGAGATGAGCCACTGCCTGCACCACACAGGTCTTCCATCCCAACAGCATCGTCTTTGTCGTGGGGCCATGCGGGGCCAAGCAGGGGCTGTGCCGGCACCCAGGAGGGCGCAGGGTTGGCACCCAGGGTAGCGCAGGGCTCCCCGGCTCAGCGCTGGCGCAGGCTGCGCCATTCTGCGCAGGCTGACGAAGAGCAGCTCACGGTGGCTGCATCCCTGCAGAAGATGAGCAAGCATTTCTGGTGGGGGCTGCCTCTCCCCCCCACCCCGCCAGGTGAGCCCAGCGGCTGCATCCCGGGCAGCTGCGGAGAGGGTGAGTGTGCAAAGTGACGAGGAATCCTTCATCAGGCGCGGAAAGCCACTGCTCGCGTTGCGCGTAGACACATTTTGGCATTATTTCTCCCTGCCGCATCCTGGAGCCGCCAAATACTGCGACAGAGAAGAACTTGTAGAAACAAAAGACATTTCTCCCTATGCCAAGTGTCACTGGAAAAAGCTCAGGCTGCAGTAAGCTTTCACTCCCCTATCTCTCTTCGTAATTAAGCTTTGCATTAATATCAGATGAAATTAATGCTCAAAGCTCATTCCCTATTAATGGAGAGGGTGGTTGCTGTTGTGCATATGTGTTTAAAGCGGAGTTGTACCTGCTGATCTTGATGAATGGGTCATTTGTGCTCTGAGTTTTCTCTGGAAATGAGGAGGAGAGTACGCAGCCCCGGTGCTGATAAGGGATGCTGTTATTTTGTGTTCTGTAGCCATTTCTCCAGGAAGCCGTTGCTTCATTTGCATTGCTTTTTTAACCTTATATGCTCAGTGGGCCCAGGCGAGGCTTCTTTCTTCTTGAATTAAATGTAATCAGGCTGAGCAGCGAGGAAGAAATGATGAATGAGGACATCATTTTGGAAAACACTTATCTCCTGACTGCTTATCTCAATGACATAAGAGGACTTGAATACAGTATGGAAAATAAATGCAGATGGGGGCTCAGCATATCATGCTGGAGAATAATAGCTCAGAGGGCTAGACCTGGCCAGAAATTATTTATTATTTAGAGCATTGCTGTTGTAATTTATAAAGGTTAATCATTAAAACTTTAATTCTCCTAGAGGAAAATGGCTGAAGAGCGCTGGCATTTGTCACGCTTGCAGCAAGAAGGGACCGTGGCAATGAAAGAAGGAACCTTGCAGGGAGAGCCAGCGCCTGTGCTGCCCCATCCAAGAGGGCATCATCGTCCTTCCTACCTGCAACCGTATCCAGTGCCGGCCGGACCCACCGTGGGAGGGCTTTGGGGGCAAGGATGGGCGGCAGGAGGGTGCATGCAAGGAGGGGAGGTGTCAGCAACGCACAAGGAGACTCGCAGAACTGCAGTTACAGCAAGGAACCGTTGTCCTTCAGGGAGGGCACCCACTGAAGTCCCCCCACCTCGCAAGGAGCTCATCTCCTGGCCACCCTCCTGGGCTGGCAGCAGCGACTCACAAAATGTCACAGCAAGTGAAGTCTCTAGAGGGCAAGAGGAGAGAGTGACTCAAAATAAAACTTCATGAAGTGGAAGAGTGGTGAGGTTGTCTCATCGTTTCTAAGGCTACACTTTTAACCCAGGGTGCATTCGTTAATGGCCCTATAAACCAGGTGAATAAGGAGAAGAAAGAGGGAAAACTTGCCAAATAATTTGCTCTTCAAACACTGTACCACTGTGCCAATGTGCCACTGTACCGATGTACCACTGAATTTATTTGTTTGTGATGTGACTTCCTCTAGATAAAGTAAATCTGATGAAGCCTGGCCAGGCAGAGCTACAATAGCATTTGAGCTGGTTTGTTCAACACAGGTCAGTGTGTAATTACGGAAATGTTCACTTTTTTATTTGGAGCAGAACAGGTCACTTTGCCTCGACAAAAAAAAAGGGGGATTTTTTTGCATGGGTAATATGAATTCCATAAGAAACAAAGTGCCTTTGCAAATTCAAGTCATCAAGCCATGGCTCTGTTCTGCTGCTCAGCACAAGAACCAGGAGTACGGCAAATCCCAGAACAAGTCCAAGGAGAGCCGACATTAAGGGAGTATTAATTATAGTAAATAAAGATGGCAGAAAAGTCAGTGTTTAGAAAATAAATGGAGGGCTAGGCCCAGCTGAACCCATGCTCAACCTCAAACGACCCCCAGACTTTGAATATTTGAACTTTGAGATTGGAGACAGTCTTCAGTGCTAATTGAAAAATGCTTATGAATGCAACGCGGTGCGGTTTACTTGACCTCCATGTCAAGCGTATTTCATTGCAGAAAAGGCCTTGAACGTCGTGGGAATCCTGGCCCACCCACCGGTGGGGCCGTGCCGTAAATCAGCTTGCATTAAAGCTCATTGCCCGGGGGGCAGCTGGATTCCGCGTGGAGCGGAGAGAAACATCCAGCCTTGCTTGAAGGTTTGCAATAACGCGGGGGAAGAAGAGCTTTGGTTAGCAATTTGAGCCCTAAATGAATTGAATTGAAGCGGGTATTAATTAGTGTCTCTGTTTATTGGTATTGCCATAATATTTTCCATTATTTCACAGAGTGGCTGTTGTGCCTCGCTCGTGAAATCCGGGTATCAGGGTCCTCCGGGTCCTGGAGTACAGCCCTTCCCCAAGCCCACTCCTCACACCACCGGTGTGCAAAAATCACAGATGCTACTCCTGGGAACAAGGTGAAAGCAGCAAAGAAAGCATGAAATTTATGTATTTATTCTTGTTGTTGACGTCCGTCATTCCTGGGAGGCATAAATTAGAGCAAGCCCAGCCTGGTGGTGTCTTGCACTTGCCTGTGATGTTACGGGGCCACTGCAGCCCAAGCCCTGCGAGCGCCTGGATGTAGACCGCTGATTTAGCCATGTGTAGCCTTCGAGCAACGCTCAGCTTCGGTTCTTCTGGAGAACAAGGGGTGGGATGGGGTTAAGCTGGGGACGGACTCAGGAGTGCTTCTGTCCAAGGCAGCAGCAATCCTCCGGAGCAGGAGCTTGGCACCCCTCCCGACTGCAGCCTGTGATGGAGGGCTGGAGGATTTCCTTCAGAAAGCCTGCGGGTCCCCAAGGAACGGATGCTTAGGCCTATTGCAAACCAATGGATCAAGGTTTAGCAAGGCAAACTGAGAATTGGGACTGAGCTGGTTTTGGAAATCCTTCAATGGCCTCCTTACAATTATCCTTTTGGTATTTCTTTCCCCTCCTTTATTTATTTTTTTTTTAATTTTACTTTTAAAGCATATGATTTCCAGTTTTTATTAGGTCTCCCCTTGTTTCTGATTTACTTTGGCAATTATCTGCAAGTAGGACTGCAGTGCCACGAACATGAGGTGGTGTTCTGCCTGCCAAAAAGCCACTAAATCTCGGAAACTAACCATGAAATCTTAAAACGGAACAGATAAAATGGCTGGAGCAACACTTCCTCAGAAAAGGGGTGGTGGGAACCTCAAACACAATGAGCTTTTAGAAAGATGCCGCCTTCTCCCTCCCTCTCTTTCCACCTGTAAACTGGGACTAGAGTTAGCGCCTGCAAATCAAAGTCAGGCAGGGGATGCTCTCAGCAATACTTATTTTGGAGGCCACTGCGCGATGATCTCACGGATCGCATAATAAATGGCAAAGCGTTGTATATGACGAAGGGAACCTCTGGCTTGTCAAACAACCCTTTTGGGAAGTGCCGCAGAAACCTGTCAGGTGCTCATCCTTCAAAGGTGGCTGCTGCGTAGGCCAAGGGCTCCTCTCTCACCTGCAGAACAAAAACAACGTCTGCGAGGTAAGAACGTGTGAAGGGGAAATAGTCTTCCCCTTCGTATTTGCACACTGGTCTTTAGGTTGCATCACATAAATCAGCCCCACCAACTAAATGTGGAGTCTTCTGAAATATTGTATTTGCTTTGGATCAGTTCACAACCAGATTGCTTTTATTTTGTTTCATAAGAAGTTGAGATTGGAGATGTATGGACATGTTACTCTTTATGTTTGCATCTGCCACCCTGGCAGGAGAAAAATGGTTGCTTGGGTTTTGCAAACGTTCTCCAATTATTTTCCTAAAATGGGTTGGATGAAATACTGTTGGTTCATATAATTAGCTGAAATAATAAACTGGCAAGAGTTTGTTTTTGTTTCCTTTCGGAAGGAAAAATACTGCAATGAGCTCAACACCCTATGTGCAGCTTGGCATGAACCGTAACGGCGTGATGTGAACAATTTTGGGCGGATCACAGACTGCGCCCAGCCCCAGTGGTGGTCCTGGGTGGAAGGATCTGTATTCCCAGTGCTCTGTCTCCCCTATAGCCATAGGTTTTCCATTCAGCTCCTGCAAAGGCAGTACTGCTGGGATGGGATGCGATATCCCTGCAGAAAGGGATGTTTCCAGGCAGGCAAAGGGAGCTGCAGAGGAGCACGATGCTTCGGGTGTGCGTGTTCCTAACATGCCAGACAAGCCAGCTTAGGTTCACCTTCTTCTTTTCCCACCAGCATCATTATCCAGACAGACTGAAAACTTACTCCAGTGAGTGCCAAAGGACAATCCCTTGATGCACACGAGCGGAAAGCAGAGATGCTTCCAATGCGCAGCTACTCATGGGCAAGTACGCCAGGCCAGAAATTCCTGGGATTACGGTAGGCAACTCGCTTCTCTCCTTAATCCTTCTTTCAGCCCTTGAGGCAATTTGGTGATTCTATCGCTCCCCTCAGGAGGAGGGACGGGTGCACTGGGCACGTTTGGGTCTGTTCCTCGGGGCGTCTGCAGTCTCATCATTGCAGCATCTGCTGGTCCTGGGGACCAAACACCAAAATTGACCTGTGACACACACAAACCTCTTCTGCTCCCGTTGACCGTGTTTTGCAAGCAAGCAACAGACTAAGTAGCAACTGCTGCAGACTACTAAAATAATCTAATGTTGAGTCAGCTTTGGAAAAGATGTGTGGGTTTCTTAAACGCTTTTGAACCTGACAGTACCAATTTTTATCCCTGACCTCTACAGCAACCCTGCCTTCCTTCCTACCTCGCAGCGCACCCTCCCTGTGCAATAACCTCTGCTCCTCCATCCTGCATGAGTTGTGTACACTTGGATAGTGGATCAATCACCATAATAGCTGTTGTCTTCAAGGTTTATTAATGCTTTCCAACTGAATTCCTGTTTTCCTGCTAATAACCCTACCAGTGGAACACTTTTGTGGACGCGCAATTATTCACATGGCAAACTTGCCACCGGAATGCTGGTGGGTAATTAGTAAGCCTTGCATCCAGCTAGAAGCAAGTCATTTTTAATTTCTGCAATAGGCTTGAAGCTGGGATTATTTCACTGCAGGACTGTCTTCGCTCCAAGCAATGTTCGGGAAGGAAGAGCAGCTGATTTGTGTGGAGGGAATGAGAGGGGCACAGGTGCCACTCATAGGGATTCGTTTGGCCCCACAGTTCATATTAGCAGGCTTGTCCCCACACTTGGACTTGTAGAGCTGCAACTGGAAGGAGGAGAGGTCTGAAATGAAGGGTTCAAAGAGAGGCCAGGGATTTGCTGCTGCTGGTAGAGGTGAGGAAAACTATGTTGAAAGAGATGCGTCACGGTGGTGGAGCAATGGATTTCCTTTGGGGCTTGTGTGGGTCAGGCTTGTTCCTGCTTTGAGCCATAGTGGGTTGGGCAAAGCCAGGACAGAGATGCTTCTGCAGCAGTGATGGGGAGTTTGGCTGTGGAGAAAGCCAGGCTGGGTTTATTTATGCTCCTCTTGTTTAAGCAAAGCTGCAGGTATCACTTCACTAGCTCAGCTAATAGCTGCTATCTGTCCCCAGCAGTTCCCTCTAGTTTTTGGTAGGTAGGCAATGCTCAGGACTAGATACAACTGCTGGGCACAGCTCCAGCTCCCTGTGGCAGAGATAGATATAGGGCTGTATATGGACTGAAGATAGTACGTGGTCTTTTGCATTGTTACCCTTTGTCATTTTAGTGTATATTATGTTTGGCAGTCAGAGTAGTTGGCCGAGCTGGGACTCATCTCAGCTTCAAAATAGTGCAACTTGGCGGCTCTGTGCATCCTTTACTGGTTCACTTTGGTGGAAGCTAGAATTTGAGAAGTTTAAAAATTAAAAGGAAGAGCCTGATTGCTGTAAAGTACGGGTTTAACTTGTGGCTTTCTTTCTTTCCCTTACACTTTCTTTATTGGCCCCAGGGATGATAACAGAGCTATCCATACAGGCAGTGTCAGTATTTTTATGCCGACTGTAAAATACCCTGAACTATTTACTCTGAAGAAGCCAGCACCTCTCTCAAATGCAGCATTGCCAGGGCCAACGTATTTCTCTTCCAGACAACTGAATATGGAAAAGCATGCAAAACACGCTGAAAAAGCAGAACCTGTCAGTCATCCCTCGGCAGCTGTCAGCATCGGAAAGGATGGATGCAGAAGTCAAATGCGGTCGCCTTCATCCAGTTGCTTGTGTGCCCAGCTTAGAGGTAACACCTCGGGAGGTGGGATGCAAACTCTTCTCCGGGATGTGCCGTGAATGTCTGGCTCTGCGGTTGAGTGGAGGTGCTGCTCTCCGACAGGGTAGAGTGGGTCTGTTGCCAGCATGCGCTTGACAAGCATCTGGACCAGGGTGCAGAGGGGACAGGCGTCCCGTGAGCCCTCCCAGGGTCCCTCACCAGCAGTAGGACACTTTCAGCTGATGTAGGAGCCGGGTGTAGGGTTATCCTTGGGGAGACAGGCGTTCCCAGTGCTACGGCACATCCCTGACTGCAGAAGCTGTGTGCGCTGGACCTGATCCCACCCCGCATGAGGACGTAGGGGTTGGTGGCTTTGGCTCCCCATGAGCAGGGCTGACACAGGGCCTGGTTTGCTGTGGCAGCGAGGGGCTGCTGGCAATGGTTCCCACCTTCCTGCCTCGAGCACACATCATAGCAGAAAGCTCGTGCAGGGCTGTAATGACCCTGCCAGCACCCTCTTCCCCATCCATCTCCTCCAACGCAAGTAATGCATGATAAATGCATCACCCTGCACGCATGGGTACAATCCTGACTGTACCACAGTCAGCAGCGAGCGCCCATCAATCCACTGGAGTCACTTTAGACTGCTTTTATTCTATTTGTTTCATTACGCTGTTACAGCTCTCCTCAGACACAGTGCTAATTAACTCAATCCCATCCTCGCAAGTCCTGGCTCCCACATCATCTCCAGGGTTTCCAGTCCAGGGAATTGTAACAGATCATTTATCCCGAGGCGTTTAAATGGATGCTTTTCCATGATGGAGCTATAGGCAGAGGGGCTCATGACTGCAGAGGTGCATTCAAGTCTCTAATTCAGTGTGTAGCATCAGAATTTGTATTGATTTTAAATAATACATCACTGGGCTTCAGTATAGTTAATCATTCAAATTGGGAATCTAGAATTTTGTTCTGCAGAGAGCCAGTGTGTGTCACTGTCAGAGGTTAGCTCTGCTGCCTGTGTTCACGCAGAGGAGTTCAGACAAATTAAGTCGGGGGAAGTGATTGGCAGCAAAAGATACAGGAAAATCCGTGACACGTAATAATGCCGTGAGAGCCTCAAGGCAGCTGTGGGCTGGGCGATGCTGGTACGCGGTCCAGCAGGATGCAGGCGACCGAGGTGTTGGGAGATGTAATTAGCGAAGACCATTGCCTGGGACTGCAGGGTTAGAGCCGTTTGCGTGGTCTAGGTAAGGTCTTTGGGTTTCAACCCATAAGCTCCCAGTGCTTGGGCACTATCTGTGTGTTGCCCCCTGTGCTGTATGTGGATTGCAAACTGCTGGAGGCAGCGAGACGCTCTTGCTCTTCGCAGTGTCCTGCCTGTGACTGTAACACAGGCAACAGGGACGCTCGTACCCATTGGCAGACACAGCGGCAGTGGTGGACTCTCAGTCACAGCTGGCGGAGACCTGAGGTTTGGCAGATTCCCAAACCCACTGCAGCAGTGCTGAGTCCCACTGCAAAGGGGTGGTCCAGAAATACGGACCCAAAGCTTCAGTTTGTAGCTGCACGGTTGCTGGTCTGGATCTGCCTCTCCCCCTTTTTTGACCCAAAGGAAGTCCTTGAGAAGGTGCTCCAGCGGTGACGAATCAGGAGGGGGGTCTTTGCAGCATCTCCCAGATGACGAGATCCGCTCAGCGTGTCGAAAGTTATCCCAGCCACAAAGCGAGCTGGAGCCTTTTGTCCGAGCGATAGTCTATTTATGGGAAACGCTGCCGTTCAGGAGGGGGTTGATTCTGCAAGGTCTCAACACCTATTCACCTTGACGGGAGCAGGAAGCACTCAGCGCCTCTCCGAGGACCTCGGTACTTTACGCAGGGTTGAAACCTTTTGTCTCCCTCTTGGTTTTATGCATTACAGTCACATTATAAAGAAGTCCTGCAGAACATTCAATTACTTACTGCACAATTATAATCATATTTGTATACCTATAAGTAGGTCACCAGTCTCTTAGGTTAATCAATTATAATGGCATTCACACCGGTTTCTTTCATAAATCACTGGCTTTTAGTGTATCCACTGAGATAATGGAGGAAAACCATCTAATTTTGATCTAACTAGAATGAAATGTGAACGTGCATAATTTGCTCTTACAAAGTGTATCTAATGTTCTCTACATCTGTATTTATTTGTGCTGTTTCATGCTGCATATCACTTAAGTGGCAAAAAAAACCCCAAAACACAGAGGCTGCTGCGCTTAAAGCTAAATGACCCAGAGTAATACAATTTATCTGCATTTATTTTACGTTGTTCATCATGACAGATATTTTAATAACCCACTTCTGATGGCTGATACACTGATTACCAATCACGCTGAAATTTGAGGCCCGACAGCCAGATTGTTTGGTGTGCTGCAAGAATATTTGGGAGAGCTGTTTTGCCACGTAAACTAAGCCGTTGAGTGGAGAGGGAGGACTTTACTGAGGCTGGAGGCCGCGAAGGCTTTAGGACATAGCTGGATGCCACCGAAAAGCGAACGTCTGCTGAGCCACCGACGCTGTAGCTGCTTTAATGCCCACCCAAGCTGCAGCTTTCAGACATCTCGCTGAACAGGATAAATCATAACTGCACGGTTTCTCTTTTCTGGCCCCTTAACTTGGGTGCCTCAGCCACCCTCGGTGGTGGCCTGGGGCGGTCCTTCCTTGGCTGGCTCCAAGGGAGCCAGATGTGTGTTGTGAAGTGTGGTGCAAGACCTAGACCTGTACTACCAGATCTGGCTGATCCCAGTTTAACCGGAGAAACTGGAGAGGAGGACTACGGAGATGCTCAGGGGCTTGGGGTGCCTACCCTGCAAGGCTCTGGCTGATGGGGCTGGGCCGGTTTGGACTGGTGAAGGGGCGAGTTAACAGCAGCCTGTAGCCGAACTCTTCTTGGTAAAGGCAAATGATGCTACAACGGGCAACAGCAGCTTGGGAGGCTCAAACTGGGCATCAGGAAAGACTTCTTGCCTGTGAGAGAGATGCCTTCCTGGTCGTCTGCTGGGGTTGTGGCATCCGCGTCCTGGGAGGCTTGGAAGCCCTGGCTACACAAAGCTGTGGCCAAGCTCATTAAGTGCCGGTGATAGCCTTGCTCTCAGGGGGAGGTTGGATGAGAGGCTTTGGAGACTCCTTCCCACAGATGCTGCTGTGATCCCGTGCTTCAGTACCCCTGAAAGGCTAATCAAGAAGGGTGATATGAGGTGGGGTTGAACCTTTCCCTCCAGAGCAAATATACTTTGGGTTTTGACTGTCAAGAAAGCGCAGACTGATCCCTCATCACCTCACTGAGAGATGGCCCTGTGCTGACAGGGATGTGGTGGGTCTGGGACCAGCAGAGACCCTTCCCTTCCATGAGCGCGATGGTACCCTCACTGCAAACAAACTCGACGTCTGAGTGATGGGGTGGCTCAGGTCCCCTTTGCCTTGACGCAAACCACCGTCCTCCACTCAGCCCCTCTTGGAGCAAACGCAACGCGAACCAGCTTTAGCTCTCTCTGCGTGAACGTCTGCCTGAGCATCCCTTCGGCTGCCAGCCTGTGAAACGCCAGCACTGGAGAGGTGGCAACGCAGGGACCGCATCCGGAACAAAACCAGTGTGCAAATTAAACCCAGAGAGGGCTGCTGGGACTCGCCTCGTACGGAGTTACGGACTACTCTGGAAATGAATTATCGCCTGTTTTGGAGCAGTGGAGCAATTTTGTGCCCATTTCCAAACAAGACCTGAAAAAGCAGGCGAGTGCCTGAGCTCAGCTTTGTGAGGTGGCAGCTCCTCGGGTCTTCCCTGGGTTCCGGCAATGCTCCCTGTGCCTAAATCGGTGCCGCAGCCTTGCTCGGGGCTCTCTTCCATGGCATGAGCTCCGCGTCCCTGCAGCCTCTCTGCTAGCTAACAGGGCTGCCGTTGCACCGTTAATCCCAAACCCACTCATGAAGAGGAGCTGACAATAGAGCTGGGTGGAAATTGCTCTTTTTTTTTTTTTTTTCTTTAACCTTAGTTGCAACCTCCTACTAAAAATATCCATGTTTCCAGAAGAAGCTGCTACCTGAGAAATGAATAAACAGTGTTTTCAAACCCTCTTGTGAGGGTTTTTGTGTGTGTTTTGCAGAAAAACAAGGATTTTTATACCTGAATTGGTTTCTGCTTTTCTTAGGGAAAAAAATAGCAAATTTTATCCAGGGGTTGCTTGCTGCATGGAGTTGTTTGTTTCTTGACAAAAAGTTGCTTTTTTTTCTTTTTTTTTTTTTCCTTGAAATTGTTTACTGATGAAAAATACTCCAGCTACTGTGACTTGACAATTGGAAGGTCTGGGTCTATTAATGTAATTATTTATCTGGCTCTATTAACGTAATCATTTACTGGTTTGCTTGTGGTAGCAGCAAGAGCCCTCGACCCATGTGCGGGCCCATCGGTCTCAGGTGTCACGCCGGTTCCCGTGCAGATTTGGTGACCGTGTCCGGGGACAGGGATGTGCTGGGCTGAACGGGATGGGGATGGCACTCTGTTTTTGGCAAGCATCCTTCGTGCCCCGACATGCCCAGCACGGTCTATGGGCAGGGGCGCCAGCACAGCCCTCCGTATCGGCTGTGCTGCTGCTTGGCTCTGCTCCGGAGAAGCATTCGTGAGGATTTACGTGTGTCGGGCTCCTATTTTAGGAGGGAAATGTGTCAGTCGATCATAAATGTTCCGAGTGATTTACGTTCACCAGTTTGGGTGCCTTAGCCCCAGGAGTAGATAAATTGTGGTTTAACGTTTTATTTATGCTTTCAGGGAATTTGGTGTCTTTGGCAAGCACTGGGGGGGTAGTCCCGGAGTGGGGTTGAGCCCCGGTGGGATGGATAACCTGCGGGAAGGGCTCTGCCAGCCCCCCGGGTGGCTCCCTGGCTCCACTCAGCACAGGGCACTGCGGGAGGTGTTGAAAATCAACTTATTTCTTCAATTGTTTTACATCTGAGTAGATGGTTTTAATCCGTTTCCATTTCTATGGGAGTATGGAAGTCCTGCACGTCTGACATGACAGCAGATGGCACAATAGAGGGTTTAGCCGAGTTTTAGGTATGCAGACGAGTTAAATTAATTAACACTAATCTCTTTAAAATGTATGGCAGTGTAATACCAGCCTAGTCTATAGAAAGATTCTTTGGGACTTAATAAAGACCTGGGAGTAATTAATTCTGCGATAACCCATGGTTGAGCAGATGATATCAACCATTCGGTGGGTAGAGTTTGGGTTTGCCATTTTCCAAGGGGGATCCTTTGTGTTTGCTCCACGGAGTCAGTCTGCACTGGTGTCTACGAGGGGTGCCCATAGTCCCCAAAATTCCCGTGCGGATCAAGGGCGTAATCGCCCACGCTTTGCTAAACGAAAACTGCTATAGCATAAAGCATGAGGGCTCAGAGCAGGTACAGTTGCAAGGGAAAATGGAGTATTTTGTTAAGAGCAGATAGTTAGCTTATTACCTCATAAGCACCTATCAACGCTCTGTTCAATTAATGAAACATGATTTAAAGCAAAAAGGATTGGTACCAACCAAACTACTGTGCTATAAGCCTTTCTAATTATGCAATAAGATAATGTCCACCAGATTAAAATTTTAATTAGCTTAATTTAGAAATAGAAAAAGCGTTAGGTTTCTAGTTCTGGAACACCTAAAATGACTCTAGGGAGGGGGGGAAAAATTGAAAATCCGTTGAGCATCGTGCACGTCCTCACGTCTGCTGTTTTCTGTAAGACGTCAGCAAATCCCAGTGAGTTTGGGCTGCCGCGTTTGCTTGCAAGGGGCTGTCTGGGGGGGTTGTGGGGGCCCTGGGTGCAGGGAGCAGTGCCCAGGGGTGCCCTTGGTTTTCCCTAGCACTCAGTTCCAGCCCCAGCTGCCTGCAGTCCATCTGGCTCCGCTTTCAGAAGGCGGAAATACACTGGCTATAATAGGGACTTTTGTTCTTTTTTGGTGTGGTGGGGTGTTTTTTTTTTCCTCCCTCTCTTTCCTTTTCCCTATTCATAGATTTAAAGGCTAAAACAGACCATTAAGTCCAACTAATCCTACATCCTGCATAACAAAGGCCATCCCGCCCATCGCCTAATTCCTCAATACCATGGCTGACCATGACCATGGGATTATATCCCCTCCTGTAAATGCACTGAGAGGCTCTGCGTGCTCCAGGCACGGAGCAGGACCCCACTGAAAACACCCAGTCTTGATTTAAAGACTTTAAGCGGCGGATGATTTATCACATCCCTCATGAAACCACTCCAATGCATAATTACACTTACAGTAAAGTAAGTCATTGGGGCTAAAAGCACGGGGAGCCGTAACATGCAAAGTGCACAGCATACAGTTGTGTTTAGTTATGAGGTAAGGAATCCAACAAATCTCTTTTATGTCTTTTCAGGGAAGAAACAAAGACGTTGGAACCATTTGCACAACACAGAAGCTCTCCAGCCCACGTCTTGAAAGGGCTAGAGGTTTGCTGGGGAAGCTTTGAGGAGAGGGAGTAATAAAGAGAAGAGGGTTTTACGACGCAAGGTTGAACTTTTATTGGAGGGGCTTGGCCAGCTCCTAGTCCCATGGGGGAAAGGAGGAGGTATTTGAATGTAGTGTTTTTTTTCCTTTTGGAAGGTCAAAGCCATTCCATACGATAGCAAAGCAGCATAAGAGAAATACGCTTATTCCTCCGTCGCGGCTTTCAAAAACGGAGGAGGGGAGGAAGTCCCAAACACTACATTTCATCAAAGCCCTGAAGGTAAAAATGATCTGCTGGCTTGAAATTTATCTTAATGAGCAAAATCCAGCCAATGGAACAGGGTGCAGATGAAAGTGACAGATGGGCTCATTTAAAGTTTGATTCCGTGCATGAAAGAAAATAATATTTTTGATAAGTTATTTTTCTTCTGGTTGTTACAGTGTTCTGCATAGTGTCACAGCCTCCCGTTGGCAGTCCTGGGTCTCTGGTGGATTAATTTATCCAAGGTGTCTTGAAAATTCAGAGTTAGGGGGAGCTCCCGGAACTCCTCAGCTCATGTGAACCCACGGAGCTGGTCCAACAGCCGGTGGCAAGTGGAGATAGTCTCCTTGGCCAAGAGATTTTTTGCTTTGCAAGCCAAGACATGACAGAGTTTATAACCCAACGTGTGCTCAACGTTGTAGTTAACAGAGGGCGATGGTGGATGGCTCCCAAAAATGTGTAAAGGCGCAGATCTGCTGGGGAAATGCATTTTGGTGGAAGTCCTGTGGGGCAGGGTGAGTATTCCTGGGATGGACAGTCTCCAGAAGAACCTGTCCTGCATCGAGGTTTCCCCCGCAGGGATGGCTGCAGCGGGCTGCGCTTTGGGAGCTCAGGCTCTGAGGCTCTGAGTCTGAAGCTGCCCAAGCTCAGACCTCTGAAAATACGAGCAGGCATCAATCAGGCAGGTCGCAAGAGTGCGTAGAACCGTATCAATTTGTTCCCGAATATTTTTCAGACACAAACAACTGCAAGAATTTACCACTGCTATATAAAAACACCGCTTGGGACCCAGGCAGGTCCGTAAAAGCTCTGTGCGCTTGGAGGATGCATTTCCTTGCAGGAGATCTGCTGAATTTTGATGCTGAGAGGTGCTGTCATACTCCCCTTAGCGCGTAGAGCCGTATTGTTATGTGTTGCTTATCTTTAATAGGGAAAGAGGAGCAGGAAAAGGAGCGGAATCAGCCCCGTGAGTTAAAATAATAGCTGTCTTTGCCATCTCTTTGCACAGGTGATTTTTGCCACGGTAACCTACTGCGTGCACAACATCTGTGTGTAATGGAGCGCGCACACAACAGCAGTGGGCACTGCCACCCCCGATAGGGCAGGAGCAAAAGCATTAACCCTCTCTCCTCTGATTAGCTCAATTAGCAGTTAACAAAGGTACAAGACAAAGGGGAGGTCATCTGTTAGCTTCTATTTAAGCGGTGTTGGACTCAATTTTTACAATCTCTATGGCACACGTTTGATTGGGCAGCCCTCAGCCCCGAGGATGAAGAGTGCACGCTGGCACCAGCTGGGCAAGGGGGAGCTGAGGCCGTGGTGGGGCGGCTGCTGGTCCCCAGCCATCCCTCCCAGGGCCCGTGGCATCCCAAACAGGCTGCCCGGGGAAGCGGTGGAGTCGCCATCCCTGGAGGGATTTAACAGCTGGGCAGACGTGGTGCTGAGGGACATGGGTTAGTGGTGGTTTGGGCAGTGTTGGGTTGATGGTTGGACTCGATGATCTTAAAGGTCCCTTCCAATCTAGGTGACTCTATGATTTGATGAAACCTACTCCAAAACGCTGCGCAGGAGGCTCGGACAACGCTGGGGCCAGTCTGTGCTGCTCAGACCTCTCCGGCCGAAGGGGTGCTTGCAGAGTGGAGTGGGTACCCCCACATCCACCTCTCCCGGCCAAAGCAAGGATGGATCCTGCCAGGGGACACTCACTGCTCCCAGCCAGGCGGCTCCGTGTCAGCCAGGAAGAGAAGAAAGGGATTGTGAGGAATTTCTTCAGATGTATTCCAGCAGCGGATTAAAATAGCTGTGACAGTTTTAATCTGGGGAAGCGGCAGCTCCGGCACGCGTGGGACTGGCAGCATCTCCCACGGATGGGATTTGCTCCGCAGCCTCTGTCTTGAGAGATGCAAACGCAGGGCTGGCCACCAGCGCCCGGGGGACTCCCAGCCCCTGGCCGAGTGACCCACCAGCTAGGATGTAGCGTCGGGAGGTATAAATTCAGACTGCCCTGGTTTTTCTTTTAGTTCTGGCAAAGTGTTGCAACGCTCTATGAACCCTAAGGGATTTCGGGAAACGACAAGAAATTGCTGTGCTCAATATTCTTTATTTACATCCAGCCCAGCTGGGGATCACCTCCTGAATTCTGTTGTGGTGACATCTAGATTTTAAATGTTGATTTTTATTTTCTTATTCCCGAAGTTTTAGTGTAATATAACACAAATATTCTGTTTCCCTGTGGACTTGTGGCAGTGGAGAGGGGGCTACAGCGAGAGGTGAGCTTTTTCTTTTTTAGGAGTCCTTTGTCCCTCATTTTTATTTTGTAGGGGGGTGTTTGCTGTTGGCCTCTTGCAACTGGCAGAACGAGATTTGAAATAAAGGAAAGAAAATTTATCTCCACGTCTTCAGAAACTGTGAATTCTTTATCTGCTATCCCTGGTAAATCTGCTTTTGTGAAAATCCCACTGTGAAACGAGCGTTTCTTTGTTTCGCTGGACTACACGATGACTCCCTGAAGATCCATCAGCCCTGCTGCTCCGCAGGCTCTGGGAAGAAGCTGGCCTCAAAGCTTGCTTTTTTTTTATTTTTTTTTTTATAATTCGGTAATGCTTGATGTTCTTTTTCCTTCACCTTCATTTATTCTTTCATTCATTTTACAAATTAGGTAACTGCATGAAAACTCATCTGTGAAAATTTAAAGACTTCTTCCTGTGATTTTCTTTTTTTTTTGCTCCTGTATCTGATCCCCTCTCACACAGGTTAATCCCATGAGACTGTGTTGCCCGAATTCAGCATCAATTTCAATAAGCAAATATTTATACAGCACCCCAGATGCAGTCTGTACACAGGATGACATCAAATTAAGTTAAATCGATATTAACTACTCTAGGATTGAAGAGTGTCCAGGCAAAAGGGTGGTACCAGTTTAACTAAATCTATTTCAAAACTGGTATAAATAAACTGGAATAATCTCACTGTGAAGGGCAGATTTTGCCTTTCCCCTTTCTTGAATGCCTTTGCACCAAACCCTGCTGTATTTACTCCACACAGGACCAGCTATTGAGATAGCATTAGGTAATATTCTGTCTTTTCCCACTGTTCCTTTCCGGGCCACGCAAAATGATTTCCCCCTTGGTTTTAGGAAGATGAAACAAATATTTGTATGAGTCCTTTAACAGCCTTTCCCTCCAGCATGAAACCACCACTGAAGACCGCTCTACGATATCTGAGTTAGTCTCTTACCTACCTGAATCGGGCAAATGCTGCAGGTTATGTTCAAAAGTAAGGCAGATACACCAGGTTTGCATTATGTATCTTGGAAGTGGGCACAGAACATCCCTTGGACCATATGGCCTGTGGCCTGGGCTTTGCTGCCTCACACCCTTTCTAATTCCTCCTAATCTGCTCGTAAGCACCTCCACAAGGGTGCTTCGCACACCTCACTGGTAATCTCTTCCAATGCCTGGTTGCTCCTCGGCTCTAATGCCAGATGGTATTAATATACCCATCACAGTAATTATTCAGACAAGCAAACACTGGCAGGAGAGCTCCCAACTTCTCACTTTTCCCACTGAATCAGAGGCATACTTGAAAGAGCCCTTTCATCCCCATGGATCCCGTTCCCTGGAGTCGTCCCAGGCTGTCCTCATCAAAAGGGAATTCGATGTTTCAGCAGTTTCTCAGCCAATTTCATGCTGGGATAAGAACCAGTGGTGATGGGACAGTATCCTTTATGCGCTCTCTGACGGTTGCCCAGAAGCTTGGTATGCGTCCAGATGCCAGCCCCGCATCAGGTCCTCCTACAAAACCTTTCACAGGACCCAGATCTACGTGTGAAATGGAACTACTGCCGATACCTTGTAACTTGAAAGTTAGCCTGCCTCTTGTCCGGCTCCAACTGATGGGGAAAAGCCAAGATTCGCTGCAATGAACAGCCCGGATGGATGGTTTCCGATGCCATGTGTTGGGAGGGAGGTACTTCTGAAAGCTTCCTGCGCCCAACAAGTGCTGTGCAAATACCTCCCGCCGAGTCCATCTTCCCCTGTGTGATTTCTACAAAGTTCATTTACTGATCGGTCAGCAGCAAAATGAAACCATAAGGGATTATCCTGCAATTATCTTGCAAGGTGGGTCCCTTGAGTTTCCAGCTCTTTGGCTCAAGCTTTTAAAGGCTGCCCGGTTCCCCCCCACAACCAAAGAGCTTTTGGGCAATGTTTGCATCCGGAAAGGCAAGATCTATAAATAGAGGTAACTGCTAGATCAGTTCAATAGCTGGAAAAAACCCCACATAGGTGCTTTTGGACACCTCAGGCTCTCCAAGACCCATCGCGTGATCCGGAGCGAGACGTTACGCTCGCATCGAGTGTGCTCGGTTTTAGGAATGAGCGGCGGCGATGCCACAGTGACATGAAGCAAGGCTTTGATGCCCACATTACAAAGAATATGCAAACTTGTATTATTCCTTTGATTAACTGCTCTCTGATATGTCAAGTCCATGAATAATCAAGCCTCATTTTCTAATTAGTTTTACTCATCACCCCGCTGCTCCATGCCTCTGCTCATTTGCATACCCTTTTTCTAGATAAGGGCCTTATTCTGCGAGGTGCTAGCAGAGCTCCTCTCCCTCTCCCACCCCAGTGTTTCTTTGGTCCTTTGCAAGGCCGTTGCCTTGCTCTCAGCCCTGCTTCTCCTCCCGTGCAACGACCATCTCGTTGCTCCGTGCTTTTCCACTCTTTCTAAGCCCTGTTTCCTCAGGGAACGGGGTGGTGTCTTCACGCCCCAGTGATATCTTTTGACTGCATAATTTAGTTTTACCCAGCCTCAGCAGAGAATTAAAACCATCAAAGTACTGGGTTTGCGCAGGTCTGATGGAGGTGGTGGGGAGAGAGGTCCTTCTGGGGCAGCAGAGGTCGAGGCTGGAGCATCCGCTCCATCACCTTGAGGACCCACGACGGGGAGGGTGGTTTCGAATGCCCTGGCTGCAAACCAGCCATCAGCCGCGCCAGCCGAGAGAGACAATTCCATAAAAGAAAGTAGCTGGGCTGGTGATGGTTGTGTTTGTTATTTTAATAAATATGCGATTTTTGTGATACGGGAGGCTTTCCTGTAGATATTTCATTTACCTTCTCCCCCTTCCTGCACAGGTACGGTAAGAAGCAGCACGTTACAAGAAGATTTAGCAAAGCAAAGTTAATGGCTCGTTTGCATTTCTTTTAATCAAGTTATTCTAATTGTGCTATTGTGCAAATATAGCTTCCCCTCTGATTTGAAAAAGACCTCCTCCTCCCTGCGGGTGTCCCAGCAGTCGGGGTTACCCTGGCCGGGGCTGCCGTGGCCCATTCCTGCCTCGCTGCCCGTGCCCCCGTGGAGCAGCGGGCGCTGGGAGTTGATCCGATTGAACCGACGTGAAACCTCGACCCTTTCGTTATGCCTTTATTAGGCATTAACGCCGAATAAAGCTCAGTTTTACACACCGGCAGCCCGCTTACCTCAAAGCTGAGGCGTGTTTTCTTTTTGTTAGGGCCGACCAAATGCAGAGGTGAAATTCAGACGCTGTGGAAACAAAGAGCTGCGGAAAATAGACAGGGATGCGATGATCAGTCCCTCACCAAGAGCTAACAAGAGTTTCCTAAAGCCGCGAAGATTAATTTAGGGCTTGAGGCACGAGGCGTTGTAGTGATCTGTCCCTGAGCAAATGCCTGGTGCTTTTGCCCCCAAGCCCCCGCCTTTCTGGAGGTTTCCCTGGGTAAATAAGGGGGGCTCAGCCCAAGACGAGATCCTGCACCAGCTCAGCTTGACCCTGCGGTCGCATCCACAACAGCAGGAAGGGGCTGGGACTGGAGGCACTGGGGGAAGCTGTGCTGGGGGGGGCAGCTGCTGTTGGGGCGGGGGGCAGTGGGGACCAGCCGGTGGGAGAGGATGCTCGTAGGTGGGAGAGAGGGGGAGCGGTGGCCATACCCATCTGCTCATCCGGGCACGGCCGTGCACGCGCACACGGAGGTGTAGAGGGATCCCCTGTGCCAGCAGAGGAGAATGGCGGTGTGTGGGGAGCGGGAACGGGGTGCGTGTGTTGGGGGTCTGTGGGGATACCACGTGCCGGGAAGAAGGCAGAGGATTTTTTTTTCCACTGGTGTTACTGGGCGCTCGGCATTTTTGCTTGCCCTCTTAACTTAAACCAGCTGCCGCGCAAGCCGTCGAAACTTGCCCGTGCTGTAAAACCTTAACAGCTCTGTTCTGTCCTACTTTTCTCTCGTTCGGGGCGATTTTAATTTCTTTAGTGCCTAAGCCAATGTTTTGCGTCCCTGGCTCAAAGTTAGGGAGCATCATTTACATACTGTGGGTGAGAAGGCAGCAGACTGGAGCCCATCACTCATCAGTGAAAGGATGATCATTGTTTGTTTATCCCATTCCAAAATAATGGCTCTGCTGGGAACACCAACCCAGAATGCATCATATCTTTTATAGTATATATTAATTTAGTGTAGACATTAGCCCATCATTATTCCCTCCTTTTAATTCTCACGTATTAGCATTCAGGATGGGTTTTAACCCAGCACACATCTTTGTTATTTCATAATGTAAAATAAATAAGGCTGGAGGCAAACGTATTTTTTTATATATATAAACGACTGTGAGAGAGTGATGGATATAAAGCACAGAAACATCTTTATAATTTTAAGGCTTGGATTTCAGAACACAGCATTTTCATTAAATGGTGCAATCCATTCATTTTGGAGAGACAGATATAAACAGAAGCAAATTAACTCAGTAGTTCTCATGCCTAGAATCTTTGTGATAAAATTGCCTATTATTGTGAGTGTAAATGTTTTCAAAATATTATAGACAACTGGAAAAAAATAGGAAAGACAGGATAGGTTGCTCAAGGATGAAAACCATAAAGACATCCCCTCCAAACACCACACGTACCTGGTGAAATTACTTAAAAGTGAATTGCAGGAGCACTGTGAGAGGAGGAGAAAGGAGGCAGGCCATTTTTTTAATATTTTTTTTTTCTTTTTACGACAGATAAAGGTCTGGGAGAGTGTTTTGAAATTATTTTCTTGGCTGTCTGCTGCGCGTATTAGAAAATTCAGGTCCTGGATGATTGGCCAGGCAGAGAAACGGAGGCATCGCAAGCAACAGGAGAAAGCTGAGGCACTGCGCTGCGGAGGACTGGTCCCTCCGCCCGCTCCGGAGGGGCAGGAGAAGCTGGGGCATTTCCAGCCCGACCTGAAATCACGGATTAGTGAGAGGGAAGAAGCGCTGAGAGATGCAGCACCTCTGTGGAACACCTGCAGCTGAGCCCACCGGTTAAATGCTGGAGAGCATCAGTTAAACTGGGGGCGGCCAAACCCCAGGTCCTGCCCCGGCGGCGGACAGAAGGACAGCGGGGTGAGCCAGAAGCCTCATTTTATATTTGATTTTTCTCAGTTCCTGGCAAGGCTGCAATTTTCCCAGATATTAATTGCCACAATGTCGGTTGCACCCGAGAGGGAATGAAAAAAAAACGGGCTCGCTCGCTGTGCTGTGCCTCACGGCCCTGCTGGGCGGGGGTGGCGTGCAGCGGGTAGGTGGTCGGCACGGTGAACCGTGACCGGTGACCGGTGATGGGCTCACAGCACCCCGGGGTGAGCACCCATGTGCTCCTGCCCGCCAGGCCTCATGGACAACACGCCAGGAGCTGGAGGGCTGAACACAATTTCCAGAAAGGACTTTAATCAAGACACAAAGCCACAGAGTCCTTCTTATTATTGTTTTATTTACAGGGCACCCTCATGGTGCAGCGGCGTTTCAGAATACGCTGACAGCGACAGCGTCTGGATTCGATACCTGAATCAACTGAAACCACTTGGGGCGTCAAGAAAACCAGCCGACGCGCCCACCCCCCGCCGAACCCGGGGTGCCGGTGTGTGGCGCGGAGAGAAAGCGCAGCTTGGCGCACGNTGCCGAACCCGGGGTGCCGGTGTGCGGCGCGGAGAGAAAGCGCAGCTCGGCGCACGGCGGGGCCAGCGGTGGGTGGGCTGGCTGGCGGCATGGCAGGCGTGCCGCTGCCGCTAAACCGGGCGCTCCCTGCTGGAACAGGCACCCTGGGCAACCTGGCGTGGGAATGATTACCAGGTGTGTCCTGATCGGAGTGACACAGGACTAAATTCTNTGGGTAGGTCCTGATCGGAGTGACACAGGACTAATTTCTCTTCTAATGCCTGGGAAAACTTCACTTTTAGAAGACTCCAGTGTCTGAATTTGTGACAATATTTACTTCCTAGCCAGCTATGGTGTGCGGGTTTCAAGGTCTCAGTGTTTCCGAGCTCGCCAGGATGAGGAGGAGCGAGACCCGGGCACTTGACCCAAGCTGTCCAACAGGGTTATTGCATACCACGAACGGCACATTCCATAGGAATCAGAAAGTTTGCTGAGGAGTTCTCTCTCTCCCGTGACGGCTGCCATCCTGAGAACTCCTTGCCCCGGTGCCGGAGCCCTGAGCCCTTCCCTTCCTCCCGAAGCCGCAGCGCTGGCAGTGTCCCACATTGGCTGTCACTGCTGGGAGCGCACGGCTTCTACGGGTAGAACGGGCTGGGTATGGTCCTTGGGTATCCTATACTGGTATCGGGATCAATATCAGGATCAATATCAGTTCTTTAGTGCTATTAATGTTAACTATCTAGTCTTATTCTCTTAAATCTGTTTATATTCCAACCCTC
>RSEF01000004.1:5044456-5059882 GCA_003993805.1 Himantopus leucocephalus | reverse complement strand
CACAACATAGCTCTGCAGATTCCCAACACAAATTATTGTTTCAATTTCTGGTCTTACAGCTGTATCGCTTTTGTGCGGGAGCCCCACTGAAAAACTTGTTGCCCAGATACAAGTGCAGGCTTTGAGCCACGGAAAATATATCTAATAAATTCACTTTCCAGCCGGCTGAGGGAAAAGCAACCTTCTGTTAATAAGAATCTTTGTTGTCTTGGAAGGTCCGTTATGAATGGAGAAACCATAGCGTCATCAAAATGTGTAAAAAAAAATAAAATAAAAAAAAATAAAAAAATAAACTGTGTTTTGAGCATTTGCTAAGGAAAAGATGACAAGACAATAAACTAGTGTTCTTTAAGACGTAAAGAAGGGAAGCGTGATTGTGAGAGCGAAGAGTTGGCCGTCTCTGGGCCGCTGTGGTTTCTGATACAGGAGGGAAATGCATTAACTTCATTCAAAAGGGAAAAAGTTAGTTTTTCATCCTATCTATAAGCAGTTTCATTAACTTCTCACAGTCAGTAGATTGTGAAAAAGAAACAATAACTGCGTGACAGACTTCTTTGAGGTCAGAAATCTTGTCATTTTAGTGGGAATAATAAGACTATAGTTCTTTGTTGGTGTGGATTGACATAACTTAAGCCTGACATTGCCAACAGTATTTAAAAAATTGGTAATGCGATTAGAGTGATTTAATGCTGACTTTACATAGAAACCTCCTTAATATTTAATCAAGTTAAACACAGCTTCAGTCATTTCCTTCCACGACTCGGTTTCCCACCTGACCGCGGGCGCTTTGCAGACAGTGGTGGTCTGAGACCCTGTGAAGCTGCTGCGGCCCGTGCCAGCGCCGTGCCGGCTGCTCTCAGAGCCTGTCCCCGGCTCTGCGAGGGCTCCTTGTCTCCTTTGGAGACATTCCAAACCCGCCTGGACACCGTCCTGTGCAACCTGCTGGAGGTGACCCTGCTCTGGCAGGGGGTGGGACTGGGTGAGCTCCAGAGGGCCCTTCCAGCCCCCACCATTCGATGAGTCCTGCTCCTCCTGCCATTTGGTTGAGCATATTTGATCTTTGATGGCCACCACCATTAGAGATACCCCATGGGGTCCCAGTAACCATCTGGCCCTTTGCGTTTCTGCTCTGCCCCATGCGTACTTTCGGCTGCTCCTCCTGGGATGCTTTCTGCCTCCATGGTGCCTTTGGGGTACCTTTATTTGCCCTGAAGCTCATCCACCCCTTTTTTATTTCTCATTCATTCCATTTTTTGAGGTTTCTCATCACTACTCAAATCAGCAAGAGTTTTGAATCAATCTTCTCAAACTTCCCAAGTTTGCTTACTTATATATATTTTTTTTTTAAAAGTAATTCACTTTCATCGGTGGATAGGAGTATTAAAACGTGCTGTTTACTGTTGTTAGCGTTCCTGCTCTGCATTTGTTGTCACACTTGCTGCACAGGCAGGCACACTCCGAGCTAATGATGTGGCTTAGCACACATCCATCTGCACGTATTTTTATGTTGGGAACGGCGGATGCCACGGCTCGTGTTTACTACAAACAGCTTATCTTGGACGGGCACCAAGTCGCATTTGCACGGGGGTTGGAATTTAATTAATACAGAAACGTGGGCTGCTTTTTTGTTGTTGTTTTCTATTATTGGTGAAAAGTCTTTAAGTGTGCTAGATGCCTTAAAAAAATGGCTTTAAACATTATTTTCTGCCGCTTTACTAAGCAAAGGAAAGATGGGATCAGGCGNTACAGAAACGTGGGCTGCTTTTTTGTTGTTGTTTTCTATTATTGGTGAAAAGTCTTTAAGTGTGCTAGATGCCTTAAAAAAAATGGCTTTAAACATTATTTTCTGCCACTTTACTAAGCAAAGGAAAGATGGGATCAGGCGGGTCACCGGAGTCACTTTTCAAGGCACGTGGGTGCCGAGCCCTGTTTGTTACAGCTACGTGAGGGCTATCAAGTACTCCTCTGCGCTTGGGACAGCGGGAGCTGGGTGGCCAGCTGATTTTAGGATGCTTGTGAAAATCCCCTGAGCTCCTGTTGACATGATTATTTAGAATCGTAGAATCATATCACGGTTTAGGTTGGAAGGGACCTTGAACGTCATCTCATTCCAACCCCCCTGCCATGGGCAGGGACACCTCCCACCAGCCCAGGTTGGATCTAAAAGAGTTTTTAACGTTTCTGTGGTTCGTGGTGGGTGCCCGAAGCAGCCAGCCCTGGATGGCGGTGCTGCGGAGCTCACGTGTTTGATGGCTTTTCCATAGCTATGGTCCAGCTCTCCGCTTGAAGGGATGGAGACCAGGTCCCTCCGCTGGTTTTCTTGGTGTCTGCTACACAAAATGCATGTGCTTTGCCGCTCAGGCAGCACATTTTAAAACCTGACCTACCATTAGCAGCTTAAAAAGTTCCCCGTTAGGAATCTTGATTTGACAGTGGGTTTTCATGCTTTGACGTGAAACAATTTAAACTTTCTTTTCCTCCCGGAGCTGTGGCTGGCGGTGGCCCCCGCGGTGGCTGCTGCCTAAACGGATGCTCGCCGACATGGGGCAAAAAAGCTGTGATTTTGAGTTGAAGGCTGGCGTGGATTTCCCTGGGATCCCTGCGCTCGGTGTCTTTGCATCCGTACACGACGGCGTGACGGGACGTAGATGAGAAAAAAGTGGGAGCGGAGCATCAGATGCTTTAATATCCTACCTCTGACTGAAACAACCTCCCTGTGTGGGAGATAATAAACATTTCCCGTCTCTTAAGGGAAAATCATGCACAGACAGAGACAAGCACATATAAATAATTTACAAAGCTGTAAGACACTGTAAATAACAAGCCTGCTGAATAATGAATTAACCCAACTGCTGATTCATAGGTAAATATCTCTTGTAAAGCAGAATTTTTATAGATTTTTACAGCTTAGTTAATATCCCCTCGTATTTTATTAAGGGCCGTTCAGGTGAAGTATTCTGGTAATAACACGTATATCTTTGGAAGGGAGATGGGGCGGTGGCGGGCTGCCGTGCTGGCAGCGAGCCTTGCCGGCCCTCCGCGCCGCGGGAGCAGAGCCGTGCTGGGCTCTGGGCAAGCTCTGCCTGTCGTTACTCGGGCTTTTCTCTCCCTCTCAAGCAGGCAGCAGAGATTAAGCAGGAAGAATTTTGATGTGGCCCGAGAACTGGAGAGAGAGCTAACAGGGAGGAAGGAGTCTCTGAGCATCTCTTTTTTTTTTTTTTTCTTTTTTTTCTTTTTTCTTCTTCTTTTTTTTGTTACTTCTTCCTCCCTTTCCCAAGCTTCTGGTAATAAATAATGCATTCGCTCTACTTTGGCTGTGCGCTAGACGTGGTGAGGCTTCTCCCTACCTTCGAGGACGGGGAGGCGGCGAAGCCGTTGGGTTGGGGATTGCCACCTGCCGATCCCCAAGCCCCTCCGTGACCATCGCATCCTTCCTGGCCGTGACCACCGCCCGTCCTCAGCCACTCATAAAGAAACCAAACACGACATTTGCCTCCTCCGTGCTGTTTTATCCCCCTTGCCCCTCTTTCTCAGGCAAGCCTCAAGAAATAAAAACAGTTGCTAAGCTACCGGATAGGGAACATGGCAGCATTTTGTTGCGGTCCTGGGATTAAGGCGCCTTTCTGAGCCCCGGGGAAGCGGGAAGGGCGCTCTCGTAGCGTGAATTGTTTGTCAGTTAAAGTGTTGTGCTCCTAACGCAGATGATATTGAACGTGTCAATTTAATTTATGCCCAAATAGATGGGGGCTTTTCTCCCTCCCCTTCCTCTCGCTCCTGTTTAATGTAGGCTGGTGGGGGGAAAAAAAAAAAAAGTATTATTTGCTTTCTGTTTCATCAGTTTTGGGGCACGTCACTTGTCAAACATGTTGCTGCTTTGTTTTATTTCTGATCGCTTAAATAATTGCTTTCATAAAAGATAACTAGATTTCTTTCATCTGGAAGCACGTTAGTTGTAAATTGCATTTTCTTTTGAACTTAAAGTGTAGATGTCAACACTGATTTTCCCTGGCGATGTGCAGTGCTGCCGTTGAAGGCGTGTGTGGCAAGGGTGCATCTTTAAAGTTGAGGAAAATACTTTATGAATGAGAATTGTTCTGGGATGATGTGCGTGGGGTACCCTTGTGCTAATGGGGCGGGTTTTTAGGGTGTTTTCTCATAAAGAAATGGGCATTTCGCTCAATATGCAAGGCTTTCACATAAAATAAGTTCCACACCTGCTTGACTCAAGGGGTGGGATGTGCCAGCATGAAAGTATTTCCTCTCCTTAAACGCTCTCGGTCTTCAATTCTGGCCTGCCTTAAGCACCTTGCCCTGTAAGAGGAGAGTAGATCCTGAAATACTCATTGCAGAAGAGGACACTGCTGCCCGTTCTCTTCTAGGTTGCTCAGGATGGGATTATATCTGAGTTTAAACTTCTTTTCCCTGAGCGTAGCTCTTCCCTGTAGAGTTTCTTTATATACGATGTTAAAAACCCAAAAAACAACCAGTGCCACCAGGGACACANGGATGGGATTATATCTGAGTTTAAACTTCTTTTCCCTGAGCGTAACTCTTCCCTGTAGAGTTTCTTTATATACGATGTTAAAAAACCAAAAAACAACCAGTGCCACCAGGGACACATTTTATGTAAGTTGCGGTGCAAATAAATCTGAAATAGCACAATATTCTGGGTTCCCATCTCCTTTGCCTGTCAGAACACCCCGTGAAATCCTTGCCCCCTGCTCGGTGGTGTATTTAATGAAGCGAGCCGTCAGTTCAGCGTGCCGTGCGGATGGCTTCGCAACGCGCTCGTCGTTACCGACAGGGAAGCGCGGTAACATTTCTCCGCGCCCGGGGAACAAGGGGAAATGCTAATTGGTCACACAGACGGCTCTCCTCGCATGCTGCGGAGCTCCNAAAGTTGGTGCGTGTGCATCTTTTCCCTCATTGCCCTTCTGCCGGGAATAAGCTGCTGGATTTTTACGCTTAAAATGTCATTTAAAAAGTCTTGCCACATTACTGGGAATGTAACTTGGGCTCGAAAGGAGGAGGGTGTAGTCAGGCTCACGGCAAAGTGTAGATTTATTTTTTGTGTGTGTGTGTGAAAGATGTTTCTGCGGTCCGGCTGGCTGGAGAATTTCAGTGTAGCTCATTGAGGCTTCAAGGCACAGCAGTGGAAGTAATTTACAATGCAAAATGCTATTTTTTTCTATTTTAAAGATTAACAGAGCCTAATTTGGAGGAAAGAAAAGTGTGTGAAATTAGTTCCCTAAAATTTGTAGCTTGTTAATGCTTAAATTCTTCTTGATTAAGAGAATATAGAAACGCTTCTGTAGTGCTCTGCTTTTTTTTTTTTTTTGCCCACGAAGCGTTTTCCTTTATTCTTGCCATTCTATGTAGAGGGATTTCCTGGGGGCTGAGGAAAACTTTCTGTTGTAAGGAAATGAGAAAGAATAACCACTATGAAGCATTCCAAATTGCTGGGAGAAAAAAAAAAAAATGAGTGAAACACTATCTGCTGAAAGTCTTTAAAGATTTTTTTTTTTAAAACAAAGTTGTAAATTAGGGATATTTATAGTTCCAAATTCAGTTTGTATTTATAAAGAATAATGTGCTGAGAGCTCAGCTGGGATCTGACTTCGTAACCCACCAGGCGCTGTGCGAGCACCATGGTGTGATGCTTCCCGGGAGAGGCTGCGGGCTGCCCCGCGCTCCCTCCGGCTGCGGGACGGTCTTCCTGCAGAGCTGGAAAAAAGGAAATGATCGAGATCAAGTCATTAGTGGAAAAACCTATTTAAAACTTTTGTTCCTACCACTCTGTATTTACTCACTATCTTCCTTCTGAGCAAAAAATAGCCTTCCGTTTTCCGTTGAAAGCACTGGACCGTGGGCACCTTTTCTGGAGAACGACTTTGCTGCCCGCTGTTATCTCTCCCATGTAAAACCTTTGAGACCAGTTTCCTTCTCCTCCAGAGGGGATGTTTGTGGTGGTTACCTCTGCAAGGAGGCTGCAGGTCGGGCTGAGAGATAACCCCAGCAGATGCCGCAGGAAAGGGAAACCTGCTGGTGCCTCTGCCCAGTCCAGCCTTCAGAGCAGGAGGATGCTAGTCTGTCCCAGCGTCCTTGTTTTTATAAGGACGCTGGTTTGATGCTGAAGCATGTGTGTGAAATAATCTGTGGATTCCTTGTCTGTGGGGAGTGAAACTTTTTTTTTCTTCTTTTTTTTTCTTTTTTTTTGGAAACAGCCTGAAGGACAGGTTACAACTCTGCTGCTTCCACCCCTCCCACGGTGCTGCTGAGCATCTCGGACAGCCGTGTCTTTGGGCTTCTGTTATGCAGCTAAAATAAGGAAAGATTAATAGATTTCCCCATAGGTTAATTATTTTTTTTTTTTGCATCTAACCATTGTCTGCTTAAGCCTCTCTTAGTTAACGAGACTTCTTTTGACACCTAAATGTCCCGTCCCTCCCAGGGCCATGGTGGTCCCTCTCTGTGTGGGTGACAGCCCACGGTGAGGAGCTGTGACCGCTCTGCTGCCAGCAGCAGGGCTGAGCTTTACAGATGCGCACAAAAGAGAGCTCACACTGCCTGGAAAACTGACGATGAGGGCGAGGGTATGATCAAAACCTGCAGAACCACGTGTGGCTTGGAGGGACTGAACGCGCGATGACTGTTTGTCGTCTCTCTCAGTACAAGGGCCAGCAGGCATCGACTTCAAACGACCTGTGGGAGGTGGTTCCTGATGACTCCTCATCACTGTGGGTACTCAAAGTTTGTATGAGCTCAAAGACTGGATAAATTCACTGTGGGATGCTGGGCTAGAGGGATCTTTGGCCTAAGAAAGTATGTGCTTATGTTTTAAAGAGGCCTTATGCTCTTCATAGAGCCATAGGATGGTTAGAGTTGGAAGGACCCTTAAAGATCATCTAGTCCCACCCTCCCTGCCCTGGGCAGGGACACCTCCCACCAGCCCAGGTTGCTCCAAGCCCCGTCCAACCTGGCCTTGAACACCTCCAGGGATGGGGCAGCCACAGCTTCTCTGGGCAACCTGGGACACTGCCTCACCACCCTCAGAGTAAAGAGTGTCATCTCTGGCTGCTGAAACCAGCCATGCTCTTCCCAGAGTCCTACTTCAAGAGAGGCAAGCTGTGCCTTCAATGATGTGCAGCCTCCTGGGGAAACTCAGGGATAACAAGAGGTGCCTTTGTGGTGTCTCAGCGATGCTCTGCAGTCTTGGTGGGGTCTCTTCAAAGTTTGGTCTGTCCCCGGGGTGTCCATCCCAAAAAGAACTCATTGAAGATGCTGGTGCCAGGTTCAAGAGCGTGGCGCAGGGCTCTTGCACAGTGCTTTTTGTCTGGAGTTCCAGACTTGTGGTGGCAGTAAAATAAGTTCAGAGACTTGCTGTGACTTGAACCAGGTTGGCGACAGAACCAGACTTTCATAACTTCCCGCTTTGATTCCCATTCAAGCGTAGCAGACCTGAAAGTCTTATAAGAAAAATCCAAAGTTACTGATATTGCTGCTGGATGAAAAGTTAAGAAACAAGGAGAGACTGTCAGCTAACACTGAAAGCATTAGCAACTGAGAGGTATACTTGGGTGGGAAAGGCTAAGCATTGCCCTAGGCTTAAGCATCAACAGGTCGGCAAGTCAAATGGCCTCACGAGATCCTTCAGCTCTGTCTTCTCTGGTTTTCTGCTGGAGGTTGCTTCTGCCTTTAAGAGAGGCTTTGCTCCCTGGGTGATCTCAGTTCTAGACTCATTTCTATACTGCATGCTCTTGCCCTATGAGGGTGATAAACCAACAAAAGTTACCTGTAAAGACCCTTGGCGGCCAGAAGTAAAGATGAAGGGGATGAAGAGAGGCGGGGTCTTTCCTTTGAGGCTTCAGGTACTTTTTTCAGCTCCACACACTCTGAAATCTCCACTCTGATACCAGTTCAAACAGGATAAGTGAGGAGCCGCTTCACATGCAGTTAGTCCATCCTTGGTGCGTGAAGAGCTACAGACTTAAAACGTAGCCATGGTGTCACTGGGGTTGGTTATAGCTGGTTATGTGTACAAAAGCCGTTATAGCTCTTTGGCATCACTAGGGAATGGGCACAGGAGGACAAGCAGTTGTAGGGACAGCCATGAATATAGGACAGGCACACGGGTTACTGGCCTTGGAGCCTATTTGCAAAATAAGGCAAAAGTATTGCCCAGAGAAACTGTGGCTGCCTCATCCCTGGAGGTGTTCAAGGCCAGGTTGGACGGGGCTTGGAGCAACCTGGGCTGGTGGGAGGTGTTCCCCCCGCTCCATGGCAGGGGGGTTGGAACTGGATGACCATTAAGGTCCCTTCCAACCCAAACCGTTCTGCGATTCTGTATCCAAGTCCTTTGATTGAGTAACATTTCTGTAGAAAACTGGATTTGGCCCCGGGTATTGTGCTGTCTCCTGCTTCCTAAGGACCCTTGTTGATGAAGTCACGGGCTCTGTGCTGCTTCTCTTTGAACTCTTGAGTCATGAGCCATCGCCTACTTATCTGAACCAAGGCAGAGGGACACCTCTCCTCTGCTGTGGGACCCACCACCCCAGCCATCTGATGTTCAGGAACGGCTTTAGCCTAATGCTGCCTCTTCCTGTGTTAAATGAAACAAGTGGCCTCCATTGCTTTGTTTGGCGTTTATCATGACAGTGAGTTTTCATCGCTGTACTTACAGCTTCCACTTAGACTTTTTGCCAGGGACTCACAGGCGCTTTGCTGAAGTGTCAGAAAACAGTGGCCTAAGGTCCTGCTGCTTCGATACCTTACCGCTTGTCCTACCGAAGGGGGTGCGTGGGGTGGAAGGGAAGGAGGAGTGAGGGAGCCTCTCGTCCTATCACCTCTCCTCAACTCTGACTCCAGAGCTCGATGGCTCCTTTCTCTAGATCTTGGCATCATGAAGAACCACGTTGGGAAGCAGCCTGATACACAGATGTGCTGATAGATGTGACAGTCCATGGGAACCTCCTTTCTGCATGGAGTTTGTTAAATTTAAACTTGTTTAATGACCTTAAATTACAACTGACTTTAGAAGGATTAATGCGTTGTCTGGAGCCTCCTCAGCAGTTGTTTATCTGCAGGGAAGCAGATGCATCTTCATCTGCTAGCGAGGCGCCAAACCTGAAGCTGAATGATTATGGGCAGTGTATTGCTGTGGGGATGAAGTGGCCACAAAGACGTTTTGGCTAGAAATTGGGGAGGTCAAAATGTTCATTAGAGCAAGCGGTTGTTCACAGCCTCCTGGGGAAGACAAATCTGGATTATTTCCAGGATGGAGCTTGCTTAGTCTTAGGAGCGGGGCTGAAGCCGTGCATCTGCCTGGGAGAGAGCTCAGTATATGGAGATGTTTCCAGGCTGGTGTCCTGGCCTCGCTACAAACCCCGGGGCAGAATGAGGTTCAGAAACAGGTGANTTCCAGGATGGAGCTTGCTTAGTCTTAGGAGCGGGGCTGAAGCCATGCATCTGCCTGGGAGAGAGCACAGTATATGGAGATGTTTCCAGGCTGGTGTCCCGGCCTTGCTACAGCACCCCGGGGCAGAATGAGATTCAGAAACAGGTGGTTCTTCAGGGCAACGGGGGAATTGCTCTTGTCCCAAGCCTCACAGGCTTCCTTGGTGTCAGGCTTCTCTTCAAGTGAGGTAAAAGCGCATGCCGGGTTATTTTTGATTATGGCACGGCACAGGTGACAAGCCAGCCATATGTCTTCTGTTTCCCTGGGGAGGCATTTTGCCCACAGACTGCTTCGTGCCTTACTGCAGCAGCGTGTCTGGGCCACCATGGTTGCGACGGCAGAGGGGACAAGGAGAGTGAGGATTTGCAGGAGTAGTATGTACACATCTGTCTGTACACTCCATCTAACAGAGTTTAAAGAGGTTATTTTGACCCTTGTGTTTCTAAAAGATGGTTCCTTTTCCACTGATCATTCCCCCTGGGGGAGCCTGGCTCCTCTTTGGAACTCATCAGGGCCTTCTGGCCTTGGACATGGCTTGTTCTCTGTGGAGAACATACCATTGGAACTCCTCAGGTCCTTCCAGCCTTGGACATGGCTTGTTCTCCATGGAAAACATACATTTGGAACTCATCAGGTCCTTCCGGCCTTGGATATGGCTTGTTCTCCATGGAAAACATACAGTTGGACATGCAGGCCAGGTACTGCGTCACCTCCTACGAGTGTGGCGTTGCTCCTGGTGACCTCAGCCAGAGCACTGTGCTCTGCTAGGATGTCTGAGTTTGGACAAAGGAACACTCTTTAGCCCCACATTGTTTTCCTGGAGATCTCCCCTAAAGCGCCTTTAATATTTTGTAGTATATTGCTTTATTGCTCTTGGATGAGCGCTCATCTTGCAACCCTTCCTGTCTGAAAAACCTTCGGTTGTGTGTCATGGCTTGCGTTGGCGTGCTAGGGAGGGCGAGCGCGGGAGGCAGCCCCGGCCAAGGGTGCTGCAGAGCCGTGGGTGCTGTGCCGTCCCAGGGGAGCGGGGGGCTGCCTGGGGCACTGCCTGCCCCTCGTGACCCCCACCGAGCCTCCTCCTGCCAAATCCAACGGTGGGCAGGAGGGGAAGCAAAGCAGAAAACTCATTTGAATACCAAGATGAATCTGCTTTTGGTGTTCATCATTTTTATAGGGAGTTGTAAGACTTTCAAAAAATCCTCTTTTTACGTTGTTCATGACTTTTTTCACTAATTTGACACTCTGGGATGTTGTTTTACATTTCATTTTAGTCTCTAATCACAGAAAATTATAGCTGGCCACACATGCTGGCTTTGCATTCTTGCGTCTTGTTTATGTTCATTTGTACTAAGGGATAGCACTCACCACGTCTGCCCAATTTATTTTTCTCCACAGCAGCAGGAATTTCCAATACTCTGGAGCTTCATTACCATGTGCAGGAAACTAAATTCAAGGTTATCTTATTTGAACTTTACGGCTTCTTGATGTACAATGTTTTATTTATTTATTTAAGGTTTATTAAACCTTTCAAAAAAGAAGCCCTTTAGAAGGAGTGCATGATGTGTAGCTTATTAAGAAACCTTAATTTAATTTTGAGATTTAAGGAGCTTGAATTATGAATGTCCCAAATATTTGATTTCTGCCCCGAGATATATGGAGGGGAGGGCTGTTGGAGCCGATGCCTTGACTTCTGACGTCTGCAAAAAAGCGTGTTTTTCAGAGAGGGATGAATGCACAGATTTCTTCTAATGGTTCTCTTTGGTGGTTTTTTGAGATCTCATTTTAACTTTCAGGTTTTACCCCGTGACCTTTCAAAATTTCCCTTTACTGACGACTAGAAGATAAGGATTTCTTCTTTTTCTCCCCCAGTTTGATTAATAACCGTTTTATGAGTCACTCTTAACTGCAGGCTGATTTTGGCTGTTGGTTTGTTTATTAACTGAAAGACTTATTTCTTAATTCCGAACACACCTATGGTGATCAGAGCAAAATTTCCAGATATTTTCTAGGGCTTGTAGTTAACGGCAGCACCGGTTGGTTTATATTTTGAAACCTTTCCTTGGATAAAAATCCCCATGAGGTGGGTTTCTGCTGTAATTACTTCTTTCCACAGGAGATGGTCCTTTGACGCTAAATCCACCCCCTGCCCTAACTCGCAGCACTGAAGGTCATGTCCTTGCCGATGTCTCCTGAAGCAGAAGAGCACTTTTTTTTGGATACTTGTAGTAAATGTAACTCAAATTAATTTTTACTAGGGTCTGAAGGATTATTATATTTATTTTCCCCCTTTTAGAAAGGTGCAGTTTAGGAAAGTTTGATCTTTGCCTTATTCCAGGAAAAATGCCGTTGGCCATTGGGTTTCTGGAGTTGTTCCCGTGGTTTGCGTTGTCTTGCTGGCCTCGGTCATTCATCAGCGTGGGTGGGTGAGGGAAGTGTGGGCTGTGGGGTCTCTGTGACCCGGCGAGGAGGTCTGCTGGCTCCTGGAGCTGCAGAAAGCGGGGTTTTCTGCATCGCCTGCACTTCAGAAGCGCCTCTTGGCTTCGCCCCGCCATCGTGCGCATTCGGAATAAACTCACGCTTTGCTCAAGAGGGCTGTTGTACATCCACGTCTCCTTTTCATTTTCGTTGTCTAACAAATAAATAGCAACTGGAGCATCGGATAATGCTGCTTTCAGAAGAAGCCTCTGCGCGGCTTCCTCCTCTGTGGGGAAAACGCTGTCAAATGTTCCGATGAATGAGTTTATTTTGGTGCTTTGGAAAAGACGTGGGCGGTGGCTGTCGAGGGGTCGGTGCTGGTGTGAATGGGCGTCTTGTGAAGGCTGTGGAGATGGCAGCACGGAGACTGATGTCTCTGTGTCTGAGCAGCAAGCCCACGACGGGCAGCAGTTGAGGAAACGTTCCCGCTTCCCTGCCGGCTCGTCCTTGGGCTGGATGGATGGGCTGGAAGGAGTGGGGGACAGACGGACCAAGGGAACAGGGGGATGAGCCGTGTGCCGGGACCTCGAGGATGGGGTTTCAGATCCTCATCTGGACATGTCGGAGCTGCTTGCGTCAGGTCTGTCTCGAGCTCTCAAGGCAGGAAGAGCAGTCTCAAGACATGGGAGCAGTCTTCCCGGCTCCTCAGGGAAGAACAGAGATTTTATTCATGTCTGCGGTGCGCTGAGATTCCTCATTATCTTATGATCATAGAATGGTTTAGGTTGGAAAGGACCTTCAAGATCACCTCTTTCCACCCCCCCTGCCCTGGACAGGGACACCTTCCACCAGCCAGTTGCTCCAAGCCCTGTCCAACCTGGCCTTGAACACCTCCAGGGATGGGGCAGCCACAGCTTCTCTGGGCAACCTGGGACACTGCCTCACCACCCTCACAGTCAAGAATTTCTTCCTAATATCTCATCTAAATCTGCCCTCTTCCAGTTTGAAGCCATTCCCCCTCATCCTATCACTCCATGCCCTTGTGAAAAGTCCCTCCCCAGCTCTCTTGGAGCCCCTTTAGGGACTGGAAGGGGCTCTAAGGTCTCCCAGGAGCCCTCTCTTCTCCAGGCTGAATGCAGCCACAATTATTTATTGAAGGCACTCCTGCCCTGTGTGTGCCGCACTGACCACGTGTCTCCAAACAGCAGCATCTCCAAAGACCATATGGAAGCCTGAAGGGCAGCGTGGTTTCCCCTTGCCTTGTTTTTTTCCCCCCAGCGTGAGCAGCCTGTGCAGTTTGCAGAGGAGGGGGCCGCCTGCTGCGCGGGGGGGACCTGCTGTCCATGGCCAGCCCCAGGCTGGGATGGAGCCAGCGGGTTCCTCGCTGGTTGTTTGCAGGTCCCCCACTTGCCTTGCCTTGTGCGGCTTCCCATCAGCGACAGAACCCCCGGCTCCTCTCCTCTGCAAAATAAGCAGGCATTGATGAAGGGTTAGTGAGGGGTTTTAATTTAGCACAAATAATTGGATTAAGCTGGAATTTGCTTCCCCTTAGTTTTAGATTAGGCAATGCAAATAGATGGAGCTTGGCTTTGGCCTGTTCTGCATGTGCAAAGGGCTGCGTGGAGCTGCGTCGGGGCTGCCATCCACGGCCGATCCATCGACTGTCCCTCTCCTTATTTGCATGTGTAAACGATGGGCGGTTGGAGGTGACCACCGTGTCGTTCCATGAGATGTACAACCTCTAGGGCGCTTTCTCTCCATACTAATCATTGGCGATAACATGCATTTGTCTTAGGTTCTGTAATATTTTCATGTCGGTAGATGTGAACAACAAAGACGAAGTGCCACGTACGTTGCTGGCAATAAGGATATTGTCGAAAAAATTGCTATCGGAGGGGCTGCAAGGAGAGCAGGAGACGTGCTGGAGGTGAAGGAGTGGTGTCACCCTGCCGTGCCCCAGGGCGTTGGAAGCAGGAGAGGGTTTCTCATCACCATCACCACCCCCAGACTTTGCCAAACAGGAGCAGACAGACTTCTTCTGTAGCCCAGGAGATATGGCGCATTCATTAGTGGTCTCTTCGTGGCTCTGTCTCTTTGTGGGGAATCTTTCCTCTTCTAAAACTTTGCTTAAATCTCCTGGATGGCAGATATTTATTTTTTTTTTTTTGTAGTACCACTAGGCTGCTAATTTTTTCCAAGTGGCTTCAAAGCGCTGCCTTGGAACGGTCTTATTTGCAGTCAGCATTTGTCCTAGGGATGGATTTTTACAATGGGTGCTTTGTAAAACTATTTAGCGTGTGGAAGATCTTAGGGTTTTTTTATCTCTTTCTGATGCACCACTTCATTTGATTTTTCTTTTTCCCCCCCTCTTTCTTATCATTTCTGTTTAAGGGTTTGTGAACTGATCCCTTTATTTTCAGAAGAGAATACCAAATAAACAGTGATTAGCACGAAATATGACTCATGGCTTCCTAAAGGATGTGCTTTAGAACTGGTAAACAGTTGTAATTGCTGTTAGATGAAAGTAGCAAATTGAATACATTCTCGTAATAATTACAAAGAGATAGATAGACTATTCTTGCTCTCAAATCTAATTGGGATTAGTATAATGTTCAGTTTTCCTCATAGAGGATGATCTGTATAAAAGTTAAATGTAGTTATAAATGTGTTCCTAAAAGCTGGGTTTAAGTCAGTCAGTGAAGGGAACCTCCTTCTACACGGAGGCCGGGGAAGCAGCTGCCGTGTGTTTTTTTTCTGAGGGCAAAGAATTAAACGTGATATTCTGAGGCCCCCGGGGACCATCTCATCTGGAGTGGTGTTACAGCTTTGCTGGGATGGTGCCAGACTACTGAGGTCTTGGTCTGCTGAAGACCCTAAGAGTGAGCCTTTGAAAAAAATCTTGGCAGCTGTTCCGTTTCTGTCGGAGTCACGCTTGAGAAAGGGTGGAAGAGGAGGGGCATTTTTGTAGTATCACTAATTTAAAGCCAGAAACCTTAAAAGAAATAATAATAAAGATAATACTGTGTGATTCATTACCGAAAATGTATATTTTTCTTAATGCAGCTGGATACAATCTTATAAATTATTGCTTCCTTTGAATCCAGTTAAATTTTAGGGAAGAGCCGAGGGTATCCTTGTGGTGTGGGCATGCCTCCATCAGCATCTCTGTGCAGTGTATGGAGGTCTACCAAAGTCTACCAAAGAGAAGCCTTCAGGTCTGTTCACACTTACCCTTTGGGTCAGACGGGCTTAGGGCTTCTGAGAGAGTGAGGGTCTGCTGGAGGTGTCAGGTCTCTGAGCTCTTTGCTTGCTCCAAGCCCTGGGGATGCTCCAGAGGGATGGTCCCACCATCCCAGCCCTGAGGGACTTCTTGCCTGGTGTTCACCTGAACTGACAGCCAAGGAGAGGAGGAGGAGGAAGAGGCTCTTCACCATCCTAACATCCCCCTGCACGTACTCGTTCCAGCAAGCGTACAGGTGTGCAGGGAGGGACACGGGAGTACTTGCAGCCAGACTTTCCTCCCCTTTACCGTTTGTTATGCGACTAAAATGGCTTTC
>RSEF01000004.1:5008296-5024592 GCA_003993805.1 Himantopus leucocephalus | reverse complement strand
GCTCCATCAGGTTGGAGGAACTCCTCAGCTCTTTCAATCTGCGCTCAAGTATTATAAAACTATGTTTTACAGAGTTCTTTTTATGACGGTTGTGTGAGGCATAAAGTTATATGGGCAACAAACAGACTGGGGCTGAAATGAAGTTCTTACGGCTTTGTTTTGATTTCCACTAGGAAAAAGAATGAATTTGAAATGCACCTTCCAGCTGCAGATAGGAATCTTATTAAAAGCAGCGCAAACTGTGAATTGGAAGTTCCGCTTGCCCCAGGGTATAAATTACAGCTGTCACCTTACTGGATCTTTTTTTTTGGGGGGTGGGTGTTCTGTTTTTTCTTGGCTGGGGGAGCCAGACCTTCAGGCCAAGCTTTGCAAAGCTCTCCTTGTCTTCTCTGCATTTCCGTGCCTGTCGGGAGAGTTTTGCCTGAGCGAGGACTGTAAGATGGAGCCCAGCCTCCTGCAAAACTGTATAAATCCAACCTCCAATATAAGCAAAACCCTTTAAAGTAAAACTGGAATGAGATCTCTTGGTTCTTAGTGGAATTACGAGTGAATTTAGCGTTAAAAATATGTGCTGCAAACACTGTACTTGTTATGCTAATCAGTGTCTTTTTGTTTCCCTCCTAATGCCTTTCACCTGCAATGATCGGAAACGCTTGGAACGGCTGGATATTTGGCATTTCCCATTTTTCATCACGACTCTTCGGGCAATTCCTACTTGAAGGTAAGCCCATTTGTATTAAAAGTACGTAGATCTGTCTCTTTGGTGTAGCCTGGGTTTTACATTATATTTGGGGGAGAAAATTGCCAGCAGTTGGAACTGGTCAGTCTATGGTATATTCCAAGGATTAGGTATCAGTGCTGCAAAACGCTCACCAGGCAGGATAAAACTGAATTTGGTGTGCCAAGTTAAAGAGTCAAACACGGCATAATTATTCCGGAACCTGCCAAACGTTTACAGTGCTAAGGATCACCTCTGGAAATCNGGTCAGTGACTCTGCTTCTAAGCTAGGCCTCTTCTAACTACTGACATTAACAGCATAATATATTCCAGAACCTGCCAAACGTTTACAGTGCTAAAGATCACCTCTGGAAATTGGTGTGGGTTTTTCTATGGTTCCTTTCTAAGAATTAAGATTTTGCTTGCATCGTTCCTCTGCCAGGAACAAACTCGGTTCCTAATCCTCCAGTTCCTAAGGACAGCTTGAAGACAAGAACCTAAATGCTCTGAGAGCAGAAGTCAAATACAAATAACCAACCATGGATGATTTTTATATTTTTTTTTTATATAGCTTGAGGGTTCTCAGGGCTTTTCGCAGCTTTTGAAGGCTTGATCCTGGATTGCCTCTGGTCCCTGCTCTTGAGTTGCTCTCTTGCGCACTTCTGGAGAGCTGCTACTGTTAGCCAGTGCTTCGGTGTAGCTTTTCCCTGCTGTTGCTGTCCTCTGCGAGGCGGTGAGATGGTCCCGTGGGCAGCGGGATGAGCGCGGATGGGTGCCAGGAGGCAAGGCGCCAGGACCGGCAGCTGATGCGCAGGGTCCGGTGCATGCGTCTGCGAGCACCACCAGGTAACGTGCGGCGCCCGGCTGGCGTGGTGCGAACGGGAGCCCAGCCCTGCACAAATTTCCCCTCTTAACCTGGTTGCCTCCAGCTCTTTGCAAGCGGAGGACCGTGCCGGGCAGCACCCAGGAGTCGTGGCTGCTTTCTGGGGTGGCTCTCTGGCCCCGACGGAGGCAGCCAGGTCTGAGCAAGCTGTTTCTTTCTTTCCCCGAGTTTTATATCTCACCCACAAGCAAAAACATCCTTGGCAATTCCTCCCAGGTCCGCCCGATCGGTCTTTTCTGTTTCCATGATGCAGCAGGTTTGGAGGTTTTTTTTTGCGTCAGGACACAGATCGCTGTTCTTATTTTGTGGAAGGAGATTTAATTACAGCGCAAGTGAGCCACATCCATCATTTCCAGTTCAGAGCCCATCCAGAGCTCCTCTCCCTGTTTTGGCTACGTGAAGTCACAGGGTTATTTTCACTGCATTTCCCTTGCGTTTGCCAAAACGATAGCTAATTAGGGCAAAAGCAGGCCATCTTCCAGGCTCTTTCTTTGCAGGATTTTTTTGGAATGTCACCATGCACTTTCCCCAGCGTTGCAGCACTTTGCGCTCTTACCTCTGTTTTGTTGGGTTGTTTGTGGGGTTTTTTTGCAGTAAGTGGTGGAAGCTTCTGAATTTGGAGCCTTAAGTGAAAATGGTAACTCACTGCTGGTTTTATTGAGCTGGAATAACTGGCCTGGGAAACTGGACAGAAATAGCGAGGCTAGTGTGTGCTGGCTGGGAGCAAATGAGCAGCAACTGCTTTCGATTGGGAAGGTTCGTGTTTGTGTTGCAATCTTCCTTCTCGCTTGTGTATTTTGTGACTGGTGTTTAAATCAGTGTCCTTCAGTCTGAAGCAACAGGATATCCCTGAAGCTGCTTCTTTTTATTAAATGAGGTTTGGGGTAAGCACTGCAGCTCAGATAACATGTGTCTGCTTCGTTAGCACTAGGAGCATCTTATTTTTGGGCAGCTCTGAATCTTTTTCTTTTCAAGCCAGGGGGTTCGTCCCAGAAAATGGCCCCCTTGGGAATCCCTACCGTCTCTTGCACTTCTATGCCAAACACACCAGGTGAGGATTTCGGACAGTTTTGGGGCTAGTGAGACTTCACCCAGTGGTCCTGTCGTGCCCTGAGCACCCGGCGTTTGAAGCCTGACCCCACGGAGAAGCGGCTGAGCACCTACGTGAGCTTGTGGTGCGGCTGGTCCTCAAGGGGGTGACTTAAAACCAGTGGGGACGTTTTGACACCCACTCTCTCGTTTATTTTTCCTCGGGGGTACCTGGAATTTTTATTCCCCTGACTGTGTTATTTTTGCCAGTATATTAAACCTGCTATTTTGCGGTCCTTCGTGCTGCATCCCGGGGGCACGGGGCTGCTCCGGGGCTGTGATACCCGCCGCACCGAGCTGCGGTGCCGTGCAGCGAGCCAGCCTGGCGGCATGACTTTAAAAAAAAATGCAGCGAGGACAATAAGGCAACTATTGCTTTAGCTATCCCTGTCGGACATGCGGTTGCATAAATGTGCTAGATTATGATTATCTCTGCCTCATAATTAGCAATTTGCATAACTGCTTGCTGTGAACAAGAAGTCCCATCAGTGTTATGAAGGATTTATTTAGCTGTCTGAATATATTTTTGTTATCCAGCGCAGAAAGAAAACAATCGAAATGGAAGCAGTCCCAAACGCTTGGTGTTATTTCTAACCCGCACGCATAATTAACAGGAGTACTAATTGTTCAGCACCAGAAGCTCATTTGTTTCTCTATAGACTGGAAGAACATTAATTCTCAGAGTGCCTCTCTCTCTTTTTCCCCATAGCCAGCGGTATCATAAGGTCTGCAGTCGGTTGTAACCAGATTATATTTGTTGTGTTTGCAACGTAGCGTTCGCGATAGTCTTGTCTTTTCCCAAGCTGCTGTCTAAGCGATGAAATGTATGTAAATGTATGTAGTCAGGGCTGCCTTTCAGTCTCCAAACAATGGATCCTTGTATCTGCTGTTGTCATATGAAGCGCGGGCTGAGCCGAGGTCCCGGCGATACCTCAGGTACCTGCCCATTGCCAGAGCATCCCTGCCTCGCGAGTGCCAAGAGGTGAGACCCGCCTTTGCTTTCTGCCTTCCCCTGTTCCTCCACCCCAGAAGATAAAATATATACCCTTAGAAGAGGGACTTTGCACGTGTGGGTTCGATTTTGGAAAACTGGGGGCGAAGTTGGTCCTGCCCTGTGCGAAGGACCAGACTGACCCTATACAAAATGACCGCTGGGTTTGCACTCGCGTAGCGTGGAAGTCGCGGGAGCTGGGAAATCCTCCTCTGTGAGCAGCATTGCTTTTGAAAGCCGTGGAAGTGTAGTTCTTAGGTGAGTGCTGCTTTGTGCCACATAGCCTGAGGTTGATGTAGAGCTGGGTCAGTACGATGGAGCAAAGGATAGGCTGGCGAAGACCCTAACTCTGGGAATTTTCCAATTTTTTGAATGTCCGCTGACTTGGGCTGCGGTAGTCTTTACTTGAGAATTTTTAAAAATACACAGCTCTTCCTTGGGAAGCTCATGAATCCTGACAAAAGCGCAAAATCTGTGTTTTCTGAGCCTGAAACGGGGCAGCGGACAGGGGATGTTTCACCACGCACCTCTTCTGCCCAGCCCCGTGCCGTAGGGCTGCGTGGCCACTTTCTCCGTGGTGTTTAGGAAAGAGCCTTTCCCTGCCCGGGTGGCAGGCGCCGGCTGGTGCCCCGCTAGGAAGGAAGGTCTGCAGAGCCCAGGGTTGAGTCCGTGCAGCGATGAGCTAGTAGAAAGGTGCGAGTGGCACCCGTTTAAGTTTTTGGTGCCAATCCTGAAAGATAAGATCCTCTAAAGGTCTTTTCTGGTAGTACCAGGCTGTAGCTTCTTCTGCATAAGTAATACTGGAGACGAGTAATTTGCTTGTGGAACCTATCTCGTACGCAGTGGCCAACATTTACAATGCCTGGACCAGAAGAAGCGCTGGTGCGAGGAAGGCTCGGAGCCACGTGCCTCTGAAATGACGGGGCCCGAGGTACAGGGTTGAGAGCGCTCTTAAACAGTTGCCCTAAAGCATGCTAGCTAAAAGCGCCGTAGCTTTAGAGAACTTGCTTGAAACAAGATGATATTGTGTAATCTGAGAGCCAAATGATTGAATATGCAATGAACCCAAAATCTCATTTAAAGGAGTGAATGTGCGGGCTTCCACCAATGTAATTTAGTTATTTTTATGAGTATCTTTGGTGCACTGCTAATAAATATGAACTATTAACGGGTTTTTAATCCGATTCGCGTTTATTACAGGTTGAGTGTGGGGCTATAAATAACGCTTGCTTAGAAGCATGAAGTGTAAAGCTGTGTGAGTGGGTCCGGCATCCATTCCTGGAGCCTGGGCTGTGCGAGGCCGCGCTTATTTGCAATGCTGATGAGCAACCAACGCAGCAAGGCGTTTAGTGAATTCGTCAGGCGGGTTTTCTGCCCGGCTCCAAGGATGCTCATCTGGAGCGTTTGCGCTACCGTTGCCTCTGAAACAAGGTCTTGCTGTGCCTGCATGGGTTGAAACAGGTATTTTTGGGGCATAATCGGTGTCTGGCGGTTCAACGGGAACTTAGAAGTTATGCGAGCTGCAGCCAAACTGCTTGTGAAGGGGATGAGAGGTCTGGGAGGTACTCATCGCTGATGTTTTCCAGTCTCCCCGGCACTCATGTCTCCCTCCCGCCCTTCCCCAGCCATCGGGTAACAGGAATCAGTGCTCACGCGAGGAGGGGAAGAGTCGGGCATAAATCATTGGAGGGAAAGGGGACAACATCCTCAGGGCTCCTTTGCAAGGCTGAATGTTTTCAGTCCTCTCTTATTTTTCTCTCCTTTCGTGAAGCCATTTTCTCCTACAAGGTCAGGTCCCCAAACAGATGTGCTTTCAGGAGGGGGGACAGGGGTTGCAGATGGAACAAGGACAACGTGAAAGTTGCTTATTGGAGTGTTCCCTGTTTCCAACTGGGAGTTTTCAACTCGGCTAAGGGAAGAAATGAGCACCTCTAGCATCCCGGGATAGCAGTAGCTAGGGCAGGTAAGAAATGATTGTGGGTTTACTGCTGGAAGTTTAGCTTGTGTCGAGGAGAAAATAAAACCAACGAATTGCAGAGAGGCTTTGCCTTCTCCTTGCATTATGGCAGGGGCACATTTAATCCTGCACCGTGTCCCGACAGCGTATGGGGCCCAGAAGAGCTCTCCCAGCACGGCCCCCCCGGCTCGGCTGCGGCGGTATGTGGTGAGAGGTGCAGCCCAAACCGGGCAGATTTGTCCAGAAAGAGGGAAATGCAGGAAAAAGGCAGCTCTAGGACTGCCCGGTGAGATGCGGCAGCATAACTTCTGTTCTTGGCTGGAAGCTTTCTGATCGTTTTGTCTCAAATGTTTACCTTCCTGATCCGCAGAAGCTCCCTCAGGAAAAGGAACCCTTCGTGATAAATAGTTTTGTCAAAAACCCAATTTTCCTTCAAAAGCGTTCTGATGGAAACTTCTTAGTAACACGCGCCCTTGGTCTTACTTCTCCTTTATTTGCACAAGCAGGCTAGATTTATTTTGCCCTTTGATGTATCGTGCAACTGCAGTTGTGAGTAAGTTGTGGGAACGACTCTTTGATGGTTCCCAAGATTGCATTAACGAGCGGGGGCGACCCGCCGTCTCAGGGACTGCCTGTTGGAATTATAGCAGACAGAAATTAATTTATAAGCATCAATCTAAAGCGCACAACACCACGGACATGGTATAGATCTCTCAGTAGCTGTGTTTATCAGGCCGTTATGCGTTTCACGCTGGTTTCCGTTTCGTGATGTGGCTGATAATTAATTGCAGAGAGGAGAGGGTAACGCCCTGGTCCGATGGAAGAGCAGAGAAGGCACATGTCCACTTAGCTCCGTCTGGTATCAAGGAGCGACTGACATTTGTGTGGTGTCTACATCAACCGCTGCACGCTTGCATTGGAGGAGATGTGGAATATGATAAATATTTTATGGCGCTTTACAAGATGCGGGAGGTCGGGGGAATCCGAGATTGTTTGCGTGATCTGTGTGGTGTCACCTTCAGTACAAGGACAGGGAGGATGGGAAATTGTTTGAAACTTCCTTACGGTGCCATCTTGACACCGGTTAAAGCTTTGTTCTTGTGTCTCTTTCTCCACGTGTTCCGTGCCTTGCGTGGAAATCGATAAAGGAAACATCAGACACCCCAGAAACATCTTCCTGGGGCGTGCGAGAGGAAGGATTCCCAGCACTGGTTCCCATCAAGGGCTGCAGAGATGGGCAAAAGCTCCACAGCACCTGCAGGAAAAGCACTGCAGGGGTCTCTTACCAGCACTGCAAAACCTGGCACTGCATGGGACCGTGTTTCCTTTTGGTGGCCGCGCTACCCCAATTTTGGCAGTTTTCATAGAATCATAGAAGGGTTTAGGTTGGAAAGGACCTTGAAGATCATCTCTTTCCACCCCCCTGCCCTGGGCAGGGACACCTCCCACCAGCCCAGGTTGCTCCAAGCCCTGTCCAACCTGGCCTTGAACACCTCCAGGGATGGGGCAGCCACAGCTTCTCGGGGCAACCTGGGACACTGCCTCACCACCCTCATGGTCAAGAATTTCTTCCTCATATCTAGTCTAAATCTCCCTTCTTCCAGTCTGTAGCCATTCCCCCTTGTCCTATCACTCCATGCCCTTGTAAAAAGTCCCTCCCCAGCTCCCCTGGAGCCCCTTTAAGGAGTGGAAGGGGCTCTGAGGTCTCCCCAGAGCCTTCTCTTCTCCAGGCTGAACACCCCCAACTCTCTCAGTTTTGTGTGGCTTCACAATGTATACGGAGTACCTGTGGCGTGGGTTCTCCAAGAGGCGGATCGCAGCCTTTTCGCTTTTGCCGTCTGGACAAGACTTACTTTATGGTTAAGTCAAGTCTTACTTTATCGGTAAGGACGATGGTGGGGCCGGTCCGGTGGGCGACAGGCTGCGTGTGGACTCCTGCAGGCGGGATGGGGTGAATAACACAGGTGGCACTTCAGCATCCAACTTTTAATATTCATCCCGCTTCCCACTGATAGATAGGTGCCTACTGAAGGCAGCCTGGATCCCAGGCTAACTTTGCTGCCCAGATGATATTAAATGAAACGAATTCGCGGCGCCTGTGATGTTGTTTGCTGCTTTGTTCTGTAGTCTAGAGTGAGAGTGGGTCAATACTGCATTAGTTCTGGCTTGATGTGACCTATCTGAAGCCACCAGAGTAAATTCAATTTGTGTTTATTTCTGTGCTGGAGTCTGTTCTTCACGGGCTTGACAAGGAATTCATCTTACCTTGTTTTTACTTATTTTGAAAGGAAGAACAGTGGAAGGACTTAATCCTGGAAAGACTTTGTGCCGGCTTTCAAATACTCTTTGTCTAATGTTTCTGTACAGCTTTGGCCTGCCGATGTTCGGCTAATCCATCCATTCGTAATTCTCACGTGGTCCTTTGCGGTCCCCGCTCCCCCACCTCCCGTTCCCAGGAAAGGTTTTTATAGCTGAGACAGCGCTGTAGCAAGAGTTGTTTATTTACAGATGTAAATACTGCAGTTCTCAGCCGGGATTTTTCCCCACACACACACATAATTCATGGACTTTAGTAGCGTGACTTCCCCAGTGAAAGGGCATTTATAGATTTCACTCTCTAGTGCCTGATCCGTGACCCGCTGCAGTCAGCAAATGTCTTTCCGCTGACCCTCTCTGGCTTTGGATCAAGTGCTAAGGGAGCCTTTGGAGTGAAAGCGATCTGCTCCTCTCTAATGGCTGTATCGTATGTCATAGATCTCTGCTGGTTAGAAAAGGATATAAAAACTGTGATGTTGGAAACCATAATACTTTGTTAATTGGATTGCATTAAAGCACGTTAATCAAACTGAAAGGGAACGTTAACTGGATTTTCGTGTCTGCTAAAGAAGCACTCGCAGCCTTCTGCAAAGACGAGGACCTGTTTGGCGGTCCCTGGGGACACGGGAGTTGAACCAGAGTTTCCTTGCAAGGAGCTGTGGGGTGCCCATGCCACGTTGTGGCGATGGGAGTTACTGGTGAAAGGCAGGATCGGGCCCCGTGATCCCAACCCTTCCAGCGTGTTGGAGCTGCAGAATCCGGGGACCTGCGTTCAAACCACCCTAGCAGCTGAGGGTTCAGGTTGGTTGGGCTCCTGAAACACGTGAGATGCAACGAAATTTTCATGTAAAGAAAAACTGGAGCCTGTCCATCAGCTTTCCCAGACTTAGAAGCTGCTTCTCCTGAGCCTCTCCTGGCTTTTCCTCCTTTCCCAGGAAAGTTCGCCAGGCAGAAACAGCAGAGCCAAGCCTGCGAGCGCACGGGCATCCTCACAAATGCCGCAGCGTTGCAGGTTTGTGAAACAACACTGGTACGTTTTAAGTCCACCTTTATGCAGAGATAAAGATGTTAAGAGCCCTGTGGGGTTTTGTTTATTTTTTTCCAAGAATCACTTGTAAAGGACATCGGATGAGATGATAAAGATACTCTTTTGCCTATTAGGCTTCTTTTTTTGTACATCTCTGTCTTCTGGGAAGGCTCTAGGCTGCACAGTTGTCACCAGCAGCTCAAACACAGCGGTTCTGGCTTTCTGGGTGAGTTTGTTGTTTGGTTGGGGTTTTTTTTTGCAATAAACTATTTGCCATTTCAGTGGCAGATTCTCATTATGCGAAAGGAGAAACAGCCAAGGCAAGTGTTTAAAACTACTTAAGACTTGGCCTGTGTCATCTGTGTAATAAAAAAACCACTGCTGGGGTCATTGTTGGGTTGCGGCTTTGCCACTAGTACTTTGGCGTCTGGTTAAAGCTCCTTCCTGACTGCTAGACCTGGCCCTGATGTGCTCCGGGGTCTCGTGTTCCCCCCCGGCACGTGGAGCGCACCCCTTGGAGCTGTGGCAAAGGGAACAGGGCTGCGGCTTGATTTTCCTCCAGTACAGCCACCCTGCAAGTAAACAAGCATTCATCATCCACCCCAATGAACTGGTCTGAAATTGAAAGCGGTTGTTAAATTCCTGATTGTAGTTGTGATTTGCATTGCCAAGCAGCACCTTGGGTTTAAAAATCGATGTTTCCATTTGTTGTTGTTGTTGTTGTTGTTGTTCCCTTTGCACGTTCTGGTTGTCTCTCTGAAGGGAGGTTTGGTCTGATTGTTTGGTACCTTTGGCTAAACTGGATCCCCTCACGTCACCTTTACAGCTTAATTGCTAGGTTTTATTTTTGGTTCCCGATTTTCCTTGAGTCGTAGCTGGGTTGAGAGAGGCATTCTAGAAACTCACTTTTTAGAATTTGCTCTTAATTGACTAAAGTAGCTCGAAGGTGGAGGATATATAGGAAAAATAGCAAGTGGTTTGAAAGGCTTGTCTTGCATTTAACGTTGACTGCGAAAGGAAATATTACCCACGGTTACCATCAAACCTGGCGATATCTGGTCATCCCACCCTTCAAGATGAGCAAGCAATTTCCATCTTCTTGCGTCTTATTTTTATTTATAAACTGACAGGAGAGCAAAAGCTGTCATCTCCTGTCTCTTCGTGTTCTGCTTCTGGGCTCTGAATGATCTGGTCATTCGTGGACCTACCTGAGTAAGCAGCTGAAGAAAGTACCATCGTTTCTCAGCAGACGGTTCCTAGGCTGTCCTCATCCTGCCCCATCCAGCAGACCTGGCGGCTGGAGGAACTGAAGGGTGACGGCACCATCGTTCCCATCACCCAAAGCTCTGGCCGCGCTCTGCTCGAGGGGTGCAGAGCAGACGAGGTGCACCCCAGTGTGAGGGGGGTATAAGGAGATGGGAACCCACATCCCTCTCCCAAGCCCTCATCCTTCTGCTCCTTTCCAGCCATCTGCAGTTCATCAATATAAATGGCCATCGCTGTCGTTACGAAACGTCTTAATGCGTTTCTGAGAAAGAGATGTCCCCTCAGTGCTGTCGACAGCGTTAAAATAGCGAGAAAGCAACGTGCTTATCAAGCGAGTATCAAAGCGGGGGTAAATCAACAATGCAGTGTTGATGGTAATTCATCAAATTAGTGAAATCACTATGTAAGGATTGATTAATTTGGGTACTAATTTGAAGTCTAAGAGGGTGACTCTCCGTTTTTGTGCAGGTCTTCTGGGATTTCCAGGAAGTCAATCAAACCTATAATGGCAAGCTGGCTAAATCATATGGAAAACAAATTATTGTCTCTGACCCTTTATGGCAGAGGCAGCTGCACGCCTGTGGCGCGGGAGGGCCGGGAAGGGCTCTCAGATGCCTTTTGGCTTGTCGGAAAGGGTTTAGCAGGATGAAAAGGCGTTGGGGCTCAGGAGTGGAGGGTTGCTGAGCTGTGGAGCCGGTCTGAAGCCATGCTCTCACCCATGGTTGCGGATGGCTTGTCGGCGCGTTCCCGGGGACCGCAGATGTGGTTGGTTTAATGAGAGGGAACTAAAAGGCCTGCAGCATTTCTTGACGGTTTTGCGTGGTGCGCAGTGCTGGATGCAAGCTCTTCTCCTGGTGCTGAAGGAAGAAAGTAGAGATAAAAGGGGACTATAGGTTTCCCAAGGGGGGATGAGCCCAGAGCATCCAAAGCGGGGGTGGTGGGGACCAGCCCGGGTAGACCTGCCTTTCCCTCTCTGGTTGCCGTACGAGAGGTGATCTGTCCATGTGCTTATCTGAATCCAGGGGCAGTGACATTTTTTCACTGCACAAGGTCTTGGGGACAGAATAAATGAGACGTGGGGTACTCTGAGACTGTGCTGTCAGAAGTCACGCAGGTACCCCGAGGAACAAACCCAAAAGAGTAGATAGAGCTGGCAAAAAGAAAAGGTGAGGGGAGAAAAAGAACAAGAGGTATAGAAAGAACAGAGTAATTTGTCCTCTTCTTGCTGACTTGGACTGTGTGCAATGGTTCCATCACGTTGCTTTCAGGAAGTGGCGAGAGGTTGTGGAGGGTGTTATATCTCCGTCACCCTCTACGAAGAAACTGGTGCGCCAAGGGATTTTCTGGGAGCGGTGGGTGGAGATACCCAAATAGAAGTGGTCCTCTTCACAAACAGAGATTGAAGCCGGGTTTGTGAAGCCGGCCCTGTCCGTGGCCACTCACCTCGGCGTGCTGAGCCGCCGGCTGGGTTTCCGATGAGCCCGGCCGGCACGTGCTGCCCGCCCCTGGGGAGCCCCATCTCATCCACTTGGCCGCTGCCGGCAAAACTCCGGATGAAAAGCTGAGTGAGAATTGCTTCCTCTAATGGCTTTTTATCCAGCAAAATGTTTTGTTGCCTTATTTATGACTTCTTCCGTAACGCGGGAGCCCGGGATGAAAAGGCTGAAGGCTTACTTTTATTTTTGTCTGCAGACTCCGTCTCGCTGCCACGGATTTGCAAGTTCTTTAGCGGGATGAAAGTTGTGGCTGAGTCTGGCCTTCCCCTGAGTTGTTTCATTATGCTGTTGACATGAACACTAAATCCCGCTTTCCTTTGCCGCGTGCTGAAGGTCACCGCTGCAGTATGATCGTAATGAGCCTCATAAGCCAGCGTCTCATCTCAGCAGGGCTCTCTGGATTGCCCGAAAAAAAACCCCAACCATTTATTCTTTAACCTTATCAATCTACAGATGCCGAAGGCATCGTGTGATCTTAGAGGCTTGTAGCTCATCGATGTCGGATGATGCTTTGATCTTGGGGGGCTAGCGGAAGGAATAAGGCGGCGGAATAAAAGTCGGCAGCGTTTCAAGTAGTAAACGCGAGACACAGCGTCCCAGTAACCAGATGGAAAGCCGTGTGCCGTGTGTCCTGGGTGATGACAGCCGTGTGCTGGCAGGGGGAGGTGGGTGTCCGAGCCCATCCCGACTTTTGCTGACGTGCGGTAGCGAAGGTGCCGAGCGCGTGTGAGAGGTGTGTGGAGGAGTCCTCCGGCACAGCGGCCATGCCCACCCGCTTCAGCAGGATGGAGTTCCCACAGCCGGGGGAGAAGTTGGAAACGAGCCGTTTAAATAAATGCACCTGCAGCTTCTCCACCCTGTATGCGATCGCGGGTTTCAAATTAACACCTGCACGTTTAGAACTCATTAAAATAATAATTTCATGCTCCACTGACTACCTTAGCTGTTAGAAACGTGGCGGGATAGCCTGGGAATACCCGAACAACATTCATTTATGGGGTTTGTCGTTGCATAGATCGACCTCAGGCGTTTGTGAAGCTGTTCATTACGTCGCCATTTAGATTGTGTGAGTTTGATTTAATTAAAAATACAAAGAGGGGAAAGAGAAATCACCCGGAATTTGGGATAAAGCAGCTGACAGCAAATGTTTATCAGAGCCTTTAATGTAATCTGTACAAGATACATAGATCAGAATATAGATACAGGTATCTATCTATCTTTGGGTCAGAACATGTATCTTGGGGAAGTGGGAAGAGCTGGTCGGCTGTGCGGTACCCGATGGTGTGTCCCCATGCGCGCTGTCACCTCCACCACGGGAGGAGGTCCCTAATGGACCATCAGGTGCCTCTGAGGATGGTGGCAGGAGCATTGGCTTTCCATGCTCGTGTCGTGGCTGCACCATGCCCTGAGCATACAAATAAAGAGGACTCGTGAGGCTCAGCAGCTCTGGACATTCACCTTTCTGGACGCAGCTCCTCTTCCCGGCTTCGTGTTGCTCTGTGTCCTCCCCTTGCTTGCAAAATGAGGCTGAGCTGCAGAAACGTGGACATTTTCCCTCTTGTGCTTGCTAGTCTTCGCAGGTGTCACAGTCTCGGCCTCCAAGTTCACTTTTGCAGCGCTTTTGTTAAATATGATTACTGCTGAGTCCGTCTCGGGTCAGCAGGGGGGAGTTCATCTCCTCGACCTTTCAGCCATCTAAAAGTTACTTGGAATTTAAAGCCTACATGAGCTAGGCTTCCCTTGCAGAGGAGGGGGGAGAAATGTGGTTGACTAAAGGCTTGTTCCTTTCTTCTTTCCCCTCGGAATAAACCTGGGAGACTGCCGTGTGCATCTCCCAGGGGATGTGCTGGGGTAGGAGGGAGGGATCCCGCCCTCTGGTCCAGGGCAGAAGCTCCTGGAAGCTCCTACTGGATCCCCATGAAAGCTCCAGCTCTGCACGGTGGTCGCTGGGGATGCTCTCGTACCCTGCTCTTAAGCGGGGCGATGGTCGAGCTGGCTTTTACGCGCCGTGCTTGCGAAGCCCTGTTCTGCGCAACCCCAGACGAGTTAACGCGCTGGTGCTCAGCTAACTGCGGGAGGGTGAATTGCATGGGCTGCCGTTAGGGTGTGGGGGTTTTCCTTTGGGTTTGTGAGCCAAGGCAAGAGTCGGGGGACCTCGACGGGGCTGAATTTAGAGCTGTATTTGCTGCTCGGCACAGTGAGAAAGAGATTGCTGTAAGAGAGGAGGGAAGGCGCTCATGTGTGATACAGACGGCGCATGACAGCTGATTCAGCCCGAACTGGGCGGCCGAGCATGCAGAGCGCGATAGGCTTGTACATCTCGCTCCAATCGCTCTTACAAATATTCCGGGGTAAGCGCCGCTTGCTGACGGTGCAGACACCCTACAGGGGAGGGAGGCAGCTGCGGAGCCGGTGCCGTGCAAAAGCCAATTATCAGGATGTGTTTTTCAGCAGGAGGGTCCTTCCAAGGCACACGAGCAAAGAAATCTGCAAACTAAAAGGGCTGCTGGATGCCAAGTTTGGGCTTGATTTTAAAACTGCGTCTGCCTCGCTAGACCTGAGATTCTCCCTGTCTTCTCTTGTCCGAGGCAGGCTCTCCTGTGCCTTCGCCGGCCCTGACCTGCTGAGAAATGTCTTAAAAATGTCAAAGGGCGGAAGATCCTCCTCCTCCTCTGGCCACCCATGGGGGTCCGGGGTAGTGGTACGTCTGCCCACGGGCATCGTTCGGTGCCGGGTGTACAAGAACCCTGCACGGAGGGGTGATGCTCCTCCTCAGCATCGCGGCAGCTTGCCGTGATGGGCTGCCTTGGCTTACAGCTCGCTGCTGTTAGTGGCCCCTGGTCGGGGAGCGGAGCAGTCAGGCACGGTCTGACTGCAGAACGCCGGAACGATACGGGTATGGCATTGTCCCCGCTGCTCCCTGGAGCCCTCTGAAGTGCCAGTAGAGTTTTTGCACTTGGAGCTAAGGTTGGCTCCACCGGGAATATGTATTACTGCCGAATTCATGTTCTTTGATGCTAACTCAGCTAATTTTTTATGATGTTGTTAATTTCTCCCATCATTTTCTACTGCAGAGCAGCACGTGAGTCTGCGTGTCGTGATCCGTTTGGCATTTGGGTGTTTCCCCTTTTATTTTCCTTTGCATCTACTACTTTTAACTGTCACCTGGGCAAAAGTAAAAGCAAATTTGAGGTTGAGTTAAGAAATGCTGGCGCGCGTTGGTTCTGGAGCAATGCCTTACAGCACCTGTGATGCCTTCTGGATGGGAAGGTGGCCACCAGCAGCTCCCTCCTGCCGGCACCGCAAGCTCTTTTGGCCCGCGTGGTGTATAGGGAGGCTCTTAATTCCTACCGGGAGAGAAACGTTAAGGCAGGCAGAGGTGTAAAATCAGCTGAGCTTTGGTGCTGAGTTTTTGCAGGCGTCTACTTGGAATAAAGGGACGGCTCCTATCGCTTGGTCTTTGGAAGAAGAATGGGCTGACACAAACCAGCAGGCAGTTTTCTGGCCGCATGCTGCTTAATAACACATTCGATATTGATTAACTGTAGTTTTAAGCCCGTTTGGACAATTCAGCCACTTGACTGAGGGGCTGAAACACAGTGGAAGAAATGTTAATAAATGTAGTTCCCTGTGTGATCACGAGTTTAAATTTTAAAATCCTTCGGGTATGAATCGAGTTATTGTATTCCCAGGGAGGCGCCGGTTTGATTTATGACCTTTTGATGTCCCAAATACAATTAGCACTCCATCAGTATGCAGATACTATCACGGGGTCCGGTGACTTGAATGACTTCCAGTTACCCCTCTATCGGGAAGAGGTGTCACAGCTAATGAAATTCTCTCCAAAAAGTATCGATTCATTAGACAACACAATCCTTTGACTGTCCTTTGCCCAGCGAACTGTCAGGAAAAATGCATCTCGGAATGTCAAATTGTTCGTCCTGTTTCTCATCACGGTTCTTTCTCCTCTCCGAGGCTCGCCGGCATCCTGCACGTCGTACGCTGCTCATACTGGGGGCTTTTGGGCATCCCAAAAGTGTCACCCGGCCCTCTGCCCAGGTTTGTGCGGTGCAGATCTGCCCGGCTGGGTGGATGCAATCTCCCGAGCTGAGGTACTCGCGTGGCCAAATCCGGGCTGAAAGGCAGTGAGTCCATCTGGGAGGGCGCGGCGGGAAAAGGAGGCGGATTTGGTGATTTGACGGAAAACCGGTGACTCCTGGGTTTACCTTGGCACCAGTGATGTTCTTAACAGATTGGTGACAGCCACAACCCCATGCAAATATTTTTAAAAGCTCTTACTGACAGCACCCTAACTTTACATTAAATAAACCTCTTCCCTGCAGCACGGTAAGACACTATTAATGCTCTTTTTTCACACGCGCGGGAGATGGAGAACGCAGAGCTACAGGGCTTGGCCAGCGCCACCGGGAGCAGAATTTGGGGGTTTTCTGCTTTCCTTTCTTCGTGGATGCGCTTTGCCCTGTTTTCTTTTAATTTAATGACCTTGATGATAGCTGCAGAGTTTCCAGATGCCTTTTTTTTTTTTTTTTTTT
>RSEF01000004.1:4982432-4997260 GCA_003993805.1 Himantopus leucocephalus | reverse complement strand
CCCCCAACTCTCCCAGCCTGTCCTCCCAGCAGAGGGGCTCCATATTATAGATTTTAGGGCTACACCTCTTTTTGGGGTCTCTACTGCAACGGGCTGCAGAGCCAGGACCGCGCGTTTCTGGCGCTGGGCGGGCGCTGGGCTGGCCGGTGGTACAATCCTGCACCGCAGACCCCGGGAGCGTAAAGTAAATATTTAGCCGGCTCCTCTCAGTGTTGATCCACAGGCGGAGGCTAGGTAGGTAGTTAACACTTTTCCCCCTGCTGTGTGCTGCGTGCCCTCGCAACTTGAGGTAATTTGGTGATTTGACAGCGTTTCTCCCTCACACCGAATATAAATCGGCGTTCGGCACACCTACTGCATAAACACAGCGCTGCTGGCGGGGGGGGGCAGAGGCAGCCGAGAGTCCTTGTTTAAAGCGCCGCGTGCTGATGTCATCGTGAAAACCCAATTTCTGCAGTGCGCTCGCCTGCTTTGAGTCGGATTGCAGATAACCCCCCGGCGCTGCGGCGGCCGCGCGCCCCGAGCCCTGCGCGCCTCGGGCTGCACCCCACGCGGGATGCTCTGCTCCCCCGCACGCTGCTGCCTTGGGTACCCCAATCCATCCTCCACGTGACCTAATTGGCCCGGTGCGGGTGGGGGAGCCCGAGTCATCCCACAGTTCATTAACGAAGAGTATCACGAATTCTATAAGGCACCAGAATTCCTTTTATTCTTAGTTTCTTTTTTCTTGTTGTTTTTGTTAATGAATGCATTCCATGTGCACATGGAGATATCCTGGTGAGGCTTGAAGAGCTGAATTAAAGGGGAAAAAAAAGCCTCTCATTTTGCACCAGCGGTTAGCTGATGAAATGTAAAGATGCAATGAGCTGATTAGCGATTCTGGTAATGTAATTAATGCCTCTGTTCTTTCATACATGCAGAGCTGGAGGTCGAGCCGAGCGCTCAGTGAAAATTTGCCCTGAATGCGCGGTTCAGTGTGCTCAAAGTTATTGCTCCCTCGTTATGATTCCTTCAGTAATTCCAAATTAAAGTTGATATACTTGTAAACGAAAAGCAGGGCATGCTTATGAATTACAAGGGCTGGAGAATTCGGTTGCACGATGTGAATGTTAATGGAGCCGAACCACTGCGGACCGGGCAGGGGAGGGACCGGCAGCGAGTCCCCCTCGGTGGGTGTCCCTTCTTCCAGGCGCAGGGAGGGTGGAAGGACCTGGCTGAAGTCCTCGTCTCCGCTTCCCCGCCTGCTGCGCACAACCAGCTTCGCATAGTTCTGCTGTTGCATCTTCTTCACATCTCAACCATCTTAAACCGTTAACATAACTGCCAGTCTGAAACCAAACTCGGATGAGCTCATTTTTGCCTGCGACATGGTTTTGGCGCGCCTTACATGAAACCTTTCTCTCTTTTTATTTATTTTTTTTTTTCTCCCCCGTTTTTAATAAACATCACATTACCAAAATATTAGCGACGCCGGATTTGCCGTCGTTGGTTTCCCACAGATAACAGCGTGGAGCGTTGTTTCCGTTTTGATTCAATAGTGCATGACAAGGGAATCCAATTTGTTCAGATTTAGATGACATGCCTCCAATTATGTAATTCCATTAGGAGGTGCCTGCAGCCAAGTCTGCGCTCACAGTCTCGGCAGGCATAACTCTAATGGGACGTGTTGCAATATTGCTGTGTGGTAAGCACAACTTTGATAGAGAGCACGACCCGTCTCTCCCAGTCGTGTTTGTGGGAATGGAGAAGATGAAAAACGGTCTAGCCCGTACTTAGGGCTCTAATCTGGCAATAAGTTATGTCACTACAAGAACAAAGCTTTGCAATGAAAGGTGAATTTGTAATGGCTATATATTTTATGTATTCAAAAATCAGACGGTAAATGCAGCACTTTGAATATGATCTTATATTCCGTTCCATAAACGGAAGATATATTGGTTGCAGTTTTTCCTCTTGAATACCATCTCAGATTCCTATATACTTGGGAATGTTGGATATTTATGAGAATATAAAGCAGTGATGAAAACATAAGACTAAATCTTAGCAGACTTACAACTTGCTTTAAATTATTAATATTTAAGAAGCACGCTAAAAAATTCTGCTATGCAAATTCTGCGGGACTGGGGTTGGTGTACATACACATCACCATAGTGCTATCTAAATAATGTCTTTAAAATAATTGTGTAAAGTTGATGCAGACTTACAGTTTCTGCAGGCAGGAAAAGGCAATTCTAGTGGCAGATCTGTCTCCCCAAGAAGCGGGAAGTAACACCACTCATAAATAAAGCTGTTTAGATGAATTTAGCATCACTAGCAAGCCAGAAGATTTCTACAACGCTTGTGGGTGGCGTAGCTCAGCCGGGGCTTGGTTGGGCTCAGCCCTCCGAGGATGGGGCTGGAAGGGGTATGGGATGTATTTTCGGTAGAGGATGCTCAGAGCTGTGGAAGCTGCAGGCGTTTAAAGACATTTAATCGCCGTAAAAAGGTCAAAGCTCTGGCAACCGTTCAAGCGATCTCTTGCTCCGTCTTACCCTGGTTGGGTCGGAGCTGCAGGCAGGTCCGTTCCACGAAGTCGGGATGTGAGCTGTGCGCCCCACCTCTGTTGGCCAGTACTAACTAGGGCTTGGCCGAAGAGATGTTATTTAAATATATAGATTTTATTAAGAGTAAAAGCTCCCTAGGCCTTGCTCTGGGAAACTATGAGTGATAGCATCTCTGCTCTCACAATCTTTTGCCGTTCTCACCTGAATATATGGAAGAATTTAATAATGTTCTAGGTTAGAAAATGGGCATGCATATGTATACATCTTTAAAATCCATCTTCTCTGACTTTCTTTCCCCTTATTTATGTTGCGAGAGGAAGCCAGCAAACGATTTCAATGTATGATGCATCCAATATCACCTTTCACATAAACAGGAAAAATATGCTTCCTCCGTTGATGTGATGAGACTAGGATGCATTTAAGTGTCTAGAGAAAGTGTCACTTTGTTTAAAATAATGCGAAGAGAAGCCCAGCCTTAGCAGCTTGAGCTGAGCTACGGGGGTGCTGCTGGTTTAATGACGGGATGGCGAGGATGTAGCTAAAGATGCTGCTGCTGTGTCTGAGCCCTGGTCCAAATAGCCGCTGTCGTGAGCCCCGTCGCATCCCGCTGCTCTTGTCCACGTCCCTGCTCCGACGCTTTGCCAGAAAACCCTGCTCAGGTGGCATTTGGCTGGGCATTAATCTAACCCCTCGCTGGATGGCTCAGCCTGCAGATATAATGGAGTATATCAACCTCCGGTTCAAAACCCAGCGTAATTTCGTGGGAATGAATTGTTCAGATAAATTCGGTAGAGCACAGTTGCTTAATCTGCTAAATGGGAAAAGACACCGCTGCCTGGCGCTTATTGGATTTTGTGCAATTTGGGAAGAAATTAGATTGTTTTAGATTAACCCCTCCGGCGATGGACACCTTAGGAGGAGGCTGTTGTCACTCAGACAGTTGATTTTCAGGTTTATTTATCTCAGCAATCCAGCTGCCGGTGTGACTGAGAGCAGAACCCGCGCCGCCGCGATACACTTCATCATGCTCTGGAGTACCTGTTTGCTGAGTTCAAATGAGACGGCATCGATCTGCTGCAAGCCAGGCTGTGTACCCCAGCATCGGTGGTGCCGGCCAGTGCTTTGGCTTCTCTCCCTGGGAACCAAATACCCAGGCGGGTTTCCCTGGGTGTTGAGGGGCTCACTGGATAGCGTTTGTGAAGCGCACCTCTGTTCTCCAAGGCTGGGTCCCTCCAGCTCAGCAATCACCCTGTTTGGTTCCCTTTAGGAAGAGGTCCCCCAGGTGGGCTCAGAGGACCACTATAGGTCTCGCCGTCTTTGGCCCTGGATGCCAACGCGTCGATGAATTGAGTGACAGCAACCAGATCTGCACGCAAGAGTCAAAGCTCACGTGGCAAACGCTATTGTGGCTAGCGGGGTGAGCCAAGCATCACTGGCTGCCTGCAAAGCTGGCGTCGGCCCCTCCGCCTCTGAAGCTCCTCTTCTGGACATGTTTCAAGGCGAAATGGGAAGGGTTTTGGGGTCTGAAGGCCTTGGCCCATGCAGCATCTCCCCATGTCTGGTCTTTGCACGAGTACCTCCACGTCCCAGGGATGTCGGCACGAGGGTGAATCGTGAGAGCAGAGCTGGTGTTCCCAGTGCTGTGCTTGCGCGGGGGCACGACGGGAGGGTGCCCGTCCTCACAGACCCTGCTGGAAGCCAGCCTGGCGCTGACATTGAGAGAAGGGGTTATTACTCGGTACTGCGAGCGGCGAGAGGAAACGTTCAGCGTATTATATTCTGGGACACCTTCCCAGAAACGTTTTCCTTGCGGTAATTACAGCACTGATGCCATAAGCCCCGGCAGCAGCTCCCCTTTGCGGTAGTGATTAATTGAGCGGAGTATCAGGAAAGCTCTCCCAGGTTCAGTTTGGCCATAGCCTGGTAAATCAAGAGCCCCTTCAACAAGGGCATCGTGTGTTCCTCAGCCCGTCAGGGCTGCGCGGAACAGGGAGTGACAGCTGAGAGCTCACCCTGGTTGCTGCTCGAGCTCCAGGGATGCCGCCACAGCTTTCCCCCAGCGATCGCTGGACCCCCGCCATCTCCTGGTGCCTTGCCTGAACTGGATTGTAAGCTCCTCAGAGCAAGAACTGCGTTTGCCATGGTGCTGTAAAGCCAGGAGATGGGTGTTCACCCGCTTCATTGTGTTCAGCGCGGGGTTTACAGAAGCAATGTGCAAGCTACAGGATGGACCCAGCCTGAGCTGGGTCTCCTGTAGGCTGCAGCTTCGTCCATTAGTGGATAATGCTCAGATAGCTGAGCGTGAGTGTGGAGCTGAGGTCGGCTGAAGGTGGCCCTGGGTCCTCCTTATCCCTCTCCGCACTGTGGGACACATGTGATGATGTTCCGCTGTGTGGCTCCTGTTTCTCGGTTTATGTTTTATTTTTATAAGAGGGGGAAAATAAACACATGAAAGAGCAACTCCCGTCATGGACACTGTATTTTTGGCAGGATGATAGACCAGCAAGGATGAATGGAAAAGCATCATCCCCCGGCGACATGGGACTCTGCACTGATGAGTCCCAAAGGAACACTCATCCCATCCTGTCCCTTCCCCATGGGGACGCCCTCTGGGAGGACTGCAGAAGACACCAGAGGGGAAGAGGAGGAAATCTGGGGCGTTACAACTGATGTGATTGGGATTCACTGAGGAAGAGGCTGAGATAAACAAATTAAGTCCTTCATTGACATGAAGGTAGCAAGGTCACCTCTTTGCTCCCTTGAGTAGGGCAGTTCCTCTTTAGCCACCTTTCATCCCTTCACCCTTTTCCCAAGGCAAGGATGCTCTCCTGCATCATACCTGCCATGCTTTTGGGGTGTATAGAGTTGTGCTCCCTTTTGTTTCCTCATTGGAAACGCGCTGTGCGTTTGCTTGGAGGAGGACAACTTGCGTTGAGTTTCTACTCCCAAAGCTGCGTTCCCAGCGTCAGAAGGGTTGCGGCAGTTCACACGGGTCAGGGAGATGTGGTAGAGGCAGGACTTGAAGCTCGCTGATTGGTGAACTGTAAATTTGAGCTGGAAAATGTGGCTGTACTGTAAAATTCAGGACACCATCTGTTTCATTGCTTGCTTGCAGTAACATTTGTACTTGATAATTAAAATGTCACACACATTTTTAGCCAGAATAATCTGCAGAGAAGTAGAACTGTGTCTTCTAAAAATCATTCAAGAGATGCTCACAGATAGGAACGATGCTGTTTTGAACCATCACTCGTTGCTCATAGAGTGTTTTGCCATTAGTTCTTTTTTTTTTTTCTTTCATATTTTGAGGAGGAGGGTGGAGGGATGGGAACAACGGCAGATCCTTTTGGAAGGAGCTGTGAATCTCAGTGAATAACCCTGGATGTAACATGGTTTATTTTGCTTGTGGTTGGTCACGCTGGGGTTGGGCTGGTGGTGCCTCTCCTGGTTTTCTTCTGGCAGTGGTAGGATAGTTTTGGCTTCAGCTGCAACCAGCTTGGGTTTAAGGGTGTTTTGGCTAACTTAAGCAAGACTTTACCTCCAGCTGGTCTGGCCGAGGGTTCAAAGCGCCGTCTGTTTTGCTTAGCTGTCTGCTTGGTGGGCTATGGATGGCGATCGCTGGGAGCTCAGCCCCTGCAGGCAGCAGGCTCAGGGCTCATGGACCACAGCAAGAAGCTGCTCAGAGAAAGGTCAGGTCTTGACCCATACGTGCATTGTCTTCTCTGTGAGAGAGCCCCAGCAAAAGGCAAAGCGAACGGTGTTTGCGGGCAGTGGAATCGAGTGGTGTTTGCGTAGCGATGCCAGCCCTCACCCCCTTCAGCGGGGACGGACGGGAACTGGGCTCCTCTCCTCGCCTAGCTCAGGCTGCCACATCTCCTCCTGGCGGTGGCCTCAGTCCAGCTGCCTGTTTGGCCGAACTTTGCTTCACGGCACTGAAAAGATGCAAAAATTGAATTTGCTTTTGGCCTACCCTAGAGCAGGATTTTGAACGTCTTAACGCTACGGATTAATTAACAATATAGGAGGCATCTGAAGTCCATAAGCACGCAATGTGTCCTCGCTGATAGCTGGGCTGAGTGCGCTGCCGCTGATCCCCAGGAAAGCATCTGATGAGGTTTTGCCAGCTCGGTCTCTGCTTCCAGGCACATCACACGCTCGGACTGTGCCGATGGTCCCCCTCCGAGCACAACGCGCTGGACGCGTCCCTGCGTTGCTTCAGGGCTGTATAAGAGGCATTTTCCATAAACGTGGCTTTCTGAGGGCATCGTCCGAACTCATTCAGACCAAGTAAAATACGCTTTTGCTAAATGTGCAGGGTGGAACTAGCGGACACGGAAAATGGGATGTTCTGCACATCTTGTCACGTTTGCAAAGTCCTGCTTGCTTAGCTGATGTAAAACCCCTCCCAGCTGAGCTTTGACACAACAAATACATCTACGGAGTATTATTAGAAACGCGCTCTGCTATTCCGTGAAAGTTTTAAATCCAGTTATGTCAACTGTGTGTGAATAAGATTTTTAAAATCCGGGTCTGCCGGGAGACATTTGAAGCTCACGGCTTTACGGCGCATCGGCGTGTGCTGTCAGTAACCAGTCAAGGTTAAAGGTGAAGTCTGCGGAGGAGCTGCAGCAAGCGCTTCGGCAGTGCTGGCCCGCCAGCGAGGTGCGTTCTGGGCTGTCTCCTGGCTTCAGTCAGACGTTTCGATGGCATCCCGGCACCCACGCAGACCTCCTCGTACATCGAAGCTCAAGACGTATCCTGGCAGGATCAGGTCCCGTGCTTCTGCCAGGAGACTGTATTGTAATGTGCGAGAGAGGGCTTAAAATATTCTAATTGTCTGCTGTGAAATTACAGTTTTGTTCCCTGGAGTAGAAAAGTGAGTTTAAATCATTAACGCCACAAGTCTCAGTGATGATTACGGAAATGTTTGCAAGTGACTTAATCAGTATAGTTTGTCTGAGTGGCCCATTTTAATATTATTGCACTGATTAAGTTTTCTTAGCTAATATGTGTTTCATTTCCAATTCAATTAAATGAGAATCCCCTTCCATTACATGATATTACTGAAGTGCCCTAGTGGGGCAGGAGCACACTTGGTATTTTCAATTGATACAGATTTCTTCATTATACAGTCTCATGGTGCTAAATGAAATCAATGAAAGCTGAAATTAAAATTGTAGCAAGTTGCACCTGTAAATACGTTGTCCGTTCCTCAGTCCCTCCTTTAGCAGTAGGCTGAGAATATATTAGTATCAGCTCATTAATTACATTTCAAAGACATTTTCCATAGATGCCTGCCTTTGACAACATTTTTGAAAGCCTGGGAAGGATTTTCCTTGGATTTCTGTATGCCCAATGGTTATGATAAGCAAAATGTAAGTTGCGTTAATGTGTCTTTTTTGTACGCTATATATATCCTCGCTTTAGCTTTTAAAAGCACTTTTGTGTAACCTATCGTCAGATATATTAACTGGCATACGGAAGATTATCTGCAAATGGCTTGTGAAGGAATTAACATCAGCCTTACATTTTTTCACGTGAGCCCAACCTCCTCCTTTTATGTATTATTGAAGAGAATTGATTGAGCTGTGATATAGTAACAAATGGTTTTATAAATACCTCTCTGGAGTTAATTCCCCATTGTGAGATATGCAGAGCCTCCTGGAGCTGAGCGTACCATCTTTTTCTTGAGAGCTTCAAGATCTCTCCGGCCTTGAGGCGGGGATGTTCGATACCGCGTACTTTTATATCCGAAGGAGTTGGGAGGCGTGTTGCCACGACTCAAGGGGCGATGAGGAAATTGCAACGAGTGCTCAGGAAAGGCGATAAATCACAACTTCTTAATACGGGTTCATAAAGAAGACAAACGCGTGTGTGGAGCTGAGGCGGGAGCCCTCTGCGCCCTCTTGCTTCTGGATCACATTAACGGCAAAACTTGCAAGTGTGAACGCGCAGGGTTGGGTAATCCAACGTGCACCCTTTGGTGGGTGGTGGGTGGCAGGGCGAGTGTCGGCAGCCCCGGGGGATGTCGGGGGGACGTCGGGCAGGGTCGGCGTGGCAGCCCCTGTCTCACCTCTCTGCTTTTGTGCCCCACGGCGCGGCCGTGCGTTCAGCTCCCGCCCTCCGCTCGCATGCTCGGGCCACAGCAGAGGCTCTCTGAAGTGTTGGGTTTGTTAAACTATTAAAAGTAGTTTCATCTGGTCAGAGAGCGTGTGGCTTAGTGCATTTAAGACGTAGCTAAAATATATATGGATATAAGGATAAAGCTTTTTTCTTTAATACTAAATATGTGCTTTTTATAAACAAGAACCTGGATTTTTTTTTTTAAAGAATATAATAAATATTTTAGCATAGTTACTCTGGCTCCATAAGTGCAATGAAAATGTTAGCCTTGGCATATCAATCGTGCTTTACAGATGACTGTAATTTCCTGAATGTCAAAACTCCAAATTTTTCTACTAAGCAAACTTTTCAGTGGCAAAATAGATTGCCTCCATAATATATCACTGTGTGCAGGAAAAAATGAAATCTTTATGTACTGTATTATGAATCAATGAGGCATTAAGATTCTTGGAAGGGTGAGTGGACTCTGGAAAATGAAAAACTGCCACTATTCCCTCTCTGTAAACCGCTGCTTATGGAGTGGAGGCTTTGCAAACCTCTATCTTCGCCGCCACAGAAATATCAGTTACAGGTTGAAACCAATTCCTGCAACGGCATTTAGATAGGGTAAATACTGTTGTAAATATCTGATTTATAGCAGCATCCTGTGGTTATTCGCCAGCTCTTTTGCAGTGGCCTCCTTTTCGCTTTGGGAGGTCTGCCGTGCTTTTTAATGAGCCCATTGGAGAGCTCTGCCGACGAGGAGGTGCTGTACCGCGCCTGGAAGATGCTGCGTGCCGCGGCTCCAGGAGACGGGAGCTCCTGGGGACAGGGACGGTTCCTCGCAGCGGGTGTGGGCAGGTACTCCTGCTACTCTGTGGGCTTCAGAGCTTGATTTTTCAAAAGGTGGCACTCACTTTGACTTTTCCTAGCAGGTATTAAGGGCAAAATTTAGCTCTGTGTCCTGTTTTTTAAGGGATGATCGCCCTTAGCAAGAAAGGCACTTTCCGAAACGTTGCGTGCTGCTGACACCAGCGTCACCCGTACTGCAGCTCGTCACCTAGCAAAAGGGAAGCGTGGTATCCTCTTACGCTGTTGGCGCTCCTCTGCCACCTTTTCTCTCTCCTCTCCTTGGGTTTTACCTCCCACGTGCAGCTGAGCGGCTCTCGGCACCACCGCTGCCCTCCGCCCTCCATCCAGACACCTCTATCATATAATTAAGCTAATGAAGTGGGAAGCTTTGCCGCTCTGGTTGTGGATGTTTTCAAAGGGTGGTTCGGTCCTTTTCCCAGCAGGTTGGGGGCGGGGGGTGGGATGGGTCTGGGTCCCTCTGCCTAGCGTTGCCACCCTTTCCCATGCCGGACTCCGGGATGGAGGTGGCGGATTCGGGACTGGCTCCAGCAGCTGACTCACTCTTCTGTTTGCCGAGTCTAAAAATGGAAACTTGCTTCTCTTTTTATCCACCGCTTAAAAAAAAAAACAAACCCATAAGTAAAAAGGCCACTGTTCCCGCTGAATTGGTTGTGAGCAAGGGCGTCCTGCAGAGATCTTAATAATACAGGCAATTATGAAATTAATAGCACTCTGGCAAATCTGCAGGGCAGCTCTCCCCTCCGCAGGCAGTGCTGGGGACAATTAGTTTGGGCACGAGGGTAGCCAGGAGCATGTGCCTGTGTGAGGCTGCATATTTTTTTACTTATTTAAAACCTTGTTTTGGTTATCTTTGTGTGCACGTGCCGTGCCTGCGCGCATATGAACGTGTACCTTGAGCTGCAGAATCTTAAACCGCTGCCTTCCTCAGTGCCTGAAGTGCTGCTTTTTTGCAAACCTTTCCTATTTGATAATTTCACGGGCAACGATGGGCTGGTGTAATTGCCGTTCTTGCGAAATCCAGCTCCTTTTTATGGGTTCCTCTGGCACTTTTCTCCTGCTGCCGTTACTGTGGGTAGGCTCTTGGCTTCCTACCCCCACCATTAGAGTTTCTAGACAAAACATCTCTGTGATTCATTGGGTGCTGATAGAAGTGAAAACATAATGATTACTTAGAGGAAATGTAAATTTACATTTGCTAACGGCTTTAATTCACAGTTCTGAAATACTTATCTCCTTCCCTCCCAGGCCCTTGTTCCGAGCTAATGCATGGTGCGATTCTCCTGTGCCACCCGCAGTAAAGGCATACAGTCCACGTGCTCGTAGTTTTGCTGCGGAGAAAAGCGGCGGTTCCTCCTCCTCCTCCTTCTCTCTCTCCCCATAATCTTTATACTTTGCTTCTTTAGTGAAGAAGTTCATCTAGATTTTGCTGTACTTTGAATTTTGGATGAGGTGGGGCTGGAAGGTGAGTTTAATTGAACTGATTGAATGAGAAGAGGTCTGGTAGGAACAAGTAGGGGCCAGCCCTGGCTCTGTTGGCTTGGCAGGCGGTGCGGCGAGGACACTGGGGAGAGCAGAGACGGGGAGCAGACCGGCTCCGATAACCCTGCTCCGTGCTCGCCTCAGAATCCCAGAATGGTCAGGGCTGGAAGGGCCCTCTGGAGCTCACCCAGTCCCACCCCCTGCCAGAGCAGGGTCACCTCCAGCAGGTTGCACAGGACAGCATCCAGGCAGGTTTGGAATGTCTCCAGAGTGGAAGACTCCCCCACCTCTCTGGGCAGCCTGTGCCACTGCTCTGCCACCCTCAAAGGAAAGAAGTCCCTCCTCCTGTTTAGATGGAACTTCCTATGCTCAAGTTTGTGCCCATTCCCTCTTGTCCACGCTGTGACTATGACAGGGGAGGACCTGGCGTGGGCAGCCGGGCTGCGGATCGGGGCACGGAGGCAGCTGTGCAGCCTCCAGGGGACACTGGTGTTGCCGGTGCACCCGCCCCGACAAAGCCCTAATGAAGATCGGATAAAACCTGACAAAAGGTGGCAAAAACCTAACAAAGACCTGACGAAAACTTCCTGCCACAGCTCTTGTTACACCCACGTGGTGGCAGGCATTTCGGTCAAAGGGTGAAGAAGTTGGGGTGTGCGCCAATGGGGGAGGATCTACATGAGCATGNAAGGGTGAAGAAGTTGGGGTGTGCGCCAATGGGGGGGGATCTACATGAGCATATATGACCACAGGTCAGATTCAAATTGGGTATAAATGGGGCCCCGTGAGAGCCATTTTGAGTCGGTCTTCCTCAGGGCAGCAGGTCTGCCATCGGGAGGCTCTCCCCGTGGATTGGGACTCCTTCCACAGTTCACCTCCCGTACAGATTGAGGGACATCATCTTATTTAGGTGAGTGATTATGTGCATTTTGGGTCATCAACCATAAACCATAAGAACTCTTAAGTCGGCGGTGTAGTATTAACTCCCAAGCGACATCCTGAACCTGTGGATTGTTAATGTTTGTCGGAGTTTCAAAGCGGTTTCGGTTGGAGTAAAACTTGATTTTGTCACCATCTGGTAAAAATGAATCCCGGTTTTAGTTTGTTAGTTGGTCTGGGAGGTTCCGTGACAACTGAGCGTGAGATCTTCTCCCTGAAGCCCCATCCTTGCTGCTCTCCCGCACCGAGATAGGGCCCATTGCCCTTGGCTGCAGGGCTGGGAGTGGAGAGGAGCGCTGCGGGAAGGGCGATGCTTTTCGGGATGCTGCCGTTGCCATCCCCATCGCCGATGTGAAGCATCTGGGAGCGATCTGGAGCAGATGCAAACGTTTGATTCCCAATGCTGCATCAGCGAGCTTGCCAGATATTTTGGCCTCGTCTCTGCGAGCTGTGCTGCGGGAGCAGCTCTCGGCAGGGAAGAGGTATTCCCGTTTTTTGGGGGGGTTCCAAGCGTGCGTGGCTGAAGCGGGAGGGGCTGTGGCCAGGATGCTCACCCCTGTCCTTTGAATTGTGTCTCTAGGTGACAAAGTTCGTTAAGAATCAGGATGAGCCACAGTATTAAATGAACGTTTTGCCTCTCTCTGAGCAATCTCCAAACAGATGCCTGCCTCCAACAAATAAGGCGGCAGGGGTATTTCTCGTGGAGGAACAATTTGCAGCATTAGCAAATCAAATTCTCAGTGGGCCACTCTTGATGGGAATTCACCTCACCTACTGGGAGCGAAGCACTCTTGGTGCCCGGCGTGGCGTAATTGGGTTTGACTTCTCGTAGAGACATGATGGGTGGGCACGGTTGATCGGCGGGGAGACCCTCTGCCGAAGGTTAAAAATCCATCGGCAGCTTCGGAGCCGCGCAGGGAGGGTTTCTAAGAGCAGAGCAAGAAATGTGAGACTTGCGCCGTTCGCGTTCCTGACCTTCCATCGTTGCCTGCGACTTTGCCGTCGAATTATCCTGCGCGGAGAGGTTTCAGGAGCGGTGTGGCGTGAGGGAGGAGCGCGGGAGCCTGGCTGCGGTGGAGGGTCCGGTCAGCGACGGCGGTGGCAAAGGGGATGTGATCTGGGACCCGTGCACGGGGCCGTCTTCCTCTGGTCGGATGAGCTGTGCAAGAGAAGTAGTTTCCATCTCAAATTAAAAAAAAAAAAAAATAAAAGCTTAAAAAAATGAATATGTAACTACTCTTATATAAATGGGGTCTGGATTTTTATTCAGCGGCATGAGCGGTTTATGGGGAGGGTGGGAAGGACACCGATCGTCCTTGTGCTGCTCGCCGTTTCTGGTGATTGTGCGTTGTTTCTTGTGCCAAAGCGCCAACCCTGTGATTATTTTTCTTTTCTCAGTAGCTCGGTCCTTAATTCTTTGCATCGTATGCGGAATCTCTGCTGCAGGGTTTTAGTTCATGGTTTTAGTTCATTTTATTTGCTTTTCTGCTGGACGTGGTACGTTTCTGGTCTGTCCCTTTGCCCCTGCCCCTTCAGAGGGAACTTCCCTTTCAAAATGTCCATCCTCACCCGGAGCGTAACTTGGTTTCGCACTGTCCTGGTAATGTACCGTAAAGTCCATAAAATGCAGGAAAAAATCCCCCAGAATTGGAAACATTCCCAAATTTCCCTTCCTCCCCCATCTCCGCCCAACGGAGCGTGTAAAATTGACTCCCGTTCATTGCACAAGCCTGTCTGCATCTCCACGCTGTCCCAGCCAGGCTTGCCGTCTGGATGAGCTCCACCCAGATAGAAACCGCTGCGCTTGAGCCAGCTTAAGGGGCAGCCTTAGTTCTGCTGGGAGAATGGGACTGCCCCAGTACATTCCCTGGACACCACAGCTCTGCTTCCTCAGCCGTGGGCCAACGCTGTGTTTTCCGTGGGTTAGTTTGCCCCCCGGCTCAGTCGGAGAGGGAGGACGGGATGTCCCCAGCGCTGCGGTCCTCCCTCTGCAAAGGCTGTAGGCTTCTCACCCTCTGTAGCCTACGGCGCCGTTCTTGCTACAGCCTCATTTCTCAGCAGAAATGGGAAAAGGTCACTCAGTCCCTCACCTGCTGATCCATACGCTAATGGATGTAATGGTGAGCGGATGTTTAGCTTTCAGCTCCCCTCTCCAGCTCCTTACCTCATAGCTCCATCAAGCCAGGCTCAGGTTTCCAGGCTGAAGGCATCTGACCTCCGGCCTTCCTCTGCCTCAACGAGCAATTAAACAGCGCGGCAGCCTCGATGCTCCAGAGGATCGATGCTCCTCAGCCTTGGCACCAGTGGGGGGTTTTCACCCGAGAAGGCTCAGACGCACAGAGCTGAAGCCAGCCCTAGTTGTGGTCACCTCTTGGACCCCACAGCAGTTGCTTAGTGCCTCTCCGTCGGGGTGAGGGTGCCCTGGGAGCACCAACAAGAGTTAAAGCTGTTAGACAAGAGTTTCCTGGGGAGTTCTTCGCTGCTGGCGCGCAGCCTGCCGCTCCCAGGCCCTTAGGATGGACGCTCAGCTGCTGAAGATCCATTTTGCCAGGCCTCTCGTGGCAGGGGGGCTTGTGGCGGGGCAAAGGGGGAGCCAAAGGAGCTGCAAGCCTTCCCCACGCTCTCCATCCACACGTTTGGCCATGACCCCTTTCTCTCTGCATCTCCTGGGGCACTGCTACTTTGCCATCCTGCTTAGCGGAGCCGGGGCGGTTGCGTTGGGATGAGATGCGCTTTTACTTTGGGGGGGTTCTGACCCATTTCGGTGCTTAGACAAAGCCCCCCCCTTCCTCACCTCGTTTCAACAGAGCAGCTCCACACGCGCGGAGGCTCCTGAGCACTGCGGCGCAGGCAGCTGCCTGTCCCTTCCCTGGCAGCTTCTCTGGGCTCTGA
>RSEF01000004.1:4969046-4982332 GCA_003993805.1 Himantopus leucocephalus | reverse complement strand
TCCTCGGTGTCCTCGTCCTGGAGGAGTGGCCTTCCCTGGCAGGACGATTTGCTTATTGAGCTACTTTAATTCCATTTACTTGAGCAGATGGCTGGTATCCTGACAGCGTACCTCTGGCATCATCGCTGAGGTCATGGTCATATTAAAGGAGGTGCGAAGAGCGCGATGTGTACAGCTTCGGGCTGCTGACGGTGGAAAACTGAGTGTTTGATGGTGGATATTAATGTGTGACCCCAAGTGATGTCCTGATGATATACATAAGGCTGAGCTTGCAGCTTTTCCAGCTGGCACCTGATGGGGTTCCCAGCGGCAGCGTGTCCCCCCACGTGTGCCACCCTCCCGTTGCTCCACGCCAAAGCCAGCACCTCCCTTGGAAGCGTTTTCTCTGTGAAAACGCTGTCACGCATCCTTTAATTTCCTGTTATTCGCTTATCTCTCCTCTCTCATCGTTGCAGCCCTGTATCAGGTGAAGGCAGGAGGATGAAATGGGTTTTGCACGGGCAAATCCTCATTTCAGCACAAGTGGGTTGGGGCTTCTAGGCACATCCCGTTTATCCGGCCTGCGAAAGGAAATGCCTGGTAGGAAACGTCCTCCTTAGCGGCGTAACGCTGCTCTGGGGCTCGCGCTGCTCGGACCCACGGCTGCTCACCTGGAAAGGCAGCACAAGCAGCTCTTTGCAGACTATGTAAACTTGTGGGTATAGCTCTGTTGTATAAAGAAAATAAAAAAGGCAGAGCTACCCGTGCCCTCCTTGGGTTGAGGCTTCCATCCCCGGAGATGTTTTGATTATTCTCCCAAGGTCTGGGGAGAGCATCAGTTGAGGCACCCGGTGGGAGCACGTGGCCCCGTGGGCATCTACGCAGAGGGAGATGTGGGGTTCCCTTCTACCTCGGTAGAGGCTAATCTCGTTAAGCACAGCCAGATGTGTGCAGGTAGCTCTAACCCTTCCCGCTCTCTCCGGGGGTTGGTTGAGCCGTCCTTCACCCCGGAGAGGTGAGCACGCAGAGGAGCGCTCTGCAGCAGGGCTCCTCAAAGCCTCTTAAGTGCATCTCCAGGTTTCTATTGATTTTGAACGTTAATGCGCTGTGTGCTTGGAGACACACGGGACTAAACGCTCTGCCTTCCTCTCTCCCCTTGGCAGGAATTTCTACTATATCACCATCCTGCGTGACCCCGTCTCCCGGTACCTGAGCGAATGGCGCCACGTCCAGCGAGGAGCGACGTGGAAGGCGTCCCTGCACGTCTGCGATGGCCGGTCCCCGACCACCGAGGAGCTGCCCAGCTGCTACACGGGGGACGACTGGTCGGGCTGTTCCCTGCAGGAGTTCATGGATTGTCCCTACAACCTCGCCAACAACCGCCAGGTCCGCATGCTGTCTGACCTCAGCCTGGTGGGATGCTACAACCTGTCGGTCATGCCCGAGGAGCAGAGAAATAAAGTTCTGCTAGATAGCGCCAAGGAGAACCTGAAGCGCATGGCCTTCTTCGGCCTGACCGAATTCCAGCGGAAGACTCAGTATCTCTTTGAGAAGACTTTCAACATGAACTTCATCTCGCCGTTCACGCAGTACAATAGCACAAGGGCCTCCAGCGTGGAGATAGATGAGCAGACTCAGCAGCGCATCGAGGCCCTCAATTTTTTAGACATGGAATTGTACGATTATGCAAAAGACCTGTTTTTGCAGCGGTACCAGTACATGCGGCAGAAGGAGCACCAGGAGGCGCGGCGGAAACGCCAGGAGCAGCGCAAGATCCTGCGGGCGAAGCAAGCGCACCTGAGGGAGCGGGGGGAGAACAGCTCCAGCACTGACTACATTGGGAACGTGGAGCGGTGGCGGCGGTAGGGGACGGGGTCGGACACCGAAAAGCGAAGCAGAACCCAACCCAACCCGCCAATCGGAGACGACGGAGCAGTCCAGACAAATTACGCTTCTCGAGGGTTTGAAGCAAAAGGAGGTTGAAATGTTGCCTTTGCAGTTGCCTTTGCAGTAAATGTTGTACTGTACGTGGAACACTTAATCTTAGCGTGTAATTAAATTGTCCTTTTTAGGTTTGTTGGGTTATTTATGAAATGCAGGAGCCAAGTGGGCTCATCGGAAATGGTTGCTTGGACGTTTATTTAAAAGAAAAGAAAAGGAAAAAAAAAATATCCTTAAATTAGTTATGAGTACAAAATGGGATGCCGGAAAATGTTTATGATGCTCGACTGAAATCTATCTGGGAAGAAAACTCATTTCCTAATAATGAGCATTTAGCATACTCTCACAATACAGTATATGAGCAAAACCTTTTCCCTTTGATTTTATCTTAATTTTATTTTAATAATGTGTTTTCAAGGGCACCGACTGCTTATGATATTTACCGAGTTAATGAATGGACAATGAAGGGAACAATAAAGGTCTAGAAAAAAATACTGACTAGTTTTATGTATAATATTGGCTTTTAAAAGGAATAGAAGTAATTTCTCTAGTTATATAAATATTTAAAATTTTAAACTTTTTCTACCTACTGCTGTTTAGAGTTTTAAGCTTGGTCTATCTCATATTAAAAAAAAAAAAAAAGAGACATACACTTTTCTGAACTCAATGCCGATGTTAAAGACACTGTTTCCAGAATTTTTCAGGGCAGTATGATTTTAACCATTCTGGAAAACTTACAGCACATCTTCATGTTTCATAAAACCTTTTCCAAATTATAATCTTGTGACAGTGTCTAATTTTAAGTTTTTCTTACCCATTCGAATGCATAGTGCTGTATTTATCATTCCTTAATAATTGGTGGTATAAACTAGATGAAATTATGTTGCGGATATTTGTGTAGTGTCTTTAAAAAGTCGTAAAAACTCTCTAATCCCGGCAATATTCTGAAGAGAATTGCTCAATGGAAGAAGTAGATTTACACTTGAATTAGGATTTACTTCCAGTAAATCTTTGCGACACCAGATAAGAACAGGGCTTGCTTTTTGGTTTTTTTTCTTTCTTATGCTCTTGATGCGATGACAGGTGAGCGGTGACTAAAAATGACGGAAGCCAATTTTGCCATAGCCATAGTTCTAGAGGCTGAGAAGGTTACGTGGTGCGCGGGGATGCAGCAGCCCGCTCCCGAGCTGGACCGGGCTCACCCAGCGCCCTTCGGCCTCCCCGAGACGAGGCAGGGAGAGGAGACAGGGCAGGAGGCGCCAGGGGCTCCTAGAAATCTCTATGCAAAAAATAAATAAATAAATAAGTAAAAAAACCTCTGCAAGGCTTGGGCTACACAGTCAGCGATTTTTTTCCGTTGCCTGCGACGCTCCCGAGCTTGGCACTAAACGGCGGTCTCGGTGCGGGCGCGCGGTGATGGAGGCACCCGAAAAGGACATTCTTTGTCCCGATGTACACGATGCTTACGAGGCTCACTTGCACTATTGCCTTTTCGCCTGTGATGTTCTATACAGCAAGAGGGCAGGGAGGGCGTAAAAAGAGGCAGAAGGCTTTAAAAACATCTTGCGGCTCCACGCCTAAGTTATCGGAAAGTTTGTTTTACATCTGATGTTGTATTTGCGATCCTGGGGGGCAGCGATCCTGCCGGGGGCAAGCGGAGAGCAAAGCGGCAGCAAACCAATACCCTGCGTTAGCGGCTTGGAAAAGAGAATAACTTCATGTACAGCAATTTATTTTTTATTATTTTTTTTTTTTAAAATGAGAACTGCGGTTGCCAATATGACGTCTCGGTTGTATTTTGGTTTTCACGGGGGGAAATAATTCGCTCTCAAAACTGAAAGGCACTGCTGTAAACAGGACTTGACCGTGGGCGAGCTGGAGGGCCTGTTGCAGAAGGTGCGTTTTGTTTTTATGCTGTGGTGTGCATGGGTTACAGAGACTAGTTGCATTTTCTTTGTGTATACTGTTTATTGTATATAGGGGATGTACGAATATAAGGATACCGTTTTTGTCATAACCATATCAAATTCTACTGATTTCCACTGTAGATGCTGTCTTATTGTGTAGATTTCCGGGCCGATCCACTGACTTTGATTGTGTAATTTACCGATAGAACTGATAAATAAAATTTAACTACAGTCTTCTGATTTTCATCTGATTATTTCGTTATCTGACGACGTGTTTAATTTTGACACGACTGAAGTAGCCGTTGACAGGCGAGCCTCTGAGTTTAAAACCGCGGCCTTTCTGAAGTGTATTTAAACTACAGCTTTCAAGGACAAAGCCGCTTTGGACTTCCTCTGGGTCAGGAGTTACTGCAGAGGTTTTGACTGCTTTTCTGAGCCGTCCTCGGAAGAACGAGCTGTGGTTTCGGGTGATTTTAAATACGATTGTCAATGGTCTGCAGCATTAAGGGATTCTTTCTCTGTGTGTACATAGATGTCCGTGTACGCGTATGATTATTATTATTTTTTTCCTTTGTACGATACCCTCATACCCTCCCTTTTTGCTCCAGCTGGCTCGGGAGGATGCTGCCGCGCCGCTGACTCCCGCTGCATCCTGCTGCATGCCTTCCTGGGACGCTTTAAAACACAAAGGAGCCAAACCAGACTTCGATGCAAAAGCAGGTGAGAATGAATTGAGCATAATGCCCCGGATCAACTAGAAAAGATGCGTTTTATGCAATTTGGATGGAGGCTTTTTTTATTTTTTCTTGGTGGCTATAAAAGATCAGCAGTCTTGCCGGACTCGCAGCGGGGCGGTAGATCCCGAGGTGTCCATAGGAGACCTTGCCTTCACCTAGTGGAATTCCCCTGTGAGGACGGAAGTGCTCTTCCTCTTGTGTACCTTATCTCTGCGAGGCTTTTTGAGCCGTGGGGAGCGGGGAATGGAGGGATCTGCCAGGGAATCTGCATTTGACTGACGCGGCTTTATACACAGGGCTATTAGCGCGCCGAGAAAGCTGCTGGTGGAGCTGCTAATGGGGTGGAGGTCACGCAAGATGCTTCCCTCCAACTCAAAAAGCACCCAGCAGTGATGCCTGGCGTAAAAGCAGGGGTTGCCTTTTGAGAGGAGTACTTTGACAGCTGAGAAAAAACTCTTTTACTGCAGGAGAGGAAGGATGGAGGGGGAGGGGGGTTGTTTGGACGGACAAACTTCTGAAGCTGAGGAGCTACAGCCGTGATTCAAGTAGTGCTCAGACCCTCCGGTAAGCTTTGACAAAGCCTGGAGACACGTTAAGGAAATTCTTCTGAGCACCAAGAGGCCTCTTTAAATTTCTGTCGGATAGGGGTGTCAGCAACACCGGGGCTGCCGGCATCAGCCCCGGGGCGGTTGGTGTGGAGCCGGGGGCTGTTTTGGAGATGGAGGCATCGGCGCTGGTATGTAACGTTAAAGGGAGTGGGGTTGGTTCATTTCGGCCTCCAAAAGACTGGAAAGTTTGATAGCTGTGAAACCTGCGTGGCCTTGACAAGTGCCATATTTGGGGGCTGATAGTTTGGGGCTAAAACTTCCCTAAAGGGTACCCGGTACATAAAGGTTGTTGGAAGTGAACTGCTCAGCTGATTTTTATTGATGAACTTTGCAAACCCTTTATATAACATACGATATCTTTTAGGATGCTGTAATACACGTTTGCTTCCAAAAGTCTGTCATTTTTTGAGTAAAAATGAACTAATGGGCTTTTTCATGTAATTTTTTAAAATTCGCACATTATCCAAAATGATCAGAGCCGCGAGTAAGACCTGACAGATACCGGTGCAATCGCTGTTTCAGCTCGTGAAATCACTGAGGAAAGGAGAAGAAAAGCTGATACGTCTCCTCCCTTAAATTTCAGCCAGAAATATCAGGTAATTGAGGGAACCCGTCAAACTAACACGAGCCTTCAGCTGCCAGGCTGGCCCACGCGCTCCCGGGGAGGCACAGGGTACAGCTCCAGGTGGAGAGGTCATCTTTACGGAGACATCTTCTGCGGGAGAGATATTTTCCGAGCAGGTGATAGATGTAAATCTTTGGCTTACTAAAAATATCCCTGTCTCTAAAGCGTTCGGGAGGAGCTGGGGATGGTTTGGTTATTGCTGGAGCGGCAACGGGTGGGAGGAGAAAAGCGGAGGGTCCTTCCCACCTGCGGGAGCGGGGATGCTGGGACGGGGGATTTGGGGATCTCCTGCCTCCGAGGTGGACAAGAGCAATGACAAACCCAAGTCGTGATCCCGACGAAGGTGGGATCCGTGCTCCGGAGGCAGTCTGTCCTTCCCAGCCCGCTGCCAGCCGCGGCTCCGGCGCGGCGGGGAGAAGCAGCTAGCGCAAAACCTTCCCCAGCAAATAGCACAACATCTGAACTCTTACCTATGAAATTCAATTCTGGATTTCCTAAAGCAATCTCCTCCCTGTTCCACCAGCCTCATCAGGGAAGAGTGTAATTTCATTTAATCCGTCTCTTTGAATGCAGAGTCAACTGCGTTGCCATCACGCTAATACCGCTGCTCTGCCATCTCTAGAGACGGAGTGACGAGTTTAGACCTCAAATCGAATTTGGCTCTGAGCTTCCAGAGAATCTATCAGCTAAATTACCCGTGGTCGCTACCCAGAAGCTTTGTCGTGCAGCTTAGCCCTGCGAGGACGCGTTAGGCCAGGCAGGTGAGGTTATAGCGCTTTTTGTTTTGGGAGCAATGAAATGCTGAAACAATATATATGCAAAGCAATTGCAATATTTACAGTGAGGGCTAAGTGTTCATTTTCAGGACAAGCGCTGCCTTTTGGTGTGCTCAGCTTTCTGAATTTCTATCTTCCCTCATATGACTGCAAATAAGGTTTTCGCTTGCCAGGACGTTCACAAGCAGTTGTTGACATAAACCTCTACATAAACTATAAAAACTATATAGAGTTTTATGTCAAATATATGTGTCCTCTGATGGGCTTTCGTGGACAGAGGGCTGCAAACGACTCCTGGCACGACATTCATTTGAGCTCTCGTTCTCCTAATGAGGTCTCTGCTCCACAGCATATGGTGGCCAGTGGCACAACGCTCATTTTGCCAGTGAATAGTAAATTTTCTGGGAAGTGAAGTTTGGGAACGGTGAGAGCTATAGTTAAAAGGGATGAGTTCAAGGGATATTCAGGCCGAATGAAAGGTGAGATTTTGGAACAGCTCTAAGTTTTGAAGTTCTCAGCTCACATTTCTGTTATTGTTCCTCTTTGAAATGGCGTTTTCCTTTTAAATACTATCTTTAAATTGTAAAGGCAATCTGCAATGAGTTCAAATGATCCACGAGATGAATTAACCCTTTGGTTTCAGATCAAATGGTTTAGCCCCACCTGGGATGGAAATGTTGTGACCCTTTCCTTTAAATGAGCCATACAAACATAAGCTGCTTTTTTGGGGGGTGGGCTGCAGCTGCGGATGTGAGCCCTGGAGCAGTTTCCCGGGGAAGGAAGGATGGATACTCCGGCTTTTCCAGCGGGATCTCGGCTCCCATCCCCGCAGCAGGAGCTGCTGCGAGGGGACACAGAGCCTCGAGGGGTCTCTCTCCCCCTTTGCACAGTGCTCGGTTACAGCAACAGCTCTGTAATGTTATTAATATTAGTTGAAGCGTGTGGAAAGTATTATTTTGTGCAATATAAGCAGGTGGATAGTGGGGGTTACACCAAGCCGGAGATGTGTGCTCCGTAGGGGGAAACCGGGAATTTCCCCGCTGGGCATGGCAAGCTGGGAAGCGTATTAATAGCCATCATTACATTAGAATAATTGCTGTGGAATCAGCAAGCGCGTACATAATCTTTAATGCCTGGGAAATCTCACACAGTTTCAAAATAATTAAAAGTGGGATTAATCTAGATGCCAGACAACGCCTGCCTAATTACTAATGAATAAAGCTGTCTGAATGGCTGCAGCATCAGCTGCTCCAACACTTTGAAGTCAATCCCCTCTTAACTCGCGACAGGGTCCCCGCAGGTTGTGGCTGTCTGGATGTCGGGGTGAGCCCACCCGGCCGCGACACCCGCCGGGGATGCTCTGGGGAGATGCTGCTGCGGGGCAGGGGGCACGGGGGGCTCTGGCACCAGCCTGTCCCTCCCGGAGCATCTGCGGCTGTGCAGACGTGCGGCTGCTGAGCTGACCCCCAGGACAGCCCCACGGCAGGGATTTCGGGGTAAAGGGATGCAGAAAGCAGTTACGTGGGTGGGTGAGAAACCTCAGCTGGGCAGGGGTCCCCAGTGCCCCTGAGCAGCGGGACCCATGGAAAAAAGCTCCCATTGGGAAGACGATCTGTCCCCACGCTTTGAGCAGCGCAGTTTTGGGGACCTGACTTTCGTATGTCACCTTTAGATCGCTTTCAAAAATAAATCAGCAGCACTGGGCAGAGTCTGGAGCTCTGCGGAGCCCCTACATCCTAAATAAACATCCCCTTCACCGAGTGCTGCACAAACCTGAAATCAATGCGGCATTTGCTGTTGCAGCCTCGTGCGGATGCTCACCGTGGCGGTGGGGATTTGCTGCAGCTTCTCCGCTCCGGCAGGCGGCAGCGGCCCGTGCAATGGCTGTAAAGCCCAGCCCTGCTCCAGCCCACCCCACCGCCTCGCAGCCCAACCACCGGCAGGGCGAGACCCCCACGGCGGCGTGCCACGTCCCGCAGCCTGCACCAGGCGGGGACCTCTGCTCCCCTTGGGCAGCTTCGTGGTTTTATGGGGCCGTAAATACACAAAAGAACCAAAATCCTCCCTGCGGGGAAGGTGCTGTGATGCGCATCGCGGCTGAGCCCCGGTGGTCCTGGGGACCCGGCACGGCTGGGGCGCGCTGGCTGTGCGTCAGGCCAGCTGCGGGTTGGGCTCGGGATGCCCATGGCACTGGTGGGTAGAAGCCACCGCATACTGATCATTCCCACGTGCCACTATCTGGTGCCCAGTGTGCCCCACGGTTGCGTCCCTAGAGCCGTTTGCAGAGACCAGCCACAGATTTAGTCATTACTGGGATTTTTCGCGTTCACTGGAGAACGGTCGCACCTGGAATAGCTCCTGCTGCTGGGGATGAAGGCCGATGTTAGAACCCCCCCTTTCCTCTGTTCCCAGTGCTGTGGGGGTAGTGATGCTGGGGGATAACCTGCGCTGCTGCTACTGCTGCTGCTGCTACTTCTGGGAGGTGCATTTGCTGCTGCTGCCACTGCCCGTTTGTTGTAATCCTTAGAGGATTTTTATGGGTATGTATTTATTTTAGTTCAATAGAAAAATACTTTGGCCGCCCTCCAGACCAAGACGGGCTAATTGCTCGGGTGGAAAGGTGAATGGAGTGAGCAGATCCCTCCAGCTCGAGGGTGGCTCTGAGACCCCCGTCTCCCTTTGGCTGACCCACCGTCTCCCTCTTTCCAATGGCAGCTCCTTTGGTTTCTGGATACCTACAGATGAAAGAGAGATAACTGGCAAAGAGATTTCCCTGATCTGTCTTTACAGCGGCTCTTCCTCCCCTGGAGAGATCGGTGGTAGGTGTTGGAAAAGGGTGTTTTACACCAGGTCAAAATTGTTCACGCCGAGGGTTGGCGAGCAGCGCTTTCCTCCCTGCCACGGGCATCACGGGTACCACTCGCGCTGCAGAATCCCCTGATGTCCCTGGAGTGAAGGAGCGTGTTGGGCTCTTGCAAATCAGCAGGACCCGAGGCGCTGGGGCTCATAAAGTTTGGGGTTTTTAAAAGAGGAGGTACCTGTTACCATCAGTTTGGGAGCTGTGGTTGGAGCCGTGCGGCTCAGGCTGATGGCACCAGGGCTCACTGGGGCATACCCGTGCGGGTAGAAGCGGTGGTGCCATGTCACGTCCATCCAGCCTCCACCAAGTTCAGGGCTGCCTTTTGCCACGGAGGAGCTGGTCTCATCGCCTGCACACGGCCACAGCTGTACAGGCTCGAGAAGCCAAAAAGTGGGATGCTCCAGGGGGTGAGGGTTGGGCTGGTGGAGATGATGGGTGCCGAGGGGGGTCTGGAAAAGCTGCCCGTCCTCTCTGGGCAGCGCATGGGAGAGATGGGGAGCGGGGAGTTTGCGTGAGCCGGCATTTCACCCCTGATTAAAGATCATAAAGCTGAATTGGATGCTGTGCAAAGTTAATGGGGCTGCATTGTTTGTTTATATATACAAAAGTTACAGGTGCTTCCTGGGAGTAATGAATTGTGAATAAAAAGTGGCGCTATGCTGACTTTTTAAAATACAGAAAAGCGTGTTCTTACAGTGCAAATGTGTGGGAATAATGGGGAGGGAATGGCAGAACAGTCCCTGTGCTCCAGAGGCTGAATTTGCACGTGGAAGACTCACACCAGCATGGGAGGCCCGGGTGGCCCAGGTACCATCAGGCATCCCTACAGCTGGTGCGGTGGCCGCTCTGTCCTTGGCTCAAACCCCTTTTGAGCTGGGAGGTGATGCGTGAGCGGTTGCCCGGGATGCGACTGTTACCCTGGAAGGCACTGCAGCGTGTGAGCCTGGTGCAGAGCGGCGGCACTGGGACTGCTCGGGGCAGGTTGCTCGGGAGCACAGAGAAGGAGGGTGTCCGTGGCGGGTCCTTGTCGCAGCCCCGCGCCCCTCTGCCCTGCCACACTTTGGGCAGCACCGCTGCGTTTCAGCTGCCTCTGCGTTGGGGTCACTCGTGGGGTCCCTCCATGGCTCAGCCCGGCGCCGTGCCAGATCCTGCCCACAGACACTGGGCTCTGCCAAAATAACACCAGACACCGGGGCCAACACGGCGTGCCGGGAGGCAGTGCCATCGCCAGAGTGGGCAGAGGGGACAAGGTTTGCAAGAGCAGCTTTCCTAAGCAGTCACAGATTTCACAGCAGCGAGAACAGGACTGCTCCCTTTTGCCGTGTCCTCGAGCTCCACCATGGAGAGAACACAAATGAAAATTAATGACAGCCTCTCTTCCTCCAGTGCCCTTCCGAGCACGCTGTGCACTGCAGCCGCCTGGCTGGCATGCACGGGGATGGCTCTGCAGGGACAGGCGGTGCCGCTGACTCACCCGCCACGGTGCCGCATCCCCGGGTCACACCATTGCAATGCATATTTTTATTTATTTTTTTTTTCCTCCCCCCTTTTTATGACCCGGCTGAGAAAACGCTGCATCGGCGTCAGCGCGTGCAAAATGCTGCCTGCAGAATTTTAACTCTCTCCCAGGGCCTTTCGGGATGTCGCTGCCCGTCTGGAGGGAGTCGTGCTGGCTCTTTGTCAAACATCACATTGATTTTAAAATTACTTTGATGGCTCTTTAAGGCAGGGCCCTTTTTGTGGCCCTCTGCATTTGTCACAGCTGATCTCTCGGCGGTGGCAGGGCGGAGGGGCGGCGTTATCTGGTTGGGCTGCATCGTTTTTCTGCGAGCGGCGGGTCAGATTTTGGATGGGGAGAGGGAGATCAGAACTGAAGCGTCAGAGTCTCGGTTTTTCCCCCAGCGGTGCTCAGCTCTGGAGCAGGATGGGGCTCGCTGAACTCGCTCTGCCAGCAGAGGTTTTCCTCCCGGACCATTCGGGCGGTGGACAAGACATGGCTGCCTGGGCTAGAGATTGATAAGGCGCAGAAGATGAGCTGTGATAAAGGGGGATCGGGGCACACACGCTCCTGCCTTCAGGTTCTTTGCCAACTCTGGCAGCCCGTACCCGAAATCCTAACCCAACAAGCCCATTCCACCTGGCTGCTTTTCTGCCACTTCTGTACAAAAATGAAACCCAAACCAAAGACTGCAGAGGCAACGCCAGAAATTAAAATCCAAAGGTGACTCATTCTGTCACCTTCTGCAGGCTGCAGAACAGCCTTTCCTTGAGGATAAATACGATCTCTGTATCTGTACACTCAGCTGTTAATACTGTAAACGAAGTACAATGTTTTTCAGATTATTGAATCATTACTGTCAGTAGAACAAGCAGCTCAAGCAGGCTGCCAAGGCAGGAGATGAAAGAAATCATTAATTTTACGTTACTGGTTCATGCACCAATTTCGGAGCGGGGGTGATTAACTGCTGGAACAAGCCACCGAGGGGAGCAGGGGATTCTCCAGTTCCTACTGTCTCCAGATGAAGGCTGGCTGCCGTTCGGCAAGGGATGCTGTTGCCAGACAAACTTGTTGGACGCGGTGCAAGTGCAACCGGCTGAACCGTGGCGGGAGCCCACCGCGTGCAGGGGGCCAGCAGAGACGATCTAAGCGTCTCAGCCACCCTTAGCGCTTCTGACGTGCTCTTAAAAAAGGACCTGCTGTTAATGCAAGTTCTGAACATTTGTGGGTCACTTCATTCTGACCCTTTAAAGAAGTATCTTTCAGCTGGCACCAGCCACTGCACGAGCGATGCTGTCCCCCATGCCTCCCGGGATGCTGCAGTACGCTGCATGCTTCCATCCCCTGCGGTGCTCAGCGGGATGCTGCTCTGTGCACACCGTGCAGCCTCCCCCGGTGGGGAAATGCGGGCGTAGAGGGGTGTAGCACCTTGCTTCGGGGGTCGGAAAGGCGCCGGGGTGGGAGGGAGGCTGCTCTGGAGGTGACAGTGTGGCAAAACTGCCTTTCATCAAGGTCAGCGGCCAAAATGAGCTCTCCCACGCTGCAACCGGTCAATCTTTTTATATATTGCTTGTGTGCGGCAGGTGATGAGAGGACATCGGTCCTGATTGCCCTTCATCCCCATCGCTGACCCTAGCAGCGCTCATCTTCCTCGCGGGCCTCGCACAGGGGCTTGGATGCAGTCCTGACACTTGCACACGCCTCCGTAGCTCCGATCCTGGGAAATGGCTCTGATTAAATCTCAAGGCTGCTAACTCAGCAGGGATCACCTTGGATTTCCTTGACCAGAGGACTGGGGTATGACTCGTTTGTTTTGCTTTTACCCGTGTTCAACCTGGCTCCTGGAGGGAGGGGCTCAGCGCCTGGGGGGGCAAAGGAGATGCAGCTGGGAAGAGAGGGGACACATCTAGCATGTCTCATGGGTGACTTGCTTGGTGAAACCCCAGAGAAGAGCCTGTTTCTCAGGCCCCCAGACACCAAGGATGCCCCCTGCCGTAGGCTGTTGTGTGAGGGAGAGTTTGCTGCTCGTCACGGGGCTGAATATTCCATGTTCCCTTGACCCGCCAAGCAGCAGAGAGGCACAGACATCTCATGACATCCCAGCCCGCTCTCAGCCACTGCTGGGACCGCTGCCCTCAAGGGCAGGGACTCCTCCTTCCTTTCCCTGTCTGAGCTCCGGGGTGAAGGTCTGATCTTGGAGGTGCTGCGCATAGGACTTAGGGTCCTTCAGCTGCTCGTGGCTGGCAGGCAGTGGAGAGGGTGAGCTGTCACTGGCACATTATTTACTTGAAGCCGTAATCATAGAATTATCAAATCACAGAATGGTTAGAGTTGGAAGGGACCTTGAAGACCATC
>RSEF01000004.1:4947845-4961265 GCA_003993805.1 Himantopus leucocephalus | reverse complement strand
TCTCTTCTCCAGGCTGAACACCCCCAACCCTCTCAGCCTGTCCCCACAGCAGAGGGGCTTCAGCCCTCGGATCACCTTTGTGGCCCTAATGACCTGCTCCTTCCAGTACAGTTATGCTTTTGGCCTTAGAATAAATACAAAGGTCAGAAAAAAAAAATACAGGGGGAAAGAAAAACATTTATTGAAAGGATACATGTGATGGCCAAGTCCTGCTTGGTATTCAGAACTGGAACAAGGTAGGAGCCTTAACGTTTACATCCGTACCAATTTAGGCTTTAATTTAGGCAATATAATGCAATCTATCTTTCTCTGGATTTTAATAGCTTTTCTATTATTTTGCTCCACGGATACTTGGAAATGTGAGCTCCTTTACTACGTGACTACTTAGGCCAATAAAAGAGCTATTTACTTAACACATTAGTTTGCAGGCAGCCTTCTCCGAGTCTGCTTGTGGAGGCTGCCTGCCGTCCGTGGCTGTGGGCATGAATATGCATAATTAATAAGTGTTATTTGCTGGACATATATTCCTGAGTGTCTCGGCTCTCCTTGACCGAGAAATTCTGTCTCTCTCAGATCTAATGAAAGGTTTAGGCTTTTTAATTTATTTTCTTAGATTAGACTCAGAAAATAACCTTATTATTCTAATAGGTAGATTAGTCCCCGAGGAAGAGATGAATAAGTGAAAAAAAGCGATAGGTGAAAAATAGGCCAGAGCTGCTATTACAGAAAAGTCTTTCTGACCTTTTAATTTTTGGTTCAAAACCATGGGAAATCAGACTCCGTGAGCGTGCACACTGCAGCCAGCCCATCGCGCCGCCTCAGTAGCTGTTTTCCTGTGCAAAGTGATAGAATTTCTACTAGAGCAAACATTTTCTCTGGAAATACATTTTAAGTGCCTGTTGTATTAAATCTATTTTAGATCGCGTCAGGTCCATAAAATTCAATGGATGTGTTAAATCCCATTTTGGACTCTACACACTAGAGGGAGCTACGGAAAAACCGATGCCCAGGCTGCTGCCAGACTCCTGCCCTTCTCCCCAAAGCCCTCGTCCCTGCCCTCTCCTGCCTCTCCCCTGGGAAAAGAGATGTTTTTTAGGAGCAAATCCTGAAAATAGCTGTTTGGGGATGTTGGAGGAGCAGTTTTGTTGAAAGAAGAGCGTATTGCTTGAATATGCTGATGTTTGTCAAAGTTTTAGACGGGGAAAAAGGCTTTTATTTCCATCCCATCAAAACGTTGCATTTTGAGAATGTCCCTCGTTAGGTGGTGTTGGTCCTTTTGGCCCAATACCCTGTATTCCTGCTCCACACCGAAACGCGGTGTACACAGCCATATACATGTATATATGCTTTTTCACAGTACATCGCTCTCAGAAGGACAAATTGCCACTGTTGAAGGTATCAGGAATCCAATTAGAATGTTTCAGGGGATTGGGAATTATTTTTGCAGCCTCGTCTCACCCCACCAGCGATTCTGAAATTCCGGTTTCTTCTCCTGCTTCCAGCGTCTTTGCTTTCCAGCGCAGGAGCGGGAGCAGACCGTCGCGGTCCCCACATGCCCATCACCCACAAATTTGCCTAATCTCTTCTTAAAATCCCAGGGAGGGGAGTCCTTGGGGCTGGAGGAGAGGCAGATGCTGCTTTTCCTCTGCCTGCTCCCTCTCCGCATTGGGAAACAGGGAATGGGGGTTCCCAGCTCACCAGCAAAATCCCGGCTTTCGACCGCTTCCCAGGCCCCCGTTTTCCTCAGCTGAAGGATGCTTGTTTTTAAAGGCTGACTTACGATGACAGAAATGCAGATAATCTTTTTTTTTTTCCCTCCTCTGGGAGCTAATATTGGGCACCGGTGATATAATCCCGGTGCACTGATGGAGCCTTGAGGAGGTTAACGCGAGGGCAGGAGGTGCCGTACGGCTGCTCCCAGGGCTGTATTTTCGCCGTGACTACTTGCACCGATGGCTTTACGGAAAGGAGCGGGGCTGTTACCAGCACAAGGCTGAAATCAGTGCAGAGAGGGATGAGAATTTGGCCCCGGCTGTTATTAACGGTCGTTACAGCGCTGCATATGTGAGGCCTGAATGATAACAGGCGCAGGCTGTTTGCTTTGCTGTGTTACGATACAAGGGCAGCTTTGTTGCAGCTTTGATGAGCTGTCTGTGCTGCGGCTCGGGTAAGGGCTGCTTTTCCGTCTGTAAGGAAACATCGTCTCCGTTAAGGCAGAAATATTTCCCTCTGAACGACAGGAAAAGCAAAGCCGAGCAGTGGTCTTGTCAAGTGCCGCTCCGCTGATAAAACAGAAAACAGGACAAAAGTTTTCTCCCATCAAACAGGGTTATTCTCAGCGAAGGGCAGACATCTATTTATTTATTTCCTCTTGCTCTTGTGCTTTTTTTCTNNNNCCCCCCCCCCCCCCCCCAGCTGTGTAAAGTTTCACATGGGTCTGATGCTACGGTTCCCCAAAAGACGTGTCAGTGGGGATAAAGAAATGCAGCAACAGGCAGACACGAGCTAAGGAGTCGGGAAGGCTTCCCAGGACCTCGGCTGAGTGGTGGCAGAGCGGTGGCTGCACGGCTCGGCAGGCGGGGTACGCACACCCTCCTGTCTTGAGGACCGCGGGTTTGAGCTGCGGCGGTGGGAGGAGTGGCAAACCTTCCCGGCCTCTCCTGCTCTCCCGCAGCGATTAGTGCACCTTCTGTAAATCACAGAAAAAAGAAAAAAGAAAAAAAAAATACTGGCTGAGTAACGCTTAAACAAAGCATCTGTGCGTTTGGATATGGTGGGGAGCACGCAGGCTGGGCTGCCCAGCGTGGCCCAAGATCAAGTGTAGAGCAGCCTTTAGCTTCTGATGAAGGATGAAGGATGACACGCACTTCTGCACTTCTGTCGGTGCTCTGATCCGCAGGGAAATGTCTGCCAGGGGGATGGAGGTGACTGTGTTCAGAGCTGATGGGGTGGTTCGGAGGGATGCACCGGGGTGGTGTATGTTAGGGTTCCCCTGCATGTGAGGCACTGTTGGGAAAAAATTTTTCTCCTCATCTCAGCTCTCCGAAGGCAGAGCTGAGTGCTGAGGGCTGGAGTTGTGTCGTGTGTGTTGTTCTCCACTACTGTACCTGGTTCAGTCAGAAAAAAGGCAGCAGGGCTGGCAGAAGCCGCTCTTTGCAAGAAGATGCAGCAACTGAAAGTAGAAACTCTGCTTTTTATGGCTCTCGTAGCAAGGCTTCCCATTTAGCCCAGGAGTAGCAGCTGTTCTCCCAGTTTACAGCACACAAACAGATCGCATTGTTTTCTCATTTGCGTTTTTTATTACAGCCAATATTGGACGGGTAGCTAGTGGGGAAAAAAAAAAAAAGCAGGGAAAGACCAGCCCAGCTGGTTCGCTTTCCGACATTCGGGAAGTGTAGGAGCTCGGCACACACTCTTCCAGGCAAACACCACCCAGGTGCCCCCGCGGATGATGCTGCTCTCCCAGGGTGCGTGGGAAGGGGGGGCGCTTCTTTGGGGCAGAGCGTGCAGGTGAGCCGGCGGTCCTGGGGGACCTCATATACACGGGACGTGTGCGAGCGCTGGGACGTGCCCCACGAGCCGGGCGAGAAGCAGCCTGCACGGCTGGCTCTCCACGGCTGGCGGGAGCGCTGCAATCAAAAGGGACTTTTTTCCCTCAAGTCGTCAAACGCGACTGCATTAATGCGAGGGAGCAGACAGCTGAGTAGGCAGGGGCCATTTTAACAACGTGGTAACGCCTTTTTTTTTTTTTTTTTGGTATAACCAAGATCACACCTGCAAATGGCTGAGCCGATTTCCCTAACACCAGTTTCTGTAACTGGGGCTCCTGTGTGTCAAGTACTCAGGGGGGCGATTGCTTCCTGGGCTGAACCTTCCACCATAAGCCCTGGATTTTTTCCAGAGCTTCCTCAAGCTCATCGACCCTCCCGGCTGCTCTCGTGGTGTAGCAGAGCAAAGGGGCTTCTGCCAGGGCTTGCCAGGCGGGCTGCTCCACAGGGCTCTCCTCTGCCTTCGGGTGACTGGAGCGCGTGTGAACTGGAGGCAGGTTGTCATCATCAGCCCTTGCTGGAGGCAGGTTATCATCAGCCCTTGCTGGAGGCAGAGGCTGGGCCAACACGCCGGTTCCTTCAGCACATCGCTCCGGTGATTCCAGCTCCGCTCAGCCTCGCAGCGCTGCTGCTTTTCCCATCCAAACCTCTCCTGGGAGCAGGAGGTTTCAGCAGGCACCTCTCCGGTGTAAGGTAGTGTCACTGGGGGGACTGGGGTTCCTTTGCCACCACTGCCTCGCGTGTGCCCGAATTGGGTGCAGGCTCCGGCCGTGGAGGGAGAGGAACGAGTGCCAGCGGTCCGTGAGTCATCGCGCTGCCTTGGTATTTGCTAGGCTTGGGTGGGGTTCCTCAGAAATGCCAGTTCACTTCCAGAGAAACATAAATCACGATGTTTATAGAAGCTTCAGTTCTGCAGATCCCTGTTTAACAGCCAGGATGGGGTTCACANAAAAAAAAGAAGAGGGCATGTGAAAGCAAATGTCTTTAATAATTATCCCAAGAGTAAAAACTTTCACTCTTCCTTCCGATGATGACAAACACTGGGGAGCAGCCGAGCCACCCCCGGAAAGTCGGGCCCCTCCTGCCTCCCCTCCCTTTGAAGCTCGATTTCCTTCCCCTCGGCGGTGCGGCGACGTGACTGGGGACAGTGTGTCCATCACGTGCTGCCACTCTCGCTCTCTGCAGGTCTGTTCCCGACTGCTGCTACGGCCGCCCGTGTCCTCACTGCAGAGCAGCTCCTCCATGGCTGCTTTGGAGAGGACGCACAGGGCTGCCGAGAGGGAGTGAGCCCTCCTTCCCCATCCTGCCTGGCTCTGCACATCTCTGCGTGGGTGACGTGGGGGGATGTGGGGGGCGGACAGGAACTCTCTTTCACCGGGAGAAGGGACCAAGCATTGTCCTGTGGGTACCCCACCGCATCAAAACTCCCAAATCCTTTTTGTTCAAAACATTCGGGCCTCCCTTATCTGCTCCCACAAATTAACTGAGAGCATCTATTCCTGCCCTCTCTTTGCTGGTCCAAGTCAGCTCATTTAAAACCCTGAATACCCAATGTCTGGGGTCGTCTTTGCTGCATGTACCTGATGCTCACAACCACCCACGGCCCATTGCCTCCCTGTGAGTCCTTGTGAGTCCAGTGTTTCTACCTTCCACCTTACGTTCCTCCTCTTGCAAGTCCAAAGAACAAAGCTGTCCTCCCCACACACTCAGGCGCTCCTTCTTTTCTTAACTGAGCTCTGCAGTGCAGAGTTATTAATAAAAAATCACAACGTCATGTACAGCCCGCACCGTCACGTCTGTCAATGTCACCACCACGCGAGATTGTGTGGTTTTTCCACCTTTTAGTGTCTCTTTGCTGTAGTGGTTGTTTAAAAAAGAGGAGGAAAGCTGAGAAATCCCTCCCCACCTGCCAGAAGAAGTGAGCGACGATTTCAGTTTGGGGTGTGGTGGTTTGATATCGTCATTCGTGGTTATTAAAAACTGTTATTTGCGAACATTCAGCTGCTAAAAATAAAAGATTTCTAATACTCTACCAGGATTTATCTTACTGAAGGTGTCAAACTGATCCTGGCTTGTCGGCCTTTTATGTAAAATGTCGTTTTCTAAGCAGCGCTCGTGGCCCATGCCTCTGCTTACCTCTCGGTAACATGTGTAAGGTTAATATTCAGCAGTGGCGATGAAAAGCAGCTTCCACTCGAGTGGGGTTAGGTTTTGAAGACTTGTTTTAGAGCATTTCCCATAGTTAGTACAATCTGTGGAGAAGCGCGGGAATATGGCACAGGACCCTCTCACAGCAATCACTGGGTTTCGCTGCCGCGAGGGTGAGCGATGTGCAGAGCGACAGCGGACCTGGAGCCCCTCTGCCCCGGCATGTTGGAGAATTCCGGACAAAACCTTCTGAAGAAAACCTTGCAGCAAGAAAATGCACCACAACAGCAGGTTAGAGACCGGGGCAGGACTTTATGGTGGGGGTGAGGGTGGATCTTATTTTCCACACACTTTCCTTCCAGGTTTCCCTTGGGGCTTGTCGCAGCAGGGATGGGAGCTCTAATGAGTTATCTCCCTGGTGCGCCCCACAGCAGTGTCTAGTTTGCTCTGTTGATCATCTTGCAGCCTTTAACAGCAAGAAAAGGAATTAGCTTGTAGCTCTTACTATCTCAGAGGATTCACAGTACCGAAAGAAAGAACGTAGGACAGGGCAGGGGGGTCACAGCATCATCCTGAAGCACCAGATGCCTCCAGCATGGGATGCAGAGGAGCGCCAGGTCTCACGGCCCCACAAGGGCATCTGCAAGCGGGTGTGAAGGTGACAGTGGCCCAGAGAATGACTGCAACCTTCTTTAGCCCTCTTGGCCCAAACTTTTCTGAAATAGTCTTTCTATATGGAGATACATTGCCACCTGGGCGCAGCTCTGCAGCCTTGTTTCTGCTCCACAGGTGGATTTGTTCACATTTTGCGCCCGCGGGCAGCCCACGTGCGCGTTAGCGGGGCGTTGCAGACGGCCAGCAGGGCCACTGCCGTGGCTGGCCCCGGAGGAGACGGCAGGGACAGGCGGGAGCCCGGCTGCTGGGGTGAGCGATGATGCGGTGCCCGTCTGTGCCGCGGCCACTGCTGGTAAAAATGGGACCCGGGTGGGTTTGTTGGGAGGAAGCCAAAGCTGGAATTAGAGCCTGACTGTGGTGTCCGTGGGGAGGGTAACGGCAGCCCCAGACCAGCTCACTGCTGCTGAGGGAGGTTGTGGAGCCAGGGGGAGAGGGTGATGGGGAGAGGGCTGCGATGGGACTGGAGGCTCCGTCCAGGCCTCCTAGTTCACTGGTATGTGAGGCTACCTGGGAATCTCATCCCTTGAAGGGGTTTAAAATCTGGTGGACCTTGAGGGAGAAGGGGGAAGCTGGTCTAGGCAGGAGGGAGGACATCTCTTCTGACGCTAAAAATCTCTGACTTCCTTGGGCTGGCTTGTGTGAGTGGTCGTCTACATCCCAGCTGGAGAGCAGCCCTGTGAGTGCAGTGAAAGGAAATTCTGCTCCATGCTGGAATTGCTCTGCGTCACGGTGTTTGCAGGCGCTAATTTCCCTGGTGCCCAGACGGCCGTGGCCATCCAGTACCACCAGTCCTGCCTTCCCACACCTGTGTGCTCGGCAGCCCTCTGCAGTGCGGAGTACCAGGGATATTTCTTCCTCCATCATTACAACTATCTTACACCGCGTGCTACTTTCTGCTGTTTTATTTAGCAGTAAAGAGCAAAAGGCCACTTGCTCGCTGCAGCCTGATGGGGGGAGCGTGCCATGGTGCATAATGCAGGGAGCACACCGAATCCACCTGCTCCTTCCACTATCCACGGGCTGTGCACGAAACCACCCTAATATCCCTTTCCTCCAGACGCCTGCCGAAGACATGAACCTCTCCTGCTTTGTAATTCCTGCCCAGGAGCTTCGGGACATGGATGAGAAGCTGTAGATGGAGGGGCCCCGGTCCGGTCCTCTCTGGCTTCTTCCCCTTCCCCGGGGCAGCCCCAAGCGCAGAGGCTCGGGATATTCCTGTTTCTCCTCTCTGCAGCAGGATTTAAGGTTCACCCAGCTGGTCCTCTGCCTGTTCACAGCGTTGAGTGCACAACCTGGATGAGTATCCAGCCTCAAATATCGGCCCTCTAAACCCAGCAGCTAAGCAGACAGAATCACAGAGTCATAGAACTGTTTACGTTGGAAGAGACCTTGAAGACCATCCAGTCCCACCTCCCTGCCCTGGGCAGGGACACCTCCCACCAGCCCAGGTTGCTCCAAGCCCCATCCAACTTGGCCTTGAACACCTCCAGGGATGGGGCAGCCACAGCTTCTCTGGGCAACCCAGGCCAGTGTCTCCCCTGCTAAGTGCCGCAGTTTTGTGCAAATCCCAGCCTGATGTACCCAAGCACGGGCATGGCCAGGCTGCCTCCAACGGATGCTGCGAGCAGATCACACACTTGTGCAGCATGCCGCCAGCCGGAGATGTAAAGCATCTATACGTCCACCCCCGGAGAGGAGCCTGCCCTGCACCAAATACGGGACATGATGTGAGTCAAAATGAGGGACACCAGAAAATAATAGGCTTCACATGAAGAAGAGCAATAATTTGCAGCTGTAAATCACCTTTCATCTACAGATCACAGAGGCGTCTCAAGCACTAATTAACGCAGCCTTGCAGCATCCCTGCCCCATAACTAGCGCGGGGCGATGGTTATTCCACCCGCTGGCGCACGGCCACGTGTCCTTGCAGGCACCTGCAAGAGGGAACTGGCTTGCAAGGTTGGTCCTGTTTCACTTCTCACGGCCGCGCTGGAGGTGCCCGGGCACCCGTGCCAAGGTGCTGGTGTGTGTCCCCAGCATGTGCGGGTTTGGTGTCTGCTTCCACAGCAGGCTGGTGAAGATGGGCCAGGGCTTTGCCCTGGGGAACGGACAGTGGGAACAGAACCTCCTCTGGATCCAATCCATCGATGCTTTGCTTCTTATTCGATATTTTCGATGTGGAAATCGCTATTTAGCTCAAAGAAAACGTGAGCGAGAAAGGCAAGCCCGTCCAGAGGGGTTATAGATAAAGTACGGCAGGAAAGTTTCCAATCTTCTAAAGTTTTCATAAATTTATGTGTGTGTGTGTATATACGTATATAAAAAAATATATTTACAAAATATTTTCAAAAAAGCTAGAGTTCTTTAACCTTAGTAGTTATCTATGTAAAGTTAGAGACACACCCAAAGCACATGTTAACTAGGGCATGGAGCAGAGAGGGCGGGTTGGTGAGGATCCGTACACGGGGTTATTCGTACTCCTCGGGCAGCGCGCGGAAGCCTGGCCAGTCCCAGCCTCAGCCCCTGGCTCCCCTGAGTTGAGGCGTCTTTCCTAGGGAAAATGGAATACGCTTTTCCTGGGAAGAATTTAAGTGTGGGAGAGAGATAAGAAGTGGCATAATTGGGAAATTTCCCAGTTAGCTGTGGTTGTACCAGACTCCTCTTCCCTCCCCCTGGGCTGGGGATCTGCAACGCGCGGCCTGAAGCACGCCGGTGCCTGGAGGATGCAACATGAGACCCTGGGCTACAAAAGTTGCCTATTTTGAGTTTTCAGTGAGCGAAATGAAGCAGAAGTTACTGGGCCGCGTGTGGGAATTGAAATGTAAGACTGTGAAATACGGGAGAGGGGAATCAGACTGGGGAGTCTCTCTCTGCATTCAAAATGTCCGTGAACATCGTTGAAACGCTCCGTGTGTGAGTGGTTTGCACCGCTGAAAATAGCTCCGGAAGGTGCCGGCCGACAGCGAAAGCGCAGCGCCCAGCACCGCTTCACTGCCACACCGGGAGCTTTGCTGTGCAAAGAAAGCACAACTGGAGTCTGCTGCTTTGTCCGTGTTACAAGCAGGTTAATTAAAGGTTAGAGGGATTGTAATTTGCTTCAGGACGTGGAGCGTATCGGGGTAGGAGAGCCGTGAGCTCTTGCTGCCAGTCCCTTGCTCCGACTTCTGCGTGATGTGGGATCAGTTTCGTTAAAAATAACCTTGTTTATAACCTCTGTTTCGTGATTCAGCTTTTCTGCAGTCAACAAGCGATCCCCATCAAAGCAGGGCAGCGTCAGATTTCAGGAGGAAGATGCAATAGGCTGTCGCAGCTCAGGGATGCTCCTTGCGAAGGGCAGTTGGCTTGAGGATTCAAGGCTTACCTTGTCAAAGGGCTGCTCTTCTTGGAGAGGACTTCTCCTCTCCGAGAGCGCTGTGCCAAATCCCGAACTGCCTGGAGCTCCCCTTGTGCAAATCCCCACCCATGGCTTCTGCCCTGCCAGAAACACCGGTGCCTCATCACCATGAACGTGGCCCCGTGCAGGCCCAAAGGTGCAGACAAACGTGGTTCTCCTGGTTCCTCTCCTCCTTCTCGCCCGTAGGTCAGAACATCAGACATGCGTTTCTTACATGCGGCGACCCGGAGCCCTACCAGTAGCACAGCTACCGGTTTTACGTCTAAAGTGAGAATCACCACCAAGAAAAATCTCCTAAAAAGTCCCACGCGCCTGCTTTTTTTCCTCGCGCTGCGGTGTGACGCCAGCGTCCCGCGAGCAGCACAGCTCTCCTGGCTTTTAGGGACCACGTTGCCAGGGTTTGCTCACTGCTGCAAAAATCAGGCTAGGCAGCTGCGATCCTCAGCCCGTTTAGCAGACGGGGAAGCGGAGGCGCGAAATGAGCAGGACCAGCATTTTCCAAAAGCGTCTGGTGATTTTTGGCTAGCTGCGGATGAACCGGCCGCTCTCAGGCGGGTCGGCAGCTTGGGCTTCAGCAGCTGCCGGCCCAAGTGACGTGCCCGCGGCCACACAGGTAATCGGTAGCGGAGAACTCAGACCCACCGGGACGCTATCCTGCGATGCAAATTTGAGCTCGTCCTTCCTTTTTTTAGGAGCTAATCCTTTGTCCTTGCAGCAAGAGGAATTTTCCATAAATGTGATTTTATTTTTTTTTTAACACATCGTTGTGTGTTTAATGTTTAACAGTGGGATCATTACGGTTTTATTAGCAGTATGTAATGCTTTTTCATCTTCAACTGACTTTGCAAACATTAACTAATTGATCTCAACTATGAGCGGGTGGCGGTAACGAGGAAGAGAGGCGAAGCGCTCCGCTCCTGGGCACCGAGGAAGCGGTGCAGAAATCGGGGCTCCCGCTTCGCTGCGCAGAGAACGAGCGCCGGCGGTTTTATTACAGCCATTCCCATTAGTGCCGCTGTCAGGGAGGGCCACTCTGCGGGCAGTAAACAACCCTCGGCTGCTTCTTTCTGCTTCTGGTTGAGCTCACGCTTGACAAAATGTAACAAATGTCACCGAACCCCCTAAAAAGCTGATTTTTTTAAAAGGAAAAATTGCGATTGGCGTTGTTTTATTCAGCGATCCAGTCGTTGCTGGTTGTTTTCAGCTCACCCTGACAAAACGCGTAATTAAATAATCTCTATTTGCGGGAGTGAGATGCTGAAGTCAGAAAGGAGAGGGGTTGCTTGCAGCCAAAGCCTGTGTGAGGTTTTCAAGGGCCACAGTGGCGAAGAGTGGCTTGAAGCCTCCTGCAGACAGCTGCCAGGAAATTAGCTCCTCGTTTGCAGTATGCAGAACATGTACGACGGCTTTATGATTTACTCGCTCATCTGCTTCACATTGCGCCTGTTTTCCCTCGCGACTGTCCTGGCGTACGCAATTTTCTGTTGCAAAACAGGAGTGAGAATGAGCACTGCAGCGTGGAAGAGCTGTGCCCCGACCCAGGTAAGGGTGGCCAGGCCTGGCAGGGACACGGCCCCTCTGGGGGGACGGGGGGCGGTGACAGTAGCTTTGGGGACGGAGGGGACCCAGGGGGATGATGTGGCTCTGAGGACAGAGGAGATGCGGTTTGGGGGGTGTGATGGTTGCTTGGTGGACAGAGGGGACGCTGCCCTTCAGCACAGTGACACAACTGGTGGCTTTGGGGACCAAAAGGACACAGCAGGGTGGCAATGGTGGCTTTGGGGACCAAGGGGACACAGTAGGGTGGCAATGGTGGCTGTGGAGACAGAGGGGATGCAACCCTTCAGCAAGGGGATGCAGCGATGACCTTGGAGATAAGGGTGGGCACAGTGGGGAGATGAGATGGTGGCTTTAGGGGCAGCAGGGACACAGTGGGGAAGTCTGATGGTGGCTTTGGGGACAGGGTGGACACAATAGGGGGATGCTGGGAACAGCAGGGATGGGGTGGGAAGGTGTGATGGTGACTTTGGGGACAGAGGGGCCACAGCAGGTGGCTGTGGTGGTGGCTTTGGGGACAGCAGAGACACAGTGAGGAGGTGTGATGGTGGCTTTGGGGATGGTGGAGATGCAGCCCCTCAGCAGGTGGCTGTGGTGGTGGCTTTGGGGAGAGCAGGGACACGGCGGGGAGGTGTGACTTTGGGGACAGTGGGGACACAGCGGGGAGGTGTGATGGTGGCTTTAGGGACACACCAAGAATGTGTGATGGTGGCTTTGGGGACAGTGGGGGCATAGTGGGGAGGTGTGATGGTGGCTTTGGGCACAGTGGGGACACAGCAGGAAGGTGTGACTTTGGGGACAGTGAGGACACAGTGGAGAGGTGTGATGGTGACTTTGGGGACAGTGGGGACAGAGCAGGGATGTGTGATGGTGGCTTTGGGGACACAGCAGGAGGTGTGACGGTGACTTTGGGGACACGGCAGGGATGTGTGATGGTGGCTTTGGGGACAGTGGGGACATAGCAGGGAGGTGTGACTTTGGGGACAGTGGGGACACAGCGAGGGTGTGTGATGGTGACTTTGGGGACCCAGCAGGGATGCAGCTCCTCAGCGGGTGGCTGTGACGGTGGCTTTGGCGTCGCGGTGGGGGGGTGCGGCGGTGGCTTCGGGGTCCTGCGGCCGGCAAGGGGCGCGGGTGCCGGGCCCGCCTTCCCCTCCGGTGCGCCGGCCGGCGCCCGTGTCACGCCGGTGGAGGCGGCGGGAGGCAGCGGCAGCCCCGCAGCCGCTGTCGGGCCGCCCGGGCGGGGGGCGGGGGGGGCCACACCGATCAGGTCGGGACCGCCGCCGGGTCGCGGGGCCCGGCGGGGCGGGTCGGGGGGTCGGGCCGGGCCTGCTCGGCGCGGCGCGGCGCGGCGCGGCCGGCCGGTTGCCATGGCAGCAGCCAGGCGGCGCGGCGGCGCGCGCGGCCGGCGGGGCGCGGCGCGGCGCGGCCCCGGAGCGTACCATGTGCGCCCGGCGGCGGGAGGCGGCGGAGGGGCCACGACGACGACGACGACGGCGGCGGCTGCTGCTGCTGCTGCTGCCCTGTTAGCTCCGCCACGGCGGGCCCGGCGACCAGGAGCCGCTGCGTCAATGTAACGGCGGCGGCGGGGCGGAGGGGAGGGGAGGGGGGGTGATGGTGATGGGCGGGGGGGCGCCGCTGAGTGGCATTTCCACGCCGCGCGTGGCCGCCCGCCGCGGGGAGGCGGCGGGAGGGGGTGTGGAGGGGGGTGGGAGGTGTTAAAATGGCGGCGCGCAGCCGGCCCCCGCGCTAAACCGGCCCCCGTGGCTCGCCCCGTGCCGCCGCGCGTGGCACGGTGCGGCCGCCCGCTGCCTGCTCGCGCCGCCGCCGCTGCTGAGGTAAGGCCGGGCCCGGCCGCCGGGGGTCGGCTGCCCCCCGCGGGGAGCCCCCGGGGGACGGGGCCGAGGCCGAGGCGTTGCGGGGCCGGGGTGGGGGTGGCGGTGGGGCCGCCGGCGGGTGTCCCGGAGCGGCGGCGGCGGCGGGCCGGGCCCGGGGGGTGCCGGCGCGGTTCCGCGGCGGCGCATCGGCCCTTTGTCTGCGGGAGGGTGGCTGGCGCGGCGCGGAGCGCGGCCGGGGCGTCGTTTCGTTCTATTGGGGG
>RSEF01000004.1:4886125-4947745 GCA_003993805.1 Himantopus leucocephalus | reverse complement strand
TTCGCCCCTCTCGACCCTACCAGGCCAGGTCTACGCGTTTTGGGAAGAAAGTGCAGCCATGATAGATAGAGCAACTTCTCCCATTTTCCCCCAGCCCCGCGGTATGACAGTTCGCGGTAGGTGTGCCTTCCGTCGGGGAGCCACCCCCTTGCTGAATCATCGTGGAGCGATGGCCGGACAGTTTGTCCGCTCGGGGAACGATATATTCCCTCGTAGAGCATGAGGCGGTGGCGAGGCGAGGCGAGACGCAAGTAAGAGACCTGTTAGCATTCGGCTCAGGCGCGGGCGGACGGTTGCAGGGAGAAAAACCTTTCCCTTTCATGGCAGCGGGAGCTGCCGATGCGGTTTTGAGCTCAAAGGCAAGACGTGCGCTGCTGTAAGGAACGTCCCCTGCCTTTGAGGTGGTGAAACTCCGAGGGCCTGATCCTGCAGCTCTGGCTTCTCTGGAATAAGCACCGTGTGGGATCAACACCTGGCTCAGGGAGCGACGTGCGAATTCGTGGTGGTGTGCGGCAGTGGTTATTAGCAGGAATCCGGTAATGCGTTTGCACAGACAAGCGTGTGAGCGGTAGTGTCCATGCTGTTTGCCTAAAACTAGTTTGTTCTGCACTGGTGAAAGTCCTTGCCTTCATTACCGCAAGGAAATAATGACTTTACCTTTGGGGGGGCTTGGGGTGCCCCTGTGTCAGATGCTGAAGTGTCACTCGGTATCCCTGTCTTTATTCAAAGGATGCCAGAAAGCGTGTGTGTGAGAGGTGGGATGAGCAATTTTGAGCTGGGGTGTATCAGGCAAGAGTAAATTGCAGCAGTTGTTGGACATGTAACGTGATCCTGTAATTAGAGCAAGGTAATAGTCTGTACCATGTTGAAACTATCGAGTGTCTGAGTTGGAGCAGTCTGAATTAAGCTAGTTCTTCTGGGATTATGCAGAAGCAGAAGTAATGCAGTTAAAGTTTCCATCCAGCAGCTTCCATGGGGTTGCAGAGATGTTTTCCCCCTATGGGTCCTCCTTGCGGGTATTTTGCTTTTAAGGTAGTACGCGGAGGCTGTGATGGTGCTGCTCTCCAGGTTGGAGAAATGCCTTACGTGGCACAGTTCTGCTCCTCGGAGCTTTATTTACAAGCGAAGGTCCAAATCATGCCCTGGGGAGGGGGGAACTCCTGAAGGAAGAACTTAGGGGTTCAGCTTCATGCAGAACCGAAGGATTTAAAGCAGTCTGTAATTTGGTCTTAAAACTCCCCTGCCCCCTCTGCTCTCTATACCCCAAAAAGGATGTGTTAGCAAGGGGTCTGGTGGAGAGCCCGCAGGCTGGGGTCTTCCCAGCGCTCCTGCCAGTGGGACAGGATCGAGGTGGGGGTCTCCTCTGGGCTGGCCCTGGGGTGGTGGGGAGTGGTGGGAGCTCAGTCCTGCCCGGGCAGACCTGGGAGGCTGCGCAGAGGTACGGGGCGTGGGCACCCCCGCCATGCTCATTTCCCTCGGCGTGTGCCTGTGTGTATATATAGACACAGTGGATATTTAAATTAAGTCATTTTTAAAGTAGTGATGGCCCAGAAAAGTTTGAGAGAGCTATTTCAGTGTTGGAGTGTTTCTCTTTGAAAGACAATGGACTGCGCAGAAGCTTCTAGGTATTATGGGATGTGCTTACAGCAGAAGGTGCAGTCTGCTCTCGGGCGCAGTCAGCCTGCCCAGAAGTGGTTGAGTTTTGGGTATGCGCCTGGTTCAGCCTGTACACAGCTGTATGTCTGTCGCGGGTCTGCTGCTGTCTTCCAGGCGGTTTGGGATGTACGGGCAGGGGCCCAAAGCAGACCCAAAGCGAGGAAATTAGCCCCTCGGTGCTGGAACCTCTGTGCTGCTCAGCCTCCTGTGGCATCTGGGCAGGTCAGGAGAATTCAGGGTGCCACATGCTTCCCACTGCTGTGGGGGAGTGAGGGATGCCCATGGAAAAGGAGGGGGTGGATGTGGGGCTGCCGTTTCTCCCTCCCAGTACTGGCCCAAGGGCCGCAGGAAGGTTACTGGCAAGTAGGGATGCTGGGTAGTTGTCTTTCTGAGGTGTTGGGGCGTCGCATCCACATAGAGGATTTTCTGGTGGTTTTCGTGCCCAGTTCCACCCCACGAGCAGCGATGGCCTACTCTGCTGCCTCCTCCTCCTCCGTTGGGGAATGGCTGGCATGAGGCTTAAATGTTATTCTTAGATTTTTGCAGACCTAGAAGTTTTCTCCTGGGCTTACCCCATCTTAGCAAGATGGATACATGGACCTTAGAGTTTTACATTTTGTGCTGACACCAGAAGTGAGGTTTTGAGAAGCTGTTCTGTGCGTTTAAGGGAATCTCAAAATGAGACTTAAAAACTTGTGACTGCAAAGGGAGGGAGGTTGGCTTTCTCACCTCTTGCAAATCAGTTTTGAAGCTGGTGCTGTGGTGGAAAAAGTGGTCCTGCTTCCAGCCCTTTCCTGCAGTCTCTTCACCATCCTTGTGGATTAATAATAACCTTGCAGAATAAAAAGAAAGGAAGCGGTGCTTGTTTTAGCCATCTCTGCTTGCTTGGTTCACTTCTCCTTGTGGCCGCAGAAACAGTTGTGTTGGCACAAGGACCTGGGGCGCACAGGGAGGGCAGGATGGAGCTGGACTACTGCTTTTATTAACAGCACTGGCTTATGCCCAGTGAAACTGACGGCAAAACTGCATTGCTAATATCTTGAAAATGGGTCTGTCTTCATGCACGAGTCAAACCACAGCTTTCCTAGTCACCAGTGCCTGCAGCTTAGTCAGGAGCCTGAAAGCAAATGAAGATTTTCTTTGTGGCTAATGCAGGCACAGGTGATGAAGATGAATCTGCAGTCAGGATTTGGTGACTGATGCCTGCAGCAGGACACCCCTGCTGTGCTGGTATGGTGAGAGCTTGGCTTTGGCAGCGGAGCAAACCATTGCGTGACTCAGACGTGTTGGGAAAGAGTACGCAGCCTTCGTAGGAGCAGGCTTTTCTGACCATGAACATACTAGAAGTCACGTGTGGAAACTAAAATGAGTACTAGAAACACGAGGCTGCTCATTGAGAGGGAGGCTGTGCACTGAAAAGCGGAGTTTGCTTAGATCTCGGTTTCCAAAGGTAGTCATAGGAGCTGTAGCTCTCTTGCTGTGCGCTGAAAACGGAGTGCAAACGTCCAACCAGAGAAGAACTGCCATCGCAGACAGACATGGCATCCCGCATTTGGGTTACCCTGGTCCAGCCTCCGAGCACCCAGCAGGAAAACTGTGAGAAAAACCTTTTGCAACATGATGGAAACATTTGGTCCGGGAGTGATCGCAGCCTGGAAGCCAGGGCTGGGGGGAGAGGATGTCTTTATTGAACAGTGTGTGTTTGCTCTTAAAATCCCTTAAAAGCTCTGAAGCTCAGGCTTGCTTGATTTGCGGTGTTTGCTGTATATAGTATTTCAGTGAAGAGTTTCAACTCCCTGTGGATGAGTTGATGCAGGAGTTGTTCCCTTTTAGGTGATAGGGAACCAGTCACCCGTGTGTAATGCACTGGTTTGCCTGTTATACTGGTTGTGGGTTTTTTTGTGAGTTTGTTTTTAATCATTGTAGTCCAGACCTCTGGGCAGTGCATACATCTTTCTCTAGGGCACTGCTCAGGACCTCGTTTGTCATCTGATTTAAGCACAGACTTGTTTCTCTTGCTGAAGCACACTCTTTAAGCTAGAGCATTTAAAATAACAGAAAATATTGTAATTCTCTGTTCACCCTTACTGCAGCATCGCAGGTACGCCAGACTTTGTCTGTACGCGTCTCTGCTCCTGGAATGGAGTTCCTCATTGTGCCCCCGAAGTACAGAAACAGTATAAATTGATCCTTTTAGTTTGTTTTCTCTAGGTTCCTGTGTGCGTGCAAATTGCTGGCTCTGGGTAGACGGTTTACCTGAATTTGTGCTTGTGATGGTTTTGCAGTTGGGCACCTCTTGCCTGCTAAGCTGTGGCAGTGCGTGGTGTTCTTTTAAAAGGTGTGTATCCTCCCCTTTTTCCATGCCGTCTTCCAGGAAGCATTGTCTACCTGGAGCGATGTTATCTTCCCCCATTTTAAATGGTGTCAGCAGATATTTATTTTTTCCCTTCTCCTGTCCCGATGCTAAGTACCCACCACGGGAATGAGTCGTCTTGTATTACTCAGATGGAGCAAATCTGTGGCTTGGCCTCCAAATTACATGGCCCTGCTCAGCAAGGGTGAGGTCCTCTGGAGCCTGAGGAAAGGTGCCAGGATCTCTTCGCCTGCTTCTGGTTGGCTTTTTTTGTAAAAGCACGTAGGCTGATAGCGAGCTGAAAAACCGGTGGCCTTCAGAGCTGGGTAGTTTATGTCTGAGGGTTCTGAATGCATAAAATCAGAGAGAATGTGTCTGTGTAATCCGATCTGCTCTTGAAAGCCTTGCGGAGGGCTGCATGCTGCAGACATAAGCCGTGGCAATAAGAACTCTATTCACCCTCGGAAAACAGCCTCGTGATCGGGTTTGACTGGCAGGTTTCCGAAGGGAGGGCCTTTTTTTTTTTTGAGAAAGAGCTCCGATTTTTTGGCGGCACTTCTGACTGCCTTTTCGGACTCCCACTTATTGTTCTTTCCTTGGCGTGATNTTTTTTTTTTTTTTTTTTTCTGCTGGGGCAGAGGCGGGATTTCATGCAGCACGATAACGGGGCTGCAGGGGGAGTTTCCTTCCTCTCAGTGCAACCCCTCTGCCAAAGCAGCATTTAGGAGATGGATTTAAAAGAATATGAGGTAGGACTGGAGCTCGCTGTGTGCAGCAGAGTGGACTCATGGGCACGCGCGGGGGACTTTGTCGCAAAGCAGTGGCACAAAATACCCGTCCTTGTAAAAGTCTTGGTCAGTAATGCACAAAATGTGTGGTTGTGCCTGTTTATGCCCCTTTTTTCTTTTTCCCCTCGGTTCTGCAGATGTCTGTATTACCCAGAAGTGGTGTTGGGTGAAATTCCAGTTTGGCATAAATCTGCTGTGAAGGCAGTGTTGTACTAATGGCAGTAATTTACTGGTTGCTATTAGTTTANTAAAAAAAAAAAAAAAAAATCACACGAGTCAAAAAAATCTTATTCCGCTTTATGAAGTATTCTACACCTGGCATGTAATCTTTTAAAATCTGCTTGAGCTAGTAAAAATGATGCTTATAAGATGTTCTGAAAGCAGAGTTTTAATGAAAACATCAGGTTCTGAGCTGCTGTTTAGTGCATAGCGTTTGTGTAAATAGCATTTTCTGTTGCTTTATATGTGTGATATTCAGTGTTTGCTACACTGAGGTCTTAAAGCCATTCTCTTTGGTATTGAGTTACCAGTTTTAAGGAAAGAGATGCTGGACTGTCAGTTTCGCCTGTTTTTTTTCTTGCAGGTCCCTTGGTCTACCTGTCACTTTTTTTTTTGAAGCTTCTTACTCAAATGATGATTTGAAAATTAGCTCATCTGTATGTCTTTCTGGGTTATTCCTGTAGCTGCAAATGAAAGCTTGAAAATATAATTAGGATGTAATATGCACAAGCTCAAAAAAAAAAAACCCCGACGAAAAACAAAGTAATGCAAAGCTATTATTTAAAAGAAATGCAATTATGTTTTGAGCCAATTGAGGCTTGACTTAATTTCTCAGGGTTTGCTGGTGATGATGCAGTAAAACCAAAATTAACTCCTGAAATGTGCCTGTCCTGAGTCAGGAATTTGGCTGGTGAAAAATCAAGAGAGCCACCGGACGAAGGGGAATCCCCTCGCAGGGGAGCCTGGCCCTGCGCGCTTTGCAAGTGGGCGCAGCATTTGGGGTGATTCCTGCCGTCCTTGTTTCCCTGGCTCTCTCCAGCCGATTCCCCTTCGCTGAAGCCCCGATCTTGCCTGCAAGGGCTTTAATAACTACCCCTGAGTGGCTTGGGTGGGATTGGTCCCCCGGGCAACTGGCATGCAGACCCCGGGCGGCCGCCGACGGGGTGAGCGTGGGCGGGAAACGCTGGTTTTGCTGCTGCTGCCGCTCGTAAGGCGGGGAGGCCGCAGCTGGGTAATTTGTTTTTTTACTTCCTGTTCCCAATCTGTTTGGGTCAAAAGTAGCGGTGTTTTTCCATATTAAGATGTTTGGCTTCATTCTGCAAAGCAGCAATAAATTTCACACCGCGCACAACATGTTGCTTGTATTTCAGAAGCTCTTTATTGCTGCCTTTGACTTTTAATTTGGATGGTGAAACCTTTATTAGTACCTTTTTTTGTTGCGCAGACCTGCTTTTCAGGGAGGACAAAGCTTTTTCTTTCTTTCTTTTGGAAAAAGCCTTCGAAAAGGCTCTGTAGCTGAGCAGAGGGAAGGAGCCGGCAGGTCTGGCTTCTCAGCAGGGACGCCTCAGCCTGCTTCTGCGCTCCTTGGACACGAGGGGATAATGCTGCTGGAGTTAATTGGGATGCTGGGACTTAATTCATTAATGTTTGTGAAGCATTTGATGGTCTTTTGGTGGAAGGTCCTGGGGCTGCAGGGGGGTGGCGGAGGTGGTTGTGCTCCGTAGGTCTGTAATGTGGGGAGGGAGGCGAATAGGTTGATGGACCGGTCGTTAAAGCAGTCCGAAAGGCTGGAATGGCGAGCTGCCAAACCTCCCCAGCTTGCTCATGGGGAAACCTGCCCCAGAAAGGAAAAGCGGCTCCTGCAAAAGAGCATCGCCTGCTCTGAGCCGTGGCTGGCTGCTGGGAGGTCTTCTCCAGAGTGCTGGGTTAGTCCACCACATGCAAAGTGTCCCCGCAGGCCGTAAGGTACAAAACTGGTGGAGAAGAGAGGATTGGGCTCTTCCCCAGCAAAAGGGCATTGGGTTTCTCTCCCCAAAATGTGATCAAAACTCTTCATCAGTGCAGTGGTGGCCCAGGTAGCTTGTGTTGCATCTTCAGCTACATTTCAGTAAAGTTATTTTTGAGGTACAGAAAAGAAACAGTAGCGTGGAGCTACCAACAGGGTTACAAGTGGTCTATCCTTCTTCCTCTGAAGCCTCCAGATGCTGGCATTGTACCTGAATGAGGACGCCACCGCGCAGAGGTGTCTTGTGAAGTGCCTCTGTGCCCTCGGTCTTGGCACTGGCATCTCCACCTTGCCTTTGCTGCATTGGACTCCCAGATCCACAACTGAACGCCTCTGTCCTGGGTCCTCGGCTTGTTCCTCAGACCAAGTCCACCACCCATGAATTTGGCTTGGCTAATTACTCAGTGAAGCACTGAGCACAGTGCGACTACCGCGGTGCCCTTTGTTAAGCACAGCCTTGGTAACGAGCTGAGGTCGGCTCTGCCCCAGGCGTGGTCTGGCTAATGCAGCAGGACCTTTCAGGTGGTGCTTGAGGAAGCTATGCTACATGTCATGTAAATAAGGCCAACCAGAGTGGGTTGCTCTACTGCAGGAGGAGCAGTGGGCCCCTTCCCTCCTGCATGTCTGCAGTGAGGTGACGCTTCCCCTGCTGCCTCCGGATGCCACCAGCCTCCTCCACCTTGCAGGCAGGTTGTCCCCACTCCCTCCCTGCCCGCTCTGCACACCCCCTTGGGCCAGTCTGTCTGGGGCAGCTGGCCTGGGTGGCTCTGACTCTGGACTGACCACCTTCACTATGATTTTCAGGGTCTCTGGAGCAGTCAGTTGAGTAGCTGTGATGCATGTTTCTTCTGAGACTGAGGAGATGAGTAGGGCCTGCAGGGCGCATTCTGCATGAGGTTATACCCGCCTTGCTGAAGGGAGAGACCTGCTGGGTTGGGGACTTTCCAGCTCTGATGACTGTGTTGTAATATGACGCATTCGGTAGCTGATACTCAGATACCGAGGTTGGAATGAGGATGATGCTGCTGAAAGGCAAATGCATTCTGTGTCCTATGTTAGGTGGAAGGTTACCCTTCTGACAAGACCCTGAGATCCATTCATAAGGTACGGGGAAATTTCTGATGTGTCTAACAGATTAATTTATTTTCTGTGCAGTACCACCATCTTGTTCCTCTAGAGATACCAGGATTTGTAAATTCAGCCCAGCTGTAGAGTGTGTCCTGGATGCTCTTAGTTGGGCAGTTACACCATTTTGCATGCCAGCTTACATGAGAAGCAGTTTCTCCCCCAGATCTTGGAGCATCTCCACCCGCTCAGCCGACCTAGGGCATGCAGTACCAGGTGACTTCTGGATGGGATGAACGTTTGGTTGCACAATGCTGCAGGATCCAGCCCTGTCATAGGGTCTCCTCCCATGTGTTTCTAATGTATGTGACTTTCAGTGCATGTGGGGAATGTGTGTATTTGGGGGAACTGTGGAAGCCTCTTGAGAGAGAGGCATTGCCGAGGCAGAGCCACTGGCTGCTGGAGCTCCCGGGCTGTGCCGAGTGCCTGTGGTTTCCGTGGGTGCCATGAGGAGCTGAGCCTGCTATTTCATGCCCTTCAAATGAGTTTTGGCACCGAAAGGTGTCCTCTCTTTCCTCTCTGCTGCTGTCCTCATTCCTCTGCCTTGTGCTCGGTCTCGTAAATGCTTGTCCTGGCTGAGGGAGAGGGCAGGAGCGAGGCCTGGGCTCCAGGGAGGGCAGAGCTGCCCTGGCTGACGCAGCTTGAACTTGGTCAGCTGGAAATGGTGGTGGGATCGGAGCTGGGGGATGCCCAGGCCTGCAGGAGAGGGTCTGCACAGGTGGGGCTGAGCCGGTCACTGATGGCCATGCGCAAGGTTCTGTTTGTTGGGTTTTTTAAATTCAATAAAACATGAATTATAGTTATGTGCTGATTAATAAGTGTAATGCTTAATACAGCCATTGCATGAGGCCGTGAGCTAAGGCAGGTGACTTTTACCAGCAGTAACTCCCTTTTAGAAACAGAAGGACCGGACGGTTGAGTTGGACTGATCCCGTGCAATGGTAATTCACTGTAAACTGTATTTCAGATTACTGCACACAGATTCCCGCTCTGTAGGCTTGGGGATGCGTTGGCTTGCCTTCCCAATGTGGGACCAGGAGAGCAAACGGGGAAGGCTGGAGCTCGGGGCCACAGCCCAGCCAAGCCCTCCAGATTTGGGGCTGACAGGCAGGGATTTGCAGTTTGTTTGCTGTTGGAGAGAGTTCCCTTTCTTTCAGTAAAATGTCGATGCAAACACGTGAAAAGCTTTTAGCACGAACATTCGTGATGTTCAGCAGCAAACGCACGGCTGGTGATTTGCTGGACTGATGGCTTTCTTTTAAGCCTTCTTAGATACTTGTTTGACAGTAGGCTCTTTGGAGAGAGGGGTCCTACGGCTCAACCGGAACTTTTAAGTTTCAAAAGGAGTTTTTCCTCCTGAGAGTAAATCTGTGGCTGACTTTGCTCCTGTTACTGTGCTCATCTTCAGTTTGCTGGTGCCGGCTTTAAAACTGTTCCATTCCCAGAGGGGTAGTGCAGAGCCGTGTCTTTAGTCTGAGTCCGAGTGTTGGTGAGGAGCAACCTGAATTCAAAATCGAGTTTTGGTCACCAGCGATAGACACTTTTTTGTGTTGGTCCCCTGTGCCTGTGATGTGCTCTGATGCTGTGGCGTGGCCAGGCTGGCCAGTGCTGCTGGCTCCTTCTGCCTGGCACAGCCCTGGGCTGAGCACTGCTCGCTCCTTCTGCGGGACTACCACTGCTGCAGCGCGGGTGAGACTGTCCCCTTACCTGTTGATAGGCGAAAAAAAAAAGCCATTAGGACTGCAGAATTCGCAGAGTTATGCAGCAATTACCTTAAAAAAAATTAATAAAAAAAAAAGATGGGATGCTTGTTAAATTAACGCTACAAATGCTTTTTTTTTTTTAAGATGCCTAGTACAACAAAACTGCTGAGGGAGAGAAGTCCATTATGGTGATTATAGTCCAAATGTAACATCTTTGTGATAGGCAGAAAGTGAAGCTGACTGCAAATGGGAGTGATACTGGGAGGAAAGTAAAAAAACTTAATACCCTGAATGATAGAAGAATGAATTTAAATTCATTTAATGTCAGTAATCTTTGTATTATTAGCCGTAATCTGCTTCAGAGAAGCATACAGGCTTGACTGGGTTTTTTTTTTTTCTTCTCCATAGAACTGCATTAATAAGAACAGAGTGTTTCTCCTGACCTCTGCCTTTAGACTGTGAGCTCCCGAGAGCACAAATTTTTCTTCTGTATTTTTGGACAGCATCTGCAGGTAGCAAAAGCTGCCACGAATGAGTAGCAATGCTAGGAGCGTGTTGCTGCAGTCCCAGATCACTTAGCAAGGGGCTGGTCCTGCGTGATGCTTACGGGAGGATGGAACTAGGGCTGCAGTCTGATATCGGGTGTGTGACCGTTTTTAGGGTTGTTTTAAACCTCTACGTTGCTAAAGCGGTTCTCGGTAGGGTGGTCTCGGGTGAAAGATCCCTGAGCTGGGAGAGTGAGAGGGGCTGCAGGCTGCTGTATTTTTGGATGTACATCTTTCTGGGGGGTGTACCGGAGGGGATATACAAATGCAACAGTATTGATGTGCTTAATGCAGTGTTGTTAGCTGGATTGTGGAGACAAAGAGGTGAGACTCGCCTTAGCATTGTTGTTTTGAGCCTTTAATGTGAGGAGAGAGTGCTGAGGCATAGCAGCAGCATCTGACGCCTTTGGGTGGGAGGTCAGCACGATCGACTTCATGCATCTCCCCATTCTGGGGAGAGAGCTGGTGCACGCGAGTTCGCTTAGGTTTCTGCGAGAATGTGATGTTGCTCATCCTGGAGATTCAGGCAACCGAAGTGAGAGAGAGAGAAAGAGAGAATTAAAGCATGAGATCTGCTTGCTCATGACCTGAATCCCCTAATCACAGCCTCGCGTAAGTGAAGGTCTTAGACTGGGTTGAGTAGAGGGCATCTCCACACGAGAAAAATGTACATCAGCCCCCCATATCCCAGAATTAGAGGTTACTTGTGATGAAACACTGTTGTAAGGGCCTTAAATCTTGCCTTAAACCGGACCTGCTGTGTGTGACACCGCTTCCCTTGCGGCGGGCAGGTAGTAGGCGTTTGGGTGCAGATAGGTGTGTGCTACCTGAGCTCCCTGTTCCCAGGACACCTCCTCGGGGTGCCAGAAGCGCGTCCTGGTGAGTCCATGCCTTCTGGAACCGGTCCTTCATTTGATGGCCTTGGATTAGAGCCTTAGTTGTATTTAATTTAAGATTTGCGCTGCTACTTGCTATTCTTTAATCTGGGAAGTAGCATTGAGGTGGTTCATGCAACAGTGTGGCCGCTTTCACTCACCCTGTCATTTGCTTTTGACCCTGGATGTTTTTGGTAGGGTGCCCCACTAACGCCAAGCCAGTGGTAATCCCACACTTTCAGCTTCGTGTTGAGTTTATTCCAGGTTGTAAGACTGCAGCCAGCGATGTTAAGGCTAGCTGTTTTTTCAAGTAGATGGCTAAACTGAAAAATCCATTTTAAAAAAAAAAAAAGAAAAAATTTATTCCGCTTTGGGCAGCTTCAGCAAAAAAACCCCTGAAAAAATTGTAAGCACATTTTTGGCATGGAGGTGAAGGGAAGAACATTTTTTTTTTTTGATGGAAAGATACATAGTTTGTTTATTTATTAGATGAGAGGTAGAGATGTTTCAGCTGAGGGGTGGAGGAAAAAGAAAAGGGAAAAAACAAGGGGGGAAGAAGCCTAATGCTCCTTGCCTTTTGTAAAAAATGCTTCAGTTTCTCTTTTGAAGCAGTCTGGAAATTCAGGTTAGTCACTGTAAAACTGAATAAATAATTTCTCTGAAAAGCACTGCCTAGCTTGCACTCATAGCAGATAGAAAGGCAGATTAAAATATTTCATAAAAGGATTTTAAAAGCACCTTTGGCTCAAATCCTTGGTAGTGTAAACTGAGGGAGCATCTCTTGATTTTTCTGTTACCTGAGGATCTGGCTTTTATCTTGTTTTTAATCTCTCTTCCTTGCCCTCCTCTCCTCCTCCCATGATATGAAAGGTGCGTCTGTATGGAGGATTTCTTGCAGCACACATTCAAGGACTGTTTTGGAGCTCAGAGAATTTGATCTGGAGGCTCCTCCTAGTCTCTGTGGGGTTTTATTTTTACAGCTCCCATGAATCAGGAGCGTATTGGTTCAGCATCGTGTCAGATACAGATAATTGGGGTTTTGAACATCCCCCACAAACGTTTAAAGAAAACACTGTGCAAATGTCTTTGAGAGCCAAGAAACACCTGTGTTGTTGCCTGAAGGTTGAATCTGCAGCTAGCTGCCTCTTGGAATAAGCTGATAACAGATTACTTGCTAATATCTCATTCGCAGGTTGATATTTCCACTGCTGCTATTGATATGTGACTGGGGTCGAGGTTTTTGGGTCACGAGGTGGAGTGCACGAGCCAGATCCCGCTCAGTCTTGATACCCTGTTTATATGATGTGTTTGGGCACGACAGGACAAGCTGTTGTCCATCCACCTCCAGCCTGTGACTCCTACGTGTTGGCCACATGGGGTGGGGACAGCAAGGAACGGGCCAAGTATGACATAGTAGAAGAGCTATAAGCTAGCTCTTACTTTGACCATACTGTGGCAGCAAGTTTCTGGGCCGTGCCTGGTAAGGTACTGTTGGAGGGTGATGTGGTAGCTGGTTGAAGTCCTTTGTCTTCAATTAGTGTTCTGTATTGATGTCTTGTGTTTCTGCTGAAGGATGAATAAGTGCTCAGGGCTAGTTGGATGGAGCTTTGAGCAACCTAGTCTAGCGGGAGGTGTCCCTGCCCACGGCGGGGGTTTGGAACTGGATGATCTCTAAGGTCCCTTCCAACCCAAACTATTCTGTTCTAATCTTTAGATGAAGCTGGATGAATCAGACGCGGCTATGGTTTCGATGTGAGGCCAGGGCTGCATCTGAGGAAACTTCAGGGACTGTTGACTGAAGGTTCGTATCCTGTTGGGTGAGCTCTAGGGTAGGGGTTTACCTTGCAGAACATAAAGTGCGTGTTTCACATTTTCTTTTTGGCTCTTGAACCTATGTGTGTTTTGAACAACACAGAGTTCAGAGGGAGCCTCCTGTCAATAATTGTTAGTGTTTGTGCTGCACGATCAAAAAAGTCTCCTGGCTCTGCAGGCTGAAGGGGAGACTGAGTGTAGACAGGCCCATGTTGGAGTCCCGGTGTGTTCGCTGTGCCCTCAGGGTAAAGGATTAAGCTTGCAGAAGAGGAACAAGGTCAGGTCTAGACCAAGAAGTAGACTCTGGAATCCAGCCAAGAGTGTAAGTAAGGTTTTTCCTGTAACAGCATCCTAGATGTGGCAGTTGTGTTGACTTAGCCGAAATGAGGCTGACATCTGTAGGTCAGGCCTGATTAAAAGGGAAGGAGGGTGGAGAATAGCTCTGTGGAGTAAAGAGGATTTAAAGATAACGGCGGGGGGAGACGCGTGGCCCTTACTTGCAGAATTTGGTTTGGCCTTGGGAATCTTGCCCTGCCTGAGAGCAGGGAGAACCTGGTCCCCAAGTTCTTCATCAGCCCCCAGAGCACTGTGGCTGCTGCTCCCTTCTTCCCCAGTTCATGGACGTCTTCTGTCTGATCCCTTTCTCCCGAGTCAGACGTTTTGGATAGAAGTCTGACTTAAGCTTTCCTCTTCTGCTGTTCAAGGGAAGCCTTCCACACAAGCCTTTGTCTTGCTGTAAAACCCTACCATGAAGACAATACCCACCCCTCGCTTTGTTGTATTACAGGGTTAAGTGTCCGGGTCTCTTGCTCGTGCAGATGAAAGGTGCTGTATTGCTGAGTGGTGCTGTGTTGCTGAGCATTATGTGCTGGAGGCTGCTTCAGAAAACATTTCTGTGCTCCTTTTGACCTCTGTTGCATCTTCCTGCCCACCTTCAGTTGTGCTGATGGCTGAGGATGCTGGAGACTCTCTCTTTGCTGAGAGAAGAGGAAAGAAGAGGATGATGGCATTTCAGAAGCAATGACCCCTGTGCTACAGTAGAGCAGCGTATTGTGTCCAAAACTGTGGTTCGTGATCTGCGAACAATTAAGCTGCTGCTTAACTTACACATTGAGCTTGTTGCTCTCAGAAGTGCTTTGACACAGAGGATCCCCATTGGTTGGGATGGGTGACCTGAGGCACAGAGGGGTGAGGTGACACTGCAAACAGTAGCATGGAGGAGCATGCCACCACCAGCGTCGGGAATGCAGTTTATCCGTATTTCTTGCTTGGAGACCTTCAGGGGCTGGTCTGCTGTTCTGTTTTTTCCATGATTATTCCTTTCAGTGGAAAAATGGCTTATTTGATTAGATGAAAACCTCTGTGGTAAAAGTCTGAAAGGAAGAGGGTGCTTGGCTTCTCCCTGAAGCAGGAGTTTTAGTTTCTAAATGAAAAACTTTCTTAGCAAGATAAAAATAGAGAATTACTTTATGGGGAAAGTACTCACTTCCCTGCTGGCTCTGCTGGGCAGCCTTCAGCCATGAGGAAGTGGGGAAGTTACCCTCAGCTCCTCTGGACCATAACCAGCCCTGGTGGTTTTCCAGGGAAGTAGAGTTGCACCAGGGCTGCACTTTGGCCATCTAAATTTAAGATATAGATGAATCCGTATGAAAATTTAATTTTAAATGCTGCCAGGCATGGCTTCTCCCTCTGTAGGGCATGCAGTCTGTACGGCACTGCATCGTGAAGCATGCACATGTTGCGTGGTGAGGTTCTTCATATTTGGGTGTTCAGTCCAGCTAAGCAGCACTGATAGCTGTGCTGACCGCTCACATCAATCCATTAATAACTTTTCTACTTGGGGAAATAACAGCATAAGCACTAGTGTCCTTGCATAGAGTTCTGGGCCGCTTTGTCAGGAGACTGGCAATTATTTGATGATTTTGTGGAAAATAAATGATCTCGTCTCTCACTGTAGTCCCTAAATTCATTTTCAGCTGTGACAAGAGCCAGGATTTAAGCCTGGGTCCCCAAAAGTAAAATGCAGTTAATTAGTCCACTCCATCATGTAGCTGTTCTCAGTTAACAAAGGCAGTACGTTCAGCCAGACAGTTCTTGCTCACAAGTGATGCTAACCTTTTGAGCTGTGTGTATGGCAGAGTGTGCTTGCTCAGAGCCTGAAGTCCTTGTTTGCATCCCTTTTCAGCAGCGCTTCTTAACCCCTCTGCACAGCCCCATTGTAATGCTGCCGGTCTCCAGTTGAGAGACTGCTGCCTCCAAGTATGTGTTTTAAGCTTGAATGATGGTTTGTGTTACGGCACTGGCTGTGGGGTCCTACCAAGGTCAGGGTCTGCCGCAGAATAAAGGGCGAGAGGGTTTCCATCCTGAGGAGCTTGTAGCCCTCAGGGCAAATACTCAGGGTGATGCAACATTAGTCTTATTAATGGTAACTTGTGAACGGGGTTCAAGCAACATCAGAGGGGCAAAGTGAGACAGCCAAAACACTTGGTTTCTGGGCTGGAAGAAGGACATGTGAGTCCTGGCTTGCTGTTCCCACCAGACCAGATCTCCTTGCTGTCTGGAAGCTTATTTGCATCAGACACTGATTAGCAAGAGCTGGTCACCGAATGCTGCTGCAGTCGGTCGGGTGTGGTGAGGTTTAGCTTGAAATAAATGAGGAAGAGAAGAACTGGTGTCACTGGGGGACTCTGCTACACCATTCCTGGCAGATCAGGGGAGGTGTTGGGACATTTTTGCTTGCGCTCTCCCCATTGATTGGGGTTTAGAGGCCGGGGCAGGGCAGCATGCTTCCTAAGCAGGGCAGGCTGCTGCGAACTTTTCCTAGCCAGCCCGTGCCCTCAGGTAGGGCGCTTAACTCTGTTCTTCTGCAAAGGGACTGCTTGGATTAAAGTTTCTTGACATTTGAGTCCTTTGCAGTATCATGATGTTATACAGTTTCAAAATACTATCTTTCTTCCTCGTGGAAATATCTAAATTTTACTGTTGCCCCTGCAATGTCACAGGATTTAGTAAACTGGGGAGAGGGACAGTCCTTAGCCTGGGTATAACCGTTGGCTGTAGTCTGTAAGAATGTGTGTGCGGTTTAAAAGGCATAGGGCTTTCTTTTCAGACCCTGGCATCTATTTAGATCCAGGCTGTTCAGTACTTGGCTGCTTCCTGAAATCGACACTCGCTGGTATTGTAACCCAGAGCTCGTGTGTGCAGGCAATGCCATTTGGTTGGATGCAATCCTTGCACAAAAAATCATCTGTATGTAGCTACTAGAATGTGAACAGTGATGGTTGTGTGAGTGGATAGCGGGTCAAGACCCCCTGAAAATAGAAACATATTGATGTTGTTAGCAAAAGCTGTGGAGCGTGTTTTCCTTCAAAATTGTTATTCAATATTGTCCTTGGTGTCTCTTGAATTAAACATACTGTAAGAATCGGTTTGCTGGAATTTTGACTGTTCTGGAGGATGGGATATTGGGTAGTCATTATCAACAGCCGGAGACGGTAGTGTGACCTGCTGAACAGACAGCAAGATGCATAGGCCCTAGCAGCAGGGAAATCTAAGACAAGAGAACGCGTGGTAAAAATATGTACAAGGTAAAACTTGCGCAGCCAGCCCTTATGCAGCAAATAAAGCAAGGTCTTACTGACCTTGGCAGCTGTACAGGGCAGCCTTTGCATAAGAATGACTTGTGCTTAATATACTAGAGAAATTATTCAGGGACAAATACTCCTGTTTTCTGTAGCGCTGGTGAAGCTATCTTCCTCTTCCATCTCCAGTTGCAACACAGAAACACAAATGCATTGCAGATGGGGTAAGAGGAGCACCCGACCCCCCTCAAGCACTTCCTCTTCTGCTTCCCGTGGTCTGGAGAAGGAAATCTAGTACTGTCCTTCTGGCGAAGCTGGACCCCTCCAGTGCCTTATAGCAGCTGCCTTTGAGAGCTGGCAGTGGCTGGATATAAAGGCAGTGTGATGGGTGTCTTCCTTAATTAGTCTGTGCAGTTTGTGTCTGCTAACGAGAGATCTGCTCCAGTCGGGGACCCAGAGAAGTGCTTTGCTCTCCGTGTTGCGCTGCGGTGAGGCAAGCAGAGGGACCTAGACCTGCAGGCTGGCACAAGCACAGTGTGCCTTAAATGCCGGGAGACACCGAGCGGGTGGAGCTCGGCTTCCCCTGATGGACCTGTCAGCGTTTCCCGTGCCCTGGTGCTTGTGTGCAGCTCTTGGACAGGCCAAGCCCAGCTCACCCACTGCTCAGCGTGGGCAGGAGTTACGATGGAGCCTGCCCACAGTGGCTCCCCGCATCAGAGCCCGGTCCCTCTCCAGCCGAGACGGGGGTGGGACAGATGGATGGCGAGCTGGCTGGAGTCTCTGCTCCCCACGTCCTGGGGCCAGGCCAGTCCCCGTGCCACCACCGGGGCCAGGTCTGCGCCTGTGCATCTCTGCTGGTAGAGTTGCTCACTAAACCTTGCTGCTTACTCAGTACTGCTGTTTTTCATGGGTTTTTCTTTCTGTTCCTCTCCCACTGGAGAGATCAGCCCCGTAAACGCCTGTGTTCAAGAGCAAAGCTCTCTTGAGAGTTTTGGCAGAGCAGAGTCTCCGAGGTCTCTCTATCGGGAGAGGGCCAGAGACGGTGTTTGTTGATATTGATCATGGGAAATGTAATTAATGCGGTTATGAAGTGTTAAATGTTAAATTAAAATGAGAGATTTAAAAGCAGTCGATAGATCGATTCCGAGGCTGGGATGAAATGCTCAGACTTTCAAACAATAATCAGATTTCCGATAAAATCTCCACTGTGTGTAATTAAAGGGGTTGAAATATTAAATCAGGTGTTAAGGGAGTGAAATTTAGATGATGATGAAAGAACAAAGATCCAGACAAAAAGAACTGTCCTGTCTGCAGGCAGAGCCACCAGCTGGGCAGAAATGGTGTGGAGTTTGGGGGATGTACCGAACTAGCGACTAAAACTACAAAAAGAGGAGAATGATGGGAAAACTGGAAAAATCCATGCTGCAGTGCTGAACATCTGCCTGGATGGAGACGAGACCGTTTGAACCTGATAGGTTCCTTGTAGTCTGATAGCACTTCTGAGACCTTGGTCCATCCATGTGCACGTACATCTTCACCCGAGGTCCTCTTGTTGGCGCGTTGCCCTTCCAGAGGAGTGAGGACAGCATGCTAGAACCCACCCCAGCAGGAAGTACTGCCATACAAAAGACTTCCCAAAGAGTTAAAAATACCAATTACCAACTGCCACCGTGTTCCAGTGATATCCCAGCTAGTCAATAAAAGCAAAGGTATGCGATGGATGCTTTGTGAAGAGGTAGAGTAGCGGTTAAGGAGAGGGGTGAAGTTAGGCTCAGCACTACTGCCACTGGGTTATATGGGGTGTCCTAAGGCATGTCGCATTTCCAGGACATTTCTTTGAAGTTCGTGTTTTTCCCTTGCCCTATAAAGAAATAAGCAGAAGATGCTCCAGAGCAGCAATTCTCTAGTTTAACTGGCCTATGAGTGATGATACCAAACAAATTCTGTTCTAGAGGCAGCATCAAGATCTGCTCTTCCAGTAAGCTTTATTTTCTGATGCTGCGAGCTGTGCAGGAGGCTGGAGGAAGCATCCATTCCCCGAATATGTATCTTTGCTCTCATCCCTGAAGGGATAATTCAGAATATGGGACAAACCTAGTATTTACTGCAGGCATTGCACCCGTCAAGGTAATGTTACCATGGGATGGAGGGTAAAAAACACTTCTCTGCTAGATAAGACGAATAAACTGGCTCATTAGCTCTGGGCACTAATTTGCTAACCTTGTCCTGTACCTGTGATGTGATTATCTGTGAAGACGTAGCTGTAAGGCTCTCCAGAGCCTTGAAAGACGCATGTTTTAAGAGTATGTTCTCATTTTGTTTTATAATCCCGGTGGCAGTCTCTGCTGTGTAGTTCCTGAGGTTTAAATGCTGATTAGGTTAATGGATTGTAATGTAACCCCACCCAGTTGGTCATCAGTCCCTTGAAAATGCCTTGTGATTGTGATCATTATTGCTTAATTGCAAGCCCTGCCTTACCCATAGATTGAGCCAGCCTTGAGTTTACCCTGCTCCTTGCAGAGCAGAGGGTGAAGAGCAGGCAGGGAGGTGTCCGTCTGCAGAGGAGCACTCTCTTGGAGCTTTTATATAAAGGTCTCTAAAAATTTCTACTGTAGTGTAGCTGGGCAGAGGTAACCTGATCTTTGGAAAAGTGCCTTTGTGCTACAGCCTACGGAAGAGCTTCATTGTTGACAAAGCCCGAATGCAGGTTAGTTAAATTGTGGCCGTTGTATTCAAGGTCACTGTTAATTTTTTTAATTGCAAGCTTGCTCTCAGGTCTGGGGTTGCAAATGAGACTTGCTGCGTTGAGATCCCAGAAAGGGTTGGAAATTGTGGCATTTCATTCCGCGATTATTCTGTGTCGCCCTGACCCTCCCCTTTATCTAAGAGAAAAATAAAAATCTATGTACGGCAGTTTACAAAGCTTAACTTCATCGCTGATACTAGAAGTCCCTAAAAGGATGTGTCTCTGGGAAGAGACTGATGCTCAGTCTGCAACGTGTCATAAAACCAACCAGGGGGAAGGCAGGGAGATAAGGGCATGATTGTGGCCAGGGACTCCAAAGGAGATCTTCTTTCTTCACATGAGGAATGGTGGATCTGTGGAGGTCCTTGCCAAAGGGTGTTGTGGGCACGTGGAGCTTGCACAAGTGCTTGGGGAGACTGGGCGAGAACGAAGTGAGGAGTTGGTTGGGGAATAGTGAGCAGGCAAACCGCAGCAGACTCAGGAAGCCCTCAGAGTTAGAAATAGAGGGAGGCTGGAGAGCATTGGGGCAGGAGATAATGCATGTCTGCCTTGCTGTTACTTTTGGGCATCTGTGGGTGCTGCCAGCTCCTTGTCTCCAGCTGGGCTTCGGGTGGAAGGAGGGTCGTTCCTCCACTCTCCTGCTGCTCAGGGGGCTTGCCCTCTGCCTGTGGATGAGAGCAGAGGAAGGACTTGCAGGCAATGTACCACTCCAAAACATCGTGTTTGAGCACTTGCATGCTGGAGGGCAAGTCCAGCCTCCCCATGACGGCCTGTCAAGGAGCATTTTCTTCCCCTCCCTGAGCCATTCCTGTGGTTCTGGTTCCAGTCTGCTGGGTTGTCTCCACCTACATCTTCAGCACAAGTAGGAGACCTGCAGCTCTGGGCAGCGCAGGAGGGGTGAAAGGATGCTTAGCACCTTGTCCTGCATACTTTCCCCCTCCTTAGCCTTCCCTTATTCCTTTCCTAGAGAGAGTATCGAGGAGCAGAGCAGAGATGCTAGTCTCTGGTCTTCTTGGACGTCTTGGTGTTCCTTAAACTATACCCCCACGAGAATCTCCCCTGGTTTAACTCTGTCCTTGCAGATTTTAAGGTGAAGCTCCTTGCAGTCTCATTCCTAGTGGGCAGAGTTGGCTGCTCCTCCGCTTGAGCTGTGATGATCCTGGCAGAGCAATGTGTGCACGGTGCCTGTGTCAAGTCCCAGTCCTGTTTTTCCTGACCTGAATGCATGGAACAGCTTGTTCTCTGCTGTCTGTTAACCCTTACAAGGATGCTTCGTCTTGTTCTCCTTTGCTCTGCGTTGGCTGTGCTCGGCAGGGTCAGCTCTGTGCTTTGTGTTTAGGGGCAGAGCCTGCAAGGGAGTTAATTGCTGAGTGATGATGGCTCTCCCCAGCTGAAGATCTGCTCCCATGAGCTATTTAAGCCTCTGTTTCTTGTATCCCTGTGCCAATCAGATTAGCTGGTGCCAGGAAACAGACCACGGCCTGCTTGCTCTTGAATGCACCCTTTTTCCTCCTTACCTGTTTATCCCAGTCAAGCCACTTCCCGCTCCGCCTCAGTTCTTTTATTTAGCTTTGTTCCTTCCTTTTCATTTTCACAGCTTTACACTGGCCCATCTCCTCTCTCCCCGAGGCTGTCTCCAATGGGTTTTGACATCCAGCCTTAATGACAGAGTAAATCCTGTTCCCTGTCGTAGTGCTGCTGCGTTGGGCTATTCTTGCTCTTATTTCCCTCCACAACGCTTACCCTCTTGTAACTTGGATTCCCTTTAATGTGCAGAAGTAGAGAGATCACCACTTCAGCGGAGGCACCTGTCTTCCCAGGAAAGAAAGGGGAGCATGGCCAAGAGCTGCCCAGCTGCAGTCGGTCCCCGGGGCTGTCCGTGCGCCCCCAGGCATCGCTCTGCTCTTCCCTTAGCCAGACCCTTCCACTCTTTTGTTGCTGATTTCGGCAAGGCATTCGCTGAGGCAAAAAAAAAGCTCAAAACGCCCTCAAGCTCACAGGACCAAGCGTTCCAGTGCGGCCATGTGTGCCAAAACAGGCCCATCCCCTGCCTCTTGCAAGGCCCCACCTTTATCCTTATTCTAAAAATAAAATGCAAGGACATTCCTTCCTAGTTACTCTGTTCTGTTATTCTGACCTCATTAGACTTTCCCAATAGAAAATTTAATTAAACTCCTCTATTAGCGGTGAAAACAAACAAGACCATTGGACTTCCTATGGAAAAAATGCATCTGTATCATAGGGAATTTCAGGGAGCCAAATTTCCACTGCTGAGTTTGTGCTGTACACATATGTTCCCTTGTATGCACTTAGTAAACAAAGTTGTCTTCACACTTAGAAGAATTTAAACCAATTTATCCTGTATATCTGAACTGATTTCCCTCCCCCAAATTGAAATAAATTGCTTCTGTAATGTCAGAAGGAGCAAAGTGCTGTTAGCTGGGGTTGGAAGAACAGCTGCTTTTTTCCAGGCCCCCCAAGCTGAATATATTTTGAGGCTTATGTATGTGCATGTACCTAGGAATGATAGCCAGGTGATGGATTGCTATGCCACATCATAAATTCAGTTCGTCGGACACCTTTGATTACCTCCTCTGCACTCTGCCCGTAATCATTCTCCTTCAAACATCCTTCTAATGTTCTTAACAGCAGCCAATTAAAACAAAGACTCCACTTGCCATATATCCCTTCTTCCCTCTGCCATCATCCAAGCTCCTTCCTTTGGCAGGAGGGGAAATAAGCGGACTGATGGATGGTGGTTCACAGTGCACCCTCAAGGTTTGGGGGAAGTGTATCCTTATTTGTTTGGCGTTTTTTTTTGTCTGCTGCTTTAAAAGTCAGCTTGGACAGACACCCAACCGGGCAGGAGTGGGTGCTTGTGCGTTTGCACGTTGCTGGCCATGGGTGGCTGGGGGCTGCGGGGTGGTGGGCAAGGACGGAGCACGTGGAAGGCGCTGTTCGTCTGTACATCTGCCCTGACTAGTTAGAGCCCACCTTCTCAGTCTCGTGGTTCTAATTCAGTAGTTTCATGCTGAGTCAGATGATATCTGCAAGAAGAGTATGCCACAGGCCTTGAGTGGGAAATTGGAAGTAATTCAAGTCACTAGGACTTCCACGGGGGGAGAGGCTGGAGGCTGTTGCATTACAGATGCAGGAAGGTAAGGAGAGAACTGAAGATCTGAGGACTTCAGTTGGTGTTCATGACTCAGGCATCTCAGGGAGAACAGAGGGTGTTCAGTCCCTGAAAAGTTGATTCATCTAGCTGGCAGTGAGATGAAGAGCAATGAATAACAGATTTTGGGGTGTGTGGAAGGCAGGAGAGGCCAACAGACTTTACTCTGAACGGCTTGGGAAGTGCCTTGAGGGTAACTTTGACTTCCCTTTGCCTTTTTCAGGGCTTAGCTCTCTGCTTTCTGTGTGCATCCCCAACCCCTCTGTGTCCCATGGGGACACCAGGCAGACGGCCCGGGCCCACTAGCTGAGCGGGTGGCACTTGGTGCCACAGTACGCTGCCAGCGCTGGCACTTAGACCTTCCAGGTGCTTTTTGGCTCAGCTGCTCCCCCACATACACTGCAGCAGTGCCTCCCTTCCACGCTGGGAGGGTGCTTATTGCTGCATAAGCAAGATTGGTGTTGTTGGACATGCCTTTCATCCTGTTGCAGCCTGCTGGATTAATGGGGTGGATATATGTGTTTGCATGCATGCTTTCTGCTCCCCCTCCTGTATCCTATCTCATACTGTAATGACTGTGGGGTCTGCGATGGATTTATTCATCTAGTGCTCGTACAGCCTTTACCATGGTATTTTCTTAATGCCCCATTGCTGTTCCTGGGTTTTATCTGCCAAACATCACTGAGAGATAGGGACGTAACGGCCCCTGTTTGCAGAGGTATTAAGCAACTTGGCACCCGGGGCTGCGGCAAGGGTTGAGCCCCTGTTTCCAGGGTCCCGGTCTGGCACTTAGAGACTAGAGCATTTTTCCTATCTAAGCAGTGACCTGCGGTGACTACCTGCGTGACAATAATGCCTTTGGGGTTTGGGACTAGGCTGCTCTGGATTTTCACTGGTGTATGGAAGTGGAAAATACACTGTCAGTTGTCACTGTGTTTGCTTTTCCTGATTTCCTCCTGCATGATTTAACTTCTTTCTTTTAATCCTGAAAGAAATAATCCTAAATACATTGGATGCTTTTGTTACCGGTCTTTCAGTCTCCTTCTATCATCACGTATTTGATTTGCAACCTGAGGATGCTGTTAGAGGTCTGAGTTGAGGAATGAGTCCCTTTTCCCGAGTCCTGAATCGTTTCACAAATGTTTCTTGAGTACCTTCGTACACGGTATGCCCTTCCGCGTAGCCCATAAATGATAGGTGTTTTCGTTATTGTGCATGAGTCCTCATTTTTAACACATCGTGTAATTCAGATGGACTTGAATGTAGTAGCAGAAAGACTTTGGAGGCCTGCCCTGTGCGAAAGGGAAAATTACTGTCTGGCCCAGAGCAGTGGCTTTGTGATGACTGCATTGTGTTCTGGTGTTCTGTGTTTGTACCAAACTGGGTTGCTGCCAAGGTACTTATGGCTTATCCAAGCGCTCAGTACGAAGAATGTTAAAAGAAAAACTATTTTTGTTTTCTGCGAATTCTTCCAGCTGAGAAAGAATTCAAACCACTGTCCAAATGCTGTCTCCTCTTTCTGCAGGCCTGTGGTCACCAGGTAGGACAGCTAACACGTGAGCGCCTGAAACTATGGAGGGGTGTGTGTGTAGGAGCGTGTATGTGCTTTGAGGAGATGCGGCATGGGACCCAAATGGAAAATGCCTTCCTTGTTGGAGAAAATCTGTCTCCTTGAGCAGCAGCAGAGCCTGTGATTGAGAAGTCTGGAGCAGGAATTTTCCGGGCACAAGCATGTGCGCACGGGCAGAGGCATCCATGACGCACCAGACCTGGGCAGGTCTCCTCTGCGTATGCAGCAAGTCTGATACCTCCCAAAAGCCCCAGGCCTCCTCTGCGGCACAGTGAATGGCTGAGCTGGGCTCCTACTTCAGTATTTCTCCTGCATAACGGAGTATATTGCCTGGCTTGAGGGCTAGGGCCACGCTTGGAGCTTAGGAGTGGCCCGTAGGTCGTTCCTGCCAGCAGAATCCCACGAAGGGCGGTTGGGTAAAGGCATTCCCTCCCGTCAGCTGTCCCCATCAGCCTGCCCAAACATGCGCGGACACTTATCTGATTGGCAAGGACCTTGGGGGTTTCTTGCACACTGAGTAGGATAATCAGATAGATTGTGGGATACATCTGCTTGATCCTATTTCTTACGATTACGTGGTGGGGAACAAGCCTTAATGAGCCTTGGCCTTTCCTGTCTCCTCTGTAAATTTGTTTGACTCAATTGAGCTCTCTTTGTGTGAGACGGCTCTCTTTGTGCTTGGAGATGGAAGCATCCACCTCTGAAGCTGGCTGTGCTTTGAGACAGGGTTTGGATTAGCTGACCTCCAGAGATCCCTGCCAACATTTTTATTTTTTTTCCCCCTTTTATGTTTGCAGCTGGTGTAATTGTGGTCCTAACCCCTCCCAAGCGGTGCTGGCACTGGAGGGGATTTTAGCACTGCTTCACAGCAGCGCAGTAGCTGCTTCTGCACCACAGAGGAAATGCTTCTTTCGGGTTAGCCACCCTGCTCTAACGCGGCTCCCTGGCCCTTGGCACCAGGAAGCTGCCTCCCACGGGAGGCGAGAAGGGATTTGCCAGGCGGGTCCCAACAGAAGGGAGCATCCTTCTCCGTGTATCTGTGGCTGGGGAGCGATGGGCGCTGTGCTGGAGCCTGGCTGAAGCAAAACTCCCGCTTGGCTGCCTGGGCAGCACAGCGTCCCCCAGGAATGCCCATATCCCCCACGTGCGGGATCGCAGGGGATCTCCATCCGTCCTAGCAGAGGAATAGGAAAAGGGTCTTGTCCTCTGACTGGTCCCGAATAAGCTGATGGCAGGCAATCAAAAGCCCAGAAGAACAAAAATGTGCGTGTGTGGTTATTCTAACAACAAATCTATTCAGCGAAACAGGGGGAAGTTCCTTTTGAAGCACCGCACCACATGCTGCCCTGGAACACCCTATGGAAAGGTATTTGTTCTGCCGAGGCACGTGTGTGGGGGTCCAGCACAGCAGCTTCTGTGACTTTGTTCAAAGACAAATAAACAAAAAAGTTCCTTAAATTGCAATGTTTTTGTAATGCATTTTTGGCTTAGAAATCCCCAGCAGATAGGGGCAAATAGCTCCCAGCCGTTTGTCTGTTGGAAGCGTTTTGGAGAAGAGCAAATCCTGCAGGAGCGAAGGGGAGAGTTCTCTGAACTTTGGTCAACAAGAGGTGGTGGAGGTTGATGAAGGAGGAAAACAGATGGTGAAGATTTCAGGCGGCAGAGGGAATAGGAGCACCATGGTCCACAGTGAAGAATGGTAGATTTCAGAAGCAAAGTGACTTTTTTTCAAATATTTTGTTAAACTTGGCATTTATTTTCCCTGTGATTGTTTGATGCAGGGTGTAAATGTGGAGAAGTGCATGTACGCAAGGGAGGATAAAATTCCCCAAGTTTATTTGTACTTCTTTTTTTTTTTTTTTTTCTCCTCTCTGCAGTGAAGGGCTTCCTTCCCTCATGGTGCTTTATTTTATCTTTTTTCTCTTTTGTTTTTTTTTTCCCTTTGGTTCCTCAGCTGCCACCTCTCCAGGTAAGAGAGATGCCTAGGTCATGCCAGGGCAGCTAAGAGCAGTGGGAACTGCCCGGAGGTGAGTGATGGATGATCCGTTTTCCCGAGGATGGCAGCGCTGCTGTCCCTGCAGATCCCCACAGCTATCTTCTGGGGTGCCATAAATCCAGGAGCTTTAGCAAGGCTGGCGAGCTTCCTAAGAGGTGGGACACAGTATGTGCAACTTCAGCCTTCCCCGCTGAGGAGTGGGAGGATTTTTCTTGCGCTGCTCTTTCCGTAGAGGTCACAGCCAGTAACCCACACTGCAAAGTCACTCTAAGGCAGTGACATGAGCGAGCGTGGGGGAAGAAGTATGAGCATCAGTAGCTCCTTCAGCAGAGAGATGCATGGTATTTGCATGCCCAAACATCCACCTTGTGCGTGCAGCCACTTCTGTAGCGGGTTTGTGTCCTGCCAGCGAGGCTCTTCCATTGCAGCAGCATTGGGAGGGTTGTTTTATTTGCACGTGTGGCTTCTGGGCTCTGCCGTCCTCTTCTGAACAGTGGGCACATGGGGCTGAGGTGACTCCTTGGCATGTGGTACGAGCCCTGGTGATTCACGGCCCCCAACATCTGCGATTAGACCTTGAACAGAAACTTCATGCATGGCCATGGTAGGGGAAACCTGCTCCTTTTCGGAGTAACTGGTAGAAGAACAAAAGGAGGTTTATTTTCTTCTAGCTGTAATGGTCTACCTTAAATTAAGTAAACTGTTCCCTGAGGGAGAAAGTGTCCAGGTACAGAATGTTCACAAAGGAAATACTCAAAGTGTCTACTGTGTCCGTAAAGTGTTTGCTTTAAAGTGTGAGGGCCAGAGTGGAAAAATAGAATATTATTTTCTAATTTGAAAGCAAAAGTACCTCTTGCAGGCGGCAATTGACCTTCTTCGGGCTTGATACTGCGGCCCATAAAGTGCACGGGGGATGAGAAGCTATGGAGAAGCTGCCGTTTGCAGAGATGGCTCCTGTCCCAAGTGCACAGCCCGTGTGAGCGCGGGGGGTGGGAGCCGGCCCACGTCGGAGGCAGCCCTGCTGCGTGCAAACTGTCAGCGCTGCAGCAGCAGAGGAATTGGAGTCTATAGGAATCTGAGCGCTGCTGGGTTTTATGTGAGATAGAGTAAGAGCCTTGCTAATCGGGACTTGAGCAGTGGAGGATCCACGCCTTGACCTTACGGGTGTTATTTCTGTGGTTTCTTTTGCTGTTGTACAGCCTTTGTTAGTTCTGCTTTTGAACCTGTCCCAAGCGAAGCAGAGCTGCCCTGTGGTCCGATCATGGCAGCACCTAACTTGCCACAGGCTTTTCTGAGACCCAAAATGAACTGCTCTAACGTCAGCCTGCTAAACTACTGTCATTGTGTTCCTGGCTTGATGGGTCCTAGATGATTTTTTTTTCCCCGCCCCCTCCTCACTGACTGAAAGCTCCCCACAAATGTAGGTTATCTTTTCGCATGCATTGCTGCAAATAAATGTACTAGTATGACACTCCCCAGTAAAATCTTGTCCTTGACTATACCTTTTTGGTTCCTTTGAAGAGCAAGGAAGCAGCTTCATGTGGTCTTCTTTATTACTGCTGTGAAAGTGGAGGAGAAAGAGAGGACTGGGGAAGATGCTCAGACTTGGTTTCCTGAGAATGTGAAAATGCTGTTGGATTGGTGGTGGTAGTCTCCTAAAGACTTCTGTTTCTCTTTCAGAACAAAACAGTTCAATGTGCTGTTTTCATTGTTCCTGTTTCTCTTTGTCATGCAATGTTTCCAGGAACACAGCATTTATTTGGAAGATTTTTTTGATAGTGGGAACATCTCATGCTGTTTGAGTGAGGAGTTCCCCCATTCTGGCTTGTTGAGGAGGGGGTGGTGGGTGCACCAAGATCTTCCGTACCCATTAAAGTGCAATGAAAAGCTGAGGTTACAGAATCACTTCAAAGGTGCAAGGACCGATGAGTGACAGTGTCATTTGTGTCGCTAGCTAAATTTAGCACTTTGAGGAAAGGCCATTACAAAAAAAAGTAGTTGTCTTGGTGTCTGACAATAGCTGGACACTCAGAGAATATTAATAGTTCAGGGGTGGTATGTAAGTTGTAGTGGAATTGGTGAAAGAGTTGAGGTCTGAATTTTGCAAGCTTAAGAGCGTAGTTTCTCTCTTGAGGTGTCTCCAAGGGTGTCTGTCCATCCATCCAGGCTGGCTGGGTCTGAGCTTTCATTGACCATAACTTGCAAAACTGGGTAAAGCATGCTGCAGCTTGGCAGTATAGGGCTGAGCTTGGAGTCGGGAGAGCGGGTCCTCGGTTCCTCTGTCATGTGCTGGTGGTCCGTGTTGAGGAAAGGAGCATGAACTGCATCACATGTGCTAAAGAAAGGGCATGGCTGGAACTTGGCTTTGGGAAAGCTCCAGTGTCCCCTCACTGTCCACACTGTCCCCATTCCACTTCAGGTGAAGGGGAATAGCTGTTGTTCTCACTCACCAGGACTCAGTTAGGGCAACAGTGCTTTTGCTTCTCATCTGAGCAGTTGTGACCCAGAAGTCCTTGAGGAACAATAATAAGGAGTCCACCTTGCCACTTCTACTGAGTAATTTTTTTTTTCTTAAAAAAAAAAACCAAAACACCAAAAACCCAAACCCCTCCAAAAACCAACAAAAAACTCAACTCTTTTAAATAGCATCATTTACACTTGGGAGCTGCTTGAATCCCCACCCTGTCACGTAAATTAACATCTCTGAACTTGGCTGTCAGGAAGCGTCCTCACGAGTTGACATCCATGGGGGGTGTCAGTGGAAGGGGATCGGTTTCATGGAAAGCAGGAGGAATTCAAGCGTCAAGTGAATATGCTTGTCCTCACGTTACCTCAAGCGGTGAGGGCATCTCAGTCCCACCAGAGACGAGCCCCGGCGTGACCGTTGCTCCTCAGACTGCCCTTGTTCCCCTTCACTTTGGTAGCTGCAAGGCTGGGTCTGACATCTGGAGCAAGCCCTGTCCTCCTGCATCTCAGGCAATTAGAGCCTGGCCCAGCAAGCGGCCCTGAAGCAGGAGTTTCAGGGGTATTATATTTTCCTTACAGGGATAAAGGCGACAGGCTTTCCTCTCTGCTCTGCTGCTTTCTCCAGCTTTGATGCCGCTGCCATTGAGACGAGGTCGGCCCATCTGGTAGTGGAGGGGATGAGCTCTGCCAGACGGATCTGGCTTGCTGGGAAGGGTTCAAAAGGCAGCACCTACCCTTTGTTGTATTTCCTGGACGCTAATGAAGCCCGTGTTTTCTGGAGCTACTTTTCATCCTTGTTTGTATGTTGGTTTTGGCATGGATGCTTTTATTCCTCCCATTTGAAATAAGCAGGAGAACAAAGTGAATAAAATTCCAGTCATGTCACCGTCGTTCCCCCCCCCCCCCACCCCCCCCCCAAAAAAAAAGGGTCATACAAGGGAATGTAAGGATGCATCATGGTGAAAACGGTTACACTTGTTTGCTGCCAGGAGTTGAAACATGGAGAACTGAAGCTTTATAGTGTCAGTGGCGGGTTGCAGTCCAATGTGTGTTACCCTGTGGTGGGGTGCGCGGGAGCCTCGCTGCAGCAGTACTGTGCTGTCAGCCCCGCCTGTGCGCGTTTTCGGCTTTCCCCGTGGCTACACGGAGAGGGAAATTGCAGCAATCCAAACACTGACAGAACTGTATTTGTTGACTTGCAGAAAAGCCTAACTCGTGCTCCTCTGGGCTGCGGTCATGTAAGCTGAAATGCGATGACTGCTGCCTGTGCTTGCTGGCCCCCCAGCCCTGATAAACCTGTGAAGTGATTCATTTATTTAGGCCCTGATTCAGCAAAGCACTTAAGTACATGCTTCAGGTTTTCTTCTTTCTAGTAAGATGGTCGGCATGCTCAAAGTTAAGCGTGTGCTTAAGTGCTCTGCGGAACGCACAGCAAACAAGCGATGGGGGCACCGTGTGCTGCTGCTGTGCTCTGCCGGTTGGCACGTAGGCTGCGGGATTGAGGCCCCTGGTATTAAAAATTTATTCATTTATTTGGCTCCCCCCAGTACAGAAGCCCAAGACCCAGGGTCTGAAATGATAGTATGTCCTTCTGCAGGAAGGTGGGTTGTTTCCATAGCACAGAATATTCCTTGTGTCTCGCTCTTGTGTGTTGAACAGAGGAGTGTGCCCTTCTGCAGGGTGTGGGGCAGAGGGTCTTGGTTTCCATCAGCAGGACATTGGCAAGTATTCCTTCAGAGTTTTCTGTTTGTTTTTCTTCCCCCCTAACAGATATAAAAGAAGAATTATCAACCATGTTACATGTATCTGAATGTCTTGATATTTGTAGTTTAATGTTTTGTAGGATTCATTTGACTTACCTTCCATTAACATGATTCCCTTCATCTTGAGGACTGGGCAGCTTAGTGCAGGCATGTACCTGTGTGTCTGCGTGTGCACTTGTATGCTCCTGAGCTACACAAGTGAGAGCAAGATGAACGTTTAGTTTGTTACATTCTTTGGGATTTCTCAAGGTAGAAGGGCCGGGAAGTGGCAGATGTTACTACACTGTTTGTGCATCTTGGTGTAACTGTGTGTTAAGTTCAGACCCACCATATTCCCATATTCAGGCTCTCGCTTCCGTGGGAGTCTGAAGCTGTGGAATAGGCACTTAATCCACAAGATGGTTGTATTTCAGTCTGCTCAGAAGAGCTTCTGAGAGAGCATTCTTTGTAATCCCCACCCATATCTGACCTGTTCTAGCTCGTTTTTAAGAGCTGCACCCAGCCAGTCCCTAGCTCCCTGCCGAAGGTTTCCATGGATCTTTTCCTGCTTGCTGAGCTCATTTGGACAGGGAGACCACACATCAGTGAATGGGATTCCTGTATAAATTTGCCCCATTTGCAAAATTGGAATTGATTTAGAGCATCTCTGTTCCTTATGAAACCCAGAAGACATGAGCGTGGCTAGATGTGCTTTTTTGCCTTCCCTTTGAAGTTTAAAATATGCTTAGCAAATCTGATGTTTGCAGTCTCTGTTCCCCACCTGATGTGCAAAAATACAAAGGTCCTTCCAGAAGCATGGGTTAGACTAACCTTTGTGCTGATGCTGCAAGCTGGATTACAAGGATCTGGGCATTTTTTGTTGTGAACTTGACTCTAATTAGCCTAGAAAATACTTGCAATGTAGGTTTAATGAATGTTGTTTTTTTAATGTGAAATAATTCAATCTGTGAATCAAACAGCCTCTGTGCCCCACCCCCTGCTGCTGATGACAGCCTCTTCCCACACTTCTTCCTTGGTAGCATTGTTTGACTGTTCCAGCTCCAGTAGGTTTCAGTTACTGATCAGTGTAATTGCAATAACACACCAATAATAAGAGGAGTTTAAGCTTCCTTTTCTTGTAGTTGAAGGCTCTTCTCCTGCGAAAGCTTGAAGTCTTAATAGCAGTCACACGAGCAACATCCCGCGCCTGTCAAGTGTTTGCAAAACTGGGCGGCTGTACTTTAGGAAGATAAAGGGCTGGATTTTGGGAACTTGGAAACAGCCCAATCCTATCAGGCGGCATTGGTACAGCTAATATTAGAATGGGAAACTCTAGGGACAGCTTAACATTTTAGTGGATGCCAAGGAAGCCTTGAATAGGAATGCATTGAAAGTTGCTTGTTGTATAACATGGGTTGCTGGAGTCAGAGTAATTTGAGTTGCCTTTAGTCTGGTGGAAAACTACAGCTGTGAGCAATGAGTTAATTTTTTCCGTGTGTGTGTGGCTTAGGTTTCCCTGTCGGGTTTGCTTTTAGTTTTGTAGGTTCTGAATCCATAGAGGAGTGACTGAACCAGTGGTTTGTCTTCATGTGCCATCCCAGGCTGCTGCTGGAACAGCTCTGCAGCTAGTGATGGGTTAAATGAAACACCTTAAAAATGCGAAGTGGTTATGGGGCTGAGCTGTAGCAGCTCCTTCTGCTTTGTATACAAGAAAGCCACCGGCTGCTCTTCCTGCCTGAACGTTTCCTACAGCAAAGGGGGGGGCGGTGGGGGAATAATTAAAAAGACTAAAGAGCAAAATATCCCTCCGTAGTCTGGGAGGGCTGCTTGGTGGATGCAGCCCGCCCCGCGCTGCTGGCCCTTGCCGGGGTATCGCTGGGCGGAGGCTGGGCTGGGCTCGTCCCCGCCCGGGCGCTGCCGGGCGCCGCGCGGGTGCCGGGGCCTGGGGCCGCCCCGCCGGCCGGGCCGGGGGGCTGAGGCGCTTTTCCCCTGCGGCGGGCGCAAAACCCAGCCTCTACCAGCCTGGGCCGCTATGAAACGGTCTCTTTTATTGGTCGGCTGCCCGGGCTGCCGCTGCAAGGGTAAACGCCATTGGTCGCTTCCGCCTCCCATGCGCAGCCTGGTGCGGGAAATGCCCCCGGTGCCGACAATGGCGGCCGGGGCCGGGCCGGGCAGCCCCGCGCCCGCCTGAGCGGGGGCGGCCCTCGGCTCCTGGCTGATTCTATTTCTCTTTTTCCTGCAGGTTGCTGAAAAGTGCCTTTCCTGAAGCCACCGCTGCTTGGATTTCTGTCTAGGGCTGCCTCTCTCTGCCCCTCGCCCCCCTCTCTTTTTAATTCGGCGTTGCTTGCGGTTCGTGCCCTGACNCTCCCCGTTTACACGCAGTTTGCTCAGCCATTTTATTTTTTTTTTCCTTCCCCGAGTATGTAGCAAATATTCAAAAGGAAAGAAAGAAAGAAAGAAAAATTCAGACGTCCTTTTGCTCGTTTTGATGCTCGCGAACCGTGATTTTTAGAAGCAAGAAATAGAAGGAAAAAAAAAAAAACCAACCCGAAGTTTTCTCCCCAAGGACCGAGACCATTCCACAAACTGAAGTGCTGCCAGCAGCATATGCTTTTTGCAAGAATAATTGAAACCATTAACTGGAGAGCACAGAATTCTTTTGAACGTCTGCCAGTTATTTGCAAGTAACTTCGGCAGTGGCACAAAATATAACACTTATATTTTAACTTCTACAATTGCACTTTTAGGAGCTGGCCTCTAATTTGATTTTCAGTTGTTCTGATAAGATTTCTATTTTATGATTGGCTTTATGTTTAATTCTTGTTTAAACAAACACGATTTGACTTAAATGAAAACCTAAGTGCTGATGAATAGGAGTTCTACCAAAGCAACAAGTTAGTTATTTCTTCACGTTTAACTTGAATTCACTTTTTTACCCTTTTTTTAAAAAAAAAAGAAGAAAAAAAAGATCAGCAGTAAATATTGCCCTGAAGAAGGGTGCGATTGCTTGCATTTTAATTTTTGGGGTTTTTTTTAATATGGCTGTAAACGTTTCCCTGGTTCGTGATACAAAATGGCTGACGTTAGAAGTGTGTCGAGAGTTTCAGAGAGGGACTTGTTCTCGGTCTGATGCAGAGTGCAAGTTCGCCCATCCGTCACGGAGTTGCCATGTGGAAAATGGTCGAGTTATTGCCTGCTTTGACTCCCTAAAGGTGAGGACTGCCTAACGCGTGCATTACCTAAGCTCACTTGCTTTTCCTTCTCTTCGGAATGGCTCGGCGTGCTGGGTTGTGGGGTGTGCAGAACAACTGTTTATTGCTCTGTTTCCGCAGGGAGGATGCTGCTGGTGCGGGATGCGGCTCCTGAAATCAGGGTTGGGTCTGACATCCAGCATGATTGCCTGGAGTGCCAGGCTTCGCAGGGGGAGAGAGGATTTTGTTTCATTTCATTTTTTATCCAGGGCGTTTTCCGGTGGTAGCTCAGGTCTGACATCTCTGTCCTCGAAATGGAGAATGCATGTTGTGGGCAGCAAATGAAACTGAGATGAGAAAAGCGGAGAACTGAAACCCAGTACTTTAATTTGTGTCCAGAGCACATCCCTGCGCATTCGGCGCAGGGATCTGAAATGTGCTTTTAATGAGCAGAAATGAAAGCAGCATTTTAAGATAATGAATCAGCTTTATGTGTATTTCCTGGAGACAGAGCTGCAGATGCACTGTAAGGCCGTCCTGTAGATGAGGAACAGCCAAAAATATTTGGAGAGCAGTGCTCCCAGAAAAATGGGCGTTGGGAAAACGCTTTCTGCAAGGGACGTGCAAGCACCAATGGCTCTGCTAGGCCTGTCCGAGTTAACAGCTGAGCCTCTTTGCTAGTGCTTACCTCTGCAGAGTCGATTTTGCAGGCAGTAAATGGCTCTTGGTTGCTCGTCACTCTTGGAGCTCAGGGAGTGACTTTCAAAATTTACTAAATACCCAGGTCATGAGTCCGGGCAGGGGGTGGGGGGCTGACAAGAGAGGGGATGAGCATCTCTGTTTAGGGGAACTTCACTGCAGTTATCAGGAAAGGAACATTCACTTTTTTTTTTTCCCCAAAGTGTGGCTCCTCAAAGGTGTTTTAAGTAGGTTGGTAAAACCCCTGAGACAATATGGATAACTGATTGCTTTTGAGAACTTTTGACATTGTGTTTAATGTTTTGATCAGAGTAATTAAACTGTTTGAGTTTCTAGAAGGAATCTGGTAAATTTTACAAGCTTAAAAGTTTTCCCTTGAACTTTGAATTGTTGCTTGAAAATATTTGGGTTTATTTTTATGAACATAATGAGTAACAGAACTGGTGGAATTATGTATGCACAGGTTCAGACCAGGGCTGGATCCGGTCTAACATGGGTTTACCCATTTTATTACTGTTTGTGGCTTCATATTTTCAATTCTGTTGCCTCTTACCAAGGAGCTCCGCCTTCTTGCTTGCATTCGGTTTTGCTCTTTTTAATCTGATTATATGCCATGACTCTAGTTATACAGTGACTTTCAAATGTTCATTTACATTGCTGGTTTGCTGACAATGAGAGACAAAAATATTTTTATCGGGAGGAAAAAAAGGCATGTTCTTTCCGCCCTTGAAACTTGTGAATTGTAACCAGTGGCAGTGCAGATACTTTGAATGAAGAGATTAATATGTTTACACTTTGTAGCACTTGTGAACTGAAAGGAGTGCTGTCATGCCATGCAGGGTAGTACCATGCCGCTTGCAGAACTTGCCTGATGTTCACAGCGTCCTGGGGACGTGTCCCCTGTGCGGCCACCTGGTTCAGCTGGGCTCGGTGGGTGACGCTTCCCCGTGTGTGCTGGTTGGGGTGCGGTGTCTGTGCCGGCCCTTCTCTGCACTGCTGGGGCTCTGAGATGTGCAGGACCAAGTGTATGGGCAGCTGGGGTTCAAATCCCACCCGCTGGCATGGGCAAACACTTCTCCCCCTTCAGCGATGGGGAATGGGATGGGGAACACCACCTTGAGAAAGAAAGCAAAAGGTGCCAAAGGAGTGGAGTATGATCTTCTGCAGCGCAGCATGTTTCCTGTGTAACGGGCTGTTAACTAATGTTCTCATTGCAGTTTCCTCTTGACACAGTAGCAGATGCCCAGTATGTGCTAGTTAAGTGGCCTGAATTTTCCAGGGAACAGATTTTCCAGCTTTTTCAGGCTTAGGAAAGCCTCGTGGAGGGCCGGCAGCTCTGCCTTTGGGAAGCACACCAGGGGGAGAGGCCAGACTATGAGGAGCGCATGGCCAAGGATAGATGGTGGGGCTGTTTCTGTCCCCCACTTCTCAAACAAGAAGTGGGTCTTGAAGCCCTTCCTTCCTCCAGCCCCGTGGCTCTGGTTGCTGGTGCTGGGCAGAGCCCCGGTTCTGCTGTGCCACGGAGAGGTGCAGCCTCTGCGTGTGTGTGTACACCATGCGTTTCCCAGGGGAGATAACCACCCTGGTGACTAAACTCTCAAACAATGGTCTTTCTGTTCTTGAGCTGGAGCTGGGCTTCCAGAGCCCTGTTTGCCATGGTATCAAGGGGCTGGTGGTCATAACGGTGGCCTCCCTTAAGGGTGACTAGAGAGGTGTTACATTCTTAGACCTGTTAAGAAGAGGCTTTTCTTGCCCATCCTGGGGACATCTTGGTGCGCTCAGCCGCCGTTTCCCTCCGACAGCTGTTGAACACTGACCCTCTCTCCTGCCCAGGGCTCAATAACTGCTTAGTGCTCTTTTCATCTTTTCAGGCCCTGCATTAGCAGAACATCTGTGTTGCTTTGTTGGAGACAGGATATAGAACGCTTGCAGCTAATAAGTTTTCCCGTTGTCTTGCAGTCACCCAGGGCTTTGTTCAGAGGTTGCTTATCTGCATCCATTGTGTAGTGCTGTTCCTTGTTTTTTTTTCTCACAGACCTCTTTAAGCCTGAACAATGCCTTCATACAGGAACTTCTGATAACCCAGCGTACAATGGTTTCACCTCGCTGGTCAGGTCATGCACAGCATCTATATGCTTACTGCATTTCCATTTTTTTTCTTTTTTCCCCCTCAATCTCCTATAGCAGTTCTGCCTCTTCCAGTGGTAAGAGCAGCAATGCTTCCCAAAGCAGTCAGGCTGCCTCAGTGTGGGTTGTTTCATGGGGGAATGTGTGCTACCTCTAAGCTCAAGAAGAACACACAGGACTTCTGAAGGTAATGGAGGGGCTTCACTGATGCTTGGGTGGGCTTCACCAGGGCACACTCTGCAGGAGCGTTGTGTGGTTGTGCAATGCTTTGGTGATGAAATATTGGTTAGATTGCAAGTGCAGGGCTGGATCTTGCTGTCCTGAGCTGTGGTTCTTCGAAGGGTGGGGGGTGTTGCACATTTGTAGGCAGCAGAAGGAACCTTTCTCAAGCAGATTGATATGAAACTTAAAAATAGTTCCTTGTGAGAAGCTGTTCACAGATTTGAATTGGATGCCAAGAGAGCTCTTGCTCTCTACTCGCGCTTCCCCCCTCGTTATTCTGGAAGAACAGTGTTGTCTGAATTAATTTGTGTGAATGGAAGGGCAAGCTGCACTGCTTGGTGGAGGGCAGTCCAGAGGCACAAGAGTTGGCCACCGCTGGGCCACCCCCCTCCCAGAAGTGATCACAAGAGCTGCTGGACAGTGGCTGATGCTCTGCGGTACGTCCTGCGCAGGTCCCATGGGTCACTCTGAGACGTTTCGAGCAACGGACAGGAGCATACTGTCATCGCTGTAAACCCAGATGGCCATGGGGTTCAATTCATCAGCTTCTCTCCTGGGCTTGGTGTGCATCGTCCTGTGTGTAGCTGGTGCTTTTGGCCAGGGTCAGGACACGGTTTGCTGGCTGGTGGCAATTCATACCAAGGTTTGTCCTGGCACTGTGGTGGGCTGTCTGCAAGCGCTCATCCAGTCATTAACCTTCCTATTCAGGCTGGATCAGGCAGGCGTGGTATGAGCCTGTCTGAGTCTTAATTTCCTGGCCAGCACATCGTTAGTTGTGTTCTTCGGTTTCTAAAGATGTCAGGAAGAGAAAAGGAACACTTTTTTTGGTCACTGGAAACGCTAATTGAGCAGTAAACTGAGAGACGGGTATTAGGAGATAGTGACGTATTATATAAAAATACGCAGGTAATGCACACCAGGTGTTCACAGAGGCTTTGATTTATTCTGCTCACAGTTTGGGTATGTGCACTATGGACTCATGGTTTAAAAAAAGAATCACAAGGCCAGTTTTGTGGGGTGGGGTGGTGGTTTTTTAAATCTGCTTTATGAATGTAGATGTTTCCATATGCAAATAAAAGTTTTGAAGAGCATTTTGAAAGACAGAAGATAGCGTGGTGTAAATTTCAGGGATATGAATTTTGACTTTTGGAGGCCTAATTTAAAAAACATTGTTAAGCTATTGCGTGTTTCAAAGCAGTTATCTTTATAAAAAAAAAAGGGGAGTTGTCTGTGAACAGTCATAAAATCAGGAGTTAAAAGCACAGTTTTGTCTAAATTGTCTGTTTTCTAAAAGAAATGTTATTATCTGGTAATAGTCTTCAAAGTCCCATGGCAATCTAAAAAAGTTCACTCTACTTGGGCAATAAATGTACCATAGGATCTTGAAACTGGTGTACCTGAGGCTGTTCCTTATAGTTTTCATGCTAATTTGTACCTGTTTTATGCTGACTTCACTAGAATTATTTCTGACTGTTACTGGTTTGCAATCAAACCTATTTTTTTTTAATTTAAATAAACTCCAAATTAGGAAACAACTGAAAACACCCACTAAATTTAGCATATGGTTACGTTCTTACAGATGAAAAAGAAAGCAAACAAAGCCATAGATATATTTTTGGAGACACTCTGACTGCATGTCTCAGCTCAGCGTAATGGAGATCCAAATAAATCAGATGAACAGTGTTGAGCCAAGTCACTTTGGTGAGAAACCTTTACTTTCTGTTGGTCATTGAGGCACTTACCTGTGTAGCGACAGCATTTGGTGATGAGAAGTAGATTTACAGCAGCTGTCTGTCCTGTCTGGATACTTGTGTGTCTTACGGCGCGTCATAAGTGCTTTTTATAACTACTGCACCAAACACCTAAAAGTGGGGAAAAATGTATTTAGACTTATTTATAAGAACTGTTGCTACTGTAATTCTCTTAAAGTAGAGTGGTACCTCAAGGAGAATAAGAGAGCTTAAATGAAAAAACAGTATTTAGGTGTGATCCCTTCTTGTGTATGGGTTACAACAAGCTCCATGTTTTTGCAGCATGATGTAATTGGCAGAAGAGCTGTGTATGCTCTCTGCAATGTCTCCAGAAGGTTTTTGGCACAGCTGGGGGATGCTCACCTGGGGCTGCCTGTGGCTGAGCATCCCCTGAGCCTGCCCTGGTGTCTGGACTGCAGGTGCTCTCTGTTGGGGTCACGCTGGTTACGTGGATGGTGTGTGACCTCCCTAGGCATGTTCAGCTTTCCAGGGAAAGATACACCTTGTTGCTTTCATCTGCCTAACTGATCTTTCTGTAGGACAGAGCTCTGTGCAGAGCGTGTTTGATTTATATAGCATTATCTGATGTCCCAGCAGTCTCACTTCATTTATCTGTGACTTTTTGACGGCTGAACCATGACAGATGTGCACTGGTGAATCTTGCTGTCGTGGTTTAAAAGGATGCTGCCCTGAGCTGTCCCCATGCTTCTCCATTGCAGGTTACTGCCTCTACAGCAGGGTTAGCAGGAGGACAGAGTGCCTTAGATGCTGAACACCAAGTCCAGTGTCTGAGCTGAGGTCCCCTTAGTCCTGGCTCTATGTGGAGGTGCTGGGTGATGAATGCATGTAACTGGAAACAGGCTGGTGTTACCTGGTGGCTCTGCAATAGTCAGCAAGGGGTGGGAAGGTCTTACTCATTGCAGCTATTTGCAAAGATGTAAGGCAGAGTCCTTGGCAGGAACTCCTTGTCTATGCTTTAAAGCAAGCAGGTGATTTCTGAGGCATGCTGTGGAGGTAGAAGGGGTTGTCCCTGTCCTTATCTCCATTAGGTCCTTCTGGTGTTGTCCAGGGGTAATGTGGCTGGAAAGATGGGATGTCCATAGGTTTCCTGGTGCATAGTCTAGTTTTGGTGCCATCCTGGAGGGGTCCTCCCTCATTAGCTCATTTCTGGAAGAGTGGAGGAAGTCCTGGGAGTACGGTGTAGCTCTGATGGAAACTGTGAGAAATGAGACTCATCCCAGCATAGAGGGCTTCCTGGAGATAAGAGCTGGAGGGGCCGCAGTGTTGACTGCCAGTCAGTCGGTACAGGGGTTGCTGCTACCAGTACAGAGGTGAATGTTCAGAGCCTGTGAGAAAGCTCGCAGGGAGTTGGCATGGCTTTGGCCTGATGAGTATCAAAACATCAGTGGGGCGGGACCCTGTTGGGTCTTGGCACCCATCTTGTGCTGGAAGGTGAATTCATTGGGACTCTTCTGCCTTCCCATGGGTACCCCTAAGCAGAGTGTCTTGGTGGCCTTCCTGGAGTGCCCGAGGGGTGGGCAGCCCCCGCTGGGGTGAGGACAGGGTTTGATTCATCAGGGGGGCGCTGAATGGATCTCTTGTCTGTGGCAGGGTAGCAACAGGTCCGGCCTTGTGTTTGTAGAAATGTCACAGAATCCCAGACTGGTCAGGGTTGGAAGGGCCCTCTGGAGCTCACCCAGTCCAACCCCCCTGCCAGAGCAGGGTCACCTCCAGCAGGTTGCACAGGATGGCATCCAGGCAGGTTTGGAATGTCTCCAGAGTGGGAGACTCCATCACCTCTCTGGGCAGCCTGTAAAGGTCTTCTGTTTCTGAACATGGAGAGCACTGTCTGTGCCCCAGACCTCCAGGCCCCGTCTGTCTCCGGAGGGCTCGCCTGCCACAGGGCGGGTGCCTTTGCTGTTACCCGATGTTTGGGGGTGCCAGTCTCGCACGTGGTGTCCCCGGGTCAGGTTCTGAAGGCTGACAGAGGTGTGGGTGCGGACTGGCACATTGGGAGGCATGCTTGGTGCAAGGGGCAGGCGCAGGACGGCTGTCCTTCTCATTCTTCCTGCAGCTAACGAATTAATTGATTACAGCTTTTCCTTGGGCCTCAGGCTTGTGTGCGTTTTCCCTTGAACGTGTTGGAAAGCAGAGCAGTGGCTACAGATTTGTCCTGAGACTGCACTTTGGAGGCCAGCCTCTTCAGGGAGGCAGGCCAAGCAGATTCAGCAGTGGCGTTTTCCTGCCAGCCTCTCTGCTCCGCTCCTCTCCTCTCATGCCTCCACTCCTCTCCTCTCCTGCCTCCGCTCCTGTCTGCAGCTCACATTGCCCCGGTCGTCTCCCTGTGGCGTGAGCAAACCGCCGTCCCCAAAGGAGAAAGCCAGCAGCATTTACATTATTAATATCAGCCAAGAGTAACCTTGGTTTTCTGGTTGGGAAGATGATGGTAAAGTGCTGACTGCTGCTCACACTTGCCTAAAAAAGCAGAAGAGAAATTCTTTTGGGATGTGACTCTAAACCCTTCTGAGCTGCTGCAAGCGCTTAAGCAGATACATTTTGAAACCTTTTATGGGCATATTGCAATGTTGCACGGGCCATGGCATGCCATCTCCTGCTCCTGAGGCTTACTTTCCTTCTTTAAGGGCAAAGCCCTCCAGACTGAGGTTCCAGTTCTGCAAAATACTTAAGCCTGATTTTAAGCACTGTAGAATTCCTGTGGGCAGCAAAGAGCTCCTTGCGCTCAAGTGAGCTGTTGCTTGGGTTTTGAGAGAGAGAAATGGTCCTCAGCCATTCTCTGAAGGGGGAGAACTGCCTGTGGTCGTCTCCTCTGCCACCTTTGACCTTCCAGTTTGGGAGGGTTTCTTTGCACGTGCTCAGTGTCCACACCTGGAGCTTGCAGTCCTGCCGAGTCTGCTCGGATCGGTGAGGACAAGCCCTGTGCCTGTGACCCGGCACGAATGCCCCGGGGGTTTCCTCCGCACTGAAGGAGGGAGATGGGGCGTTGAAGCCCGGCTAGCAAGCTGTGGCAGCTCCTGCGTTTACTCTTGCGTGGCTGTGAGTCAGGTTGGCCAAGGGAGGGTTGTGTGTTGGTACAGTGAGCTCTGGCACCTCAGTGGGTGCCGTGCTACAAGCCGTGGCACTGCCAGATCCACGTGGGGGAGGAGGTTCAAGCTTTATATCTTCCAGCCCCGATCTATAGCAGTAGCTAACACTGGGATTCAAATTGACGCCCCAAACCTGCAAGTCCCTATCCTTGGAGTGTCTGGGGCAAAGAGGATCCTTGTAAACACAGGGCCACACTTGGCCATGGTGTCCTGTCTAGCTGCTGTGTCAGTGAAGCTACCTAGCTACTTCTCTTGCTCACGATTGCGTTAGCCCAGTGAAGCCAGCGGAGGGAAAGGCGGTGGCAGACGCCTTCGAGGAGAATGACTCTGAATGAACATGTGGAGTTGATGGATTTCTTCAGCGGCGTAGCACCAGTTTGATGTAATCCCTTTGCTGACAATAGCTTTCTGCCACTTGGTTCACCCATCTGAAGGAGGGTGCAGTAACATGCATTTAAGTAATTGAGCTGTTTGGAAGCTTTAAAACAAATATAAACAAGATGTGCCAGGCTTTCTGGAGAGCCCATCATCTGACATCTCCCACAGAGCATTTAAATAAGTGGTTAGATTTCCAAGTGAGGAGCTGAGCTCTTTGAAAATCGGCCCCTACAAATATTGTTATGCTGGTATTAAAATAAGTGTTTTGAGGCACTCGGGTGAATGTTGCCCCATACAGGCAGAGTTTTACTTATGGCTTATTAATGTTGTTGTATTGCTGTTCATTAAACAGCAGAGAACCAGGCACTGACCCCCTTCTTTGCCCCATGTAGCCTCTCATGCCATGTCTGATGATGGCCTTTTGATTAGAGGAAAGGCCAAGGATTTGGAAAGCCAGCTTTCAAAGCCTTGTGATGATGCAGGCTGCTCTAAAGTGTGGCAATGTCAGTCTCTGCCTAATTGCACTTTTTGACCTCACAGGAGCAGTACAAAGAAAATGTCTTTGAAGACTGAGTGGAGCTGAGCTACTGTAGTAACAAGACTCTGGGTGTTGTAGACAGTTGTCCTAACTGTGTTAGCATTTAAAACCCTGGCTCTTTCTAAATGAATAGCTATCAAACATGGTTAGTTCTTCCACAAGTTTACGTGTCTGTTACAAAAAACCCCTGTTCTGTAATGGCAGTGGAAATATTCATCTTAACCATAGCTAACATGTTAGGATAATAAAATCTTCCTGCTGTCCATGCAGTAAAAAGTACATGGCACAAAAGTAATGCTGCTCTCGGCAGCCTTGGCTTTACTTCTGACTCTCTGAACATCTGGTTAGTGTTTGGCCTTGGCTTTGGGTTTCAGTGACGTGGTTACTCGGTGTCCCCACCGTCACAGGAGTTGGAGGCTGCGATGCTGGAGTGATGGATTTTTAACCTCTAACTCCGCTTTCCTACCTCCCGTGTCTGAAGGCAGCCCCTGGGCATGGCTCTGTGCTGTTCTCTGCAAGCTCGAGCCCCACGCTGGGAGCTGGAGGTGCCTTTCTGCAACATTTTGCTTAAAGCTGTGGGGAAGGTGCGTATTCCTGAAGGGGGACAATTGGCTTGCTGGGACGTGGGCGTACTCAAACCAAGCAATTTCCCAAGTTTGTAGTGAAATATTACGGCAGATGGCCTGCTTACAATGCAGGATATTATTAGAATCATGATCGGTGCTAATAAGGTCATTGGCGGTGGGGGAGGAGGTTGGTGTCTGACCTTGTTTGAAAGGTGGCAGCCTGCGCGCTGGGGGAGAAGTTTTCTCTTACTGTACTGTTTAAAACTAATCTGGCTGCACACTAGAGAGAAAGAGCTACCGCACCTGCTGTGGGGATGCTGGGGATGCTGCTGGCCCCCACCCCTCACTGAGGTAGGTGTGCAGAGCACTATTAAAAAGTGGAGACAAATTCTGCTTTAATTAACAATCCCGAGAATGGGAACCGGGAGCAGTTTAGCTGGTCCTGCAGACTTGGGAGTGGTATCACAAGGCATTGCCCAGTCAGATGACTGATTAGTGGTGTGCACTGAGTTTTATCATACCTCTGAATGTGCTCTGCATTAGCACAGTGCTTGCTTTTAGCTGGTCTCTCCTACACAGGTATGAAAAAAAAAAAAAAAAAAAGCCCCAAAACAACCACTACAGACAGGAGTGTTGGGATCAGCTGAGTTGCAGTGGTGATGCCCACATCTCTGCCCAACGGTACCCACACCAGTTTCTGATGAGGATTTAAGCCATTAGCCCAGACTGTGCTGCTTTAACTCTATTTGTCACCTTACTTCTGCTTTGGGTGAGCAGCCCTGGGGTGCTGTGAGCAGCCCTGGGTGCTTATTGAGAGAAAACAGCTCTCAAACAGAGGGGCAGCTGGGAAAGCCTGGGGTATCTAGCTGGGGTGGAGAAGATGGCCAGGGGCAGCACAGACACGGCGGAGCTGGAGCCAGGGAGCACAGCTGTCATTAGACGGTGCTTCCCTAAGTCCCTGTTATCCGCAGGGGCATGGCTGGCGCAGGGAACAGTCACACGGAGATTAGGTCCTTAAAGAGCCCCACCACAACAGGCAAAGTTTGAAAACAAAACCCCAGTGTGTAATCCCAACCGCGCTGGCCGATCCTGCTGACCAGCGTTTCTTCCTCTTGCTGTCAGCTCCTGAAGGATCAAAGCTTGCTTTCTCGCCATTAAGTGATGCTGGATGCCACATGGTTGGTTCGTGCAGCGTTGTGCTGCGTGCGGTGCTTGGGCTCTGCTCCTGGGGTCCCTTCCACGTGATGCTGCAGGTACCAAGCACTGGATGGGTTTAGCAGGAGGAAGCAAGAGCCTCGCAGGGTTGGACATTTCAGCCCGTGCAGTAGCGCTTCAGTAGCCAGGGCAGCAGGGAGTTAGAAGCCGGACATGTACACGAGCCTTCAAGGAGGGCTTGGAAGGTCATCAGATATGGCAGAGGTGATGGTGTTAGAGGTCAGCTGTAGGAAGGAAAGCGCATTCCTCCCTGTGAGGGAATCTCGTCTCATAAAACAGCAGATTTCTGAGGCAGAGAGTTGTCTTTGGAGGGGATGTTGCTCCTTCCCACATGCTGTAGGGGAAGGTATTAAAGGTGCACCTGGTGCTTTCTGCAGGAGCCCTCCCAGATCTTGCTCCCATGTTGCAAGACTTGCAGCCTTATGCCCTGTTTCTCCTTTCTGCTCTGTTTCCACCTCCCCTCCGGGCTTATTTGTCCCCGAACCCTCCTGCAGCTCCCCTGTCCTCTCCGTCCCTGTTGTTAGGTGTGGTGTCTGCAGGGACTGAACAAGACAACCCGGGAAGTCTCTTGCCCTCCAACTCTCCTGTTGCTTCAGCTGTCATTTTTCTTTCTCGGTGCATCGGTGCACTTGCAGATGAAGAAGTAATCATCACGGTTCCCCTCCCCGCAGACTTTGACTCCCTGCTGTGCCAGCGGTGTTGCCTGTGAAGCCTCTGTGGCGTGCTGCAGGGTGGGAGCTGGAGCAAGGCGAGCAGGCTGAGTGACTCAGGCGCTGGGAGCAGGAAAGCCGTCAGGGTTGATAAAAAGCAGGACAGGGATGTCTGAAACCTTCACCAAGCTGCGATTTGGGCCACGAGGGAAGGAGGTGGGGGTGAGTCCGGGGAGGAGCAGAGCAGCTCCCTGGGGCACTCTCCTGTGGGATGGGGAGCTTCGGGATGCGGCAGGGACCCGTTGTCTTTATCAGCATCTGCCGACTGGCGCAGTGGGGCGTGGGTTACCCCGCGGCACCAGCACAGCCTCCCTGCCAGCTCCGTGTCACGCTTCTGTCACCAGAGCCCACTCAAACCGCTCCTGCGCCACAGCTGGGAGAGTTGAGGGGGTAGGGGGGGAAGCACATCCCTTGGGGGCTGAGAGGCAAACGGGCAGCATCGCTTTTGGCTAGCGATGCAAAGATGGGAAGGGCAGGCTGCCTGCTGCTGGGAGGCAGGAGCTGGGAAAGCATCAAGGACATCGCAGCCGCAGCTCTGCAGCGGCAGCAGTCCCGTATGGAGCGGTTGGCGTGCAGCCTTGGTGGTGCTGAGGCTTCCCCTAGCCACCTGGGAGTTTTCCACCGAGTCTGGTGTATTTAGACTGAAAACTCTTCGGATGGGACCGTCTCCTTCTGTGTTTGGGCAGTAATCGGAGCAGGACCCTGAGCTGTAGCATCGACGAGTATTTGTATTCCCACAGCCAAAAATCCCCTGCTGTGGCCTTCTGCGATAAAGCACTGATTGAATTAAGAGGATTTTCATTGTTGTTGTTTTGTGTTTCTCTGTGTGGGTTTTTTGAAGAGTTCACATTAACGTAAAATCTTTAGAAATTTTTACTCAGGATAGAGCTTACAGTAGCTAGGACAGAAACACCACTGAAAAAAAATTTTGTTGTTGTTTTGATTGTGCTAATTCTCAGAGAATGATTTTAAACATCTTTTCAGAGCTTAGCCCAGCCAGAGGAGAAGCGTTAGCACTTCCCTTCATATTCCTCCTTTCTTTGTATCAGAGGTACTTGCCCAGAAGTTTGCACAGGGATTTCCGCCGGGGCCCTATCAGAAATCCATCTATCTGGGTTTAAGCGAGTGAGAGCATTTTTTCCAGCCGGGTGTTGGCTGACGTGGTGCTGCATTCCAGACTCGCTAATGACACTGGAGCTCCTTTGCAGCTACTCCTCTCACGTGGTGGAGAGGCTGCAGATGTCCTCAGGAAAGGTCACTCTTCCTTGCAGTAAAAATCTCTCCGAGCGCAGTATGGACCCATCTCACCTAAAAGCAAACGAATGTCTGCATCGCGGCTGACTCATCCTGGTTGTACCCGATCAGGGTGGTGAAAGGTCTTTTTTTTTTGTTGCCCTCTTCAGAGGGGATCGTGCTGTGTCTGAAGGTATCTCTTGTCACTGGCAGAAGCTGAATACCTGAGGTCGGGTGTCTGCCTGCCTAAGGAAGTCGTGTTGTCGAGATTAGCTTTTAAAGGCTGTTTTCCATTAGAAAGCAATCCTCACATTCCTCCTCATCTACAAAAGGTTGAGCATCGGGTGGTCTGCACTGCACCGCTGACCGGGAGGAGGATAAGCAGCTCAGAGTAGAAGTTGAGGGCAGGAGTTTAGAAAGCAGAGCAGTAATACGGAAAGGGCAGAAAAAGCCCACAGTAATTTGATCAGTTTGCTTTTTGTGATTGAAGCTTGAATAAGCAAGCACGTCCATGTGGATGTGCTTTAGTTGCTTCTATCTCCCCCAGCTTTTCTGTTGCGCTCTCAAACCTAAAGAAACGAATCTGGCAGTTATTAAAAACACAAACTCCAAAAACCCGAGCAAATGAAACGAAAGCCCTGATCAGTTCCATTCCTGTTGGTCTGCTGGGACAGATGGACCAACGGACACACATTGCACGCACACGACACATTCCTTTCTTAGCTGTTCTGGCACTTAAACGAGTGCCACTCAGAGGAGAATTTAGGTCAGGATTTCTGGCAGGGCAAAAGTTGTATCCTGCAGGAGAAAGTGGATACATCCACGCAATATGGCCATACAAACTTTTCAGTGTCCTGTCCGACAGCTCTTGTCACAGGAGAGGGAACAGATCTAATCAGCGGCTACATAAAATTAACCTTTCAGCGTCTGGAATGATGGTTTCTACAAAATGCATTGTCAGTTAGTCCCCCTTCCTGGCATTGCTTGGAGAAAACAAACCGCTCTTCCTAGATTTGGGGGTCCTTGGGCTGTACATCACCGTAGTGACTCTGAATTTGGGGTCTGTAGGTCAGCAAGGCGTACGGGATGAGCGGGCTGCCTTGGAGCCTCCGTGTTGACTCCGTGTTCTGGGCGGGGTTTATTGCTTGGCTGTGCGCAGTTAGGGATGAAGGGAGGGGTGTGCTTTGAGCTGGGCAAGGTACGGAGTGTGAGTCTGCACAGACCCTGCCGAGACTGGGTCACGGACTGGGGTAACAGTCACCCAGTGTTGTAATTGGGACTGGTAGAAGTTTTGCTCTGGCTGAGGCTGTTTTAATAAATCCATCATAAATTAACAGGTTTTCAGATGTTGGCACAGAATTTGGCATCCTGTCCCTTAGGGCTGGCTGCCTGCGTGGTACTTGTGACTAGTGCATGTGAACGGCGGTTAAACATGTCCCACCGCTTGCGGTTTTAGCCCAGAACTGTGTTACTGCAAAATTCTGTTGCCCATAGAGATGGCAGCACATTATCTTTGGCGTTGCAAGCCCATCGGGTTTACCTCCGTGGAAAAGGGCCTGTCGTGTTGCCGCTGCGCTTTCTCCGTGGGCTCAACTCTGAACAAAAGTTTACACTGTCTGAACCTCCCTTTCACTTGAGGTGGTAGCAAAGATCAGTCACATATCAGCTTTCTAGTGCCAGGCACTTAAAGAGCACTTCTGAAGGTGTTTTCTTAAAAGAAAAATCCCCTCTGTGACTTAAATGTGCATACGTTCCTGCCTGTAATAAACAACACGCTAAAATAGATCACTCTGCAAAAGCTAACCGAGGTGGAATATTTGCCTAGGGCAAGGCAGGCTTTCTTTTTCTTTTTGTTTGTTTGGTTTTTTTTCTTTTGTTTTTCTTCCTTCAAGCCTTGCTGCCTCCTGGCTGAAGGAGGGCTGGGATTCAATGTCACTTGGCCTGGGTGCCCTCTTTGGAAGCCAGGGCCCGTGTGAGATGTGTGGTCCTTGCCTGCTGTGCTTGGCAGGCTGCGAGAGCTCTCTTGAAGGTGCTTTTTGTGTCTGCACCTTTAATCCTTTGACCAGCAGCAAGTTCATTATACCATGGGTGTGAAATCTGAGGCCTGGCATGGACCAGAAAGATTTGAGGTCTTTGCTCGGAGACGAGTGAGGGTATGTGGAGTTGGTGGCACACAGTCATAGGATCATAGAATGGTTTGGGTTGGAAGGGACATTTAAAGGCCATCTAGTCCGACCCCCCTGCCATGGGCAGGGACACCTCCCACCAGCCCAGGTTGCTCCAAGCCCCGTCCAACCTGGCCTTGAACACCTCCAGGGATGGGGCAGCCACAGCTTCTCGGGGCAACCTGGGACACTGCCTCACCACCCTCATTGTAAAAGAAGTCTTCCTTATATCTAGTGTAAATCTTCCTTCAGCCCTTCTCTGGGTAGTCTGGTAGCATCTTGGCTAAGCTGGAGCAAAGGGGAGATTGGGTGCTGTGCACAAACCTGCCTGGCACGTGTGGCTGGAACAGGAACACGAGGACAAAGCTTGGTCTTTGGTGAAGCTTACTGCGGCCAGAGAGGCACCGCTGTGGGAGAAGGTGGCTGGAGGGGTGGGCTTCGGCGTGCAGCAGGGACGAGACGAATGGGAAGCAGTGAGGGGAGCCAAGCAATGGGACGGAGAGGAGCTGGGGACATCAGTGGGCTGGGCAGCAGGGTGAGGGGCAGGGGGAGCTGGCTGTGCTCGCTGCTGTTGGGCACGTCTCAGCTAAGAGCAGAAAGGTCTCCTGTGCCTCGGAGGAGCATCAAACCCCAGGCTCTGACGGACATCTGGGAGCAAATCTGGTGGACACAACTGAGGGCATCACCCTCCTGTGTGGCTGCATCTGCCTGCTCCCCTGTGGTCACCTCCTCTGGGGGGTTACGCTAACGCAGAGAGGGACTATGGTGTCCTGTTCTGACAGATGCTGGTGTTTCCAGCCGAAAGGTGGACAGCCGGGGTGGCAGTGCCATGGTGTGCCCCAGCAGGAGTCATCAGCGTGTTTAGCAGAGCCTGGCCCGCATCCTTCCCCGCTCGGGGTGCTGCTGCATTACCCCCTGGCAGCCCCTCAGGAGCTGAGTCTGAAGCACATCCTGCAGAGTTATTTTTTCCAGACTGAGGATTCTCCCTGGGAATTGTCAGTCCAGATGGAATTAATATTTTTTTTTAAAGTTTTTTTCATTATTTTTTGAAAACCAGGAATCTGTTTCTGCCCATTAAGCTGTTGCTTTCTGAGCAAAGCAACAACACAAACAAAAATTGGGCTAATCCTCAGTTGGTAAATTGTTATATTCTGCCAAGTTCTAAATGAAAAAAATAATAAAAAAAAATCCACAAACCCAGCCACCCACAAATCTTTTTATTTGCATCTTAATTTTTCTTTCCAAAACGCAGCGCAAAGGAGGTTTTTCTGAGCATGGCTTTGCCCTCCGCAGGACAGGAGGGAGGGTTTGGGTCGGACACTTAGTTATCAATCTCTGCGCTTCCCTGTTTGCCTTCTCCCTTGTGTAAACTGAAGGAGCGAGGCTGCCGGAGGTGGTCACGCGTCCGATATTTGTATTCATGAACACAGTGCTTTAACATTTATTCTCCTGGGCTTTAATGTACTTTGCTTGGTTCTGTCTACGTGTGGTTTGCCTGCTGCAATCGTAATATTCAACAGACGCTGTAGGTAGAGGAAGGTCAGAAGCATCAACTTTCCATATGACCTTGACAGATTCAATCAGCCGGTGAAAGTTGTAGAATTGGATTATGGGATTTGCAATGAAAAAGTGGTTTAAGGGACAAGAGAAACTACACTTGGTATTTTCAAAAGCTGGCCTGGTGTAATAGCAATCGCGAGGGCCAGAACTGAGGGAGATGAAAGGTGGAAGACATATCAGAAGTTTTATTTCATTTGTTTTTCTGTGGGGCTTTGTGGTGTTTTTTTAATACAGTACTTGTGCAGTATTGTTCCAGAGGCTGGCATGGTTGGTTTGGGTTTTTTTTGTAATTTATTACAGAAGAAAAATCAATGACATGCTAGTGTTTCTATCTTCCAGGTAGCATTGATTTCTTTACTTACAAATAGTCCCACACTGAAACATTCACCCGCAGGAGCATTAACTTTGCAGGATGTCACCGGCTTCGCCTCCTACTCTAAATACACGCAGTGATCCCAGGGCTAAACGCGCTTCTAAAGGCGCTCTCTTTACCGGGCGCTAAATGCCTTCCTTCGTAATTGTTATCGATCAGTTGCTTGAGCAGGTCTGTGGCCAGGGATGGCTGTAAAAGCTTATTTTGCTCAGAGAGAGCCTGTATTTGATACTGTATTAAAGAAACCTATTTTATTGTGCTTTTAACATTCCTGAACCTCAGAGAGTAGTGGAATAATACTTGGAAGACATTAAAAATGATCAGTTCAGAGCTCTAAATTGATGATACTTCTATTCTGTTTTAACCTCATTTCAGATATGTGGTGGTAACAGACTGATACGGTTCACAAAACGTACCCTAATCAAAATGTATCAGCAGATACAAAAGAAAAGAGCTCGATGAAGTCTTTATTTCTTTTGTGGAATGAGATTGCTGTTCACTGCAAGTAGTAATCTCTCAGATAAACATGTTTTTCTGCTCTGTGGCTCTACAGCTCATGAAAAATATACTTTGACAGTGCTGTGCTCTTTTAATATATATTTCTTGGACTTGGTAAACACCGTCCATTGCTTGGAGCAAGCAAAAATTTTCCACAAACCAAAAACATTAAAATCAATACACGTTTTTCATTGAGCATAACAGAGCATACCATTGGCCTGAATGAAGAGAGCTTGGCAGGAGAACAGAGCTGGAAAGAGTTGTCAAGATGTAAAAATATAATGAAGGAGCTTTTCCCCAACAAAATAACTGCTCCGAGTTTGTAAGAACCTTCAAGTATAACAAACAGCTTAGAATGAAAATCCTGTGTGAAAGCAGGACAGCCGCGACCTCTTTGTGCTGTCCTGGGGAAATTCAGCAGAACATTGCTGTATTCAGCAATGTGCAAAAGTAAAACTTCACTCACAGCAGCTCTCGGCTTCCCTAATTGCCAGGTGAATGAGGATTTGAGGATTTGGGAGTTTAGGCTGGTGCCAGTGGCTGCTTAGAGTCTACTGGAATACGGTAGTTTCATATCGTGTGTGTGTCGTCCCCCCCCTTTCTAATTAAAATTAAAAAAAAAAATGGTGGGGTGATAGTACTTGTTTAAATACTTGGGCTCCATGCTAACGAGCCATCCTTTCTGCATGGAGTTGGGTTTGCCTGCTGAGTTCAGTGGTTTGAAGTCCTTGGCAGTCGCTGTGAGTAACTGTCACTGGTTAAGGTGATGGCAAAAAGGGAGACAGCGATGTAGAAACGCTGCTGTCTCTGCTTTGTTTTTTCTCTCCTGCTCTGGTTTGAGCTGTGTAACGAAAACAAGCTTGACAAACGTTTTGAGGCTGCAGACTTTGTAAGAGAGTCCTAGATAAGCATGCTTGAATCCCAGCAGAGAGCATCTCATCTCGAGAAACCCCCCGTCCAAGTACTTTGCAGTGCTATACGCACTGTTTGAAAGGACCGGCATCTGCAGTAGGATTTGTCCATGCTGTGCATCTGTTTGTTCCCAGCACTTTGCATCTGATGACTGTCTCTTACCCTGGTGCGAGTGAAGCGGTGTTATGTGCTTGGTATACTTCTTTTTTCGTTTGTGTGGGGTTTTTCTGTATATATATATATATATACTGGTGAAATTGTTCAGCTGCTAAACTGTTTTCTGCCACACGATGGGAAGCATGTCTCCTGCTTGGACAAAATGCTGCTGTTACTCCCCTAATGCCTATTGATGGAGACCCATCCAGTTGCACGACAGGTAGATGACCGAAGCCCCCTCATCGTGGCCACGTGCCACAGCGGCTCCGCGTCTGGTTGTGAGGGGCAGCTTGCTTTCTAGCCCTGTGCTGGGGGAGAGGGCTTCAGCACAGTGTGTGCCCCGAGCCAGTGGCACGCGGGGGCACAGGGTCTTCAGCCCTGGCTTGTGTCTGTGATAGAGGTTGGCTTCTATCGACAAAGGCCGGCATGACAGCGAGATGGAGGTGTTACAGGTCTCTTGCAGTGTTTGTTCAGCAGTCCCCTCAGCTGGCTGCTGGCAGCTTTTGTCTGGACTCGAATACATTTGCAAAAATGATGCTGACGTTTTTCTTCCTCCTGTCCTTCCTTCCATCTCCCTGTAAAGCAAAAATATCCTAGCAGGGCAGTCACACGGGTGAGCCGGGGAGGCTGAAGAGCGGCACCAATGTGCTAACCAGGGATTTTTGTCTCTGCTTCACATTCCTTCTGCATTTTTCTAACTCACTGGACGTGAAGACCCTACTTGGACTGCAGCGGCTGTTTGTCCGACCTCGTTTTTTTAAAGCTGCAGAGGGATATTATTTTTTTTTTAAGCCTAAACCTCTACAGTTAGGGTTTTTTTACCTCCCTGTTGGCCTCCCAGGGCGCAGCCCCACAGATGTAGGGAGAGGAGAACTGGGCAGACTGGGACTGTGCAGAATGCACCAGCCTCACTTCAGCAGGGCAAACGCAGCACTTCTGCTTGGTTTGCTCCGAGGGCTTTCTAGCTGCCTTCCACTTGCATGTGCCACTGAGCTTTGCTCTGAGCTTTCGGTTCAAAAGGACCCAAAACTCTTGTCGTAGCTGCCAAATGTCACCTGCTTTCATTTGAAATCATGCAAAACATCAGGGTTCACTCATTTCAGTCAAAATCAAGTCTAGGCTTGCTCGGAAAGGGCTTGACCTGACATTCATTGAAGCCATGAAATTCAGTCGCTGTTTCAGCAACAAGCTGGGGCTGCGTTGAGAGTGCTGGGAGCATTGGTCGCCCTGGGAGTTTGCGATAGAGATTCAGGTTTTTCCACTGAAGCTGTGTGGAAAGGCAGGTCTGACTCCTGTCCTCTGTTCCCTGACAAAAGACATGTCCCTCTTCACCTGAGCAGCCCCAGGTCGGAGCTGACATGCTGCTGCGGCAGCTCAGAGCATCGTTCAAAACAGCATAAAATCTGAAGAGGTTTCTCGAGTGACTGCAGAGGAGCTGAGTTAGGCCAAAATAACACGTGGGATGGTTTTAGCAGTTTTCTCCTCATCTGTCTGCACAGGCTCAGGGAGGTGCCTCTTTGGACCCTGGCGGTATGACATTTGAAAAAGTTAGGCAAAGCTCATCCTAGAGATGGTGCAAAACTGCGATTTCTGCTTTTTATGGACTGCTTGAATCCCATTTCCAGCACATTATGTATTCACGAATGATGCTTGTTCCTAGCTAGGACATGAATTTCACAGGGTCTATATCATCCATACCTGGAAGCTGCCAGATTAACCTTAACTCTAGCATTTTTATCCACATAATTTGAAACTTCTTTATGATGGGAAGTCTACATTGCTTCCCTTCCCTTCGAGGCTGATTGCCATCTGGTAATGCTAACTAGAAGATACGTTTTTCTTTTTTCTTTCCAGCTATGATCTGTTCACAGCAGAATCCACACCATCACAGCAGTCTTTGGGCTCTCTGTAAATGGGTGTTACACCCGCATTTGAAAAATGTCAGTTACTAGCTGTGCTGTATTTTTTTTTATTTTATTGCTGTTACAAGTAACTTCAGACCACCAGCTCCTTTGTACCAAACGTTGTGTGCAAATGCTTGCCTGATGGCAAATAGGAGAGCTGGCACAGGAGTGGTGCGGAGCACTGACTCTCCAGCATCCCTGCAGATGTCCAGAGAGGAGCAGAAAAACCAGTAGAACTGAAAAGCCTTTGAGATGGATTATTTCGGGGAGATATGGAGGATGGAGCCACTGGCATTAGATTTGGGAGTCTCTGACGTGGCATGACTCTGTTTCCAAGCAAGGCAGGAAACAAAGCAGTGGAGAAACTTCTATGTGACTGCCCGCAACTGCTTGGAAAACTGAGTTCAGTGGCAATCCAGAAGAATGTGCTTGGTGAAACTGTTCAGTTTTGTTTTGATGACTTGAATGATGGAATAGAGAGTATGTTTGTTAAACTTGTAGGGTGCTCTGAGCTGGGAGGAACTACAGAGAACCAGCTCTGGAGTTACAGATAATCTTGACAGGACAGAAAAATAGTCCGTAGAAAAGGGGTGCAAATTCAATAAAAGCGGTATGAAATACTGCATTTAAGCAAATTGGCTACACGATGCAGGATGCAACATGGGAGGGTAGGCAGGAGTTCTGGAAAAGGCTTGTTGAGAGTGACTCAAAAATGTTATGCTGTTAGAAGGGAAAAAAATGTCATGCAGGGATGTATAAGCAGCAGCTGCAGGATGTGGATAAAAAAATAATAATCTTTGTACCTACACAGCACTGGTAAGGGGTTAGCTGGAGCCCAGCACCCCGTGCGTGCACACACTTTGTCGGGGGGGCAGCCTAATGACTGGCTTGGAGACCCTGCTCATGAAGTTGAAAGAGTGTGGTTTGCAGAGCAGAGGGGTTTGGGGAAGGGGGATATACGTGACTGCAGCCTGGAAGTATGGGCCCTTCCTTAAAGAGTGGGGGAATAATTGCTGTTCTGGCCCTCTGTGGTAAGTCAAGTTTTAGGCTTCAGTTGCAGGAGAAGCAAAACTGCAGTTGAGAATCAGGAAGGGCTTTACAGCTGCAAGGAGAGTGATGGGTTGGAGTCCCTTGTCTGGGAAATACATGAGTAACAGGTACAAAGAAGAATTGGTGGAGTTGATCTGTGTAGGTCTGGGAGAGGTGTGTCACATCTCTATGTCCTTCTAGACCTGCTTTTTAAGATCCTTGGAGGTGGGTTACCAGCCCTCCATGAGAACACATTCGAGGAGTGATTTGTACATAGTTACACTCTAAAACTTCTCTGTAAAAGTGAGCGGCTCCAGCACTGCAAGGAGAAAAGCATTGCTATTAAGGAGAAGTTATCTGATGTACTGTGCCAGGGTCAATGTTCAGGGGAGGTTGCAAGGTTGTACTTCTCGCTGACTCAGTTAGCAGCATAACTTTTAACGTTTCATTAGTCTGTGGAAAGGAATTGCAGATAAGGTGTGTACAAAGCTAAGCTTTGAACTGCAGCGAGTGACAGCTTGGCTGCGTGAACACCTATCCATGAGACGCAAGACTCGCTAATGATCAGGCTGACTTGTCTGCTCCAGCCTCCTTTGTTTGCTGGTTGATAACATGCTATTTCCATGCTGTTTGATGTTGTTTGCTGAATCGAAGGTGTTATGCTCAGCAGTGAGATGGACAGCCATCTCCATCCAGTGCAGCTCTCTACCTGTGCGGGAAGAGGAATGTGATGCGTGATGCAGTGGAGGCGGCAGGAGGAGCCACGCCGTGCAGTGGGGACGGCAGGAGGAGCCACGCCGTGCAGTGGGGACGGCAGGAGGAGCCACGCCGTGCAGCCAGCCATGCCAGTTGCTGAGCCCTGGAGCAAATTGTTTAGGGACAAACCATGGCGAGCACAAAGCACTTGAGTTGGAGTGTTGGATGGACAGTGTTTCGAACACCCTGGTGGTTTGCTTTCCTGGGAGGGTAACTTCGAAGCTGCAAGTCCCTATAGGGTGGGTGAAGGACTTGGAGCTTGGATTTTACCAGGTACCAAGTCTGCCCCACAGTACCTCTCTTCCCAAAGAGAAAAGACAGCAGTAGGGGTAGACCTGGAGCAGCATGTGCTGTCTGATCTACGTTCTCAGCTGTGCTGTGCAGATGCCGGGGTGAAGCCCAGAGCTCCATTTCTGCCTCCTGCTGTTGCCTGACAATTCATGCTCCATGGGCAGTCCTGCAGCCTGGTCTCTGCCCTCCAGACGCGGGGGCACGCACCATGGAGGCTGAGGTGGTAATGCATGTGTGAAAGTCATGCAAGGCTCCGGCAGGAGTGAGGATCTCCGACCAGTAGAAGGCGGCTTCTGTGTGCATGTGCTGAGTGGGATGGAAAGCAGAGAGTGTTTCATGCCTCGGCGCTGGAGCGACAGGCACTGAGTAAGCAGGGCCAGCGCATCTCTGAATGTGCCTCCCCACTGAGTTCCTCTTGGGGGGGGTGGAAATCTGCTGTTTCATGCAGAGAGAAGTTATGTAGACAAGCTGTGTTTTGGTGCCTGGTTTTGTGCAAAACATGGAAATCCTTTCCTGCTTGGTCTCTTTTCATTCTTTTTGCTGTCAGTCATTGCACATGTCATCAGTGTCTGTGGAAAAGACAGCACAGTCAGGGCATAAGCCTACTGCAGCCTCCAGTGTGTGAAAAGCAACATTAGCTTAAAGATTTTTCACATGAGAACTGCTGGTGATTGACAGGACATACAGTGCAGACATTAAAACCAGAAACGTGTCTGCTCGGGAACCTCTTCGCTGGCATCCAGGATTAAAGAGACCGTAACAAACTGCATTACTGATGCAAACGTGAGCAAGGCTTGGGTTTGTGCTGGAAGCCGTGTTTCCACAGCACAGTCCAGCTCGCTTCAGCAGCCAGCGAGAAGAGAATTTGTGCAGCGTGCTTGGGGTACGTTCATCAGCCTGCTGCAGTAGGCAGTGTGCTCTTATTTGCATCCCTCCAAGCTAGGATGCAGATGACAAGGCGCAGCCCAACAGACTCCAACCAACCAGGTGTAATGCAGGTTTTTCTGCTGGATTTAAGTGTGCTGCCATCAGTACCGCACTCGAAACAGCTGGCTTTGTTGCACTGCAAGCTGCTGTCATGTTAGCTAGTGTCAGATGCCAGCCATTTACAGTATGCGCCATCACAGCATGACTTAAGTTGGCAACACAGAGTCAATCACATGCCAGCAGCCTTACTGTAAGAGTGGGGGAGTGTGTGGGAAGAAAGGGGGGAGAAGATACTCTTATAAAATCTTCTAATGATTTATTTTTAATATCCATTTTGCAAGCCTTGGGAAGTGCAGTCCATATGCTTTTCCCTCCTGGCTGTAGTTGGCAAAGCAGCTGACAAAATATGGTCCTTCAGACTCTTTCCATTTTGTGAAGAGCCAGAAAATATGGCTATATTTAGCATGTTTCCAAGGCCAGCAGCAGAGTCTGTTGCTGGGTGGTGATTCCCTGGCTGCAGGCTTGCATGCCACCTGGGATGGGGTGGGAATGCACCTTCCCTGGAGTCAATACTGGTGCAGAATTAACAGAACCAGCAACGAACTCCTCCAATTACAACAGGATGGCTGCGCTGGTCCCAGCAGGCTCAGCACACTGCTCACTGTCACAGCTCAGTCTCTGAGCACCATGCCCCTTCCCAACATGTGCAGCAACCCCCTCCCAGTGCTGGGATGGCACTTTTTGGGACGATGCTTGGCTTGGACAGTGTCTCAGCAGGTCCTTGTGCAGGGCACTGAGACTGTCCCGTGCCCTCTGCTGAGCATTCCATGTGCTGGAGCACGGCAGCAAAACCTGTGCCTTTTAGCGTAAAGATGATAAGCATCTTTAACCTTAGGGGCCTGACTCCTGTTGTATTTTCTCATATTGTATTCCTAGGCCACCCAGGTATAAAATGGAGTTGTCCTTATTTGTCCCCAGCCCGGTATCCACACAGCAGATTTGCTACCAGTTCCCTGTTGTTTTCCATGCTGTGTTGCAGCTGGTACTGAGAAGTGAAGAATGGCAGTTCCTTTGTCCTTCTGGCAGCTTTTGTAGAGCTGAAATTGGTCTTGAAGAGTGTATGTGTTGCTGAGAAGTACTGAGAACTGTGGGCATTGTGATGGAAGTGTAGAAGAAGGGATCACCCCTACCAGCTTCGGAGTTCAGAGGATACTAGAGGTGCCCATCACTTTTGAGCGAGACATGTTGAAAGTTGTTTCATAGCTGGCTGTCTAAACTGGGAACATTTTGTGTCACTCTCAGTCGCATCATCAGTTCCTAAAAGTCATTGTCTGAGAGATGAAGGACCTACTGTCGTGTTGGAGAGGGCAGCCTGACTCAGCTGTGCCTTCAAACCTGTCCTGGTGAAATGCAGCGGTTAATGATGCTCAGGATCAAAACGATGGTGAGGAGGAGCTGGGCTGAAGGTGCAGTTTTGAATCAGAGCGCAGCAGTGATTCATTTAGTCTTCCCGGAGCCCTGGAAGGCTGACAGCCGTGCCGCACTGCACAGCCTTCGCTCGGCAGCAGCATCTGCACGGCTCTTGCTTCCTTGCAAATACACGTCCTCATTGAAACCAGTAGCACTCTGTGTGGGCACTGGTTTATGCTCGCAGCTCTGCCTGCAGGATCAAGGCCTCGTGCTGTACGGTTGTGGGGTTTTTTTGTTGGTAATAAAAGCGTTCTGTTTGTAGAACCCCCTGTTGGAATTAAACAAACTGTTATGAGAAAAAAGTAGAACAAAGCTTCACACCAAGCTGGGGTGGCTGGTATCAATGACATGCAAAATTTCAGTTGGAATAGCAAAGTCCTTGTCAAGTTGAAGAAGGCCCTGTGAGTATTGTTTACAAAAAAATAGTAGCTCTTTTTTCATCTTCTCCATTCCTGCAGTGTAGAAACATCTACACAGATCTATTCCAAATTTGGTAGAAATTAGTGTTTTTCCAACCCAAAGCACTGGTGCCAAGTTTCAACCAGGAGGAATTTCGAAGGCTGATGTGTAAGCCCTCCAAGGCCGGAGCTTAGAACAGAGCGGCTGCCTGGCCATGGACAACCCGCTGCTCTGCGGGGTCTCCTCCTGGGCTGCAGCAACCTCAGCAGCCCCACAGAAGTTGTGGTGGTGGGACGCTGCCAGGTACGCTCTGAGCCTGAATGCTGGACTCTTGTTGGGTCCCAGGTGATGGGAAGGGGCTGTGGAGGGACCTGGTCCTGTGCAGCTGGAAGGATGCCGTGAGATGGATGACCCAAACCTTCTTAGTGCTGATGAGTTTCCTTCTCCTTCCGGATTAATGCAGTTACTTACCCTGTAGTAGTGCTGGGTCGTCGGAGCATCAGCCAGCTGCGTGGTACCATTTTACCCTCGCTTTACACAGATGTAAGAAAGTGTCTGGTGATGCAGATTCATGTCCTCAGGGCCTGTGAGCAATTAACTCACTGCTGGGGATCTGGGGCTGTTGGATTGCCGAGAAGCCAAAACAATAGCATTAAAAAGCCTCTTTCTTTTTGAGTTGGGTTGTAGAGAGCCACTGGGCTCTGCTAGGAGCAGGGCAGAGAGTTTCGCTCCGCAAAGGCAGGCTGCTTGGGAGTGTTTTTTTCCTGTCCTAGTGGGTTTAGCCCATCACTTCTTGCATTTAATTATTTGCCTCTAAATAACAACAGGGAGCCAGGAGTTTTGTTTAACTCTCAGATCTCCTTGGAGCAGATAAGAGAGAATCCTGTTTCTCATGATGCTCCATCATACAGCCCCTTTCACGCTGCAGAGGGGCTCTGCAGCCCCTTCCCTGATGAAGCCGTTATCCCCACCAGGAAAGGGGCAGAGAAGAGCACGCATAAAGCTTGCAGGGCTTTGGCTGCTCTCCTCGCTCGGCATGCGGAGGAGCCTGGCTGGGGGTTCAAAAGCAGCCCCTGAGGTGGGTCACGGTGTCGGCTTTGTGCAGTGGTACCTAGGCTGTCCGGTGATTTCACCCCTACGTTTGTACAGGCAGAGACGGGTCTTAAAAATCCCCAGGGCGCAGGCAGGGTCCCTTCCCGGGGGGTTTCCACCAGTCTGTGCCCTGGATACAGTGGTGTGTAGTGGGTGGACCCATGGTGACGGGGTGACAGCTCTGCCGCGTGTGCTGCTGCCCACAGGAGCAGGTCACCCCATGTGCCCCTTTTCTGAAAGCAAACTTAATGATACCGAGACTGAGAACTTGGTGTCCAGCCCTTGACGAGAGTGCCGGGGCCGGGCTGGGTAATGGATGGTCTCTCTGGCTGCAGGAACAATTATTAGTGATCTGTCATGCAGCAGTGCTGTGGTCCCCAGGCCTCGACTTGTTTTATTAGGCTCTGAATAGCTACAGAAGAATTACTTTCTCAAGAAAATTTACCCTAAGTTAGTTATAACGTTTACGCATAAAGTTGCATGAAATGTTTCTTGTATTCTTTATGCCTCGATTTCTTGAGGAGGGAATACACAGAGGAAGAGGGGGGGAAATCCCCTATTTTTCAGCAATTACTCCATCTTAGTGACAGGATTTGTTGCTGGTTTCCTGCATTCGGTGGACTACCAGTATTTATCTCCCTATGTCTACTTGCAAACACTATTAAGGCACAGTTTGTAGATTTATTTTTTTTAGAAGTGATTGTCTCAGTTGATTTGAGGTGATCTGTAACGTCAGTGATCCTTTGCTTTTTAGGAGCCACTGGTTTGTGTTTATTTGGGAGTAGGAGTACTCAGTGATGCAACATACTGTGGCTTTTACAACATACTGTGGCTTTTAACAAAAATGAAAGCACGAAGGGGAAATTTTTCCAACTCTTCCTCCCGTGACTACCAGTTCTCAGCATCTCAGCGCAGGGGTGTTGAAGATGAGAGGTGCTGCTTTACAGAGCTGTCCTCTTCGTGTTTTCCCCAGCGCAGCTGGGGAAGTGATGGAGACAGTTTTGTTTCTGGCTGTCTGGTTGTCAGGGCTGATTAAGTGCTCTGGTGTTGGGAGGGAGGGGAAAAACAACCCACACAAGAAAACCGCGAATTCTTGTTGTTGTTTCTGGAACTGTTGCCACTAGCTTCTGAAAATACTGATATTTACGTTACTTTTTTTACAACAACATCAGGAAGCTTAACTTGGGTTTAGTTTGACAGTATTTGGTTGGTGTTACTGCGGGAGAAGTCACATTGCTCTTCCCTTCACCTAAGTATTGCAGGGCTATAGAAGAATCACAAAAAAGGCACAGTAGCCACCAAGCTGCCTCCGCCTAGATGATAGTGACGTTACAGTAACCCAAGCAAATCCTTCACTGAATTTCCCTGGCTGCCCCGGGTGTTACATTCACTGAAATGCTGTTTCATTGTGTTTTTTAGGGCCGGTGTACCCGAGAGAACTGCAAATATCTCCACCCTCCCCCACACTTAAAAACACAGCTTGAAATAAATGGACGCAACAACCTGATCCAGCAGAAGACGGCCGCAGCCATGTTTGCTCAGCAGATGCAGTTCATGCTCCCAGGCGCCCAGCTACAGCCCATCGTAAGTCACAGCGGGGAATCAGGTTCACACCGCTCCGCGTTTCTTTCCCTCTCACTTGCGGAGGCCCCAGCCCTCTGCTTTCGCTCAGGTGGTTGGTTTTGCTGCGTCTTGCAGAGGGAAGTCTTGATTTTACCTTCTTGCAAGCTGCTGTTCCCCTTTCTTCTCATAACTAAGGAGCTGCGAGATTGAGGGCATCAAGTGGAAGGGTCTTGCCACCAAGTGGGTATTTGACCAGTTAATTCATGTACGTCCCAGAAGTCCTGAGTGGCACAATTCCAACGGATCCTGTTTTGGATAGCTGTTTTACACTGGGGTGAGGATGCTGGAGTTCAACATGAGCCAGCAATGCGCCGTATCCTGGGCTGCATCAGAAGAAGTGTGGCCAGCAGGGCGAGGGAGGGGATTCTGCCCCTCTACTCTGCTCTGGTGAGACCCCACCTGGAGTACTGCCTCCAGCTCTGGAGGCCCCAACATCAGAAGGACATGGACCTGTTGGAGCGGGTCCAGAGGAGGTTACAAAGATGCTCTGAGGGCTGCAGGACAGGCTGAGAGTTGGGCGTGTTCAGCCTGAGGCTCCGGGGAGACCTTATTACAGCCTTCCAGTCCCTAAAGGGGCTCCAGGAGAGCTGGGGAGG
>RSEF01000004.1:4873517-4886025 GCA_003993805.1 Himantopus leucocephalus | reverse complement strand
AAAAAAAAAAAAAAAAACCAAAAACCACCAACCAACACCAAACATGTCCCCCCGGCCCAAAACAAAAAAAACCCAACCAAACAAAACAGCACTTGACATAGCAGCTTCTCACCACGCTTCCTGAAACGGCATTGAATGTGTCTATGAGCTTGCATCTAAACGTTCAGCACCAGATCATCTTGCACCACTGCTGACATCCAGCAAGAGCGAATCTTCCTGTCGGACCGAGAGGCAGGACCCTGATGATGGCTGTTTAATGAAGGCGCTGCTGGGAGAAGGACCGTGTCCCAGGTGGGCTGCCTGCTGCACGCTGCTGACGGAAGCCTGCTAGGTGTGAATTAATGGTTGCTAGTGTGAGCTTATTTCTCCAAAGTTTCCGGTTGCTCTCTGATGTTGCTGCTAACCGTCCGTGCAAAGCTGAGAATCACATGAACGTTCAGTGCCCATGATGCAGTTTTAAACAGGCTGCTTCCTACAGCACTTTGAAACAAGTCAAGCAAGGACATAGAGCAGAGTATTTACTCAGCGTGGTGTATTCGTCCAGAGAGACCTTGGAGACACGGTGTAGGTACCAAGTAGGAAGACTCTAGTAAAGTTTTGGGTTTTGAAAGTCCAAATTCACCTTGACTGCTGGCTTTGGTTGTGCTGGAAACGCTCTGGGCTGATGTTGTGCCTCTGTCTCTGTTAGACTGCGTAAAAGTCAGGTTGAAGGTGGGTAGAGCTGGGCTCTGGCATCAATACGGAGAGCCATTTTGATCAATGCCATCTCTGGTTTCTCAGGTACGGTCTCTGTGAGCCATGTGTGTGCCAAAGCAAGGCCACCCAAAGAGTGCCGCACCCTGGGCCTGATCCCCACCTTCTCCATTCTGCTCTGTCCCTTTGCAGCAGCATGAGACAGACGTTTGGAGCTGGCCATGGAGGTGCTTCAGCACCGTCTGTGAGTTGACCTGGTGGAGCAGGGCAGTGGCTTGCGAGGCACTGCCATTAGCTGTGTCTGAACCCGCGACTGGATAGAGCAGGGACGTGTTGGCACACTTGCCTCTACTGCTGCCCTGGGAGGTTGTTCCCCCTCTCTTTGTTTTCAAGCCCTTCATCTCTTCTTCCTGTCAAGGTCTTTGTAGCCTGTAGGACTGTCTCTCAAGGCATCTTGACAGCTCTGAGTCACCCATGCTTCTGAAGACAGCCCAGGCTTTACCCCAGCCCTGCATCCCCTCCTGGAGCAGCGGGACCCTGCTGCTGCCCCTTGGTGCTGATGGAGAGGTTAAAGCACAGGGTGACCAACTCACTTGGCCAGTGACACTTGGAACGAGTGCTGGAGCATATTTCGATAGGTATTTTGGGTATGCATTTGTTTCGTTCAGCAAAAACCTGATCTATATCTCAGCCTCTAGTCAAAGGCACATTAGGAATGGATGTGCCCTGGCCCACCTGGGAGCTGGTGTCTGCTGAGCGCTGTGGGGCATTAACACCCGGCTTTTACACAACAGCAGCCCACAAATGAGAGATCCTATGAGTTATCAGCGTTATCAGTTATCTGGGGAAACGAGCGTCTGTGGTGGTAGGTAGCTGAATGCTTTGGCCGGTCAGGTTCATTCCCGCATGCTCAGCCCTCTCGATTTACAGCCAGCCCCATGCGGTTGCATTGGAGGAGAACACAGGTTTTTGCTTTTTCTGAACAGCATCAATTATGTTTTCAATATCAGGGTCTTCAGCCTTGTCAGTATGAGATCTTTATCTTCTATATTTCTATCACCAGATTATAATAAAAGCTGTCACTGTTTTTTGTGTGCTTTCCTTGTGTGGCTGCTTAGCAGGGACCTGTCTCCCCTCCTTCAGGCCGTCAACACCTCTGTATTTATACCGGGTCTCTCATTTTCAGCCTTTCCCTTTTTAGGGTCTGAGGTAACTCAGAATCAACACTTCCCAGCTGAGACAGCGCTTGTGTTCGACAAAACACCAGCCGCTCCTCTGCCTTCCTCTTCACACTCACTGTTTCTTCTCTAGCTTTGGTACGATTTCTGCTAGGCAAATTGAATGCAACTTCTAGTTTGTTAACAAAATCAGCTGTTCCAGGTTCTGTCACAGCGGGTGGTGACAAATGCCCTTCCCTGGGACTATCGCTTCTCTCTGCTACATCTTCAACCCAATGGCTCCTGTGCTCGGGGTCTGTGAGGAGCTCAGAGCTGCTGTAATCGTTGGCAGCCTCCCCCTGAGATGTGTTCTTTCAACAGCCATTTCAGCTTCTATCTTTTTCTTTTTAATTTTTTTTTTTATTTTATTCTTCTAAGCATTTTAATAGTAAACCAGTCTTGTGAGCTGTTACCAGTCTGCCGCTGCCCTGTGACCTGTTTCCCTCTGCTCAGGAGTTACTGGTAGTGTCTGCACGTGCTGTGCTTAATAAAAGGTAGTTTGCAAGGAAACCTGCCCCTGTATCTCCTGAATTTGCAATAGCATAAGGGGGGCAAGCAGGGGGTAAGTGGTGATACTTCCAATCCCTCTGTTTTGCCCTAGAGCACACCAGCAACTAAGTTGAGGCTTTTTGTTTCAGTGTACAGTGATGACATTGATGTGTCAGGTCCCCTGGTGGGGTGCAGTCACAAGAGATGGATGGGGATGCGTGTTGAAGAGACCAGTGCTGTTTGGAGTAGAAATTACAGTCAGGTTCTGACTGAAAGGAAGAAACTCGCTTGAATTCCCTCAGGACAGGCCTGGCACGAGGGACCTGCACAGACGTAAAGGGAGGAGAGATTTGGCTGGCAGCATCTTTATTACTGGTACTGATGCATGAGCCAGACTGGATTTCCCAATCCAAGACAGGCAGTCGGGGCTGGCAATGAGCGCAGCCCATCTTTTCCCCTCATCAGCCACAATAAATACAGAGCTCCCTGATGCCAGCTTACAAAGGAGCAGCTTTCAGTGTGCGTCGCACACTTCAGACTTACAAACCCCAGCGCTTCTGGGTGTAACGTGTTGAGTGAGGTCTCTGGCTGTGCCTCTGCTGAAGTCACCCGTGTGGCTGCCGAGTGTATGTCCCTTGCCCGCGGATAGGCTGTGGAGCAGAGCTGTCCCTTTCAGTCGGCTGCACCAGGCGCACGGTTCAGGTGGGCAGAAGAAGCGGTTGTGAAACCTTAGGAACGTGGCAGGAGATGTCAGGGCCTGGAAACAGGTGAAAAACCAGCAGCAGTCATAAAGAAAAACCCGTCCTGCTCCTTTGTGCACCCCTCCGCAGGTCCCAGGAGCAGGAGGAGGTCGTACTCCTCGGTTGCTCTTCACAGACATCTTTCCTCTGCTCACCTCAGCTTGGGTTCAGGTTCCTCAGCCCTTGCCAGTTGCTCCCAGTGAGGAGAGGGGCTGCTCTGGAAGGAACAGCCTTGGAGATGAGGACTCCATTTTGGGGAACAGCCTTGGAGATGGGGACTGCGTTTTGGGGGACCTGCCTCCCAGTTTGGAGTGGCTTTGGTGGAGAGGCTGGTATATCATCTCTGCCAACGTTTCGCACCCCTTCCCACCATTTTCTGGTGAATTCGGTCAGCGTGAGGCATTGCAAGCCCCCAGCCTTCCTCCCTGGCTGCACAAATGCCCTGGCATCCTCCACTTGAGCAGTGGGAGGAACATCACCCCCCTGTCTCAGAAACCAGCTCAGTCCTCGGGCTGGCTCCTGGTTGTGCGGGAGCCCAGGCAGGGGCAGCCTGCCTTAAAGGTTCTCCTGAAGTTTTGGAGCAATGTCTGTGCCGTACCTCCTCTGTCAGGATCTCTGAGATTCCTGCTGTGTTGGGTGCTGGAAACCTGTAGGGGTAGATTTGCCCTCACATTTGTGCAAGCCACGTCTGCTGCAAGGTTTGGGCTACCACGGGTACACAAAACAAGTGCTGACAACATGTGTTGGGCCCCAGCACAACCATGTGCAGCCTGGCCAGGCTGGAGAAACTCCTTAAAATAGTATTTACGGTGCAAATGGTGACAGAAGTTCAGCAGATGCCACTGTAATTACTGGTGCTTGCACAAAAGAAAACAGCCTAATGGGTGCTGCCTTCTCACTACAGTGTTCAGGGAGTCACAGCCTCTGAAGATCCTTAAAGAGCTTTTCCAGCAGCAAAAGGTGTAAAATGTCTGGGAGCCACAGAGAATTGAAAGAGAGAAGATGATGATTTAATAAAGGGCTGTGGACTGGAGGATCTCTGGGTTTAATGGTTAAAGTCTCCCATGAGCTGAAGCAGGGCTTGACTCAGGCTCAAAAGAAGGAAAATTGGAAATCCATCTCGGAGAGGGGATTATTTGGTTCTGCTATGCTTGAAGCACCCAGCACTGCTGATTCAGGAAGCCGTGTCTTTTCATCGTGGAGGAGAAAGTGGGACGTGTGCTGGAAGTGACCTGTCATGCCCTTTCCCATCAGCTCAGGAGCTGCGTGCTGTCACTGTGACCTTAGGAAGGGGGCATCCTTAAGTTCAGGATAGGTTAGGGCAGCTTGGCTGGTGCTACTGCGGGCTGGATTCTTCCAGATCGTAAGCAGCAAAGTGTTTCCTACCATATAAAAGTACTGGGATGAAGATGCCGTCGAGAAACACACCGTCCATATGTGGTTTCACACTAGAAGTACAAAAATAAAAGCAAGTGGGATAGGGGGTGATGTGTGTGGCCAAAAAAAACACCCCAGGCCATTTTGTAAGCACAGTTGCATTTACTGCCGAGTAGGGGCTCTAGCGACCGAGTAGGGGCTCTAGCTACCGAGGACGGCATCACATATGCCCGCAAACGTGAGCGGCTTTAACTGTAACCTGGAGCTGACAGTGGAGCAGGTGACAGAAGGGAAGATAAAAAGGGTTTTGAGTCACAGGCTGCTTGTTCTGGGGCTGGTCGAGCCCCTGCTGAGGAGCAGGAGCGCTGCCTTGCAGGCTCTGGTCTGCGGGGTGGGCAGGGTGGGGAGGTTTCCATCAACTGGAATTGGCTTCATTCCCAAACGCACCTCAGATCTGGTGCTTTAAGGTCTCACAAACTCCCTGGCCGTAGGGGCTGTTCACAGACTTGAAACCGAGCACCTGCGTAGGAGCTTGGTGTGATCTCGCTTGCCTGGCAGAGCGGCGGCTCCTTTCCCAGTTCATGCCGGGGAGCTGCTCTGGCCAGCGGCGCTGAAGCTCTGCTGCGCTTGCAGAGCCTGCCCAACGCTGTTTAGGGATCAGAAGCAGTCGAGGTTTTTATGGCTCACTGTTGTGTCTCCTCACGGGGACATTGCTCCTCACAGCCCAGCTGGTGTCCTGGACCTCGTGCTGGCCCACCTGAGCCACCTCATCTGGTACGCTCTGTCCATGGCTCTTCCAAGCCCATGACCCACCTGCTCTTGCCGAAGCCATGAGGTCTGGCACGTTGTGACACTAGTGGCTTTGATGTTCTCTTGCTGCCATTCACGTGGAGTGTGGGCTCAGGATGCTCCTGCAAAATGGCTTTTGCGTGGAGGCTGTTAACAGTCTGAAACAAACCCCAGACGTGCAGAATGCTAGACCTCCAAGCGTACCATCGCAGAGATGCCTCACCTGACTCTAAATGGTCTTGTTTGTCTACCTGAGGCCAGACCAGCCATGGTAACGCTGAGCCCAGTGCAGGCTGGTAGTGAATTCAACCATGCAGCTAACAGGGTTGCCTGGAGCTGCAGTTCACCCTGGGGTCTCTGTACAGACATACAGAAGCTAAGACATTTATTTGGGAATGAGAAGTCTGTTTAATTTAGGCCTGCCCTAATTGCTGGCATGAAATCCTTAATTGTGTCATTAAACTATAAAGATCATCAATATGCTTTGATCTGACAAGTAAAGATGCCTTGTGTTCAGGATGAGTCACAAATCTGTGAGTCAGGAGAAACGAGTGGATCGCAAGTAAATGGCGATAAATGAACAGATTGGAGAGCACAGCATTTTGATGTCGCTAATCAAATTGTGTAAAAGGATTGAAGTACTGCAAGGCTTTGATGGGTAATCCAAGACAGAGCTTTTTAACTAATATTTTGTTTTTCCTCTTTCTATATGCAGACAACGTTTCCTGTGACTCCATCGCTTGCAACAAGCCCCACGATGGCTTTTAGTCCCTACCTGAGTCATGTTTCTCCTGGGATGGGCTTGGTTCCTGCAGAGCTTTTACCAAATACTCCTGTCCTGGTTTCCGGAAATCCTACTGTTACAGTACCAGGAGGCTCTGCTGGGCAGAAACTGATGCGTACGGATAAACTGGAGGTATTTGGACGTCTGATACGATACTGCTGACGGAAATGAACAGGGCGTGTGGTCCCAGCTGTTGCTCTCTGCTAGAATGACCCAATGCAGCATAGTGCAGAGTTTAACTTGCAGCTTTACTCACGCAGTCTGCCGCTCTCTGCTCGAGCAGATTCTCATGTGGGCTCTGATCCCAGATCCTCGGAAGTCACTTTAGGAGCACTCTTCTGATTTCAGTGGGTGTTAGAACAGGGTTGGGATTGTTGTTTCCTCTGTGTGATCTGCCACACTTAAAAAAAATGCAAGTAGATGGTCTGCCCTTTCGCTGAGTTGATTGGGAGATGTTTTGGAAGTAACAGACACTTCGGTTGTCTCGAGATCGGCTTATTGAGCTCTCGTAGAAAGCTTCAAGCATTACACTGTTGGAAATGCTGCGTACGGGGTGTTGGAAAGGCATCTCCTTCCCCCCGAGCAGGCTGGGCATGCTGGGGCTTAGTGTTGGAGGAGTTTTAAGTGTCTTTCAAACCCTAAGCAGAGGCTTTGCAGGAGATAAGGGCTGAGGACCTGAATTCAGAGGCCCTGCAGGTGTAAATTATAATACAGGAAGGTAGTGGAGAAGGGTGTAATTTCAAAACACACTGTTTTGTGTTACGTACTTTAGATTGCCTTGCTGATTCTTTCTGTTCTCACATGATGTCTCACCCTTCCCCACACTCAGTCTGATAGTGCACTGGTACGTGACCTGTGCCACCAGCTGTAATCCTCAACAATTCCTCTTAGTTCCTGAGACAAAGAAATCTTACAGATCCATTTTGTGAAACCTTTTTCTCTGCCTTTGATGCTTCAGTGCTGATAACTTACGAGGATCTGCAAGGATCTGCAAGATCTTCTTAAAGCTAGTGATTTTGTTAACGCCCTACGAACACATTGCAGTGTAATCAAACGCGCTGTCAGTAACCCCAGGGTCAGAGTTATTGCGGAGGGCAGTGAGACTATTTATGTGAAAGAGGCTTCTGGTATTTAAGAAAAGGTACTTGTTGCAAATACCAGCAACATGCAATGTTTAGAATTAAATGTCCTACCTGAGAGCATGCCCGATAACAAATACATAATCCAGCTGAGACACAAATGGCAGAGTTATTAACATTTAAGCTTTAGAGGCAGGGGAGGAATCCTGAGCTCTGTAAGTTTTGGCAAAACGATACTGACTTCCCAGGGTCACTTACCATTCTGCACAAATTCGGTACTTCACTTGAATTTGATAATTGGCCTTGGTACTGTTGCAGGTTTTTTCATACCCTGCAGCAGCTGTGAGCAGCACCAGTGACTGTTGGTATATGTGCTACCCAAGATGAGCGTGGATTTAGTGTACACGCGTGGTTTAATGTGGCCAACTGAAGTGATATTATGTGCTGAAAATACTGAATGAAGAGTAACTTGATGTCCTGCTCAACAATGTGACTTTCTTTTAAGGTTTGTCGAGAGTTTCAGCGTGGAAATTGCACACGTGGTGAGAATGATTGCCGCTATGCTCACCCTATAGATATTGCAATGATAGACACAAATGAAAATACTGTTACAGTTTGCATGGATTACATCAAAGGTCGATGCTCTAGGGAGAAATGCAAGTACTTTCATCCCCCTGCACACCTGCAAGCCAAAATCAAGGCAGCTCAACACCAGGTGAACCAGACAGCTGCAGCTGCAATGGTAAGTAGAGCTCTTCTCAAGCTGTATTTCCATTGCTGAGAGGTTTCATTTGTGTCATATGTGTCATTTGTGGAAAAGTAGAGTGCTTTGTAAATGGCTGACTAGAGAGCTGAGAGCATGTGCAGTATGAATCCCATCTCTTCATCCTTTCTATGTGCTCACCATAGCATGAAGCCCTGAGTGGCGCAGCACTTCTCGCCAGTTAGGGACACGGTGGCCAACAGCAGCACCTGGAACCAACACCCTCCCTGGCTAAGTCGTAGGTGTCAGTTTAGCTTCCCCAGTACACAACAACTGCCCATCCCATAACACATCCTTTGCAGGGAGATCCTGGCCTATTGAAGTCAGTACCAAAATTTCTACTGATTTAAAGCAAATATCGGTTGTTCGAGCTTAGCAAACTTGTGCCTGATACCTTTGCCAAGGCTTAGTGAAATGACAGGGCTCAAACCGAGGGTGACTTCCTGACCTGTTGGATACTTTGGACTTGGTAGAGGTGGTCCCACCTGCATTTTAGTTTGAGTCGTGACTTCTAATACCTACAATTCTAAAAATGAGTCAAGGAAGACTTACCAGATCAAATTCCTAGCTGGAGTAAATGTTTGCCATTCTGTTGCATTTGGTTTAATGGCATCTATTTATTCCAGAGGTGAGGGAGCGGGGATGTTCAGCCTGGGGAGGGAAGAAGAGGCCCAGGGGGTTCTTACCCAGGTATATAAATTCCTGATGGGGGAAGTAAAGAAGACGGAGGCAGACTCTTCTCTGTGGTGCCCAGTGAAAGGACAAGAGGCAAAGGGCACAAATTGAAATTCAGAAAATTCCATTAAAACATAAGAAAAAAATTCCTTAGTGTGAGGGTCATCAAACACTGCAACAGGTTGCTCTGTCCTCAGAGATACTCAGACGCAGTCCTGAGCAAGCTGCTCTAGTTGACCCTGCTTTGAGCAGGGTGTTGACCTAGATGATCTTCACAGGTCCCCTCCAACCTCATCTGTTCTGTGATTTTTTTTAAATTATTTTTTTAATAACTAATATGAAAAAGGTTCTTGCCTCCTTTTTGATTTAGAAGTAAGGCTACTAAATTTTTTCTAAATACCTTTTTATTTTCAAGACAGTAAAAGAGGTTGCTTTTCATTCACGGTGAAACATAATGCAAAACCAGGAAGATTCTAGAAATTAAATAATTGCCCTCCTTGTAGCATCAATATTACCTGGAATGTAATTTGAAGAACCAATTTATACTGCAGTATTTATTTGTCCTGCAGAGTTTGTTTATTAGATTTCTTACTGGTTTTGTTATTGTTTAAATAAGAGCCCAGGACTGTTGAAAAAGAACCTTCTGAAATGAAACTCTTGTGTTTTTTACAATTGAATCTTTACTTTTTCACTAATTATCTAGGACACTGCTACTTAACCAAAGCCAGTGCATGTTTTATTCATGCTGCTGGCTTCTCTTAAAAATGTAATTAACCTGATTTGTATGCTGTTAACTAGAACCTTTAAAATATTTATTGATGGCTTGTTGCATCACCCCTGCTACCAAAACAGCTTACATTATTCATTGACTTTTCAAGGTTTGATGCATTTACTGTACCTGTTGAGGAATAAGAGTTTAATAAAGGGAAGAATGGTGCCCGGTTTTCTTGGATCAAAACAACATATGCCAGACAAATGGGTGTATCTTCTAAAATAGATTTGGAATGACTTCAAACCTAAATTCAGAAGATAGCTCTGAGGGACACAGTCTTGGGGTTACGTGACAAGCACAAGGAGTGGCTTTACACGCTTGGCTGAAGTCTGTGCAGCAAAGTCAGACGAACTGGGCCGGGCTCAGTCCCCAGCTCAGGATGGCACTGAAGCATGTGCTTGAACCTCCCTTCTCTACTGGTGGTCCTTCCCTTGCCACAAGCGCTCCTGCTGACCTCCGTGTGACATGGAGCTGCAGAACGAGGGCTGAAGCCCAGCACAAGTCCACCTGCGGGTGCTAATCCCCCGGGGCTCCTCGCCCGCTGTGCCAGCCACAGTGAGGATGCTCCACAGCACGTGTCCCATGATGATACTCCTTTACTTTTAAAATTTACTGGGGCGAAATAGCTGACTAGCCGCTAGGCCAGGTAGTTACTCAGCCACCCTGCGTTGTGCATGCCTCGTCTTTTTAATATATTGTATAATGCATTCATTTTTTTTTATTTTTTTTTCTCTTCGCCTCCCCAAAATGTTGCTCTCTCTTGACACACCTCTGCTTGCTGTTTTTGTTACTGTGCTTGACCCCCCTCCCCGGCCCATTGCCATCATGTGCTCGCTGCCTGCTAATTAAGACTCAGCCAGCTGTCAGATCACTGAAGCGACCGCTGGAGGCAACCTTTGACCTGGTACTTGGACCTTTCACCTTCTGGCTTTGCACGTAACCATCATAGTCTGCATGAAAGCCTTCCGCGCTTGGTCTGTGGTGTTAGTGCCTGGGGAGACTGCCCATCCCAGCCAGAAATGTTGCAGTGTCCGCTCAGACATGCCGATCCTGCACCCATCTGCGCTTTGCCTCCCGAAGCCTGGTTGCATTTTGGAGGCAACGAACAACCTTGGGGGGGGCAGGGGGAGGCAGCGCTGGGTTTTGAGGTTTTTTTCCAAAGTGCAGCAGCTTTGGAGTTGCGAGATGCGATGTTGCAGTGAGAATTGAACTCATTAGGTCTGCGGTGTGTTGGATATGCCAGAAGATCGGGTGGCGCAAGACAGATCCAGCAACTTTCGTTGCTGGTATGCCCAAGAGCACAGCCTTGCCTGGCAGGGCCCTGCTGGTACCGCCCTGCAAAATGGTGCTCTGTGCAATGGGCACAGCAGAAATTTAGGACCTCTGCAGTCCTGGTGGTTCCTGGCATTAGGAGAAGCAGAGGGAGAGCGCTAAGCAGAACCCACAGAGGTCTGTGCTGGATTCAGTGCAGGACTTTGGTCGCGTGTTCGGTAAGCTGGGGAGATGACTGCAGCTGGCTCTGGTTCTTCCCCCCGTATTGCAGTGTCACCAAAGGGACCTCGCTGAGGGTGCCTTTTGCTTCAGGCACAGGATCCGTTCCCCAGGCTTCTCTCTGCAAGCCGTCTTCATATAAGCCACCTTTGATTATTTTCTGAGTCTCAAATATGTTTTACCTGTCTTCGTGACACTCGGAGGGACATGGTTTAGTGGTAGGTTTGGCAGTGTTAGGTTGATGGTTGGACTCGAAGATCTAGAAGGTCCCTTCCAACCTAGACGATTCTGTGGTTCTATGATTCTGTAACGAGGCAAAAGCCATCCTCCCCGTCTGCTGTCTGTCCTGGCTCCACAAAAGACGACTCTTTGCCGTTCACCCCCAATAATGAGGGATCCAATACATCCTACGAAAAATGGCGCCTGTCACCCGGCTATAGGGGGAAAAGGGAAGAGTGAACACAGGGCAGCCCTGAAGCCTTCAAGCCGGTGTTGCTCCCCATTCCCAGAGCTGGGAAGCAGAGGCTGATCTGCTCCCCTTCCCCTCTGAAAACTTGTTTTTGGGTTTTTTAAGTAGTCAAGAGGTTTCCTTACCAGGGGTTTAGACAGCAGCAGCAGCAGGAAGCCTTGCTAGGGACCAGCTTTTGCCAGCAGTCGTGGAATTACGCTGTAAATGACGTCACAGCCTCTCACTCCCTGGTGCTGGTAGCTGTCCCCAAAGCCAGCATAGGCAGTGACCTGTGCGGTGCCTTGCCGCCCTCTCTGACAGCCACCTCTCCAAGGAGACACGGTCTGGCAGAGGATGGGAAACCCCTTAACTCCCCTGCCCTCCTGACCTCCCCTGCTTAACAAACCCCCATCAGATGAGTTACTTTTAATAGTCTTCCTGCTCTGAAACATCTGAAAATTTGCAAACCGCGTTGTTGGAATGTGTCACCTCCTCTGAACCCTTTGGGAAGGCTGCACCAGAGAAGGATTCACAGTGGCGGTAAGAGCGTGTATAATCTTCTGAGGAAGCTGCTGAGATCGCTTCCGCTGCTTGCCAGGGAACGGGCGCCGCCTCTGCCCTCTCTCAGATGGTTTTGTGTTCGTAGTGCCTTGGACTGAAGCAGAGAGCCAGATGCAGACCCGGCCCCGCTTTGCTGAGTGTGAAGGGGTGAAAGCGTGATCTGCTCCCAGGAGATTGCGATCTGAGGGGAACTTTGAGGTGCAATTAAGTTGTTTGTTGGAATGATTTAATCCAGTCCTCGTCTTGCAAAAAAAAATAACAAGGGAGGGTTGTTAACTGGCACGTGGGAAATTTTGGCTTTGGCATGCAGCGTGTTTTTATCTGTCAGTCATGCTGAAAGATTGCTTTTCATGCCATGAAGAGAAGTGGCACAAACCTTTTCGTTCAGATGCTTGTGTTCCAGCAGGAATGTGGTTCTCCCAGCCCAAAAATGGGAGGGTGCCTGGCATTTTTGTAGTGGGAATTGTTCATCGGGATGAGTGCAGGCTATCGCATAGATACTGAAGCAAATTAACCCTTTCAGCAGCGCACATGGTCTGATCACATTGCATAGGTCGCATATGCACGTGCGCACACACACAGGCAAAAAAGATCATAGAATCACAGAATGGTTTAGGTTGGAAGGGACCT
>RSEF01000004.1:4841388-4873417 GCA_003993805.1 Himantopus leucocephalus | reverse complement strand
GTCCCTCTCCAGCTCTCCTGTAGGCCCCCTTTAGGTACTGGAAAAGAGTACGGGGAAAGTTGGAAAAGGTTACTGTCAGAGGTTACTGCTACATCTGTGATGGTCAGAGCTTGTCCAGAGGGAAATCACAAGCAGCAGGATGGGGTAAACTCACTAAGTAAGTTCTTTCCTACAAGGATTTAGTCTAGCTCCTGTCCTGCAGAGGAGAGGTACATGTTACAGAATTCAGTAAGGTCAAAATGTGGTGAGGAGTCTCCCATTGCTTTCTGTAGGTGCTGCAGGACACGCTTGGGGTGTTCCTTCAGACCCATGACAGAAATGTCTCCCCATGGAGCTGTTACAATTCCTGCAGCTCCTGAGACCTTTACAGAAATGCTGGCCCGTTTCTAAAGAGACACACTTGTTTGCTCTGGTGGCCCTGCCAGAGCCCTGTGCAGGAGCTGTGTTGGCCCAGCTTCATCATGTGCAATTTCAGACACCTCTCCCGGGCACTTGTAGACAGACCTTTCAGTGAGTGTGCCCCTGACTTGAGGTCCTTACCTCAATGCAAGGGCTGAAGAAGTGGTGAAGCCACATCCTTCTGTCCCCCTGGGCCCTCCGGCACCTTGCTATCTGAAATTAGGCAGGTTGGCAACAGGAGGAGCACATCTTCAGGATATGCTCCTGTACCGATGCTCCCCCAGCTGCTGGGGTGGGAGAGGTGACCCACAAAGCTGGGTCAAACCAGAAGCAGATGGTGATGGGCTCCTGGCTCCTGTGCCCACTGAAGTGTGTGTGTTTCATTAGAAGACTCTGGAAATGTTGCATTTATTTGGGTTTCTCCACCCAGCTACTGTTCAGGGACTGCCATAGCTCCTTTCTCTCCCTTGCTCCTGAGGGGCTTTAGCAGGCTAGGAGGAAGGATGATGGTGGGGAGATGATGGGGAAGACCATTGTGCCTTGACATCTCTATGGCCTGTGGGTGTTTGTGTGCTCCCTCTGACTGCAACGTTGGGCTCAGGAATTGTCCTGTAAAGAGCCAGGACATCACGGCGAGGTCTCAAAGCCTTCAGCTGTTCTGCTTTTGGCACTGCCATTATGGGATAATGGGCATTTTGGGGTGGTGACAGCCTTTGGCCAGAAGCAAGGAGTCAAAACTCCATTATATGCCTGGCAGAGTTGCTTTGCTATAATTAGTAAATTTTTTTCTGAGGCAGAATTTGGAAGCGTCTGAAAAAGAATGTTTTGCAATCATGCACAGTAAGGAGCATGAATTTAAGCAGCAAGTTCTTCAGTCACTGTAAATCTGTGGAACACCTCTGATGTAAGTGGAGCTACTCCAGTCTCTACAAGCTGCAAATCTGTCCCATGCCTGAAGGAACGTTCATGGAGCGATCATTAAATAGGCGAGGTGTAGATACGGTCAGATTTAACATAGATATCAATGAAGGCTTCCCTAGAAATGGAAACTCTTAGATCTGTACCTGGAAGATCTTATCCCAAAATACGGACCTTAAGCAAAAGGTTTTGGTGTCTGTGTCTGAGAATGTTGTCCCGTGTTTGACTGCCGTCTTTTGGTACTAGCCAGAAGAAATGTGGAAAGATGAAGTCCTAATGCTGGCACTGGATGCCTGCTAGCATTAGCAGGGGATGCGTGCATGTCTGAGGGCAGTTTTGCAAATGCAATTTCTTCTTATAATTTTCTTTTTTTTTTAATATTAAAACCACCCAAAAGCCACCATGTGAATAGAGATAGGATGGAGTAATGTTTTGCGTGGAAGTGTCTTGCTTAACATTTCTCAGATGAGCAGTCTCCTATAGGAAATTAAATTTAAAGTGAAACCTGTTTCTAGACGGTGACAAACTGTTGCAAGCTTTCACTTATATTCTGTTGTGTGTTGATCTTCGTAATGCTTTAAAATCTCTGCTTGTGTCCTTTCTTCCAAGTACTGTGTGTTTGTAGCCTTAACCCTTCATTAGCTAAACCTCCTCCATTACCTACCCTTCACTGTCACGTATTAAAAAAAATAGGAGTGATAACCCTATTTTTCAGCCATTGCTTTGCTACATGATATAGACTAACACAACTAGGCAGAAACGACCTGATTCTGCATGACTTCCACGTGCGTAAATCTCATTGACGTCAATGGGAGTGTTACGTGCAAAAAGGACTGCAGGGCATAATTAAAAAGGACCCTTTTCTATCACAACGTGGAGAAAAAAATGTGGTTTCTACACGGGTACAATGAAAAGCTGTAAATCATTAGAAACATTCCTGTCTCCTAAGAACCTGACATACTACTTTGCTGTTGAGACATGCTTGGGTGAATGATGAGTAACTCACCGAGAAAAGTTCCTGAGCTGGGTTAATGCTTTTTACCAAGTCTGATCATGAAACAGGTTTGACGGGGTGGAAGAAGCCCGGTGGTGTGATAGAACAAAAAGAGAGGATTTGCCTGACAGCAAGGCCCACCCAAATCTTGCTCGAACACCAGATTTGTCGATGGCTTTTTCCACTGGTAATACCGAGCGAGCAGTAGTTAGCTGTTGGAGGCCACCTCCTAGAAACTGGGAGCTGGTCCAAGTTGGCTGGTGGTGAGCTGTGCCGCTGGTGAGAGCGGTGGAGAATCAGGCCTGTTCTTGGCCACGTTGCTCAGCCTCTCTATTAACGAGTGGAAATGCGTTTTACTATGAATGCCACGTTACAGATGTAATTGGCAACAGCGACGGCTTTACCACCTGGACACATGGGTCGGCTGCACACAAGCGTGCACGCTTGCGCACGTGCACTCGTACATGTAGGGAGGTGTTGAGACAGGCAGCAGCAAGCATCCCTTATTTTTTTCCATGGCATTTGTTGCTTATGCTAATTTTCTTGGGTTTTAATAGTCATCTACTGTATTTCTCTTGGCTGGTTTGTTCTTTTTTTTGTAAATGCTTGTTGCCTGCAACTGCTCTTTGTAGTACCCTGTCCAGGTGATCACCTCTCCCCTTCCTCCTCCTCCTGCTTTTTTTTTTCCTGTGTGCCCAAGTCAGTCCTGCTGAAAAGCTCTCTTAGCATCCCTCCGCCTCGACTCTGCCCCTTCTCCTGGTGCGTTTACTAACTGCTTACCTAGTGAAGTTGTGGTTTCACCTACTACTTCTACCGTGATTTAGCCGTTCTTCTCTTCCCTGTCTCCCTAAGTTGACACAGTTGCAGGTGATTTGCCGCCAAGACCCCCTGTTATTTATTGCATGCTTGATCTCCATCTGGGCCCCTTTTTTTACTCCACTTGTCTTTAATGCCTCCCTTATCCACAGGCCCTGCCGCCTGGTGCACTTCAACCTTTACCAAAGAGGCCAGCACTTGAAAAAAACAATGGTGCCACCACAGTCTTTAACCCAAGCGTTTTCCACTACCAACAGGCTCTAGCCAACATGCAGTTGCAACAGCCTACGTTCATCCCTACAGGTAAGCGTCTCCTTGCTTTCCCCAGCATCGCAGTTGCCTTTTTATGACCTAGGCGTTGAGCTAACGAGCAGATTTGTAAGAGTCCCTAGTGAAAGAGTATTAGTGTGTAGTTTTGTGTTAAAAATGGATGAAAAGTTAATGTCTATTGTTTGACTTTTTTTTTTTCTTCATCTACTACAATTCAAAGCTTTTCACTTGTAAAGATCCCTTCTTAGCCTTTTTTGTTTGGTTTTGGGGTGTTTTTTTTTAAGTGGTCGAACTAAGAGAAAGGTCTGCATGTTTCTTGAATTCATACTTCTGTTTCTCCTCCTTACGGTTCAAGTAGTTAATCCCAAATTAATTCTTTGACTCTTGCGTAGCACTCTTACGGACTCATGTTAAAATGTCTTGTGGACCTCTGTGTAGATCCGCCTGCTGACTTGAAGCTGCAGGTATCTCTCTGAGCTTCTGTCTCAGTGACCTACATATCCCAACAGCCACGATGTTTATAGAGGGAACGGTTCGTCTTTAGTAAATACAAATTACATAATCCTCTCTAAAGGCATATATTTCCCCTTTGCTTGTCTTTTGACCAGCGCGATAGCCTACGCTTTTTAAAAGCAATTTAACTCCCAGCTTTTAAGGTCTCAGAGTAAAATTGAAAGATGCAGTTCAGTAAATCATATAGGACTTGAAATACTGACGTGGCAGATGTGACTGCTGACTGTCCAATTAACCTCTGTTCACTGCAACCAAATGAAAAACCAAACCTGCTTAGAGTAGTGTTATAAGTGGCTGAATTAGGAATATTCTAGAGTTGATAGCTCATTTTTTAGTATAATTATCATAATTGCAGAGCATCATAAGAAAACAAAAGCCCGGTGTTTTTGATGTTCAATGCTGTATTCACTTGCCAGATGATATTTACAAATATATACAAAGTGTTTCTCTGGGCTGGCCCCTGGAGGTGACCACCATGGACCTGCACCTTGGTCTTGCCATTCCTTAGGGTCAGGGGAAAAGCTTTAGAGACAGTCCCATACTGGGACCAAACTGTCTCAGGTGTGAACGTGGGTCCAGAGAGCTGGGACCTAAACCCGGTGCTCCTGTGACCTTCCTGTTATGAGAGCACTTGGGGGCACTCAGCAGCTGCCCAGGTGTTCTTCCAGGGAAGTGGAGTCTTGTACGGAGAGACGGAGGGAGGCATTTGAGTCGTAGCCTCCTGCCTTGTGCTCTGTAAAGCGCTCTTGGAGGGGATGGGCTGAGCTGACCTTCCCGCAACTCTGTTAGGAGCCAAGCGAAATACTTCTCCAGGAAACACTGACACCTTTGAGAATGCCAAGTCCCCCAGCTGGCTACACGCTCCTCTTCCTTGAGGTCGCCGTTGCCAAAGTTGACATAAGGACACGCATTTCTGATGCGAGCACCGTAAATTAGCTTTCACCCAGCACTCGCGGTGTGCTGTTGTGCCCTGGCTCACGGCAATGAAATTACGCGCAGGGCTGATGCGTAACAGGTCTATTTGCTGGCACCTGCTCTCGTCTGAAGACATTAATGCTGGGCAGAGCAGCAAATTTCCAGTCAGAGGACGGATCTCTGATGAATTTACGTTACGCATCCCCATTTTCCCTTCTGCATCAGACTGCAGCTCTGGTCTCGGCCTTTGCAGCGCTCTGGAAAGCGAAGCAGAGAGGTGGCACGTAGCAGCTCACGCCGTGGGGAGGGGAAGCAAGCTGTTGCTTTTCTTAGTTTCTCCTGTTCAGTTATTGAGAGNCAGTGCAGAGGAAGCAAAGGAGCGGAGAAAATATGCACACGTGGGGGGGGGGGGGGGGGGGGGGGGCAGGAAGTCAGGGTGTCTCTTGAAAATGGCATCATCGCAACGATTGTTTCAAGTCCAGAAGAAAACTGCCTCTTTCAGCTTAAACTAGAGACTTTGAATCCCGGTCCCAGCTTTCAGGAGTAAATTGCTTTTGGAAAGTCGGTTTTAACATGAGCATGACGTTCCTCTAAGGGCAATTTGTTTTCTGGTGACATGATCGGAAAGAAGTCAACATACCCGATACCAGAAAAAAAACCCAAACAACCCAGATTTCTAGGATAGATCATATAATTGAATACGAGGGTGGGAGAAGAAATACATTCTCTACTACCCAAGAATTCAAGAATTAATTTGGTTTGCTATGATCTCTTAAAACTGAGTTTAAACTATTTACGTACCAATATGCAGAATCTGTTTGCATGTGCTTAAATACTGAATGCTGCAAAGAGAATACCTGCTTTTTAGTTAAAGTGATTTCTAACACTGAAGCTTCACTAATGAAATATCCCTTTTGTTCATCTTTCCACGCTTCAATGCATGGTGTGCAGGGTCAGTTCTGTGCATGACACCCACTGCAAGCGTTGGTAGGTTTTTCTACACAAACTTCTCAACTTTTCCTAATCTGAAAGAGACAGCAAGTTTAGTATGCATCAGTGAGAACCTGGGTGGCTGAGTGGTGTGACTGTCTATCCGCTGTCTTCTTTGAGGCTTAAATGGTTGTATCCCTTTTAATTTCTGTGCAGTGCAGTGTTTTGTGTGACTAATAAGAGAATCCAAGGTGATGTGTTCCCACCCCTATTTAGTTCCGCTGCAGAGACAAAAATTTGTCACTTAAATGTCTTTACAACCTATTTAAGTCATCCAACAAAAGGAAATAGCAATGGGAGGATCCTGTTGGTTTATATTTTTGTATCAGGCATCAGGTGGATTAGAGTTTGGATTTTCGGTTGTCCTTCTGAGGACATTTTAGGCAACTGGTTTAATAAAGGTGCTGAGGAGGAACACATCTGGGGTCATCCCCTCTGCCAGAGCAGGGCGCTGCTTGTACAGCAAGAGAAGCAGGGCTTAGACCGTGGACTGGCTGAAGATTCATCTCGTTAGTGAAGTGTCAGCTGTGCAGGTACAAGGGACCGTAGGGAGGTACCACTGCTGGTGCACGTGGGACGCAGTGAGGCGGCAGGGCTGAGGACATGCTCGTTGCTGCTGCGGGGATCCAGTATGTTCAGGCTCAGCATCTGGGTCTTACTGGGAACCTGTGCAGGTCTTTGAGGGACCTTCCCCTCTGTCTACAGCTGCTGGGCACAGCAGGATGGGTGAAAGCTGAGCTTTCATCCTCCAACCAAGGTTATCCAAGGTGACCAGCATCCAGGTGTGTGCCGGCTTCAGCCAGAGGGAGAGAGGAGGGAGCGGGAGCCCTGGGGAGGGTGCAAGGCTTTTGGCAGGAATGGCTAAGCACTCTGCTCTTGAACCTCCCCGTCCCCATAGCGCAGGGAGGACACGCCGCTTGCATGATGGGGAGCTGAGCCCTTCAAACACACCTCTGCCTGTAGGAAAACCCAACCCACATGCTCCAGCATCCCATGGTCAGAGCGTGCCCAGCCCGCAGGCACGCATGCTCCCCGCCGGGGCTGGCTGTGTCCGCTGGGGTGGAGGGGAAGGCAAGTCTGCTTCCCCGCTGTGTGTTTGCGGGGACGGCCGGGCCTTCCCATGGGCTCCCCAGCCCCACAGACCTCCCCTGGGTTTGGGGGATGCCCACGTGCGCCCCGGAGCATCCCCTGCAGCACCGTGCTCTGCGGGATGTGCAGCTTCAGGAGGGTGCCGAGCTCCCTGCCGCTGTGTTGTCCTTTCGGATGCTCTTTCTGCAAATTGTAGCTGTTGAGATGCATTCGTGTATTTTTCCTTCTCGGCCCCCTCCCCTCTCCATCCCCTCCCCCACCCCGCAAGAGGGGAGTTTTGCCAAATCCTCTAGAATTAGGGTGGAAAGGAAGCACGCTGAATTTGTACGGAGAGAGCTCGGGCTGCCAGCCGCTCGTTTGCCGCCCCTCCAGCTCTGTCCCGTGCCGAAACATCGTCCCCGCTAGAGAGAGGCAAGAAAACCCGGTGAAAGGGCTGCGGCAGCCGCTGCAAAGTGCATCATGTACCTCTGGTTGCTGGCGGGGACGGGGTGGGGAGGGAAGGGGACAAGCTTTCCCAGGTGGGCGGGAGGGTGCGCTTGCCAAAATGTCCCCACCCAAAGGAACGTGCACTGGCTGTGTCTAACTCCCCACGGGTGCGAGCTGACGTGGGCTTTTGCTAGCACACCCACCCTCTCCCCCCTTTGGAAATTTGGCCCTCGGAGTCTAATACATCATTGTTCTGCTTATAAATGTACTAAGTGTTGAGAATGTTTTGGTTTTTTCCTTAATTATAATTGTAATTGGCTTTTCCCCTTCTCTCTTGTTTATTTTTTTTCCCAACGCTGTCTTGCTTTGCACTGTGATTGCATGCTGCGCCCCGATGTGTCCTTCATGACGATGTCACATGGCTTGTTGCTGTGATTCCTGCCACGCCCCCAAATCCACCACATGTTGCCATGGTTACATAAAAAAAAAAACCAAAAAAAAAAATATATATACGCTCCACCCTCCCGTATGTCGCTTCCATGGTTCCCTTCCGAAAGTGCCCATGATGCACGGTGCTACGCCCACCACTGTGTCTGCAGCAACAACTCCTGCCACCAGCGTCCCCTTCGCTGCAACAGCTACCGCCAATCAGGTTTGGCCCTTTCAATGGCTTTCTTTCACGTGTTCAGATCTCGAGGACCGGGCGAGGGCCGGATCCTGCGCGGGGCCGAGCTCCTTCCCAACCCGCTCGGCTCAGCGCAGGCTCGGGCGCGCAGAGGCAGCGTGTGCGCGCGCGCGTGTGTGTGCGCGTGTGTGTGCGTGTGTGTGTCCGGGGATCGGTGAGGGATGGGTGGCGAGCCCGGCCGGAGCGTAGGGATGGGCGATTGGCAGGGGTGCAAGCGCTTCTCCAAAAACAACACCACCATCACCACCGTCCCCCCGCCCCGCCGCGGGTCCTTAAAAACCAGGCTGTAAAACTCCCGACCATCCTGTCAAGACCTGCAGCACTTCTGCTTTCAGTCTCAAGCAGAAATACCACCCCGAGCATCCTTCCCCGTGGTATTTTGGCATGTCCTCTCCTGGCTGGAAAGTGGAAGTGAAAACACAAAAGGGGCTTCCCCCCCCCACCGCAAGATTGGACTCTAAAAACAACCTTCCCCCCTGCCCCCCCCCAAAAAAACAGAAAACAACTAAACCCCAAAAAATCGGGGGCGAGGCTATGAAATCTGGAGCTTATTTACACCAGTAACGTCACCCATCCCTACAGAAGTGACTCTGGATGTGCAGTACGTGCCGTTGCAGCACTGCCATAAGTGTACAGGATTTCATGCATGTCTGCCGAGCCATAATTCTCTCCAAAACTTTCCTCTGAAGATACTGAGTTGTGATGGCTGCTTCCGCACCAGTCCTGAACTGTAGACGCACAACCTGTCCTAGTGATGCTTCCTGATAATTCGGTGTGCCACAACTTTTCCCAGTTAGACCAGAGACGTTTCAAACACTTTTTTTTTTATTCCCCCCTCCCCTCCCCCCCCCTCCCCCAGTACTAATTTTAGCATTTTTATTTGTCATGCTCTCAGGTTTAGAGCTATTGCAAAGAAAACGGGGTGTCACTTTGTTCTGTAGGAGGCTGTTGGCCATGCCGAATGTCAGTAATGTCTCAGGGGGCTTCCTCGAGGCTTTCACTAGTGCGAGGTCACGAGGCTTTCAGTAGCAGTTTTGCCTGCACAAGTCCTAGGCAGTGTTTTGCCGCTCGCAGTAGGGATTGTTAGTCTTTTTCTGTGCTTTGTTGTTATTTTCAGGCAGAGCAGGTCTTACTCATACTCGTATTGGTCAGGAGAAGAAAGCGAGAAATTCCTGTGCGGCGTTGCTCTGTGGCTGTATGAGTTCTGGTTCAGCCAGATAGTTTCAGGGTATTTTTGTCTTTCTCGTAGTCTATGGAGTTAAAATCCCAGTACGTACTCCACGAGGCATCAGTAATGATGCAGCTACTCTGTACTTAATGTGTGGCAAAACAAAGACATCTTGGGAATGGTTCCCGTTTAATAAGACACTGATGTACTTACTAACCTGAAACTGAAGACAGAATGAGCGGCCTGATCTCAAGATGATGTTTTAATGTGTTGTGTTCTTTGTTTGTTTTTTTTTGCTGTAGATATCCCAGTTATCAGTAGATGAACTGAGTAGCAGCATGTTTGTTTCACAGATGTAGAAGTTCCCGATAGAACAGTAAGTTCCATTTCGGTATTTCTCTGTACGGTGGATTGCTTGGTACAAGGGCACTGCATCCTCCAAAAGGGGGGCTGGCTCGGGCAGAGGGACGGAGCCGGCGGGACCCCTGTGGCTTCACGCTCTGCCAACTCAACAGCAATTCCGCAGCTACAGCACAGATACGGGCCAGCCCCTGTGGCTTACAACAAGCAGCGTTTCCTTGCGTCTAAAGAATCTGTTTTACGGTGTTTGTAGCCTCCCTTCTTGCATCCCCCTGAGTCTGACGGCTGTGTTTACAGGTTACTCTTGCTCTGCACGGCTCCCAGCTGCCTGCAGACGCCTCAGGGATTTGCGCTATTGATGGCAAAGACTGCTTTTGGTAATGAGTCAGCTGAAAAGGTGTAACTCCCTGCTCTTTTGCCGTTAGTGGCATATTTCCTTTCCCGGGGTAAGCAGGATTGGGTCACCATCAGCTGCTGTGCATCTGCAAGGCAGGCTTGGTCCAAGCAGAGATCTGCTGTTCAGCCGCAGCGGGCGCCTGGCTCATGGTGGGTTTCTTCAGGGGTCCTCGTACATGTTTAAGACCCGGATGAAAGCCACAAGCAACATATCCTTCAGCCTACCTGCAGATCCTGGGCTTCCCTAGGCTCCTGGGTTTCTCTGAGTGGGAACCATGGAGGAGTTTGTCCTTTTCTTTGACTTACAGAGTATTATTTCAGAGCCATAGCAGCAGTGTCATTTTTTCCATCACTTTTACTTGTGAGTGTTAGCTGATGTTCATGAGAGAAAATCCCTTGAGGGTTTCAGTTCATCACTCTGCTTTTTTACCCCAAGAGAGTAAAGAGCAGTTCAGCCAATTCAAGAAGAGGTCACTAGATTTTCCCAACGCGGGCCATTTAGTATACACAGATACGCAACCCGTTTCTTCCTTAGGTCACGTATTACAGGCAAGTACTTCAATGCTGGAAATTAATTCGGCGAGCAATTCTCTCATTTTATCTTCAGCAATCAACAGAAGTTACTCATGTTGGTGGTGGCCCTCATCTCTGCTGACCCGAATTAACTACTGCGTGTATAAATGGCCCACAAACTGTGGCCGTGGACCCCTGTTAGTCTATGGGGGAACACCGAGCCATCCCCGTTAGTGAAAATGTTGTGTGTTACACAGCGTACTGCTCTCCCAAACAACAGACAGACGTGACACCTGACATGTTAATCCATTTCCATAACATATGCAAAACAGTCTGTTCCACCCAATAAGGAGACTATTTGCATGGGAAGAGCCTCGTTCTTGAACTCTTCGAGGTTCTTTTCAGCGTTTATTTTGGGAAACCTTTTTTTTTCTGAATTCTTTTCACTTTTATGTATGTGTGCTTAAACTCACACTGTCAATAGTGATTTCAGACTAAGGGAGGAACTTCCATGGGATATATTTCTTTAGCAAGTAGGGAGCACGGTGCAGTCTGTCTGAATAAAGCATCAGCCGTGCTGTTAAGGACCGTGAAAAACCTTTGCTTGAACAAAATAGGGTCAACGTACTGAATTTGATGGGATTTGCTAGCGATGAGGCATGGAGAGGGTCTGGGTCAGACGCTTCGCGAGGGCAGTGTGAGCATGTCCATGAGCTACCACTCTGCCGCTTGTCCTCTTTAACACCTCGCAGCTGCAGGACGTAAACCACCTTCGGAGGCTGGTAGAAAAGGGCAATGTCCTGGCAGCCCCAGCGCTCACAGACCCACCAGCCACCATTTCCATGTGGCAGCATGTGTGCTTTGATCCCGTTCTGGGTTGTTACCTCCTGTGTCCGTGCATAAAGGCCAGCAAATCTCTCGAGGACACATCGTTTCGTGCTAGCACCCGAGCACGTGAAATTGTGCATGTGCTCAAGCGTTTTGCCAGACAGAGTCCTTGGTTGGCTCTGTGCAGTGCCGAGCGGTGATTCCCAAAGCTGCCCTGGAGTGGGAGCTGGGTAATTGAAACACTTGCTGCTCTGGCAGATGTTTTTCTTCCCCTCCATGGTTGACAAGGTCCTCGTGTCCAGGCTGGCTAGCCCAGCTCTGCCGGAGACAAAAGTCTTGGGTCCTTCAGGGGAGGATCCTCACAAGTCCATCCCAAGAGAGGCGATTTGTACCCCGAAGAGCGTCCTCCGAGCACAGGGTTTGTGTGTCTGTCTTTTGTCTCGGGGCCTGATTCACCTTTGTCTTGTGGCTCCTTAGGATCAGATTTTGATGTGGCCATCTGTGGCTCTCTCTGAAGGAAACGGGAGCTAACAGGGGTCAGGGGTTTCTTTGGCCTTCTCCCTGGTTACTCTCTACCTACCATCCTGTCTCAAAAATAAGACTATTATTTGCCCACCTCCCTCTTTCGCTAATTGTCTTGTCAGCGTGCGTGAAGCGCACTGGGAGTGGAAAGCCCTAAGTGCAGATGAAAGGCGATGCCAAGTGTGTTATTAGCAATTTCACCGTACGTCAGAAAATTAAGGGAATAAAATGTTTTCTCTCTGCAATGTACTAATGGCAATCTCTGGGGCAACTCAGAGAGGATGCAGATGTGTCTTATTAGAATGACTTTTATTAAAATACAGCTATTTCTCTCTCTAACTTCTCACTCTTTCTTTGTTGTTTTTTTTCTTTCCCCTGCAGCAGACCATGTTGAAATTCTGAACAGTAAAATTATGGAGCACCAGGACTTCTTGGTGGGAAGCTGCGCATGGCCTTTCTGTATATATCCCCTCTTCCCTCTATCGTTCTCTACCACCTCTACAGTAAGCCTGTTGCAGCCTACATGTTAACCAAAAACTGATCAATGGGAATGTCAAAAAAAAAAAAAAAAAAAGCACTATAGAAACAATTAACAAACAGCGCTCTGTTATATGAGATATACAAGTAGAAAATTATAATAGACTTTTATAACACATTACTTTAACACACTTAATCATTTTATGACTACCATCCTGATAAGTGCATCTGCACAGCGGACTGTTGGTTTACTGTATACTATCGATGGATAAATGTTTGTCTTGTTTTTAAAGTGTTATCTTACTGTTTTGTTTACATCATAGTCTATTGATTTGTTTTAAAGTGTACATCATTATCAAGTATACTCAGTACCATTTTTTCATTATTGTTATGTCTTAAGTTTTCATATACTGTAGGTTTTATGGGTTTTTGTTTGTTTTTTACTAAAAATGTTATTGTGGGAAACAGGAATTATGTGCTTGAAAAACACGACACAGGAATGTTCTGCCCTTTGCTGGATTTTGCTGTTAATGTCAGCTAAAGTTGCTTGTGTTAAATGCTCCTTTTGTCATTTAAAATTTGCCTTCAGACAGAGTCTCCAAATTTTTAGTACAAGCGATATGAAAGGACAGCTCTCATTTTAGTCCAGTTCAGTGTATTTGTTGCAATACAATGAGCTGATTCTGGAAACTTTTGGAAAAAAAAAAAAAAACCAAAACCAAAAAACACAAAAGCCCACGCTCGGTGAGGGGACAGCAACGATTTGCTCAGGCTGTGGTGAGCATCAAGGGATTTCTGCAGTTCTGTTGTCCGTTGAAGTGCATTCTCAGCTGCAAATGGCGCACAATCTCTCTTGCTGTCCTCATGGTGTGGTTAAAAAAAAAAAAAAAATAGGTGGTGAAGCGAGAGAGCTTCAGTTGGGCAAAGTCTCACCGCGCTGGAGAGGAGCAGACACCAGCCGTTAGCTGGAGTGGGCCCATAGCCGTGACTTAGCCCAGGCTGGGTAATACCGTGCCCAGGGGCTTCTCTGCTCTAAGCATGCTGAAACATTTCGGCCTGAAATCTGACCTGGCTCTTCTTGAAATTTTGTCAGCGTGCACCCATTATTTAATCACTGTTTTCCCTAAGTGGGTGATTTTGCCCCGCGATCTCTGGCCCTTTCAAGCAAACACAGCAGTAACAAAGCAGGGAAAAGCTCAGTGTAAGCCTTCTACCGTAGATAAACATTCACCTTAATGGAGCTCCTGTAGGTCAGTGGATGTATTTTGGCACCTTCTACTTGATCAAGAGCAATGTTTGCCACACAACAAGGGCTAGTTCTCAATACCTCCTTTTCATACGCACGAATAAAACGATTTCCAGCCCGTGCACCCTGGACAGCCCAGCCTGTCGTTACGCTGCGTTGCTGAACAATCTGGCTGCAGAATGCATTTTGGTTGAGGATACAGCCACGTTCATCCCTGTCGTAGCTCTACAGTATCATTGGCATTACAGAAGAGACGGATTTGCTCCGGTAAATCCACAAACTCTGTTCTAGGAGAAAGAGAATCGTTATTGAAACCAAGCAAGTGGCCAGCTCCCCGTGTCCGGAGGGATGGCCACCCCGAGCTCACAGTGGTCCTGTAGGGTGCCAAATTTTGACAACCAGGTTGTATTTTCTTTTCCAAGTTCCTTAGCCTTGGTTAGAGACTTCCCTTGCCCCCTCTGCCCCAGCATGAGCACAGGTAGTTCGCTAGACGTGTATCTCCACGGACCGTAAGTGATGGAGGGGCATCTGGGGCACAACCAGCGTGTCCCAGAGCGGGCGCCGACCATCCGCCTGTGGAGACTTATTCCTAGCGAGAACCTTTGAAGAGTCCAGCTCAAGAAGACCTTGAGCCAGAAGGAATCTCTCCATTCATTCCAGCAGGCTTCCAACCAAGCCCTGAGAGAGGGGAAAAAACCATTTTCCCCCCGGTCCCGAGACCCTCCTTTATGAACCCCGTGCTTTGCCAGTCGCTTGCGTCTGTAGATGTTTCCCGGCCATCGGTGTTCACAAGCAGCAGCGTTGCCTGAAATCAGAGACTCTCATTCCTCTTGGCGACCGCATACCTGTTCTTTTCACCACGGAGTTTCTGTTTCCCAAAACCATAACGTTGTTAGTGGAAAAAGTGGATTTGAGTACTTCCTGTTTGAAATTATTTGTGTATCAAAAATGGGTTTTGCACAACCTGTGCCAGTGCCTCAACAAAGAACAGAGCTGATCTTTTAAGCCAGAAAGGATGCATTCAAGCTTGTATGGCTTTATGAGTTCCAGGAGGTTGGAATTTTTTCAGTGCTAAATGGATTTTTGTATATCTTGACACTTTGATGTAACCTCCTATTTTATTTATCGACTTAAACATCTGGCATAGATGTGCATAGAATGTAAACCTAGAATACAGCTGTTTTCATGTCACATTTAAAGCACTGAAAAAAAAAAAGGATTTAAGGATTATTTTTTATTAAAGAGGTCCAATGAGGGATGTTCAGGGTAGTTATATTAGGTGCCACAACAGTTTTTATATTGCTGGCAAATTTAGAGTTAATTTGTAAATGAGTTTAAGGAAAGAAAAGCTTGAAGCACTAAACTTCACCAAATTCAAAACAATCTCGGCAAAAATGCCATTTTGAGGTAGCACTATTTAAACTAGTTGTGCAATGACTTGCTCTAATTTTCTTTGTTCAAGAAAGAAAAGAAAAAAAAAAAAGTCGCCAGACTATAAATTTCCTAAATAGACTATTACAAAGTCACCGAGCTAGTTAGTGACTCTAAACAAATGTCATAAAAGCATGAATATCATCCTTTATTTGACGAGATGTATGTAAGTTTGTTTAAATCGATATAATTTTAGTGACATTTTTATAAGCTTCCCACTTTCCATGAACCTATATTTTTTATTTATCCAAAGTTATTTCTCTTTGTCCATTTCTCTCAGCCTTATGCAAACAATATGCAAGAAATGCTGAAACTTGGATAAAACGGGTCATGCAGAGGGAAAATGAAAGCTGAGATTGATCATTTTCACGAAAAAAAGGTTGTTAGTAGTTTCAATAAAAAGTACTACTACTAAACTGTAACATAAGCAGACAATAAAAGAGGGATTTAAAATAAAATGGATTCATAAAACTATTAAGATTATTTTTGTTAAATACAGTGTTTTTAGTAATTTGGAACATGATTTCACAATCAGCCGTGGTTTTTTTAGTTGGGAATTTCTAGCCGATGATTTTTGACTGTGTATTTTTTGCATCGCGATGTTCTAGAAGCCGTTACCTCCCTGGCCAGCCCGCGCCCGACCCCCTTCCCGAACACCCCGCAGCGCTTTGTCCTCTCCGCCCTCCAGCCCCGCCGTCTCACGCCCCGCGCTCGCAGCGTTCCCCAAGGGCGGCATCGCTGGGGCCAGCCGTCAGCCTCCGGCTTCCCGCGGCGGGCTCCTTCCCGGCGTGCCGTCCCGCCGGAGCTGCGCCACCGGCGTTGGGTTTGTGTCCGGCGGGTGCAGCTTGGCCAGAGGAGGAGAGGCGCGTGCCGGGCGAGATGGCGTCTCCTGCGAGCCGCGGGCCGCTGGCCGGGGCGGTAGAGCAGAGCTCTAAGGACAGGCGGGTACAGCGCGATTGAGAAACTGGAGTCCTCGTTTTCTTTAGCCCTTGTACATTTCACAGACATGAACAGCGGAAAAGGTGAAATTTATGAGGAAAAATCGAATTTCCCATTCCTGTTGAATGGATTTAGTTTGATATTGACCTGATTTTACCATGTGCCTGTTGAAGGCCTTAGAGTATATACTGTATGTTAAAGACTGTAATAACTTTAAAAAAAAAAAAAATAGTTGCTAGCCTAATCCAAATGTAAATATAGCTACAACACATCGTTACTAGGCTACAACGCGTTCATTCGCGTCATCTATTTTCATTTCTCTACCATTAGTTTTTAAGGTTTTCATTCTTGCTTTTTTTGATATCTTTAGTAACTAATGAATTTAATTTTGAAGGAGAGTTAGAGAAAGTTTAAAGTTTTTAATACGTGTATTCAGCCCATTTAGTTATATTCTAAACCAACACTGAAGCATGGTAAGGTATAGAATACAGTCCATAACTAGTTTGTATAGTTTACAGTTTAAGAACAAAATTAACTTTGTATGTAACTCCTACAATGATAGATTCATTGTTAACTAATTATATTAAGTTGTTGTTGCTATGGCAACAAAACTACAACATGGCTACCTTTGTATACGTTATTTGTGAAATTTTCACATGTAAATTAAAAGTGATGTGTAACAGTATGAGCTTGTTAAAGGTACAGTTCGATACTGTCAGATAAAGATATGATTGAATATTTTTAAAATCCCAAAGTCCCATGTGAACGCTGAATTTGTGTCTTTACCGTCACTTTTTCAGTCAAGAAGTTTACAACACATGGATTTAGAGTCAGGTTTTATAGCTTGTAGAAATTGTTGTGTGGCAAGGGTTATTCCACAGTATTTTCGCTCCGAAAACACGACCGCCTGTATTTCCGACGTAGCGACCGGTCTTGCTTTCATTTCACGTTCATTCACGCGGTGGGAATCCAGAATTGATCCGTTTCCGTACTGTAGCTCTGCCGGCAATTTTCTTTTCTCCAGAAATCGAGCGCTCACGCAATTACGTTACGATCAGGGCTAAATAATTAAGCATATAACTATTTTAATACTAATTTATATTAGCAAAAACTGTACATAAGAGAAAAAAAAAATATTGTGGAATGACCCCGTAACAGTGTTGAAGATACAAATATGCTGCAGTTAAACTGATTCAGTTAGTGTACGAATGTGTGAGACACACCTTTTTTGCACTTATGTACATAGTCCACGAAAGAAATCCTTGGAACTTATTTTGAATATAAAAAGTCTGTAATAATACAGGAAAAGTTTGTAAAAGAGATAGGTATTACTAAGGCTTTGAAAAGGAGGAGTTTTTTGCTATAAAACTTATCTGAAAGCATGATGTTGCTTTGCTGTTGTAAAAGCTTTGTAGTTTGCCATAGCTTATTATACAGCAGACTGATAACAGGTCAGCTCCAACCTGCAGCACGGAGAAATGGGAAACAGTGCTTAATTAATTAGTAAGGTCACTAGCAAAGATTTGAATTGCTCTTTCTTTTTTTTTTTTTTTTTTCCTTTTTTAATCAACCTACATTTTCAAACACGCCCCAGGTGGGGTTTCTGGCAGGTTGTGTTCTCGGTGAATCCCATGAGGACTGTTCGGTCCGTGGCGGCGCACACGCGTTTTTCCTGGCACCTAATCCTGTTTCTCGCGGGGAGCGTTCATCTGTTAGAGGTGACTGTCGTTGCAGCGAGTGTTTTACATCCCAGGGCGAATTTGACACGTTGCAACTTGCTGATTTTTTTTTTATTATTATTTTCAGATTATTTTGTACCGTTTTGGGGCAAGGTGATGAAACGGAAGGGTCCGATGAGCAGCGGGAGGATGGGGGTGGGTTTGGATTGTCTGGTTTCTTTTTGCTGTACGACAGCGGTGGTGTTGGTTTGAGAGTGCCGCGTGGGGAGCGTTGGGGCAGGGAGGTGGAGGCTGAGGTTGGTGCTTCTCGCTGGGCTTAACAAGCCCCCCACAGAGTTGCCACCACAGGAGGGCACAGCCGGGGTCCCCCAGTCTCCGAGCAGCCTCTTGGTTGCTGTTCCACTGTGGCGGTGCCGGTGCTGCCGGCACTCTGCGGCACCAGGGTGGTTTTGGAGAAGCTGAAGCTCCTGTGTTGAACCAGTTATTTTTGATTAGAACAAGTTTTTTGGGGTTTTTTTTTGTTCTTTTTTTTGCAAAACCCAAGCCCCACATTTGCTTCAGAAAGGTCGCAGGTTTTGTCGACTCAAGCAATGGGTTGAGCCCCCCCCCCAGAGCAGAACCGGTGGGGTGGTGGCACCTCATGTCACCGTCTCCCTTCGCTGCCCGGTCCAGGGCTGGGGGCCGCGGTGGCGGCACCGCCCAGCACAGGACCTGCTCTTGGGCCACCGCCGCCAACGTCTTGGGGGCGTCTGAGTCCCGGTGCTGGCAGCGAGTGCCCGGCCAGCCCGCAGCGCACCGCGGGCTGCGGTTAAGCCGGCGGTTTGCTGAACGGGAGCCGTAGCGCCCTGTGGTCCCAGAGTCTTCAAAACCGGGGGGGGGGGGNAAAAAGGGGGGGGGGGGGGGGGAAATCAGATGTTGCCTCTTTTCATGGGTGTTACAATAACTGTGATTATAATACGAAATAATCGGCAAGTTCTAGCCACCGTGCTATCAAGGCTTCCCTTTGCCCTAACCGATTTTTGAAATCAAGCTCTTTCTCCCCTCTAAGATTATGAGAGAAAAATATTTTGCACTATGAAATGAATCGTAGCTGGTCAAACTTCTTTTCCTTGGGGTGACCATGATCATGACAACACTGCTGAAATCTTTGCTAGTGATCTTTACTGACATCCTCTATCGTCAAAAATAACTCTATATGCCTCTCAAATGAGATATTTAAACATGCAAAAATAACACAACTATTAAATAAAATGAAGTTATTTTTCCAGACACACAACAGAGAGAATTACCTGACACCGAATTACAAGGTTCCAGTTCTTTATTACTGTACACAGATGCTATTTGATAGTGGTGGAAGCCAAATGATTTTGTTGCCATGGCTTTTGTATCCTAGCAGATGAGGGGATGATAAGACCATTCTTAGATTGGATTATGGGATTTTTTTTTTTTTTCTTTCCAATTAGCTTTGTTTTAATTCTATTTTTTATTTAAATCATGAAAACCAACCGAGACTCCCCACGCTCTTTATTCTATCACCTGACAACAGATCACTTTTTTTTTTTTTTAAATAAATAGAGAATTGTATTTTAGGCAATCACTAAAATCAAAGAGAGAATGTTCTCCTAAATTGTCAAATTTTAATTTAAATATATAAAAACATTTATACTGTACTGTGTAAAGTAGATCTTCGAAGCACATTCTTCTTTTCATAGGCATTTCTGGTAAAACAAAGTAAGGGAAACATTAGATATCAAGTTAACGGTATATAGTTTAGAAAATATATACAAACGATTACAGTTAGCCCTGTGGAATTGTAAGAAATTAAACTATCATCGGATCCAGACAAGGCGTAGGCTAATGCAATATTTCAGTTCCATAACACGATAGTTCATTCCCTCAACTGCTACCAACAGGGTGTACGCTTTGAATTTCTTTTTCTTTTTGCCACGTTATATTGCTGTAGTGCTTGTACGTGCTTTAGAAATGTGCATAATGCTACTCATTTTAGTATGTTACTTCTATATTGTTATTGTTTATTTTTTTGATCTTTTAATAAAGTGTATAAAATTCTTGGTTATGTTTTTTATGGATCCATATCTACACATTAATAGGAGTTTACTTTAAAAACTTTTCCAGTTTATTAGTCCCAAACTTTAAAGGTTCTGATGTAAAAATAATAACTAATGAATTTGATTCAATGTTATATCTAAAGTGTAGAACAACAGAATAAATTTCTTTCCAGAAAATACCTTCAGTATTTTGAATTCTGTAGCCAGTGCCTCCTTTTTATTGGATGCATTCGGCCTATCCTATTAAAGTTACTAACACAAGAAAGACATTTGTATTTTAGAAAAATAAAAAGTAAAACTTTCCAGATGCTGCCTTTTGGTTTCTCTTGTGCCTTAGACCTTCTGAGACACACGTGCCGTGGTACGCCGGGGGTGTGTTTTTCCGTGCCTCCTTTCTGACCCCATCGGCGATGCCATCCGAGAGGAGATCAGAGCTGTGCATTCCAAGATAACCACGGAGAATAAACGGACTGTCATTCCAAGCCTGCGGCTTTTGTGGCACAGTCATGTGTGTATTAATTTTTCTCTTTCAGCTTTTGTGTTGGGTATGGTGCGGTAACACAACAGTCGGCTCCCTTTGGCCGCCGCCCGGATTACCCAGCGCTCGTCCGAGTGCCCGCCCCGGGGCTAAGAAAATCGCCGCCCTGGTTGCCACCTGCGTGCCAACAGCATTGCCCTAAAAGGGGGCTTTTACCCTTAAACTGCCTTGAGATCGCCGCTCGCCCCCTAAAAGCTTTAGCTTTTACCAGCCAGTCTCGACACTTGTTGGGTCCCGCTGGAGGCACCGAGCCGGGGAGCGTGGCCGTGCTGGGCTGCAGCGTCGCTCATCTCGTGGGCAGCAGCAGAAGACAACATCAAGAAGCCCCTGAAGATGCGAGTAACAACTCTGCAAGCGTCTGAGCGGTGGTCTGGCCTCGGCACGCAGGCTGCGGTGACACGGGGGACCCCAAGGGCATGGGTGAGCCCAGATGGTGCCAACAAGAGGGGTCAGATGCCAGCATGAGGGTGGGGGAGCGCAGCGCGGGAGGGATCGTGGGCCGTTTTCCCAAAGGAGTTCAAGAATCTGACTCCGGGGGGAAAAGTGGGAGTTTGAAAATAAGTATTTGAGGGGATGCACGTTGGCTAAAGCTGCTTGGGGGCCGGAGCAGTGCAGCGAGGAGACACGCGGCGAGAGGAGGCTGTGCAGACACCGCTCCTCCCCATCACCCTTAGTAGGACGCGCCGTTGACTTTGAGAAAAGACAGACTGAGCCCAGGACAAATTACAGAACTCTTCCATCAGCCTCTTTCCCTGACTTTTTCCTTGCAGGTTAATTGACTCCGTTTGTGTGTCAAGGCCACTTACGGCTTTTTTCTATAAATGTCTCCTGCCTCATCTGATGGCACAATTAAGTGTCTGAATTGTTTCTAAAGCCAAAAAAACAGGGACCTGAAACTTTTCCAAGCAGTGGATGTTGTGGTGGTCCGGTCGTGGTGTGGGATCCTTCCTGAATGCTTCTGAGCTTTTATTACCAGCTTTCCTCTGGTTTGGCTTTCTCTGGGGAAGGGATGGGGACTTGCAGGGGATGCTTTCCTCGGAGCCGTGGGAAGGGCTGAGCCCTGGCTGCTTGGGGACACCAGCTCCCCTCCGGAGACGCAGCCCCCGCGGGGAGGGGTGGGAGTCCCACGCTAGCACCGAAATTCGAGGGTGGCCCGTTAACAAGAGAGTTTAAATTGTGTTTCAAGGCTGAACAGCATCCCTGGGCCAGGGACGTGGGGATGTGGGATTTCACCTGGGGCCCGTTTGCAGAAGTCACAGGAGGAGCTGCCGCAAACCACTTTGTGGATGGAGTTGGATTAAAGGATCCGCGCAAACCATACGTGATGCTGTATTTACGGCGTGTGTCATTTGGAAATACTACAGCACCTACCCTATCTATCTTCCTCTCCACTGGGGCACGTTTGTGCAGGAAAGCCAAGTTAAAAATCTCCATTTAGCTCTTTGGCTGTTGAAGCTTACGTGGGAAACATTGGGGGGGGGCAGGGGGGAGGGATCGATTTTTCAAAGCTTGCTCCATATTCACATGGGCCTCTGTGGTCCAAAGCCAGTTTTTATTCAATCTGGACTTAGGGCTGGATAAATAGATCACTTTGATCTATTTATTATGAGAAAAAGGAGACTGAAGAACGAAGTGTTTGGCTAATCCCCGATGAGCCGTGGATCTAAAATATCCTCTCCAACGCCAGCAGCCGGTTAACCCCTCCCGGGAGGGGGTCACACAGCAGCACGGGGAATAGCCCGTCCCCTCCCGCTTGTGCTCCGAGCTGTTCCTGCTGACCGTGGAGCCATGTGCCCCTTCCAGCCCAGGTGTGACCCTGCCGCCAGTGCACCTCCGAAATGGCAGCGCATCCCAAAAAGCCATCCCTGCGAAGGGCCTGCGGGATGTCTGCGGGCAGAGGGACCTGTTTGGAGGTGGAGAAAGCCACAGCCTGAAGGCCATGGGGATGGGCTTGGAGGAGCGGGTGCCCAGCAAGGTGGCTCTGACGGGGTCCCGGCCGGGCTTGGCTCGGCTGGAAGATGTTTGCTGCCAACGCCTTTCCCCTTTCCTCCTCATTTTGCCTTTTTCAGGGTGGCTCTGCCAGTCCATTTAGCAGCAGCGTGCTCCATCCTCTCCCCGGCTCTCCCCACCGCCCTTGCCCTGGATCCGAAGGCATAAATCCAGCCCCGAGGCGACGGCACTGCGACACCCGCGCCGGCTGCCGCAACGAGGATCGCCGCAGCCGGGCAGGAGGCCGTGGTGCGATGCTGCCGCGCCGTTCAGCTCTTCGCAGCTGCAGCCGGGTTGCGCAGAGGTATTTCTGCTTTGCTCCACAGTGCATGTAAATTATTTGCTCATAAATGTTTTCTTGGGCCTTCCCAAGGGAGCTGCTGCCTTCCTCCCCTCTGCAGCCATCGCGTGCTCGATGCCTGTGTTTATAATCGATGCGGCTTCTGCTTTAATGCTTTACGCTGCCGTAATTCAGCTGATGTCCGCGGCGGTGTTTCTGCTGCAGCTCCTGGATGTCCTGCACACGCCATGGCAGCCGGCGGAGGGCTTTGCGGCCGCGGCCCCGCTGGTGGCCCCGCTCGCCCCGCAGCCCCGCCAGCTCTCCGTTTTGCCCCTACGCCTGCGGTGCGGTGCCGGCTGGGTGCCGGTGAGGGCTCTGGCTGGTGAGCAGCCCCCAGTGAAGGCACTGAGGTGCCCAGGGGCACCAGGGGGGTGTTTTGGGGTACGCGTGTCTGCGCCAAAGTAAAGTTGCTCGCGGATGCTTTGCGGGGCTGTTGGAAAACTCCTGCTGAGGAAAAGCACTGTTTGCTTTTCCCTGCAGAAACACAAGCCTGAACCAAAGCCATCGGCCCTCTCGCCCTGCGGGGTGAGCCCGCCCAAGGGTCACACTCTGCTGTGCCGGTAAGGAGACGTGGGATGTCACCCATTAAGCCATCGCTGTTGTCAGAGCTGGCATGTGGCAGTGCCAGGGCGGGGAGAATGCAAAGGTAAGTCCGTGTATCTGGTGGGGTGCGGGGTGCTGGCGGCCACCCCAGCCCCGTGAGCTCGGGGTGTGCGGGAGGAGCAGGTGCTGGCTTGGCAGGTGCCTTGCTCCGAGCATCCTTTGGGCTTGGGGAGCTGGGTCTGTCCCATCCCGCTGCCCCGGCCCCATCGTGTCCCGCCGCGCCTGCAGAGGGAGAATGGGGGGTGACTTGGCAGGGGTGGGAATTCACACGTGGCGATGCTATTGTGCTATTGCATAACACAAGGGGATATCTTCTTATGCTGGGGGCCCCTGCGTCCAGCTCTGGAGCCCCCGACATCAGAAGGACATGGACCTGTTGGAGCGGGGCCAGAGGAGGCCACAGAGATGCTGCGAGGGCTGGAGCCCCTCTGCTGGGAGGACAGGCTGGGAGAGTTGGGGGTGTTCAGCCTGGAGAAGAGAAGGCTCCAGGGAGACCTTAGAGCCCCTTCCAGTGCCTAAAGGGGCTCCAGGAGAGCTGGGGAGGGACTCTGGATCAGGGAGGGGAGCGATGAGACGAGGGGTAAGGGTTTTAAACTGAAAGAGGGAGATTAGGTTAGATATCAGGAAGAAATTTTTCCCTGTGAGGGTGGCGAGGCAGTGTCCCAGGTTGCCCCGAGAAGCTGTGGCTGCCCCATCCCTGGAGGTGTTCAAGGCCAGGTTGGACGGGGCTTGGAGCAACGTGGGCTGGTGGGAGGTGTCCCTGCCCAGGGCAGGGGGGTGGGACTGGATGGTCTTGAAGGTCCCTTCCAACCCAAACCATTCTGTGATTCTATGATTTTGGAGAGGGTAACAAGGGCGAGTTGGGGCTCTAGGCTGGGTGGGATGAAGCCTTGGAAGACTTTTTAATTCCCCGTGTCGTGCGGTCCAAGGGTGGGGGCTGCAGCCAGATTTGGACCAGCGGGGTTGGGCAGAGGGTGGCCCGTGCTGGGGGAGGGGGAGGTGGGCTGCAGTTCCCCCCGCCAGGCTCTCGCCCCTCTGCCAGCTTTGCTCAATTATGGGAAATCCTTTAAGCTTTCGCATTAGTGCTGTATTTAGGTCTGCACTGTATTAGGGCTTGGCATGGGGAGCGGAGTCAGATTCCTCACTTAATAAAGAGTGGTTTACTTGTCACCATGAGCCAGGACGCCAGGGTGAGCGGGGTGGGTGCTGTGGGCAGTGAGGGTGCTCGGCTGCCCCTGGCCCCCCGACCTGCCCTGCCTGCACCCTGCCAGGCGCTGCCCGCGCAGCTCCAGTGCCCGCAGCCAGCCCTGTGCCTGCACCCTGGGTAGCGGGGCACTCGCTGCCGGGGCAGAGGGACCCCCCATTACCCACCCAGCCAAGGGTGCGCATGGCGTTGGGGGGTCCCAGGGCTGCAGCCGGTGTGACACCCCCACCCCAGCCCAAGCCCATCTGCACCAGCACAGCCACTGGCAGAACCCAGCCACCCTCCCACGAGGCTCCGGGGCTGCCGCGCTGGCAGGAGGCCCATCCTGCTGGCGGTAAATGTGTCATCGGATGGTGATCAGGGATAATGAGTCACGAACGCCCACCGCCAGCCAGCCAGCCCGGCCAGTCCTGGCACAGGGTTGCGGCGCGCAGGCAGGAGCGGGCAGAGAAGAGCTGCTCCAGCCCCAGCTGCCTCTCTCCTCCTCTGCTTCTCCCCACCTCATCCACCGGCGTCTTCCACCAGACACCAAACGATGCAGCATCCCTCCGGCAGCGCTCGCCTGGGGACTGGGTGACACATCCATTCCCCTGGTCCAGTGTGGGGACACAATGGTCCCCCCCGTATTGCATGGTCGTGGGTGCCCGGCACTGCCACAGCTCTGCCCACCGCTGTCGGACAGCTTGGCAAGGATGGGGCCGGGGGGGGCTGCCTGCCAAAATGCATGTTCCCCGTGCTGCAAGTAGCTGAAGCTGGGGCTGGGCCAGCTCAGGGTGTGCTGCCGGGAGCCGGACTCCCCTTTTCCATGTGGGTTTTTCCTTTAATCTGGTTATTGTTGAGGCAACAGTGTATTAGATCCAGATTTTGATCTGGTGGCTGTGCAAAACGTTCCTTTGCGGAGGGCAAAGCTCAGCCCTTGGCTTGTGCTAGCAGGTGGGTGAGGAGTGCTCGAGCACCTTCTCTCCCCGCTCTGCCCCACAAGTGGCACTTTGTTCCTCGTCTCCTACCTCCAACCCGTGCAGCCATGCGCAGCCCCAGCCCGGGGAGAGGCAGGTGTTTGCGCCAGATGTGGCTGTCACAAGGACAGGGAACAAGTTGTGGTTCCGGCAACATCCCCTGGTCGAGCCTGGCGCGAGTGCACATGGCAGCCCCGTGGCGGGGGGGCTCGGCCGGGACCCCCAGCAGCCACCCTCCCCTTTTCCCCGTCCCTCCAGACCTGCCGCAGTGAGCTGGAAAAGCACAAATTTGTGGGATCCTCATGGATCCAGCACTCACGGCAGCTGCTGCTGAACCAGTCCCAGCAGCAAGAACGTCCGCAGCGCATCCTCTCCCAAAACCACCGATGGGGTCCCCCGGGAGGGCCCCAACCCCAGGCACAAATCAGCCTGACAGGGAAAGCTTTTATTTTCCTTCCATCTTTGTCTTCTCCAGGACTGGGTTTGATTATTCCTTTCAGCAGCACGAAGCGCTAGAGACGCTCAGCAGCCAGAGATCGATTTTCTCTGCTCTCGGCGCAACGTCTCCGTGTGTGGGGAAGCGGCTTTTTTCCTCCCCCTTCCCACCGTCCTGAGACTTGGCAGGTGACACCAGGGACGGTGGCAGCCACCTCGCCTGGTGCGGTGCTGATGGACGGTGTCGAAGCCTTTCGCCCACGGCTGTTAAGGAGCAACCAGATATCGCCAGGAAAGAATCCCCAGAGCGGCTCAGCCGTTGGCGTCGCTTCGAGGTGCAGCGTGGGGTGGGGACCTTCAGCTGCTGCCTCTGCTCCTGCTGTGCCGTCCCTTCTCGTCCACCACGAAGCACTGGTGAATGGAGGATGATTCTCTTTCTAGGGAATATGCAAAAAAATGCGTCGAGTGGGCATAATATGCGAAGACCTCATGTTTAAGTGATCAGAACATAGTGATGGCACAAGGTATGAACACTAAACATGGAGGGATTCGAGGTACTTTGCAATTATGCAGCCAAGCTTAAAAAAAAAAAAATAAAACTAAGAGACTTGCAGAATTTTAAGAGGATGGGGAAGAATTTGGCATGGGATTAAATATTGGGGAAAAGATTAGAAAAGCAAAAAGCGGGAGATGAGAAAAGCCTGAGGGATGAGGCAGATGGACCAGATCAAGGGGAGCTCCCAGCCCATGGATGAGTACTGGCCCAGGGATGAGCCTCAGCACTCGCCCCCCAGCACCCCCGGTCCATGTCCCCACACTGGACCTGCCTCCGGCTCTGCCGCGGCACAGGCAGAGGTGACAGCATCCTCTCCCCGGCACCAGCACAGCTGGGCTCACCTGGGGGCTGCTGATGCCGAGACACCCGTGGCTGTGTATGAATGAGGCAGTGGCCCCGCGGCATCTGTGCCAGGCTGTTTGTCCGTCCGTGCAGGGACGGCGGGGCGGCCGGCTGCCTCAGAGGCTGGGAGGGAGCGCCGGCCCCGTCAGAGCCACGCTCGCTCTCACCAGCCACGGGTTGGATCCTCTGCAGACTGGGCAAATTAGGAAATTCATTGAAACGCCAAAGCGCCGCTCTGCAAAACCGAACCAGCCAGCAGCCCCTTGCTGCTGGAGGCAGAGGTACAGCTGGGGTTTGCAGCACCGGCTTGTATCCACAAAATGAACACGAGCAAGTTCTTAAACCGCAGAACAAAATACTAAAGACCGCGGGCGATTACAGCAGGGACCTCTGGAGTCCTCCCCAGCACGGGGAGCCCCAGCAAGGCTGTTGACGGCCCCCGCTGCGTCTGATCCTGGCTGGCAAATATTAATTCTGGGTTTTTTCAAGTTAGGAAATTAACTGCTTTGCAACCCCATCCAATTTGAATACTCTAATTAAGCAGTTTTGGTGTTTTCCTCCTCTAAGGTCCTTCCCTGGCTGAACGCTGTAACCCCTCAGCTCCCATGCCGGGCTCCTGGAGTCTCTGAGGTCTGCTGGTTTGTCTCCCCCGGATGACGATGACGATGCCACACGTTAGCCAGGCTGCAGCTTTCCGGGGTGTCACGAAGCCCCTCGCTGGTGCCTGGATTGCCTCCAAGCGGGCAGGTGCCGTTTCCAGGGGAGCTGACAGGCTCTGGCACGGGAGACAGGCGGCTTTGCACCGCCGGCCTCCCTTGCCAGGAAGGCTGATAAAGTGTCTCATAAGGAGCTCACCGTGTTCTCGCTTCGCGGACAGATTTGTTAGCTTTTTGCAAACGCCACCTGGGGAGAAGCTGGGCCTGGCTGGCTGTTGCTCGCAGCTCTGCCGCTGCGCTTGCCTTGGAAAGCCTTTTCCTCCAGCCTCAGGTTGATCTCCTCCAGAAGCATCTCAGCCCATGACCTGCCTCCACCCTCGTGAGAGCCACGTGCAGTGCCACCGTCTGGGGGCACGCGCTTGACGCACGGACTCTCCGGTGACTTTGCCACGTACATGGGTCCTCAGCTGGGGACAAGCGATGGGTGGGAAAGCGAGTGCTGTCAGCGGGCGAGCGAGGCCGTGCCACGTGGATGTGCCACCCCACAGCAGTTGGTGCCGGTGGCATTGCCCACCTGGGAAACGTAGCTCCCATGCGCCATGAGTGCTGCCAGGACCCGCGTTTCGTGTGTGTGTGTGTGTGTGCATCCCGTCCCAGCCAGGAGGGATGCTCCGGGCTGCCCTGGGAAAGAGGCACCGGTGTTTCAGGCAGAAATGTCCCCATGTCACCAAACCGAGGCATCCAAGGAGCGGTGCTCGGCCGCCTCGGTGGCACTGCCTGTCCCTCAGCTGGAGGAGATGAGGCTGCACAGCGGCTGTTATGGTCTCGGGTCGTCGCACTGGGTGGGAGCACAACCTGGCAGCTCCCGCCTGGGGATTCAGCGCGCTTTAATGAGCTCAGCGCTGGAGTCTGCACCGAGGAATTAACGACTCGGGATAATACTTGTCACTTTGCTACAAGGAAATTGTCAAGTGAAAAGTAATTTATTAAAAAGAAGAAAGAAATGTTTTTGCTTATTAAGATCAACATCATATTAAAGTATTTTCTCAGTACCCCATTTGGGTTGAATTTTACATTTTCTCTCTCTCCAAAGCAGAGGGTTTCACTCTAATTAATTGTTGGCTGCTTCATTTTGCTAGGGCATTTCACGCACAAGTTTGCGCATTTCTGTAGCATTTGAATTGCAAATGTTGCAGGAATATGATAAAGAAAGAAAACCCCATGGAATTTTAAAAGTGAACGGGAACTCTTCTGTTAGACGAAAGCTTAAAATTGCTTTATTTTCACAGCTCTTAAAAATATAACTTGACAGTGTATTTACATGCCCCCCCGCCCCTTTCTTTTCATTTGGGGTTTAAAGCAACAGGTTTGGTTTATGTGTTCACTGTTGCCACTGTTGCTTTTGACCCTTAAGGAGCTGTATTTTCAGTTTTATTCTACTACAGCGTTGGCTAGAAACTTTAAAATATGTGTGTATATATATTTCTAGGGAGAGGCTATCACATGCGTTGGTGATTTGACTAGGTCAGTTCTGAGGACAGCCCCGTCCCCTCAGCTTTGCAGAAATCCGTGGAAGCTGGTACCCAAGGAGAGCGTGCCATGTTGGCATCATGTGGTGCACGTGGAGGACGGGCCACTATTTTGGGAGCCATGGAGCTGCGGCTCGGCACGAGCCCAACGCAGATAACGGTAAGCGATAGCTGGAGGCGCTGCCCAGGCACTGCGGTACGAATTATAGCTCGGACCGTGAAGGGCAGTGAGGAGATCGTTCCATGTCTGGAGAAAACAGAAAGAGGAGCGACCTGTGAAACCAGCCCGTTTGCTGCACCACCCGTGTCCTCGCACAGAGGGGCGATTCGTCGCTGCCCAGTGACTCACTCACCAGCCCCGGTGAGAGATGCTGACCCTGCAGGCAGGAGACGCAGTGTCAGAGGGGATAACCAGGAGAGAGGGCTGGTGCGGAGGTGAGGGGCTGCAGGCTGTGAGCGTGGGGTAGTGACAGCATCTTCCCCTGCAGTGCTGCTTGTCAGCAACCACCAGCTCCTGGGCCAAGCTCTTCTAAATGGTTAGTGATCACCGACCATTGGTACCGTGCCTGGGGACCAAAGAGAAATGCTTCTCCTCCCAGAAATCCCAATAACCTCCTTGTTGTATCCATTACAATTCAGTGCAGCCCCACTTCTGCCCCAGAATCAATAATTGCTTTGGAAAATGTCTTCTTCCTTTTTTTTAAGTGCCAGCGTGCCTTTTAGTGCTACTAAAGTAATGGCTAAAAGCTGACGGATGGCAGAAGTAAGAAATTTCTGAGAAAGGTCCTCAGAATTTGCCTGTGAGTCATCTCCATTTTGGCAGGAAAGGCTGGCAATGAAGGAAAGTATCACTGCAGGTCGTGCTGCCTGAAAGAGCCCCCAGAATTAGGAGTCTGGGCCAGGTGAACACATCCAGCCCCTAAGACATATCTCACTGTAATCTGACGGAGCTGAATTCGAAAGCTGGCATTACAGTTACGCGACTGGTATGACAGGACCTCCTGGAAAGAGCCGCATGTGAGAGCAGCCCCCAGTGCTCTGACAGCCCCAGCAGCCCCGAGGAGCCAGTCCCTACCCCGCATCTTATATGCTGAACACCATCGGGCACAATAAGTGGATTAGCAAAACCGCTGGAAGAGGCGGAGAAGAAACGACACTGGGTCTTAAGCTGGTTTTGCATGTATTTACGCAAATGATGTGCCCAGCTAAGCGGTAACTTAGGTGAAATCCAGGCTATCCCCGCTGTGTGACTACCCAGCCGCCGTCACTCGGCAGCCTGATGCAGGCTTCCTGGAGGAGAAGAGCCTGGTTTATAGCTCGGGCAGACAGAGTGAGTCACAGCAGCGAGCCGGTCGATAATGACGGCGTGGACAGCCTGCAAGAGGCAGCGGCAGCAGCCGGGCAGCATCCGTGCCATGGCTGGGGTGGGGAGGTGGTGCCATGCCACGCTGGCATCCGTAGGAGATGCTCCACATCCCTCACTCCCCCCAGAGCTGGGGGGATGCTCCTCTGCCACCTCTCGGGACTGGATCTGCAGGACGGGGCGCTGCCTGCCCTCCCTCCTGCCTCCATGCTGGACACAGCGCTGGGCAGGATCCGTCCCTCACGTTGGTGAGATGGGGATCGCAATTATTCCTGGCCCCTGCTTGTGCCATCTGTCTGTTTCCCGAACATCCCTGCAGGATCTGTGTCTTAGCAGGTTAATTTAATAAGAGCGTGCTTTATTGTTGCTGGCTGCGGGCATGGCATAGAGCAGCTGAGGCCATCAACAGCACAGAGCCGCTCTGGCAGCAGTCAAATCCTGCCCAGATGCTCATTTGGGAGGTTTATTTTGCTGAGAGAGGGCAAACCCTCCTGGCGCAGCACGGAGGACCGAGCCCTGCGCCTTTCTCCTTGGCGGGAGCCAGGGAGAAATGGGCAGCAGAGATATAAATCAGGCCTTTGACCTGGGGTGTGCCCTGGGGTGTACGGATACGGTGATAGGGAGGCAGTGGCAGAGCGGCGGTATCGGCAGGAGGTGCCCTGCATGGCCGGCTCAGGGCTTGGCCATTTATGGCAGAAGCAGCTATTCCATCCAGAGTTTCAAAACCTTTTACATCACCAGCTATTTTTGTGGCTCCAAGTCCGTGGTAGAGTCCAAGGCGGCGCAATAGCTGCGCAAACTGTTTAACCAAGGGAACGATTCGCCTTAAGAATAATGAACTTCGGCCTCAGCCTTTTTTTTTTTCAGCTGTAGACACGTAAGGCCAGGTATAAAGTGCTGCGAGCTGGGAAATAAATCTCGCAGAATCTAAACCGATACTGATTATGCATCAGGGAGACGGAGGAAAAAAATCCAGGTTCCTAATCCCGCACCCATCCCCTTGGGCTGTCCAGTCAGCCCAGGAGTGAGGTATCGCTGGTTAAGTCAAATTGCACCAAAATTTATTTGTTTTTTTTCTTCCGTTTGCCCCATTGCTGTGCTCTTTGCCCCAGTTCCTCTCCCTTAGTCATTCCTCAACCCATTGCAAACATAATGGGCCAGCAATGCCACAAAGACATGCGCATAATGAACCTAAGTGACCGTGTAATCTCATTATTGTCACCCTCATCCTCCCTTGCCCCTTTTCTCCCTCCCCCCTATTTGTCACTGTCACTGATTGTGTCATGGTTAAAATTAGACGGGAAGCTCCTCTGCGAGCATCTTTCCTTTATCCTGAGCACCTTGGGTGCCTTAGGTGCACTCATGATTTATAATAGGGTTGAAGACAGCCTGTTTTAATGCTCACCTTTTTACGTGCTGGAGCTGATTCACCGGCCACATGAGCATCTTCTAACCAGGCACGTCTGCCTCGTGCCAGCAATTCACTCGACAAAACAATTTTGGAGGCGATGGCAAAGGAAGGAGAGGGGTTATTACTTACATGTAATAAAGTGGAGTAACTCAAATTTGGTGTAACTTACGTAAGATTTGTTCTGGTGGCTAAAAGTCCTCGCTGGGCTTTCCCCATAATGGACATACTCTATGTATGGAAAGAAAGTAAATAAAATAATGCTATTTGTGAAAACAGCCACAAGCAGAGCCACCCCTCTACAGTACCTTACCCGCGTCTTTGGATGATGCTTAGCCGTGAGCAGGTATTGCTTTAGGACCTGCTGGAAGCGCAGGATGGACACAACGCAGACAGACGAGATGTCTGCCCCTCAGACAGATGAGAGGAGCCCCTCTGCTGTGAGGACAGGCTGAGAGAGTTGGGGG
>RSEF01000004.1:4807624-4841288 GCA_003993805.1 Himantopus leucocephalus | reverse complement strand
GGGCAGGGGGGTGGGACTGGATGGTCTTTAAGATCCCTTCCAACCTAAACCATTCTATCCTTCTATGAAACAATCGAGTCGGGTCTGAAGTAACAGAGGGATTTTATTTTAGAAAGAAGACAGCTGTTTATTCTTTCTAGTTACCTCCTAGAAAACGGAAGAAATTCATTGACGGAGGAAACTCAGGGCCGACCCCAGGAGCGCGCTGTGCGGCCGGGCAGGGCACCGCCCGCTCCCCGAGGACCACCCCCCGGCGGCTCCGCCGCTGCTCGGTCCCTTGCTGACCCCTGCTGCCGGCCGGCGGCAGCGACCCAGCGCCCCGCGGGGGGGCCGGGGCCGGTTCTGGTTCTGGGAGACTTCTCATGCCGAGGGGGGGGAAAGCAAAACGGGATGGATAACCAAAACCTCTGCGAAAGAGCCGACCAGCTAAAGGGCGAGATGCGGTGCCTCCTGCCGCCGCCCGGGAGCCGCAGGGATACAGGACACAGCTTTTAAATAGAAATAACACCTTTTAAAAGCCACTTCGTGCACCGCGCGCTCTCGGCCGTGTAAAACCCCGGGGGGGGGGGGGGCCCCCCCCCCCCCNCCCCGGGGGGGGGGGGGGCTCTCCCCCTCCGCCCCCCCCCCGCCAGTCACCGCCCGCGCACCGGCCCTCCCTCCCCGAACCCCGGCCGGCCCCCGAGGTGGGCCTTTCCCACGTTTCCTGGACAAAACCGCCTATTTTAAGGAACTTTGTGCCGCCATTAAGAACGATTCATAAGCCGGAAGGCTCTACTCAGGCGTCGGAGGGGGACACCGGGGCGGCCGCCCAGCCCGGGGCCCGCCTGCCTCCCCGCCGGCAGCCGCCATCTTGGGGCGAGTCCGCCCCGTCATCCCCCTCCCCTACGCGCCCGCTGTCGCCGCAGTCAAAGCGCCCGGGCGGTGACGCAGGACGCTGCGGGGCGTGGCCAGCTTTGACGCCGGAAGTGGCCGGCGGGGAGGGGCGCGCGCGCCTCCGGTGTGCCGCAGCATAACCCTTCCGGGCGGGGGCGGCCGCTGCCGGGCGGTTCCCGCGGCTGAGGCGCGGCGGGATGGAGTGAGGCGCGGCGGTAAGGAGCAGAGCAGAGCAGAGCGGAGCGGGGCGGTGGGGGGGCCGGGCCGGGCCCTAATGGCTGTCTCTTCCCCCCTCAGGACGGCGCGGGAGCAGCGGGGCCTCGCCCTTCTCCTCAGGCGGGCCGGGGCTATGCGAGGGCCGCGCTGCCGCCTGCCCTAGGCCCGGGCCGCGGCGGCGGGCCCGGCGGGGGAGCGGCGAGCGGCTGCGGGGCCCGATGCGGGAGTACAAGGTGGTGGTGCTGGGCAGCGGGGGGGTGGGGAAGTCCGCCCTGACGGTGCAGTTCGTCACCGGGACCTTCATCGAGAAGTACGACCCCACCATCGAGGACTTCTACCGCAAGGAGATCGAGGTGGACTCGTCCCCCTCGGTGTTGGAGATCCTCGACACGGCGGGTACCGAGCAGTTCGCCTCCATGCGCGATCTCTACATCAAAAACGGCCAGGGCTTCATCCTCGTCTACAGCCTGGTCAACCAGCAGTCCTTCCAGGTAACCTCGCCCGGGCCCTGGGCCCGCTGGGGCGGGGAGGCGGCTCATCCCCCGTGTCCCCTCCTCAGCCCTGGGGAAGGCGCTGGGCCGAGGAGGGAGTTTTAGGGTTAGCCATGCGTGTGTATAAACCCTTTATCTCCCAAGGGGCAAAAAGTGAAAATGCCCGGCTTGAAAGTGCGTTTACCCGCCCTGCTTCCTGATGGAAAACTGCTTGCTCTGCAGGTACTTATCAGGGTGCCACCATTGTTAAATCCCACGCAGTGGTGGAGAACAATGACCCGCTCCCACTTCCCCAACAGAAATCTTTTGGCAGTCCCCTTTTATGAAGAAATCACTCGATATGAAAACTGAGACTTCCCTTTCCCTTGCCTCTCTTCTTAAAAGGCCTGTTTCTTCAGTTGGTCTTGAAGAGAGTCTTATTGTTCTGCAGTTGTGACTTGTTAAGTAAGCTGCTATTTTCCGCCCCCTCCCCCAAAACATATTCCTGTCCAGCATAAGCTCGATGCTTTCACAGTGTAGGTGGTGTACTGGAGAGGAGAAGCAAGCCATATGCGATAATTTGTGGATCTGGATTTCATTTCTACTATTAAAACTCTCCAAAAAAATGGAAATATCTCAGCCAGTAACTGGTCTAAGCTGCCTCTAGAAACGAAGCATTATTTGTGGGGAACAAGTGGATTTAGCAGCACTGCATGCAGCACAGGGATTTGCAGCTACTGCGTTGGCTTCAGTTGCCGAGTTGGGTGTATTCCAGCTGCTTGGCAAAACCTTGCACACCCCCACTGAAGCAGCGTGTTTGCTTCTGCTGAAGGCTAAACTTTATCTTAGCAGAGGCCTCGAAATAGCTGTACAAGCTGAAGACATACTTGCTTTGGAAAACAACAGCAATGACATTGGGCATTCTCCCCTTGTTTTCGCTTGTTTTGGGGACCAGCTAGTCCCCATTATTCGAGGAATGGACATACAGTTAGTAATCCACCCTGTTAATATTTAATTATTCTTGTCTGTCTGTGGCATGTTTACTCCGAAGCCTGTAGGTGTAAAACACTTTCTGCAGCTCTTTTACACAGTGGTAACTTCAAACGCTTAATTGTTTTGTCTCAGAACTATGCAAGAATTTGTAGAACTTAGTAGTACTGATAGTAACTTAAAACACTCAGGGGGCAGAGGAGGCTGACTCAGACTTTCAAGTGTAAACTCCCGATGTTAGCTCAGACTTGAATAAATGCATCTCTAGGTAATAAAACCTCTTTACAGCATCTAATTTGGTTACTTACCTGTGATTAAATGTGTTCACAATGAATTATTCTAAGCGTTTCAGAAGTGAGAAGACTTTATTTAAATTACTAGCTTTCTCAAGCTGTAAACTAAATACAAGCTTCCTAAATGATTGTGTAATGGCATGCTACTGCTAATGTTACAGGTTGTTAGACTTCAGACAATTTTTTAAGAAAACTGAAATCAGCTTTCAAAGCAGCTATACCGTATCTTCCCCTAGCTGAACCGAAAGTCTCTAATCTTACGAGTACAGTAGTTGCTTTCTGTTTGTATATATGTGTACATTTTATAAAAAGTGCATGCATTTATATATAAAAAAAAACCCTTTATTAAAAAGATAGTGAGCTTCCTCCAAGTTCTAGATCTGCATGAATTTAAGAAAGCTTCTAATATATTTTGAACGCTTGGTTGCATGTGAGGGTTATTAAAATGTGCTTCTGCGGTGGTTTTATAGCAATTTTATGTGCCTACTTACACGTGCTAACTGATTGGATTGTTTGATCAGGACATCAAGCCGATGAGGGACCAGATTGTCCGGGTGAAGAGATACGAGAAGGTTCCTCTGATCCTAGTGGGGAATAAAGTGGATCTGGAGTCGGAGAGGGAGGTCTTATCTGCAGAAGGCAGAGCCCTGGCTCAGGAGTGGGGCTGTCCCTTCATGGAGACATCAGCCAAGAGCAAAACGATGGTGGATGAACTGTTTGCTGAGATCGTCAGGCAAATGAACTATGCCTCCCTGCCTGAAAAACAAGATCAGTGTTGTACAACTTGCATCGTCCAGTGAGAGAAATTAAGAAAAACCTCAATCATGGCCATACAGAGCAGGTTGGTGGAACAGTCATAACTAATTGAGGTGCATAAGCGTGCTGTTTAAGTGAGCAGATGAAGTGTGACAGCGAGTCTAAAATTAAGCAGTCTAACCTGGAGGTAGCCTTCCTCCAAAAGAGATGGAAGCTTGTGCATTCGGTTGCACATGATGACTTGAGTCAAATGGACTTCTTGCATTACTTCAGTAGGGTTAGTCAGGGAACATTGCATTTACTTGCAGTAGTTTTACAATGAGACAAATTATATGATCTCATCTGCATCTATTTTGACTCTCGGTGCTGTATTTGACATTACATTATCCTTAACAATGTTTTGTGATCTTGCACTGGGTTTCATTACTGGTTGTAGTTGGTGTCTGAATTATTTTCAAGTAATGGGAATTACCTTGGAGTTCAATGGGATTATTTTGAGCAAGTTTCCCAATAGTTTTGCTGAGAAGACTTCAAGCTTGTTTAAAAAAACAAAACAACACAAAATTTCTGTGGTACAGAAACTGAATGTACTTAGTGTACATTTCTGCCTTATCAGTGGAATAAGTTTGAAAGAGAACCACCCTGAGTTGTGAGGAGTGGCTTGAAGCCCACGTGTACGTGTACAAAGTGCTCTTCATCTAAAATCGCCAGAGCAGAGAACACGCTATAAAATGGCTTCCCAATGCACGAGCCTTTCCCAGTGACTCATAAGAGGTGTGGCAAGAGCGCAGTGTTCAGAGGGGCAGCTTCCCCTGTCTCGGGTATTGCTTTGATTTTTATTTTTTTCCACGAGGATAGCTGCTCTTGGCCCTTCACACGCGTGGTGGTCTTTTTCAGTACCTTTTTCACCTGACTCTATAAATGGACCTGCTCCTCCCCTGCACACAGCAGCGCTGTCATCCCTGTGCAAAACGGTCCTGTGCTCTCCCTGCTCTTCGTTTTCCTCATAGCCCTTGCAGGTCTAGTTTTACCATCGGCTTGAATCCATGTTACTCAAAAGGCTGCTTCTACATCATTGGTACGCTCTGCATGCAGCCAGCTGGTCCATCAGAGCTTCAGTTGTGTGTTGGACCTGTCTTGGCAAACAACTCTTATGTGGTCTCTGAGGGCAAGTGCAGGGATGAGGGAGGACATGAAAATTCAGGGGAAAGAGCTGCCCCTCTTGACAGCTGCACTGATTGAGGCTTAAGCTCTGACTGCCATGTTAGTAACTCTTGCTTGAGTCAAAGGCGTTTTTTGTGTCTGAGTGACAAGAGGGAAAATAGGTTATTACTGGAAGCTTTGTACTATGTATCCTCTTTAATCTTGAGTGCAAGGTTAGAGAGTGAAGTCTCAAAGCTTGTCTTTGAGATCGCTATCAAGTGCTTTGTGAATGTAAAATTTAAGACAGTCATGACCCTAGCACTGTCATACTAAAGATAATACACTATGTTTTTATCTCTAGTTTTGTGAAATAAGGAAAGCCTGCTGTCATCATGTAAGCAGTGTGTGTAAGTTCAAGATTTGCTTGCTGAAAGGTGAGCAAACTGCAGAGAAAAACACAACTAAATTCTTTCCTTGTACACTAATCCCTAACACCTGCAGAGCCTTATAGGGTTATAAGAAGGAGTAAATCAAAGGCATTTCTGCTTTTTTAACTAGGTGCTTACAGGGTTAGTATCTTGAGTCACTTCCAGTAGTGCAAAGTTTCAGCTAGTTCTAAGGCGGCTTCACAAATAAGAGCATCATGCCAAAGGTTATGGCAATGCCCTGGGTTACTAGTGGTTCATCTTGCACGGGTTGCTGTCTTTAACTCTGACAAATTCAGGCCAATTACCCATAAAATTTTTACTTCCAGAATCGGTTACTTCTAAGGGAGGCTTCTTTATAACCTGGCTGGTTCTGTATTTGGCATTAAATATCAAGTTTCATCTTAAAGGTGAAATTGAGGTGGGGGACAGGGCCGTATGTTATTCCTGTGAATCCTAACTTATGCCTAGATTTGATGAGTCTCCTAAGCAAACCATGCTCTTGCTTCAGAAGAAACATCTGTATTCTTGTGTATTTGTGATCTCTTGCGATAGAGGATCCTAAGCTTCTGTAATACAGATTTCCTCTCCTTCATTCTGCCTAGCTTGTAATATCACATCAAGCCTCTAGCAGCAAAATACTTCCTTGCTTCTAGGAGATGCTGCTTCTGCCCAGTGTAATCTCATCACCTGTGCCAAACAAGTAAGTCTTTCCTTCCTAAGCAGCTTCTTATTCAATCCAGATCTCACTGTGTCTGGAACTTCTGTTACTTGTTGTGGCTCTTCACAGGCTTCACGCTTCCTATCTTTCATTTCAGCCTCACACTTTTGGGATATTTTCTTCTTCCTGGCTCCCGCTCTATCCTTGTTCTTTGATTGAGTAGGTGTAGGATCTCATTAACTTTATGATAAGCCTTTGCTGCCTGCTAATTTCTGTCTGATGTGCTGTAGTGTAGGAGAGCTGCTGATGGTGTCTTGTGATAGTTGTAATCGGCTCTGTAATTCTTCTGCTTATCTGTCATCCTGGGAACAATTTCTGCTTCTCAACCAGCTCCTAGGTAGAGTGAAACTGAGGAATTGGAACCAGCTGTCTGAAAACCGATGTGTAGGAAGTGTTCTTGAACTATAGCTCTGTCCTAGCATAATCCTCATCTCCTTTGAGTTCTGTTGCCCTTCTGTGTCCAGGAGGAGTCTTTGGTCTGGACCAGTTAGTTCAGAATGAAGTATGTAGAAACAGTTTGTGTCTCTACAGTTCTGATGGAGAATCCAGTGGGAGGGGTGGGGGATGGATTATACACTGGACCTGGCTTTATCTAAGGCTGTTTTGGGGTCTGTTTTAACTTGTAGGTACCACTGATACCTCAACATATCTGTCAAGTATGAGGTTGTGTAGGTTCTTTCATGACATTTTTGAGTAGCTCTTGCTTAAATTACTGTTCAGTCAGCTGCCTTGGGTGAAATGAAGGATGGAACGTAGCTACATAACCAGGATAACCTGTAGTTCCTTTTAAAAATGTGCGTTGTTCTTGCATCCTGTTTCCCCCCCCTCCCCTTTCCTGTTTCTGCAGTGGTCTTCTGTCATCTCATTATTTCATTCAGAGATGTGAGATTTCCAGTAGCTGCTCTCTGTTCCTTGCTCTAGTATTTCTCTTGAATTTTCAGAATGACAGTGGGTTGTATTTTAAATCTTCTTTAAAATCTGGCACCTGTTACTGTGCCGGTGTGTTAAAGATTTTCTGTAGAGGTAATTAATCGGATTGGGAACACCTTAATATTGGGGTGAAAGACTGATACTGGTTAGTGGTTTTGGTCCCCTCCAAGAGTAACTGATATTAGCAAGCATTGAAGGAAGAGTACTTTACGGATAGAAACTGAAAGCATACTGTCTTCTGGTCTGTGGGGCTATGCAACACTGACAAATTTATCCTGCTAGGTTGTCTAACATCCCCTTCTCTCCTGCCTGCTCACAGATGAGACTAGAGAGTGCTATAGAAATTTCATGGGCGAGTGAAGCCAGATAAGGTACCATATGGTGCTACTTGTAGTAACTGTGCACAAGTTAGATGGAAAGATGACAAATCTGAATTGGGAGGTCCCTAACCTGCAAATACAGGGATGCTGAAAGAGCACGTGGAGGAAAACATCATTACTTGCTTTCTCTGTTCGTACCATCCCCAGTAATTTTTTGCGGGACACAGCACTGGATGCTGGATATAGGTTAAGTTTTGAGACGGATCTAACTCTGGTGGGATGAGGAGCTGCACTGTAAATGGTTTGTCTCTCCTCTGCTCTAAGCAAAGATAAAACACCTATTAAGCAGGTCTAATCCCTCCCCCTTAAAAGCTGAATGTTTGTTTGCTGTTTTGACAGCACAGGGACCCTCCCCATCTAAAACTTGTGGACCAGCAATGGTGTGTGGGGGGGTACATGTGCTTACCAGACTGGGTGAGAATTACTGTTAGTTGGAAAACGTACAAACAAGCAAGCAAAACCTGGCTGTTTGCTCCTGTCAATATGGGAGTACTGCCCCTGAATGTTGGGGGTGACCAGTTGTTAGGCAAGAAAGGGAACCCTGGCTGTGTCAGAGCACTCTGTCGTGACAAACTGTTACTTGAGAGCAAATCAACAGCTGAAAGGAACCGGTACAGTAGGCAACGTAAGGTCCTGACTCTTTGAAGAAATGGCTTCAAGAATAGAGAAGACTCATCAAAATCCCGGAAAAGCCAAGGATCAAGCTTCTGTGAAGTGCATGCGTGTGCATATGAAGGATAGGTTTTTTTACAGGCTTTGAGCTTTGAGTGAGGCTTTTAGGATATCTCTGCAGATAAATCTTGTGAAGTGCGAGCAAGTTATCAGAAATAGAAAGATGTACTGGTCGCATTGGTAACACAACTTGTTGCAACACTCCTTGTGCTTGGTTGAGAACAGTGGCAGTACAGTTCCGTCCCTCCTCACCACCAGTGCAAAGCCTAGTGCATGTACAGGAAAACTTAAATTTCCTAGGATTTTCAGATCTTTAGAAGCAAGTTAGTGTCCCACAGGGGCAGCTGTTACAAAGTTCATAGCAGTTAAGTTGTTACCTGCTTGCCTCTTGTATTACCGGAATTAAAGGAGGAGAACTTCGAGAATGCCGCTGTGTAAAGCAGTGCTTAGGAGCTTGGTCGACAAAACTAGCTGTGCTGCACTGTGGGAGAAGCTGAGTTCACTTTGAATGTGTATTGAATATGCCTTTCATCAGTTATTTTGTTTAAATTGCAGATAAAACTCAGAGGAAACTTGCACAGATGCTGCTTTGGAGAACTTTCAGCCCAGGTTGCAGAGCTGAGCCTTGGTAAACCTGTCTCTATTACAGCACATTGCCATACATCTAAGTGCACAAGGTTGGTGGCCTCCAGGATCCACACACCTTAATCAGAATGCTTAGCATGTTTACCATAAGTTTAAAAATCTGTTCTTTATCTATCAGTCCTTTTATAGCTTTCTAAGTTCATATAATGGCTAATATGCAAGAGTTCATTTTTAATATTTTAATTGATTTCTTTAATCAATTTCTGAACTTGTATTTATTAAATACTTAAACTCAGTATTACCTTCTCAATGCCTTTTAAAAGAAGAGAGTTTTAATGGAGAATAAATTGAGCCTTAAACAAATGGTTACTTCTGTATATTACCTCGCATCAGTGCTTATTTCTATTTGCAAAGTTTTCTCCTACAATGTAGTTGGTCATTCTTTGAGACTTTTTGTTTACGTGTGACAGTGTCATGAAAAGATACTGAAGGCACCTCTGTTGTATGGATGTAGTATCCCTTTTCTTGGCAAATGCAGCTGCGATACTGTGTTTGTGACTGGTCGGATTTGACAATAGGGATTGCTTGGAATGGGATGTAAAGTCTCCAACTGATGTTTCTTTTCTTGCAATCATGGGTTTCTTAAACTCATTTAATCAAAAATGACAATTGTAGCATTGAAAAATGGCAGCACACTTTTCCTTCTACTGAGTTTCTAAACTTGCTTGTTTACAAATAGCTTCTTTATGCCTTTGAAAAGGGATAATGTATCCTTCAAAATGGGCTGTATGCCTAGTCAGTCAGCTCAGCTTTGCCTGGCACATTAAGAGACATCTAGTAGACCTCTGCACATGTAAATCTAATGCAAATAAGATCACTTTACATTTTATAGTTCCTAATATTTGTCTTTCTGAATAATATTTTAAAGCAATATTTGTTAATGTTTTTCTTGCACTGTCACAAATTGCTTTTTAGTTTTTTTTTTTTCCCAATCAACAAGTTTGATATTAGAGACAAGTTGGTGTAACAAGGGGAAAAGCACCAGGTTTCAGTGATACTAACTGCAAGTGTGCTTTAAACAGCCATTGCCTTCCTTATTGTTTACCTGATCAACATTTTCTCTGAATACTTGAAAAATTTAACAATAACACAGGTATAAAGAGCAGAATGAAAATGTACAAAGAACAGATGAATTTTTTTTGTTCAGTTTTATTAACTTGTTGCATACATGAGAGCTTTTTCTAGCAGTGGTTTAAAATGTGTAATTTTTTTTTGCAGAAATTTAATAACTGCAGCTCACCTACTGCACCAAAGTTCTAGGTTTTTAGGAGCCCAGCTTTAGTCATTTGAACATGCTTCTAGAAATGTACATTCTTTCCCTGTAATAGCTAAATAACTTTGAGAAAAGCTCCAGTAAAAGCAGTGATGGATATATGAGGTTAAGCAGTTTAAAACTCACGAATTGTATTGTGGATGATGGCATTTAAAACAATAAAAGATCACCGGTACAGTATCTCAACATTAATGTGTTTTATTGGTAATAATGCAGGCTGACTTTACAGTGTTAGCAGAAATAAAGATTCTGAGTCTACATTCAGTGTTAAATTTGAATGCTGAAAAGAAGAGGACACCAGGTTTTCTGCTTGGGTATCGAAACAACTGATTTTTTTCCTGTGGGGTTACTTGAATGTTATTTTTTTTTTTCCCCCTGTTTGTACAAACTTTATAAACAGGCTGAGGCTAATACTTAGGTTTGCACTTTAATATCAGAATTAAACCAAACCTTGTATTCAACGTAGACTTTTTTTTCAAGTGGTGGTTGTTGATCTTTTTTGTAGGTTGTAAGGAAGTAATAGAAAAAAAAAGTAATTCATAAAGATCTTAGTTTTCCTTTGTCTAAGGGGGAAAAAGTTGGTTAATATTAATCAGTGGTTCATTCCTATGGGTAGTTATCAAACCAGTGTTCATTTTCATTGACCTCAGCGCAAAAAAAAAAAAAAAAAGAAAAAAACTTTTAAAAACTTGAACTAGCTTAGAGTGACAGGACTGGGAAAACGAGAGATGGTTTCTTCAGCACACTTTGGGGGGAAAAAAGGGACCAAAAGTTAATTTAGGCTTCCTCAATAGATTGCATGTGAAGTTGCTTATTAGAGTAAGAGGCTAATAATAAATGCAATATGTATTGTCTTTACTATGGCATCTGTTTAGGAGTTGTTCAAATCACTGCAGTAGGGCTCTACAAATAAAAATGTAACCTAACATCATGTATCTAATGTACTGTATCTTTATCAGTGATAGGTGAAATCTGGAATAACAAGTGCAAAAATGGAACAATTACCTATAATGCTTTGTAAAAAATTTTTTCCAGTAGAATTCATTCTTGTCATTTTGTAAGACAACCCTACAGTCCACCTGTTTGTAACTTTTTTAATAAAATAGATACCTGTATTACCAACCTGGGGTGACTAGTCTGTGTTCAACTTCTTAAGTGGCCTGACAAGCTGCTGCTTTTTTTTTTTTTTTTCCTCTCTCTCTTTTGAGGTACTGTTTATTCTAAACATAGTAACCGCGTCTGAATTGTCATGAATGACTCCTTCTGGCTTGGGGGCGAGTGGGGTGTGCAACTGTACACCAGACTGGGTGTCAAACTGGCGGTGTGAGGTGCTCCAAGTAGAGAGGAGGAGAGCGAGGGCCGTGTGTTATCTTCCTGTGCAAGGCAGGGACTCCTCTGGGAGCTGGGGAGCCCCTTCAAAGCAGCCACGGTGGCTCTCCTCACAGGCTGCTCTGGCAAAGCTTTGTTCAAAACAAGTGTTTATCTTAAGTCTTTAAAGTTCTTATTTTTCATGTAGGCTTTTGTGCACGTGAAGATGGCAGTGGCCGTGGGTTCTGGCATCATCTTACAGTGCCGCTGTAGCTGCTCTCCGCCATAGCAATCCAGAGCTGTCATCTTTCCACCACACTAGCCAAGTAAGCGCTCCTGGAGCTCTGCTGCAGGACGGGCAGAAGATTTTTCTGGAAAACCTTCCAGCTGAGAGTGCCCAAAGCTATTTGATAACAATTATCTTAAATGCTCGGTAAAAGCCTTGAGTTTGCCAAGTCAATGATTGTCATCTGGGCCCTGTAACAAAAAGTGCATCTTCCCTCAGAACTTAGATACTGACCTTTAATATTGCATTTGTAACTCAAGCCATGTATTAATGTAAAATGTGATTTCAAGTTTTGGAAAAACTTGCTACTGTAGTACCTTCAGTCCTCGGTGATGTCTCAAGAGGCAAAACCACGTATCACGCTCAGCACACTCCGCCAGCCCAAACAGCGCTAGCCTTATCCTGTAGGTAAGTTTCTGCTCTGTTTCGTCTTCCTGTTCACGCTTCTCACACTTCGTTCACTGAGATGGAGGAGGAGTTTCCATCTCGAGAGGAAAATGGCAGAGAAGGGCAGACTGCCCCCTCTAAGTGATCTTGGAGGAAATGTATGCTTCCCTTAACCTCGCGAGAGGCTGGGGTGAAGCATGCCCAGCTCTGACTGGTGTCGGTGAGCCACAGACTGGTCTGCTTCGAGACGTAACAAGTGGGTTGATCGCTCTCTGAGTCTGCTTTCTCATGCAGTTTAAAAGAGGTCGTAATTGAGCAATAATATTCCCGATGCCTTATGGCACTCAGCATAACCAAGCAAGCTCCTTCCTGGTCCCATCTGGAGGCTGGGAAGCGAATGCGAGTACCGCCAGTAAATGCCTGTGACTTTACACCACTGGTTTGTTTCCAAGTGACAGTACGATGTAGTCTGGGTTAGGGGTTTTAAGGAAGCACGTCAGATTTATGTTTAAGGCATTATCTTTCAAAAATCTTGGTGCTGAGAGTGAACTCGGCTGCTGCTGTACAAATAGTTGAGTAGCGTCCTTCATGAAATAGGTGTGACAGCGTCATGTTGCTTTCAATCCAGGCTAGCTGGTTTTGGGGGGCTCTCTAGATAGGGTTTCATAGGCAGCTTTTTTTCTTCGGTTTAAGAGTTACTGCTATAAAAGTGCACAGACCCTGGCGTAAGCTCCCTGGTGTCCCACTTCCCCTGCTCACTCAGAGGACAGGTATGTCCCCCGCAGTGTGTTTGGAGAGCAGGAGCCAACTGCAGCAGAGACTGGAGGACTTTTCCCCACCCTGCTCCCCCACGTAGCACGGGTGACACGTAAATGAATGGTTAACGAGGGCAGAGTCGGGCCTGGCTGGTTGCGCTGGGGTACGAACCCCGCAGTGGGGACAGCCCTAGGAGGAAGTACAAGAGATATCCTGCGTGGGTGGAGGGTGAACCGCCGGCCACACCTCGTGTCGAGCAGTACGCTGTTATCTGCCCTAATAGGCTTGGCTGTAATTACAGTTTGAAGGTAGGTGGAAGTGTCTAGTCTTAATTAAAATGAGATATAGGTTCTAAAACAATATACGTTGACCTGCTGGAGTTATCTCTGCTGAAAAGTCAGCAGTCCCAGTAGCTCAGTTTGCTGGTAGGCGCCTGGGTTTGGTGAGTCACCGCTCACTTGGCAGCTGGGGGAAGCGCGGGCAGAGCCACTGTAGCTGTGAGCAAGCGCTCTCAAGAGATGAGGCGGCCCTGTGCTCTGTGAAAGTGAAATAATGGGGCTTTTGGGTTGGTGGTTTGTTTGTTTTTTTTTTTATTTTTTTAAGTAGCCATTTTTAGCTCTGCCTGGTCAGTACAGCTGTGGGGAGCACAGAAGATGGACCTTCAGCTGTAAATCAGCAGCAGCAGCGTTCAATTCGAAGGTCGTGTCCTACCTGTAGTAGTTCGTTGGCTCTGCTGAGGGCAGCATTGAGCTTATGGTAGCTCGGTTGGCAGCGACGATACAGTTCGATTACAAGATTGAAGGGGATGAACTTTGTTGTTCTCCATGGAAACAGTGTATTTAGTATGGAATCAATAAATCAACAAAAAAAAAAAAACAACCCTTCCTTGCCTTCTTTGGTGCTCTATGTCAAAGCTGAGGTTCTCTTCAAGTCCGTCCAAAAAGTCTGGAGCAGTAATTGCAATAACTGCAACAATTGATGGGGAAGAGTCTCTCATATTGCAGGAACCTGAGAAATATTCACTGTTGGGCTGTTTATGTTTGGTTTATGATGTGTCCCCGCTCCTTGGTGTTCTGTTGGTTCCATGTGAGCCTGCTGTGACAGCTTCCTAACAGTGACTGACTTCCTCCAAACCGTATCTCCCGTAATTAGGCTTGCATGGGATTTGAGACTCCGAGACGCTGCTGGTTACTGTGTGACCTCAGTTGTTCTTGCCTCGGAAGAAAAATGGTAATCGTAGCACTTCTTCCTGGGGGCATAATGCGGAGGGCTGTGTTAAAGGTGGGGAGGTGCTTGGACTTACCTGGAATCAGATGCACCAGCGTTGTAGAATAATTCTGAAATTGGACTTCTTGCACGTAAACAAATAAGTGGGCTGGAACCTAAAAAAACAGACTTAAAACATTCTCAGATTTGTAAAAAGCATTAGTATCTTTCATATATTTGTGGTACTATAATGTAACTTGTTCAGACTTAGACTTCTTATGCTTCTGCTAAAAGGTTTATTTGATAAATGCCTGCAACTCAGTAAACCAGAGACGAGTTTTTTTTTTTTTTTTNTTTTTTTTTTTTTTTTTCTTTTTTCCTGTCTCCAGGCTGACTAGTTCCTCCAGTTTTACATCCCTAGAAGATCTGCCTTGGCATTAGATTTAAATTACCTGGTGAGCGCAGAAAAGAGAAACTATAGTTGGTGTTTGTGACATTCCTTAAGGGCTACTTGTCCTTTTGGGAACTGGCAGATAGGATGATTGATCATCAGCTTTGGTTTCATCCTACTGCCGTAAAGACCGTAGACCCTTTTCCTTAAAAGCAAATTAATAATGATCATGTAATCAGCAACAGCATGGCCACTGTGGGGAAAAAAAAGAAGGTATAAAATGAATTTTCAGCAAAGCTGGTGTGGGAAAAGAGAGAAAGCCTCTCGCAGAGGATGGCTGAAGTGCTGGAGCAAGCTGTCGTTGCTTGGCGGTGGTGGGGAATTGTCAAAGATGACATAGGGTAACCCCTGCTGGAGGAGGGAGCGTGTGTGGCCCGTACAGCTCCTGCCTCCGTACGCTGGGTTGTCATGTGTGATCTCCTGAAGTCCCTTGCAGCCTCGTGTCTCTGTGACCGCAGTCACGTTACTGATCCTGGCATTTGCTTCCATTCCATGTTCCAGGAATTAGCACAGACTTGACAAATGCCCGATGCCTCAGTAATGCAGATGTGTTTTTTACTAGGTTAGAAGAAAGATTTTAGCTTCAGGGCCTGTCCAGTGTCAGGCTGTGGTTAGAAGTACTTTGGAGTCCAGCTGCCTTCCCTTCCTTTTAACTAAGGTGTTTCTCTATTAGCTGTCAGAACAGTATCTCAGGCCATCCAGATTGTTTTGTCCTGGGGCTCAAATTAATAATTTAGGAAGATTTTATGAATGTAGCCCTGGAACCTTGGGCCAGTCACGATCATAGAATCATAGACCATCCAGTCCCACCCCCCTGCCCTGGGCAGGGACACCTCCCACCAGCCCAGGTTGCTCCAAGCCCCATCCAACCTGGCCTTGAACATCTCCAGGGATGGGGCAGCCACAGCTTCTCAGGGCAACCTGGGACACTGCCTCACCACCCTCACAGGGAAAAATTTCTTCCTGATATCTCATCTAAATCTCCCCTCTTCCAGTTTGAAGCCATTCCCCCTTGTCCTATCACTCCATGCCCTTATAAAAAGTCCCTCCCCAGCTCTCCTGTAGCCCCTTTAGGGACTGGAAGACCACAATAAGGTCTCCCCAGAGCTTTCTCTTCTCCAGGCTGAACAACCCCAACTCCAACTGATGATGTAGGAATGTTTCCAGTCCTGTGAAATATGTCTGTCTCCCAGCTACCACCATCTGCCAGAAGGCCCTGGAAGAGGAACCATGAGATGAGGGTTGCCTTTGATCACTACAAAAACACCAAGCTCCCAGCTTCAGCTGGATGCTACTCTATTGTCCTCCACTGCCTGCTCTGAAGAATGGTGTTGATGCAACTTTAGTTCTGCTTTGAGCTATATACCTGGAATTTGGCAGGCCTTGGTAGGACTGAAGTGTGATAAGAGGTGTTTCAGAAAGAGCAAAAGGAAAAGAAGGGGGTGGGAGAAGAGGGAGGGAAACATGTTGACAAAACTCAGGGTCAAGATCCATATGGTGAAATGGGTCTGATCCATTGGCCTGGAGGCACCTGAAGAACGCATGCCATTTCTTTGCCTAGATGTAACCAAGGCTTACTCAACCAGAGGTAGTCGTCCTGAGCCAAGAGGGAAACCACATCCGTCATGAAAATAAGCAATATAGTTCCTTAGAACTCCGTCCTTTCCACTAAGATCCAGTCTCTTCACCCAGCATTGCAGCCTCAATTTGGCAGTTTCCTCAGATGAAGCCTTTGGCCATAGGATCCTTCCTGATGATGTTCAGCAAAGGTTTTCACCATCCTGGCCTTTAATTGCCTTCTGAAGGGTTGCTGCTGCTGCTTCTAGTCTTGGAACTCTCTGTTGCCAGAGCCTCGTGAGCAGAAGAGCAGAGGCTGCCCGCCTGTCATTTGGAGTTTTGTGGTGCGGTACGTGGGGTCTGCGGCCTTTCCCTTGGGGCACAACCTAGGAAAGACCTGCACGTGACTTGTGGAGAGCTGTAGGGAGGGGGTTGGTTGGTTTGACTGCCTGAGAGCGCTCACAAAGACAGGGAGCCTGGGCACCCGGAGACCTCGTCGCAGGACCGCTGGGTTATGGGTAAGCTTACATGGCTTTTACCTTGATGTCAGGATGTGCAAGTGGACCGGGAAGAGTTCATGCTTGAAACATATTCAGGGCACCATATACAAGTCCCGTGCTTTGTACTGCTACACAGAGGTAGTGACATCCACCTCCCTAGCTAGAAATGACTGAACGCTGACATGCCTGAGCCTTTGGAGGCATCAGCGCTCCTTTGCTTTGATACATTCATGAGGCTTTCTCTTTCCGTATAAATTGCTTTCTCATATCTTCAAAGCAATCTGTTTGAATTAAACATCGCTGAGTGCTTTTTATATAGCTGTGCCAACACCGCAGCACAACTGGCATATTAAAAATGAGATGATGTGTTCTGGATAATACCAGAGTCAGGCTATTATTCAGTGTCTTGTATAGCTTGTGCCATCATTTGCATTTGCTTACAGCCACCTTCAGTGCCTGGTGGTAGTTTTTACATAGCATATAAAAAGCTGAAAAAGGAGGAAAAGCCGACAATATCCATCGAAGCACGACAGGGTGTGTGACTGCTGTACTGAGTTGCTCATCCCTGCAAACTCGGTTGTCACCTCTACAGTTGGGCACAACCACCACGAGAGGGAGCGGGAAAGCAAAGAGCTGCTTCGTCCCTGGAAAGCCAACACGGTTCTGCACAGGTTGAAAACAGAAGAGAAATGGAAATAAATGTATGTCTCAGGACTTTGGTAGCGTGGTATGAGTATATCTTACAGGACTTTAAAGGAATTTTTGCACTTACAGTTAATTTGTCTATCGGGTGTCTGGAATTGTGATCATATTTGGAGTCTTTCACGCACATTCAAGGTTATTTATGATTTCTTACTCTGTTATTACAGGTGGGCAGAAAGGGCCGTTCACCTCAGCTGCTGAAGCTGAAATAAAAATATAATCACAAGAATAAGATTTGATATGACTCTGCTTCCTTGAGCATCGCAAACTGTTACTGGGGCAAAAAAAAAGCAGGGGGATTAGGGCGGTTTACTTTTAATTTGTCTTATTGCTTAAACTCAGCTCAACCTATTTCTTTTTTTAATTATTATTGCAACTGGGTCCAGCAGCTGAAACCGGCACCACGCTTCTCACCACGGCCGGATTGCACTCTGCTCCCACGCAGGCGCCCGCGAGTGGTGCTGAGGTGGGGTGTGCTGGGCTGCATGGCAACCCAACCGCTCCCCAGGCCCCGTCCCTCTCTACCTCGCAACCCTTACACCCGTGCGGGTCGTTCACATGGCCAGCGTGTAACCCTGCCGTCACCTGCGCTGGAGCAGCCCAGCGGGAGGCTGTCGGACGCTGCGATTCATCTTCAAACTTCTCTTCATTTCCAGTCCAAGGGGAGGTGTGTTCAGCTTCTCTCCTCCTGTCGGCGTTCCCGTGTAGAAGTTCTCCCCACCATTAATAAGACAAGTTATTAACGCCGATGAACACCAGGGTGCCTGTGGAGCTGCTGTCAGTGAGTAATATTTGGGGTGGTGCATTGCCACAAGTACAGCTCACGGTGGGGATGTTGATGAGGTGAGGAGGCACCACCATGGCAGGATTGGGGCAAACTGGAGAAAAAATGCTGCTGCATAATGTCACCTTCTGGTTTCAAAAGAAAGTGCTGGTCGGAGAAGCCTGATCCTGCCGTTGGAAGCAAAACCCACCTAAAACACAACATTAAAAATGCAATCATTTCCATTTTCCCAGTAACTATGTATGAGTAATGAGTTACAGCACAGCGATGTCAGACTGGTTAGCTGATGTTTGGTAAGTAAAATGTTATGAGAACGCAAATGTATCATTGTTTATTATATTCAACAAATAGAACGGCTCTGGGGCAGAAGAAGGGCAGGACTTGGGGAGCCAACTGTAACTGTTGAGATCTGCTCAGGATCTGAGTTATGAAATCAATGAAAAATGATAGTCGTCGTTAAAGGATTAGTGGCAGGACCAAATGTGCCTGGACTGTCCCTAACAGACCTGTGTCTGAGTCACCCCGGGCTTTTCCAGCCTGCTCCAGTATCTCTCCTAACTCACAGTTTAAGGGCTTTCCCAGGTCCTAACTCAGATCGTCCCTGCAACTTCTTGGGCGCACAGCCGCTCCGTCCTCCTGGAACGGTCCGGTGTGTATAAGGAAACCTTTGTTGTTCCCTCTTTCTTCTCTTTTTAAGGCAACCAGGCTTTGTTTTTTGAAAATATCTTTTGGGGGGAGTGTTTTATAAAAAATTTAAAGCAACTAGTACGTAAGATCCCATCTGACAGCGAAACAATTCCTTCCGGTGTGGCAGCAGGAACATTGTGGGTACTCTGTTCTGGAAAGAAATTCCCCCGTTTTGCAGTATTGGTGCTGTGCCTTTGATTTATTAACCAGCCAGTGACGTTCCTCTCGTGTGCCTCGTGCTATTCAGAAGGACTTTGGCCGTGCCTGCCCCTGCCCCCAGCGAGGGCGGGCAAGCGGCCATGCTGCTCGCCGGCCCTGCGGTTGGGAGGGTTATGGCTGGGGGAGGAGTGAATGTGGGTGTTCTCCTGGCTGAGGAAGAGGAGGTCTAAAGTAAGTGTATGAAAGGCCACCAGGGACCAAAGTCCTCCTAGGTGAGACCCTGTCTCCGGCAGCTGCCAATAGCAAATGTTTTGAGAGTGAAAAACAGGATGAGTGCTTCTCCTTCTCAGCAATGGGGTTTTGCCTTTTGGCCTGTGGTGGTTAAAATCCCCTGGCAGATCTCTATTCCATGACTTTATCCAGCCGTCATCTTCTCCTTTCCTCTAAACCGAATTTGAAGATAAGCACGACAAAACGCATGGCGCAGCAGCGCACAGAGCCACCACTGCAGTGATGCGCGGGAGCACGGTGCATCTCTTTGCTGCCAGAGTTTGCTTTCTCAGAGCCTGTTCCTCTCTCAGGAGTGACCTGGGGAGGGCTGGGGAGGTTTGGGGCATTTTCTCACCCATCCCCAGTGCCAAAAGTGAGCCCTTTTGGGGGATGGCAGCTGAACTCGCTCGCTGCCCGGTGCCGGTGGCTCACGGTTGCGGGAGGCTCGGCAGAGCAGTGGCTCAGCTCTCCCTCGGATGTCCTGCAGCCCCTGCCTCCGGGGCCAACAGAGGAACAAACCCTAAAGACCAGTGTGAAATTTCACCTTGGGAAAGCCATGAGAGGGTCTGGGAGGAAGAATTCTTGTTTCTTGTCCTGCTCAGTCCATCCTGGCAAACACCAGGGGGTTTGAGAGGCTGAAGAAGACCCTGCTTCAAGGCATTCAGCCCAATATGGGGTCAGATGCACGACATGCTGTGGCTCAGACCCTGCTGCGCTCCGGTGCTGCTGCTCAGTGTCCCCTCCCCGCCTGCCGGTATGGCTGAGCTTGCCCTTCATCTTTTCCATGCTTTCCCGCATCATTTTCATGTTATTCCCTGCCCCTGTGGATAAGGAGGACACGTGCCCGGCTGGAGGTCAGCACTGACTCGGGCCAGGAGCCGGGTGCTCCCCATGCCGCTCCGGCCGGCCCCATAGTCACCTCCAGAAGAAGGAAGGAGACGGGCGAGGGTAAAATGGGTCTCTTGTCTGCTGAGGTGGTGGATCTCCTCTCCTCACATCCCAAGTGGGCTTTGCTCGTCCCACATCTCTTCTGGCTCTCTGAACCGAAAAAAGCTCTTATTTACCTTTACGAATGCCCCAACAGGCTGGCTGGGGGCCTGGCTAAACCCAGCGCAGCCCCCTTCCTTCATGCCATGGTAGTGAAGAAACCCCTTTTCTTCCACCCGCAACGTGGCTGGCCAGTGCTCGGCTTCCAATAGGACTCACGGAGCCCAGGGTCAGTGCCCTCGGCATGTCAGGAGAGCCTGGAGCAGGGAGGCTTGGCTTCTTCTGGGGGTTGGGGGCTCCTCCATCACACTCCCGTGCGTCCTTCCTGCCGGTCCAGTGTTGCCGCGGCAGAGCAGTGTGAGCTGCTCACAGGAGCGCTGCTCTTTTCCTCGATGACCATCAATATTTGACGGCACAAACATTTAAAACTGCAGCGAGAAAGTGCCCTCAACCCCCCCAGACGGTTGGTACGTGACACTGCCCATCTCCCATGACACAAAGATCTCAGACCCCGGGGCCAAGGGCAGCGCTGGAAATTTGGTCCTGGGATGAGGTGCCTGCAGGCGCGGTACCGCCAGCCCCCCCGGCCGCTGACCGGAGAGGAGCTCAGCTGCTTTGTGGAGCAGATTCACACGGAAAAACAGATTTGCTTTAACTTTTATGCTTCTTTTTTTGTCCTGGTTAGCAGAAGACTAACAAGTTTTTCTGTAGCTAAAGAGCTCTACGTTTTTTCTCGCTGCAGCCCAGATGGGGCTATGTGTATGCCCTGACGGGCTCTGTCCTGACTGCCCCAGGAATATTTGGGAAGTGTAAGAGGGACCGCAGCAAACGGCCTGGAGTGACTTACAGTGGATGTTTCAGTGGAAACCGGGAAGGAAGTGAGAAGCAAAACCTCCGCAGCCCTTAACGTAGCTTTTTCGGTTTGCGGGGATGCGTTTCCATCGCTCTGGGTCCTACGGGATCACACGTGGTTGCGGCTTTTTCCAGCAGCCGCACCAGTAACCATCCCCTATGGCAGTGCAGCGCCTGCCTTTTGGCACTACTCGGTGCATTTATGTTTGCAAGTGGGGGCTCCTGCCCAAACGCTGCCTTCCTCTGCGCTCAGTGAGGGGGGGCTCTGCCGGACAAGAGTGGCCAGAGAGGTCAGGCAGCTCGTCGTGTCCCCGCAGTAGCTGGGGTGGAGAAGCAGTGCGAGCGCCAGCCCCAGGCACCCTCCACGCTGCGGGGTGGGGGTGGGGGGCTGCACCCTGCAGCCTGGGCTGAGCCTGGGGGGTCTGGAGGGTGGGCAGCGTGAGCTAGTGCGTGGGGACATGGGCTTTTCAGGGGTGAAGTGGGAACCAGGGTGGCTCAAAGGCTTGTGAGACTTCACTAAGCTGCCAAACCAAGGTGCCAGCCGGGGATTAGCCTCAGGTCCTCCTCTGCCTCCCCCGGGAAGGGCTTCCACCCGGTCTTGAGTTCAATTGGAAACATTGCCCAGCGTCCAGCGCCGTACACCAGCCCGTCTGCCCGGCCCGCACACGTCTGCTCTGCGGCTAGGACCTTATCTGCCCACCTCACGGAGCGAGCCGCCCCAGCTGGTCTTTTAGGACACCTTAACCAGAGCAGAGGAGAGGTGACGCTCGCTGCTTGGTGGCTTTGGCAGGAGAGCCGCTCAGCTTTTCTTCCCCGACCCCGCGGTACAACGCGTGGGCTCGCATTGCTCACCACCAGCTGTAAACGCGCCGTGTTTATCTCAGCCCTATTAGTGCCACTCTTGCAGAGCTGCTGCACACCCTTTCCGCCTATTAATAAACCCGTAAATCACAGGGGGGAAATATCCTTTAACGTGGCGGTGATATTTAAACCAGGGGAGATATCAGTTTGGGGGTTTTTAACTTGTTTTTAGGCACTCGGTTGCTTTGCTCCAGCCTCCGCTCCACATCTGTGACTGCAGCCTTCTCCATCCAGCTGAGAGGGAAATTATGTGTGCAAGAGGAGTCAGGGCTCCCTTCCCGGCACGCCGCTCACATCGCTAGGACTCCCGCGCCTGCCGCACGCTCAGCCGCATGCTCAAGGATGCTGCACCTGAAAGTCCAGTTTCTGGATGACTCCCAGAAGATCTTTGTAGTTGATGTAAGTGGGCATCATATTCTTATCGGGGTTTCTTTGTGCTAATTATTGAAGTCACTGTTGCTCTGAAGGATTGCATGGTCTCTGATAGCTTCTGGATTTCAGCTTTAAAAAAAACCAACCCAAAAACAAAGCAGAAAAAAGCTCAAATCCAAAACAAGAGGTGATAGTGCTGATTGCTAAGTGTCTTTCAGCACCAACACACTCATGCTCTCCCCTGTTACTGGCATTATTTATAAAGGAGGAGGAATGGCTTTTACTTATCTGGTGTCATCTTTTGGAAATCAGGTAATACGAAGTGATGTTCTTGACAAGTGCCGAGTCCTTCTCTTGTTTGTCTGGCTGCCGGTATAAAGCATTCGACAAGGAAGAAAAATCTGGGAACAGAATAAAAATAGCATATTTAACCAAATTACCCCTGGTGAGAAACATCTGCGTGCATCTCTTCCTGGGCTTCAGTTGAAAAAGAAAACTGTGTGGTTTTGTGAATAGCTGAGGGAAAAAACCCACTGTCTCTTATTTTCTGCATGACAATGTCCCACATCACACTGTTGTTAATAATTCACATTTAATAAATGCTAGCCCTGAAACAGGTCTTAAATGTTAAGTATTAATATCTATGGTGTTAGATTTATATATATATGCATATAGATAGCTGAAACTAGATATATCTTGTCTATGTGTTAGAAACACATCTTTTTACAAGTGTGATTGAGCATTTACTGTTGGTTAGGATTTGATAATCACGGTAGCTAACTGAATTAGCTGATTCAAGTAGATCTGTTCTAGCACTTACCTGTATCTCCTATGGGATCAGAGTGTGTAATATAATATTGTTTTTTTTCAAGTTCTATTACATTCCTTAGCCTGCCCTGTCCTCTGGTTTGACCGCACAGCCTGAGAACCGCTCGGTCCCGGACGCGCTGCTCTGTTTCTTTGTGATAGCATTTTGCACAAAAGAGGGTTGTAAAGCAATTCCATCCTTTGGCACAGTATGAAAGTTTGATTTAGTTTTATGAACCTATCCTAGACCTGGAGTCAGCTTAAAAATGAAACTAGTCATTTTAAAATGCTTTTTTTTTTTTTTCATATTGATTAGATCAGGGCATAGTGAGAGACAATTTAAAAGATGCTGCTGGTACAATGTTGCTGCTTTTTTTTTTTCTATCTCTGTTTTCTTTTTGCCTGAAACACTTACAGCACTATAGCTCTGCATGACATGTTATTGCAGCAAATAGCTTCCATTAGAGGAACTCCTGGTCATTGCCTTTTTTAGCATGGAACAGTATTGGAAACCCCTTTTAGGCATTTCATGCATTTGATGCTGTATGGGTACAATAAATGAGGAGCTGAATTAGTGGCTTCTCCATTATAAAAGGACCGCTTTGGGCTAAGTTTTGAGCAGATATTTCAAGCAACTCTTCTGAAACCCCTCCTGACTTTGGAAAGCTCTTTTGAGTGTGCAGTACTTCAGGATAATGGGAGGGAAAAGAACAAAAGAGAGAAAACACGGCGGGCCCGATCCCCCTCTGCCTCGCACTCCGCCTGTGCATCTCTACCTGCCTCATGCGGGTATCGCAGCTGCCGGCATGTGCAGCGAGCGCTCGTTCCAGTCTGGCTTTGCACGGCAATGAGTCCCTCTCCCAGTGCTGGGTGCTGGCCTGGGAAGGCTTCTGCCACCATCCGCATCCCCGCAGACGGCCGGGACCCGGCACCCTCTCCGCGGCTGCTGAGCTCCCAGGATTTCCTTTGGCTGGGCGCTGGAGGGGGTTCCCAAGATGGCACCGACAAGCCAGGTCTAAGCTCCCAGAGCCGGGGAAGGGGCAGCGGGGGTGGGGGCCTGGCACATCTCCAGATATCTCTTGTTGTGCCCTCCCTGCTGAACACCCCAGGGCTGAGCTACGGCGCCAACGGGATCTTGCTGGGATGCTGCTGGCGAGCCCTGCGCCTTGCCCTGGGAGGGCACCGGGACCCCCCGCCCCAATGTCCGGGCGTGGGGACAGTCACAGCTCAGCCTTTAACGGGCTCCATACACTGAGAGGAGATATCGCAAAGCTGCTTCCCTTCTTCCTTCCACCCCTGGATACCCAGAGCTGTGACCTGGCACGTGCTCTCCCCGATAAAGTCACCCTTCGCTCGGGAATGGGTTTAAACAAAGCAGCGTTGAGCCCAGGCAGCCTCTGGAGCCCTCCCAGGGCAGCACAGGGAGAGAGAACCACTTTGCAGCCCAGGCAGACAAAGCCTGGGCATCTCTGCTAGCGGAATTGGCTGGAGGGCAAGATGCAGCGGAAAGGAAAAAAAGAAAGAAAAGGCAAAAAAAAACCCAAGCCCAGAAAAACTAATTGCTGGGACTGAGGAAAGGATAAAGTCTCCCGCGGTCTCGCATCCATTATGATGAGTGAAGGTGGGAATTCATTGACAGGAGGCGTGCAGAGCTGGCTGCACGCGAGCCGGCCCAGCGAGGGCACGGGGAGCGTTGGGGCTGGTGGCTTTTGGTGCACGGCATTGCACGCCAGCTGCGGCCATGCAGAAGACACCAGCGTGGGAGGCATCTCCCAGGGCCACGGGGAAAGAACACACTAAATCCCACGAGCTGTCCCTCCCCCCTAAACCACAGACCTGGATGCAGCAGGGAACGTCGCAGAATCGTGGCTTTGCCGTTGGACCGCAAGTGCTGCCAGAGCGTCCTTTGGGGATGGGTGTGCGTGTCCCCATGTGTCACATATACCTTTGCTGTCTGCCTCTGGCTGTGCCTCTTGCTCTCTTACCCTGCTTGCAGTCGCAGCTGCTTTCAGCCAGGAGAGGAAGGGCGAGCGCAACCTCTCCTTTCCACCGTCTTCTACACAGGGGTTTCTGCCTGTGGGTGCTAACCTGGCCTTGCAACATCACCGAAGGCGCATTTAGGGTCGGACATGGGGCGGCCAGCCCCACACACCACCCTCCTGCCTTGCACTGCTCTCCTCCAGCACAGCGCCCACCTGACGCCGTGCGGGACCGATGCTGCCTGAGCACGACCGTACCCCAGCGCTTGGGGCAGGACGGGTTGGGGGCCTCGGTAACCCCCCCAAACCCGGGGCGGGACACCTGCAAGAGGAAAGGCATCAGCAGGGCTGTGTCTCCCCGGCGAGCAGGTTTTGCTGGGGACGGGGCCGCTTGTCTTCATCCGTGCCTGCCCTGGGCAGCACTGGCACGGAGGAGAGAGCGGGTCGCTCCCAGCAGATATGTGGTGGGTAATAACCCGGTAAGAAATGCTTGTCTTCCCTGGCCGCCTGACGAAGGCCAAGGCCTTTCATGCTAGAAAATTCTAGCGTGGAAAGAAACATTTGTAATTGTTTTAATTACCCTTGTGATCTAGTAATTTCGAGGAGAACCGGGAGTGCTGCAGAGCGAATGCTGTTATTACGCTATCACTTTTCAGCAGCCTTTCAGCACGGAGCCAGCAATTTCATGCCAGGAGAAGCCGTGAAAGGTGGTTATTAGTGTGCATCACCGCCAGCAGCCGGGGTCCCTCCCGTCCCTGCCGGGAGCAGCCGCTGGCATGGGGAGCTGCAGCCTGCCTTCCTCCATCACCTGAAACGCCGTAATTTAGCAAGCTGTCTAACCCGGCCTCTCTTGCTTTTGCACTAACCCACGCTCATTTTTGGTCTGCTTTTCAGCAGTTGATATAGGAGTAGCAGGGTCTTTGTTGGGGTGGCTCACTGCCAGGTTCATTTCTGGTGCTTTCTGGAGCATTTTCCGAAGTCAGGGGCCTCCCAGGTCGCTCCCCGGCCGTGTCACGCAGCACGGCAACAAGTCAAGCAAAACACCCGCCAAGTGTTGCTGTTTACGGGCAATAACTACAGCCTGGTGTAGTTATCAGCGTGTAGTGCCACTTAATTAATATTGCTAAAGCGCACGCATGACCCAAGGCCCGAGGCGCAGGATCTCCACAGGGTCCTGTTGCTGTTAATTACCATTAACCATAATAGCAGCTCGTCCCCGGCAATCCGGTCGCCGGCTGTCGGGGCACACACACGGGCTCGCTGCGCAGGTTTGGGGTGTGCTCCCGTTTGCCCTTAACCGAGCACGTCTGCCACGGCCATCCCTGGTTCGGGCAGATGCTTGTCCTGGGGACCACTTGCCGGTTTGCCAAGAATAGAGATGCTCAGATGGTGATGGTTGCAAAAGCAAGATTTCTTTTCTTTTCCTTTATATTCCTTAATAAAGGAGACAAGCAATGGGAAGGGAGCTGATTTCCAAGAGCAGAGGTGAGGGGCGCACAGTGTGCAGTCCTCCCGTCCCACGTCCTGAAGCCAGCAGTGTTTATCGAGGAAGGTTTTGCTGCAGCACGGTCAGGAAAAATCCCACAGCTCCTCTCGGGGTGAAGGCAGGGAGCAAAAGCTTCTCCCCCGCCTCACTGAAATCCCATCGCCGCTGCTGTCAGCGTTGCCTAACCCTCTGCTTCCGTGGTGTGTTTGTTTGCCAGCAAAAATCCTGCGGAAAAGGGCTGTTCAACCTCACCTGCAGTCACCTCAACCTTGCGGAGAAGGAGTACTTCGGGCTGGAGTTTCGCAGCCAGGCTGGGAACCACGTGAGTGTGGCTGGCAGCGCGGAGTCCCGGTGCTGCACCGTGCCGCAGCCTCCCAGCGGCTGCCCGCACGGTTGGGGACTTGCTAGCACCTCCCAGGTGGAAAAATTTAAATGGGAAGTTTTGCCACGATGCCAAAAACCCCTTGAAAATGGGAGTTACTAGCGGAGCCACAAGCTGGTTTGGCAAAGCCTCCATGATAGCCACGGCCCGTGGGGTTTACGCGTAGCCATCCGTGTGGGCTGCCCAGCGGGACGGCGTGCCGCAGTAGCCAAGCTGGCCAACAATTTTGTGTTGGGTTCTCGCATGACGCTGCTGCTTTTATTCCCCGTCTCTTGTGCTGTTTATTCACCCCGCTCTTCATTGCCTTATTTCAGGTCTGGTTGGAACCACTAAAACCCATAACAAAGCAAGTCAAAAGTAAGTATTTCAAGACTGAGATTCTTTTAAATCACTGCCGGTGATGAGCGCAGACACATTTGTGCAGCCTTTATTGCTTGGGGATGGGGGCTCTGGTTTCCAGAGCTCATTTTATAGCGTGAGGCTGGGTAGGATTGTTTGCAAAGACACCGCAGTCTGTATAAAACCCTGTAGAAATACCACTGCCTTTGCGATCTGGTATCTGCACCGTTTTAGGCTTGAGCCGTTAATAGCCTGCCAGCTTGGCGCAGGAGCAGGAGTGGCTGTATGCATGAGTGTGCGCGCATCACCGCGCTGGCAGAGCGGTGGGCATCGCTCCCCGCGTGCCCTCCTTTCCCCGCCGCAGCCCTGCGTGAAGTGGGGATAGCCGTGTCCCTCGCAGGCTCTGCTGCTCCTCTCCAGCCCCCAGTCCCCCCCCACAACTGCTGCAGGGAGATGCTGCGGAGCCTGACCTCAATTCAGGCTCAGCATCCCCTGCTGCGGTGCGACTGGTGCTAACACAGTGCCCCTTTCAGCCTGTCTCCACCCCTGTGGTGAACCAAACGATATTTTCCCCAAATACATGATGATTACGAGGTGGTCGAGAGCACAACCCCAGTATTTGCCACGGGGAGGCTGCGGTACGGTGTCTGCATGAATTTCCTCGTAAGGGGAAAGCCTGGTAAAAAGCTTCCCCTTTCTGGGTGCATCAGAAGTGAGATTATTTCAGGCACCAATTTCTCCTCTCGTGTCCCTTCTGGCTTGCTCTCTCAGGATCCCGTCCCTCCAGGAGCCCCTGAGCCGTCCCACGGTGTCCTGAGACGGTCGGTGCCTAGAAAATTGCCTCCCTCCGTCCACGCTCTTTGCCTTGGGCTCAGCCGCTCGCTCTCACTCATCCCACAAAAAAGCTTTGCCCAAACAGCGTCCTATGGAGCTGCTGCGCCCCAAGTGCTCGGAGGGCTGGATTTAACGTACAGCCCCGCTGACGGCCACGCTCCAGACAAGCACCTGTGGCACCACTCCGCGGACCCCCTCCCACTCCTGGCAGGGGTCTTTGCAATTTAAAGAATTGCCGGGGCATTTTCTCTTTAGTATTATTTAGGTGTCCGACTCCCCGTTTGCTTCTGTTGGTAACACTGGGGGTCTGGGCAGGCGGGTTTTTGGGGACAGGCTGAAATCTCTGACGTTCAGGGCTTCCAGCCCTGATTTGTAAGGGCTCGGAGTAATTCGCTCTGTAAGGAGACAGCATGTGTGAAGAGAGTTGTAAATGTTCTCAATAGACACGTAAAAGAAAACTTATGAAGATGTTGTGTTTTAAGATCCTAAGGAGGTTCTTTTCAAATTTATGGTGAAATTTTTCCCAGTGGACCCTGGCCATCTGAGAGAAGAGCTGACCAGGTACAGTACTTGTTCTGTTACTTTCTTACCGCACAGTCCTGTATTTTTGCAATTGTGAAGCATGCGTTTAATTGCATATCTTCATCCACCCAAACCTGTCTGTTAGCAGTGGTTATTCTAAGTATTGACAGAGCTCTGTGCTTTAAAAAACTAAAACCGAGAGAGTATCTCTTCTTGATCCTGTTTTTAAACAAAATCCACTTGAAGGATCAGCCGTCTTAAGAGGCTGCAAGTTGTTTACTGCCAAACGCGTTAGCAGTTGGGCACCGAGTCTGACTGTGCTCAGTCTAGCTCCTGCCTCAAGCTGTGCTCTGAAAGAAGAACCTTTATTTTATTTTTAAAAATTACATTGTTAGTTTTAGGGAAAGTATTGCAAACAGGAACTAAGAATAAACCTGAGACAGTGCTTCTGCAGAACATTAGCCATGAGAGATGCAAATACCCTCCAAAGCATAAAGGAATGTTAACTCTGGAACCTACTAATGGGCATTTCAATGGCAGGGGCATACTGGTCATGCTGGTGCCAAGCTGCAGCCTTCTGCGGGGGCTGCGCACTCCTCCTGTGACCCCTCAAAGCTGCATCCCTGGTGTGTCACATGGGAGAGTGCAGAGAGAGGTGTGGGGACAGCCAGCCCCCCACCTCAGCAGAGCCCTCGGGGCTCAGCCTGGCGCCTGGCTGAGCCTGTTCCCCCCTCTCAGGGCACACTCCTGTCCCCTCCACAGGTACCTCTTCACCCTCCAGATCAAGAAAGACCTGGCACTGGGGCGGCTGCCCTGCAGCGACAAGAGCGCGGCGCTGCTCGTCTCCCACCTGCTGCAGTGTAAGGGCAGGCGAGCGCCCGCGGGGACGGTGCCCCTTCCCCGGGGAAGTGGGACAACTTCGCTTTGGCTGTGCAAGCAAGGGTTCCCCCCTGCCCCGCAGCATAACCCACGCTCTCCTCCTGTCCCCTCGCAGCCGAGCTGGGCGACTTCCACGAGGAGACGGACCAGCAGCACCTGGCGACCCACAGGTACCTGCCCAACCAGGAGTACCTGGACAACAAGATCATGCACTACCACCGGAGACACGGGTAAGGGCTGCTCCGCGCCACGGCCGTCCGCCCAAAGCACCCGACCGCCGACAGCACCGTCCCCATTAGCAGGCAGCGGGCTGGGTGCGATGCCAGCACACACAAAGTGGCATTTTTTCAGCCCATTTCAGTGGCTGCCGTCTCACTCTTGTTGCTTCCCGGTGCTTTTGTGTCTCCAGTGGGAAGACGCCGGCCGAGTCAGACGTTCAGCTGCTGGATGTGGCCAGGAAGCTGGAGATGTACGGAATTCGCCCGCACCCCGCCAGTGACGGCGAGGGGACGCAGATCAACCTGGCCGTGACACACATGGGGGTGCTGGTCCTGCGGGTGAGCCCGGGGCTGCCAGCATCCAGCTGGGGTGGCCATTCCCCAGGGACAGTGCATCTGGGCTGAGGGAATTGGGTCTCTTTGGTCTGGAGAAGAGAAGACTGAGGGGGGATCTTATCAATACTTATAAATACTTCAAGGGAGGGTGCCAGGGGGATGGGAACAGTCTCTTTTCAGTGGTGCCCAGTGACAGGACAAGAGGGAACGGGCACAAACTTGAGCATAGGAAGTTCCATCTAAACACGAGGAGGGACTTCTTTGCTGTGAGGGTGGCAGAGCAGTGGCACAGGCTGCCCAGAGAGGTGGGGGAGTCTCCCACTCTGGAGACATTCCAAACCCACCTGGACACCGTCCTGTGCAACCTGCTGGAGGTGACCCTGCTCTGGCAGGGGGTGGGACTGGGTGAGCTCCAGAGGGCCCTTCTGACCCCCACCATTCTGGGATTCTGTGGGTGACATTGGGGGAGCCTTCTCCTCCCCATGTGCTCCAAACCCTCCCAAATCCTCCAGGAGAGAGCACCCCTCAGCAGACCTCAGGAGGTGATGATCTGGGGCATCGCTGTGGGGCTCAGCCCCACCACCTCCCCTCCATCAGCGCCGGCTGTGTGCCGCCGTGCCCGCCACGGCTCTGTTGGCCCTCATCCCAGCAAGCGCGGTCGTGTAAGCACCACAGGTTACATGGCTGCGTCACATGCGCTCACCGTGTAATCTTCCAGCGAAAATAGCCCCCTCACGTCTGTGCAATTACATAATGCTGTAATCACGGCGTAGCTGCAGAATAAATACAGACTTCCTCGCAGCCGGCGCGAAGCAGCGCTTGCCTCCCACACCGGCTAATTTCAACCTGGGAACATCTTGCCGGAGCATGAAAAAAAAAAAAACCAAAACCTAACTGTGGGTCTGCTGTTCATAATCAGCACTGCCAGACCCGGTTATTTATTCAGAGCCATAAACACCCCACATGCATGATTAGAGCATTTGGGAGCCCATTAAAATCTGGGCTCTCCCAGAAAGCTGAGAGGGTCTCGGTGCCACAGCATGGAGTAACGCAATTTTACATGTTCCTGCCGTGACACCAGTGCTGCGTGGCTGCGTCTAAATTGATGCATAATGATAATGAGGGGTAAGGTACGCTTGCAGCCTGCTTAAACTGGGTCTGAAGGCACGGGAGCTGAGCTCTGCCATGCTGCCCAGCAAAGGAGAGGAGGGTCTGGTTCTTCATTAACTCATGTTTGAGCTGGGCCAGATGGGACTCTCTGCCTCTGTGGGGTTTGTCTTGGGATCCTGGAGTTGTTATACAAAGAGCTTCAGGAGGCAGAGTTAAGCCCTGAACTTCAATTTCCACTTTTAGGACCAGCTGATGGAGAGGAGGGTCAAACACCAAGTCCCAGCATCCCTTCCCCAGCCCCCGGCAGCACCGAGAGCTGGGGTCTCGCGCGGTGTCCTGTGAGCTCAGCTCTTGGCCCATCGTATTTCTGCAGTCCTCACTGGCCCCTTCCTGCTGTAACCGCTGTGTCCGTCCTTGCAGGGCAACACAAAGATCAACACGTTCAACTGGTCCAAAATTCGCAAACTGAGCTTCAAGAGGAAGCATTTTCTCATCAAGCTGCACGCAAACATCTCTGTAAGTACTGCGCTGCGGGCAGCTGACCGAAGATCAGCCATGCAAAGTCCCTGATTTTGAATAAAATTTGTTTCAACTGCTGATGGGTGATGCTCCTTCCCCTTGAGTGTGGCATGTGCCACCCCCATGTCCCCAGCAGGGTGACGCTGCACTGCCCGGAGCCACCAGCAGACCAGTGTGATCCTTTGCAGGGGGGTCAGGAGGGCGAACAGCAGAGCTTGCCCCCACGCCCCTCACGCTTGTCTCCGGCAATGCAGGCGCTGTGCAAGGACACGCTGGAGTTCACTATGGTGAGCCGGGATGCCTGCAAGGCTTTCTGGAAGACGTGCGTGGAGTATCATGCCTTCTTCAGGCTGTCTGAAGAGCCCAAGTCGAAGCCCAAAGCCCTTCTGTGCAGCAAGGGCTCCAGTTTCCGCTACAGGTGATGTCCCGGGGGCAAACCGAACACGTGAGGCCAGGAAGGGCGCGGGGATGGCTCGGAGCCTGCCGTTTATGTCGGGCCTGGCTGGATGCAAGGGGATGCTGCTGCTTTTCCCAGAGAGACCGCTGCCTCGGTCCTGCCGCGTCCCCTCACCTCCCCTGGGATGCGGGGATGCCCAGGGCTGATGGTGCTGCTCACACCTCTCCCCCCCCTCTCCTTGCTGCAGCGGGAGGACGCAGCGGCAGCTGCTGGAGCATGGGAGGAAGGCGAAGATGAAGAGCCTACCCTTCGAGAGGTACCGGGGGGCATGGAGGGGGGTAGCGGCTGGGAGGTGGGGGGGGATGGGACGCTTCTGGCCATGCACCCACCCATGCTCTTGGCCTTGCAGGAAGCACTATGCGTCCCGCTACGACGAGAGGCAGTGCCGGTCCTCCCCGGACCTCCTGACGGATGTCTCCAAGCAGGTACGTCCCCCCGGCATCAGCCAGGGGTGTCACTGGGGCTGGGGCGGGAGGGGGCAGTCTTGGCATCGCAGCCCCAGCTGGTGGAGCTCAGCTGGAGTCCAAGCCTGACCCTCGGCTCTGGGGGCTCACTGCTGGCCCTGCTGGCCCTGCTTTGCCCAGCCAGGGGGTCTGGGCACCCACCCACCCTCTGTCCCTGCTCAGGTGGAGGAGCTGCGCCTTGCCTATGGTGGCCGGAGCTCCTACCACGCCAACGGGGTGCACGCCTCCGAGCCCACACTGGACAGCCAGCGCCGGAGCTCTGCTGTGGAGGTGACGTTCGCCGCCGAGCTGGAGCGCTCCAAGCCCGAAGCGTCCGCCACCTTCCTGCCCCACTCCAAAAGCTCATCCGCCTTCCCCCTGCTCTACGCCGAGCTGGAGCTGGAGCGAGCGTGGGAGCCCACCGACCTCTTCAGCGCCAGGAACCCCTTGACATCCTTTCGGCCCCACCATCAGTTTGCCGGGAACAGTAAAAGCACCTCGGTGGGCAACATGCGGGAGGTGAGCACCCGGCCGTTGGTGTACATGGACGTGCCATGCCCCCCGCCCATGGCCGCCCCGGCCCCGCAGGTCCTCTTCTACCTGGACAGGCCCCCACAGCCCCCGTGCCATGCACCAGCACCCGGCGAGGACACAGCTGGTGGATGCAGCCCTGCCGCTGCAAAACCCCCCCGGCGCAGCCCGAGTGGGACCCGGGCCGGGGAGTTTCATTGCGTGGCAGAGAGCACCAGCATGGCCCCGGCAGGGGAGAGCAGGTCGCTGGCTCGCTCCTTCGATTACGGCCTTCAGGAGCAGCCGCCCAAGCGGTCTTGGAGCCAGTCGGACATGAAAACCATCCGGTTCCCCTACGGCTCCGAGTTCAGGCCCCTGGGGCCGTGCCCCGCGCTGAGCAGCCGGAAAGCAGGTGTCTTTTGGCACGTGCCGGCGCAGCAAGGGCTGGCGCCGGGGCCGCGGCGCTCGGCCGAGCGCTACGTGGGCAGCAGCACCGAGTCCAGCGACTCCGACTCCGACCTTCTGGCCACCGACTACCGCTCCCTGTACGGCCGCGTGCTGCGGTCGCCCATGGCCCGGGTGCGGCTGTCCTCCGGCAGCCTCCAGCTGGATGAAGAGGATGAGGAGGTGTCCTTCACCACCGGCGCCGCTGAAGAGAGGACTTCCAGGGGGGCCTCCAGGTATTTCACCTAGGTGCCTCACACTGGCCCGAGGGAGCAGAGGTGGCCAACACCAACCCAGGGCCACAGAAGGGTGACACTCTTGCTTGCAGGGCTTGCTGCTTTGTAAACCGTTGTACGGGCCTGTGTTGTGCGAGTGCTCTTAGCTATAGAGGATGTGCGCTCTGGTTTGAGGAACCCACAGCAATTTAATGTCGTTTAGACAATTATTCTCTCACCTGATGATCACTCCCCACCCGGGAAGGGGAATT
>RSEF01000004.1:4755656-4807524 GCA_003993805.1 Himantopus leucocephalus | reverse complement strand
GCATTAGAAGATAAATTAGTCCTGTGTCACTCAAACTGGGACAATGTGTTAATGGACAACAGGGGAGCGTTCAGAAGTACTCAACACTGGCACTAACGCATGGAAGCTGTGGTGCATTTCTGCCACTCCACATGGGGGTCCTGCTCCAGCCAGGGCTCTCCTAAAGCCCTGCAAAGACTATATCCTCCCCAACCGAGCAGCTGCTGGCCATGCTTGGAGCTCAGCTGCTGTAGTCTTCATCCAGGGGGGAGGAAGAAAAAGAAAGGAGAATTAAACATCTGCTTTTCACAGCTGGTGGGAAGGGTGTTTGCGAGGAGCAGGATGTTCAGGGGAGGCTGCTCTGGGAGCTGACCCCACCCCAGACATGGCCAATGCCCCAGCACGGAGCCCATCTCCTCCATCCTGCCTCTCCTCCCTCCAACGCCACAGGGAGCACCCAGTCCTCGAGGACAAGGGTGCATGTGTGGGGTGCTCCTCGCAATGCTTGGAGCCACAGAGGAAGCAAACCGCTCTGTCTTCTCCCTGGCCAATTTAGAGGGTTATCCTTCGCCACGGAACATCCCAGCCGTGCTTGTAAATCATTTAGCAGCATCCCACAGCGAGCTCTAATAAACGATATTGTATGGCTCTGCTTTTCGGAGGCCCGTTAGCTGCCATCTTCTGGCAGCACCTCCACAGGCCTGGCACCTCCTGGGGGGAGCACGGCATGTAAGGGGGTCCCTTTGCTCCCCCAAATCAGGCCTCAGTTAAGCAGCATGGGGAAAAAGAGCTCAGGAGGGGGTAGGAAAGAAATGGGCAGCTGGTGCTCACCCCTGGCATTAGGAATCTGCTCTAACCATGGTGCTTCGAAATGTTCCTCTCGACCATGGGAGCGCAATGTTATTTCTACCAGGGCTGCTTCTGGCTATAAAGAAGGAGCAGATGGGACTGCTCACCATCCGTGGGGTGGCCGGAGGGGGAGTCCCAATTTATCCATTGATCCCTGGAAGGGAAAAGGTATGAAGATACTACTTAATTAAAAAAAACTTATTATTACCCTAAAACTAACTGAAATCTACTAAAAAAACCCCAGAGAATGGTAACACTTCTGTAAGATTTTAGGGGAGGATCTTGTTACTTTTCTATAAGAACAACCCTATAAGACTCTGTAGGACGTGACTGTAAGAGTGACAAACCAGTAAATCCACGATTGAGAAACCACTGAGACCTGCTAGAATGGATTTCAGAAACAAGGAAGCCAGGGCAGAGACAGAAAATAGGTTAAAAAGACAGAAAATCTGTAAAAATACAACTGGGCTTACAGGTACTGCTCACCCTGCGTGTCACTGTCCCTTATTTTAGAAGCTGGACAATAAAAATTAGTTATTCACACCTGAGCTTTGGTTTCCTCTTTCTGCACTGCCAAATCTGCACCCCCAGCCCTCCCAGCCCGCCTTGCCCTGTGCCGCGCAGCTCCCAGGCAGCCCTCACAGCTCCCCGGCGCTGCCGGGCCAGTTTCTCTCTCCCCCAGCTGCTTGCTTGGCTCCCTCTGAGCCTTTGCAGCGACCGGGAAGCCTCACCGAGATCCCTGAATGCTGCTGAGAACAACCACATTCTTGGTTGGTTGCCCAAAGAAGTGCGTTAGATCAACAAGAGAGAACAGTGCAAGGTTTGCTTTTGCTCCTGGTTACCCTGCGCTGAAAAAGCTGTGAACGACAGGGACTCCACATGCTCCTCTGGCACATGTTCTATTCAAAAAGGAAAGGATAAACTTTGGTTATAGAGGGTTGTTTCTTCCCTTTCCCAAAGCTCTGCACCTTGGAAAGAGCACGAACCACCGCTCAATATAGCATTTAAGTATGGCAGTCTCTACGCACGATTTGGTAGAAGGTGGGGCGGGGAAAGCAGCAGCGTTTCAAACACAGGCTGCACTCACAGCCGGTGGAGAATGTCCCCGAACGGGTTACAGCTTAAGCAGACAGGCAAACCTCCAACCACTGAGCAGGTGGGGACACAGGTAAAGGCTGGCCCAGGTCAGCTTTACCCTGAGCATGTCCCGCAAGAGCCACATAGTCCCACGGAGAGGGATCAACATACAGCCACGCTGCCCAAAGCCCCAGGAGCTGCCAGCTCTGGCAGTCAGGACTACACTGGGAAAACAGCCCTGAGAAGGAGAAACGAGGACTTGTGAACTATTTTTGGCTTTTTCCATTGAGTAGAGAGCACTGGGGCAGAGCGTGTGCGCTGTGCCATAGCACATCCTACACGATGGGCAACAATAGCAGTGGAACAAAGCAGCTCTTAAGTGACAGAAATTAACATCTTCAAGCTAAATGCATTGCGTAAAGCAGCTTTCTTGGGACTGACTCAAATAAAGAAACCATCCCACTAAGCAGTGGCTCACGTGTCAAGGAACGATTGAAATAACCCTGGAGTAAGTCCTCCCCTATGGTCCCTGCTCAGCCCTATTCACCAAAAAGGGGTACAAACATCTATTTAAAGTGACTGTGTTTCACTAGGGAAGAAAAGGAGGATGGAGAGGACATGGCATGACTTGGTCTGCTGCCAGCGACAGACAGCAGTACCTGGGAAGTGTAAGCTTTTATAGCCCTTACGCAAGCCAGGATATTAAAGGGGGAGGAGGTATAGCAGCATTACAGCATCAAAGCACTAAGCTACTCAATGCAGTTGGACCAAAGTAACCGGGGTTCGTATAAAATCTATCACTTAGAGATGAAGCTCATCTTGAAATTCAACTGCGTGATGTTCAACGACTTTTTTGGCACAGGTGTGTATGTTAGGATATAAAAAGCAGCAAAATGTACGCTCTATGCAAACAACTTCAGTTCGGAGAAGCACTAAGACAGTTTTCAGTGTATTCACCTCATGTTTGTACGAAGCGTTACATTGGAAAAATGTGAAATAAGGCAAGCCAACATAGATACCACTAAAACTTTGCAAAGAGGAAAATAATTTTATTCCAGTGTTAAGTCATAAAACAGCGTGATAAAAATCAGACCTTTAACAATTGCTAAACTTTGTGCAAACACATGAAGAACCTACGTACTTTCCTATTCAGCTAGAGACATTCAAGTGAATGCAAGACCAGGTGTTTACGATACTACATGCTTACCGGACAGAAGCATACTAGCGCAGGCAGAGACCAAGGGTTTCAAGAACGCTTACATTGATAATGGACTCACCTACCCAAGAACAACTACGTTTCTCTGTTCTGTGGTTCAGACTACTTTGATAAGAAAGACTACTTCAATATCAATTCTTCTCCATCTAGAGTGGGAAGCCTAGCAAACCAAACAAGCAAGAAGATGGTTCCTGCATGGGATATTTGGATATATCTTTCCATTAGCTATCTGCCAGCAACAGAATACTGCTGATTAAGTTACACAGTTCATCAATAACTAACACATGGCGGGGAAAAAGACAACAGTTCTCTGGAAACCAGTAATACAGACATCCATTCTTTAGAGTTAGATTATAGTCTTACGATGCACAGAGACTTTAGGCGCCGAAATGCCATATGCAGTACAATAAAAAAAAAAACTTCTCGAATGGACTCAATGAGAATGAGGCTGTATTATACACATGTGGATGAGCTTTTCCCCATGCTGTCTTATGAGGTAGGTATACATCCCACCCATTTCACAGGAAAAGAAGAGGCACCATAGTTCAGCAACTTGTTACAGTCCTATCACAAACAGGACAGGTTCCAATTTCCCAAATAATTCACTAATCCTACCTACTCAGAATCGTTTAGAGAGTTGCATAGATTAAAGACCCTGTGTCAACAGGGTAGAGCCACCAGTTACAAAATTCAGGAGGAACTCCCATCACCTCTCCCCTCAGTCTCCCCATGAAAAGAACACCCTTAAGGGAAGTGATGTGGAAGTAAAAACATTTTTTTGAATTCAGAGAAATTTGTATGGAGCTCTTTAAAATGAGATTTGGGTCAAGACTGCTGAAGTGAAAGCCAAGGTAACGGTGGCACTGGCCTTTTTGTACCTTCACTCCACGACGCTGAGTTCGCAACGAAGCCAGTGTGTTCTGACGTCTCTACCGTGCTGTCACGGTCCGTGCACGTTCATCAGAGCACACAGGTCCTGAAGACTCCTCTCTTTAGGCATGGAATCAAACCGAACACTGGGGCTGCTCCATCTGTCTACAGCATTCCCTGTGGCGCAGCAGCTGGTAGGTGTCCTCTGGACAAGAACAGCAGGGGGGGACCCAAACCTTTTCAAAGCAACCATGCAACTCTGTGCAAGGAACACCTTTCTTCAACTAGAACACAAGGTTGTAAGAGGTATATCCGCACCTCTGCACATCTACTGAAATCCAGAATAAAACGCACAACAGAACAAGCTCATGAAAGTTTACAGAACTTAAATATTTATTTTTAAACCATTTAAAACCCCCCCCAAACATTGAAATAAGCTTCATCTATAAACAGATTTACAAGACTAACAACTACAGAAGCTAGAGGAGCACTACAATTTGTTTCTGTGATGCAGTTATTTTGTAAAGCTTCAGATCAACTGTATTTACAACTTTTGCTGCTTTTACATTTATAAAAATATTTATTTAATCCATAACATTATTGTTTTCAAAAACTATTTCCAGACTTTTTTCTCAGATATAAATTCTAATCGAATTTCAGTTATATAGCAGATGAAAGTTTTAAACAGAAACATTTTTTTAAAATTAAAACAAGGAGTTAAAAGTAATTTTTTTTACAGTGTAGGCACCATTGAAAATAATTGTCCTTGGCATATCTAACCACCATCTCTCGCAAGTGTCCTTTATATAAAAACGATGTAATGGCAACATTTGACTAAAAATGCAGTATTTACGTGCACACCATTACTTTTTCAATATTTGGCAGATATATTTCAGATTCTTTAAAATGACTTTTGTGCAAAAACAAAATGTGCAGGTCTGAACCATAAAATAAACACACCCAGCCTTTATAAAAAATAAATTTACACCGACAGTTCCACAGCTAAGTACTGAAAAACAATCCCAGTTCAAAACTTCAGCATAATATACATACTGGGTTGAAAAAGGGAAAAAAAGAAAACAGAAGAGAAGATATTACCCATCTAGCAGTACCATAAATATATAACTGAAAGCAACTTTATAGTCTCTTACCTACTTTTTATGGGGGAAAAAAAAAAGAAAAAAAATCACTCCGTACTGCACAGTACTACCTTTTTGTGAAAGAATATCTATAACTCAGTTATTTGCATATTAACTGGTAAATACATATTTAAAATACACTTTCAGAAAATTATAAACAAATTATGTTGATGTACTGTATTCAATGTATTTAAGAACAAAAATGTGTATAAATATCTTACAGGAGAAACAACACCACCACACAGAACGCTGGTGTTACACTTATACCTGCTCGTGAGGTATGTATCATGCGACGCTCGGCTTCTCTGGCTCCCTTCCACCCAGGCATGTATACTCAGAGGAAAAAAATTAAATTAAGTTAAATTGGACTTCAGGTTTTGTCCATTATTGCCAAAAGCCCCACCCCCTCAGCTGTATTGCTTTAAATTTTCCTACCACAACGATATAAGATTTAATTACTACTTCAAAACCTGTTCTAAAAGGTAATACATATACTGTACATCAGGATATACCTGTTGCTACATATCACCTGCAAACTATTGACATATTGCTCTCAAATATATTTAATCATAGAGCTGCCTAAAATACTGTACCAATTTAGAATTATAATAGATACTGTTGCAGGTTTATTTTTCAGGGCACGATAACTATATGCTGGTTGAAGCAGGTGCTACAGCAATACCCTTGCCACTACGTTACATGTTTTGAGTACGCTTGTGAAAGAGCTATTTTCTCTGAAGCTTGTTAAGTGATTTACAAAAGTTTAACTCATGAATACAAAAGACCTGTACATCCCCATGTACAGGAACAAAACAGCATCAAAACAGACCGTACTTGCACTTTCTATTAACTAAAGTAATGGTTATTTCTAAAAGCAAAACTGCACCTCAACATTTATCAGATTAAACAGGTGAAACTACAATATTAAAAGTTGTTCTTTACAAAATAATTTCCTGAAAATATAAAACCATGTGCACTGCCACAAAATAGTTGAGTAGGTTCTTTCAAATCCTCAATCACCATCAATATGTTGCAAAGATCCAAAAGGCACAAGGAGCTCATGAGCTAAGCACTGCCAAGCTTGAAGTAGTTTTGGTGGGTTTCACTGGGTCCATACGAAACAGCAGTCAATTATGTGAAGTTTCTTAGGATGAGTCATTAACAGAAAATCTATGGATAAAAAGAAGCAATCAAGAACTTTGTTAATTATATTGTTTCAGCTTGGCAAACAGCACGTAACTACTTTTGCTTCACTGAACTAGCATATGCCTTCATCTCAACAGATCACAGGAAAAAAACTCCTGAAGTGACATTCTCAAGAAAATATTCCCTAAAAGGATAAGTTAAAGATTCTCCTGCACCCTTACTTGCTATAAATACGCTTACGACAAGATTGTAGGCTAAATTAAAAGAAGAAAGGTGTAACAACTACAGTAAAACTGCAGCACTAAAAGACCAAACAGATACAGTAATTGGTATCTCCATTAGTCTTCAACAGAAGTGTTATGTACAACTACCAAAGCTCAAAGTTTAAAGCCGTGGACATAGCAGGTCTTTCAATAACCACTAAACTACTCAAATTTCCCCAACATAGGAGGTTCAGTGTCAACTAACCCTTCCTGTGCATAACTATGTATTTTTTTTTCCTTTTGAAAGAAAGCTTTTTTTTTTTTTTTTTTTAAATAATGCATACAAAAAATTCCTTAACTTACTTCTGAAATTTCTCCATAAGTTTCTTCACCATCTTATCTGTGATCCCTGGACACGTTGCTTCTGCCATATTGATGCTTTTCTCAAGTTCCTCAATTGCTTTCTTTCTGCTAGCATTATTTGTGTCCTGCTGTTTGAGCTGAGTAGCAAACCAAAACAGGTAAAACTTACAAACCTTATCAGACACTTGGGTAATACTTTCAAAGAAGTTTTTTAAGTCAAGACTTACCTCAGCAAACACAGGGGTGATTATCATAGTTAAACAACTCAGGGTTTTAACAAGATCCTGATCCTAAAAGTTAACAAATAAGGATTACATTAGCAGATTCCTATACGACATATAAGTTGCAATCAATACCAAGCACGTGATTTTGAAAGTTCAGTTAAATTCAACAAAGCACTTGAAACACATTACAAAACCAACAAAGGCACAGTACATCAACAAATGTTACGTGATGTGAGAACAGACACCTGATGGCACACCTGAAACAATGGCACATATCATGAGAAAAACAGTTCCATTTTTCCTCTCTAATATTACATGGTCTTTAGAATTCACATCTCTATGAACAGATACTGATCTATTAGCATGTGCTATCTTTTGCTTTTAAGGCTGACATGGGCATAGGAAATACCACTAACAAGCATCATCTCTTGAACTACAAAAAGACAGTTCTTATAAAAAGTGAATAATTCCTAAGTTTTATCACTATGTTCCTTAAATTGGCTTCAAACCCAGCACTCAGAAAGCAGAACTCTTCAGACCACACTTACCGTCCCATTCTGCAGCTTCTTTGCATCTGGCTTCTTTCGGACTGTAGTAAAGCTCCACTCAGGATGAGAGTTATTTTCTTTGTTACTGGACTCCCTGAAGAAAAAGGATACGATGTACATAATACTAGCCACAACGTAACACTAAGCAAGCATAGGTAAACCTAATGCATAATAAATCTATAAGGATTAGTTCCGTATTCCTTAAAATAAGAAGAAAAACATGTATTGAAACATGAACTGAGCTTAAAAAAAAAAAACCAACTTCAGAGGCTGAATAAATTGAAATACGATCAAAGTGAACAGAAGATGTTATCTACCCATAAAGCCTACCTTCTCCCATGGCATCCCATTTAAAACTGTTATCTGATAGCCAGAAAAGCAAGAGACTTACAGAATGTATGTTGTTCCACAGGCATTGTGCAACCTTCTTCATACACCTCAACCTTGCTCTGCAATATTTCTAATTGTGATTCATTGTTTTTGGTAAAACCACTAGCCCTAGACTAGGAGATACACAGCACTTAAACAGAACTGAAACTGAGTTCAGAGAGAGAAAGTTTAAAGAGATAACGAGCGCATAGCTTGACTTATGCATTAGTCTTTAGGTTCACACAAGGGGTTTTCTTGAAAGAAGCCACTGAAAAACATATGGAACAAAGATAGATATATAGAGGAGGACTTAATTACACAGAGAAACTGCAACAAACCTACTTTGGCAACATTTGAAAAAAAAAAGAGACTAAACTGAAAATAAACTTACGAATCGGAACCATCGGAATCACTTTCATCACTACTATGTCCCTCTGCTTTCCATCTCTTAAACCTATCAATCAGTTCTGTCAGATAGGAAGTCTTCTTGGCATTTTTCATAATGAATTTGTGCTTCAGAAGTTCTTTTGCAGTGGGGCGCTGTAAGAAACACTTAAATATTTAATGTTATGCTAACATTTCATGATTTTAAATGTTAATAAGGGAGATTTAGTAAGACAACTGACTTCTAGAGCTAACTCATATAGTATCAGGAAATTAGTGAAACAGGAAGTCAAGAAAAGCCAGTAATCCACATTTACAAGCACTCTAAAAATACAACCAAGTCACACACAGACTATACTGCTAGAAGGTACACACCCAGGAAAATGACTAATCAAAATTCTCCAATGCAACATTTCCTTGTAAGCAGAATTCAGACAGACAGCAAAAGTTCTGCTGGAGAAAAAAGATTTAATACTCTCTCCTCTGCTAAAGCTTCTCTTCGGGCAATATCCTAGGTGTGAATGCATTTTAGGAAGCTGCCTCTCCCACCCTCATTTCTTTCAGCATTCTCCCTCCTCCTTTCAGGATTTTAAACAAAAGAGACTAGGATGGAGACACAGCTATTAAAAAACACCACTACCATTTACAGTGGCAAGTATGGTCTCTAAAATTATTTCAATCAACTACGATGAGCTACAGCAAAATACTTTGAGCATGAGAGAGCAGAAAACAAAACCAACATGTATACACACACACACACAAATCTACTCACAAATGTTGGGTCCTTATTCAGACATGCATCAATGAATTCTTTAAAAGGTTTACTGAATTCTCCTAATAAAGTTGGAGGATTGTTTTTCGGAATGAGAAACAGGACTCTCATCGGGTGCATGTCAGAGTTGGGAGGCTCCCCTTTGGCTAGTTCAATAGCAGTGATTCCCAATGACCAGATGTCAGCCTGAGAAAGGGAAAAGTTACTTTTAATACAAAATTAAGGGCTATCATGACTAAGTATCGAACAACTGAAATCTTCACATATACTGCACCTATACAATAAAATTAATTTTGGTCAAAGTAGGTAATGCACAAAGATTCCTTTCTAATACTTGAAGCCTCTAATTCCCAAAGGCCTGGCTGGCTTAGTCTTTAATTACAAAGCTCTACAACATTGCCGTTGTTGCATGCTGTCACTGCTGTAACACTGTCAGCAGGTTAAACGTGCACCTAAATATACATGCTTTTGGAAAAAACTTCAGAAACATTAGTCTCCCTTTGATTTTTTTCTATATAATGAACTACAAACTGCCGCAAATTTCCTATGTCTAATTCAGATTTTTTTTTAGATAGCGAAACTGCATGCTGATGTTACTTTTTAAACCATAGATGCACTGAGGTATCCAACCTTGTTTGACACCTCACTCTAAAGGAACAAAGCAGAGAGTTGAATCAAGTCCAGCAAGTGATCACTTAATTCACATCTCTGTGAACAGATACTCATCTATTTAGCATGTGGTTCTTTTGCACTTAAGGCTGACATAGGCACAGGAAATATCACTAACAAGCATCACCTCTTGAACTCTAAAAAGGTAGTTCTAACAAAAAGTGAGTAATTACAAAGTTTTATCACTATCATCTTTAAATTGGCTTCAAAACCAGCACTTACAAACAAGAACTCTTCTTTCTTAACAGACTGCTTGATGAATTCTAGCTAGAAAATTATCAACAACTAGTTAGACCTGAAACACCAAGTTCACAGTGTAAGTTTCTGATGAATAATGAAGTGGTATTTATTTTAGATAAAGGTAAGCACTATAAACAAATTCTGTCTTCGTATCAAAATGTTTTATGAACTATAAAATTATTTTCCGATTTAGACATTTTTCCCTAGTGAAATCTAAGTTACTTGCATCTTTTTAGATGAGCTACAATAGCTATTAATGTCACTAAAGGTGTTTAAAAAGTGGCTGGCAATGGTTGACTACGTTTGGCACGAAGTCACAAACCAAAGTTGCCCATAGAGTAAAAAAGGCTTACAATTTGCACCTCTCCAATATTCCTTTCCTATTCACAGGAGCTATCTTTATTTAATATTGAAGAATTAAACTAGCTCACTGTTTATTACTGAAATAGCACAACCAAAAATTGCATATTGGAGCACAATATTTTGGGAGATGGGGCTTGTACATGTCTGCCACTACAATAATGTACGAATTTCTATTTTATTTTGTGTCATTTTCAAATAGGGGAAGAAGGAGAAAAGTTAAAATTCAGTCCAGATGTCAAAATATTTATCAGTATTAGTCTAGAAATTGAAGTGTATCCTGTCCGAACCCCTTCATCTGCCCTACCAAAGGCTTGCATCTTCTGTGCTTTCGCACCGGAATTTTGTAATAGAAAGAAAAGGGGGAGGGCATTGCTCTTGCAACATATTGAGGAGATGCAGAAGGCAAAAGATTAGGTTGCTGGGAGAATGTAAATGAAGGGGTGGTACAGCTGATTTATACGCAGGACAGGCAGGAGAGGAATTATTCTCACTTCAACTGGACAACAGCATTTTTAAAGTGGGGTAGAGAGCTTTTCAAAAATGCCTTGGGGAGCACATTTCAGTTGTGCCACTGAAACCCTAAACATGAAAACTACTACCAGCAAGAACCCTTGTGAAATGTACACAAATCCCTTCACATCTGAAGGATCCTGGGAAAGTCTCCTGGAGCGTGAATATAACTCAGATATTCAACAGTCTTTTCTTTATGTGCACATCACAACTACAGTTACATGTTTACTATTTGAGAAAAAACAGTAGGAAAGTATTACTTTGCATATACCAAAATTTTTAGATTTCCTGCTCCTATTTAAGATTGCATCTACAGAGTGTAGAAAGTCCAATGCCAGCATCAAAGTACACTGCCATTTCACTAACCACACGCTCTAGGTCGTCTTGTGGGTATGCACATGGGAGAAGAGGGAACTGTTCCCTCCTTATCATCGTTTCCAGCAGCAGTTCCCATCCCTCAGAAAAGCATGGAGGAAGTCTGCTTTCCCACTGCGAGTTCACATAGGGAAACTCTCCTTTGCAACTGGTCCCCCACCAACAGCTCCCATGACACGCATGGTACCATAATGCTACCACAGCTACCCTGCCTGTAGTTCAAGTTACTTTTTTTCCTTCTCAAGACCAGTCACCTGTGCTAAAGCCTTTCAGCATTACACACGCCCTCAGAAATACCATTAAGGAAATGATATCCGGAGCTGTTTATAAAAATCTGAGAAGACGGTGAAATTTCAGCTGTCATCTTGGCTTTAAATAAACTGATAAGTTCTGGCGGCATTCTAATTTGTGAGACCTTTATTATTGTTTGAATGAAATGCAAAACATTGAATTGATTAAAAACAAACCAACCAACCAATATTGAAAGCATCCAGGGAGTTTCTCTGAATGAATTTTAACATGAAAGCATCAATTTACTTAGTGAGTTTACATGGGTCTTGCACATGAGTACAGTGACATGCAACTACTGTACAAAAACAATTTAACCATAATTTTATTATTTGAAACCTTGTAATTTGAAATCTATTTTTTTTCCTCCATACCAATAGAGCTAAAAACACAAAACCCAGAGTCATTTCTGTTGGATCTGCAGATACAAAGAAAAGGTATTCTACTCTCATACTTACTTTTGAATCATACGCTGACTGCTGAATAACTTCAGGGGCCATCCAAAATGGAGTTCCAACAAAGGTATTCCTCTTAATTTGCGTGTCTGTCAGCTGCCCAGCAACTCCAAAATCAGCAAGCTTAACATCGCCTTGTTCTGATAACAAGACATTGGCAGCTGCCAAGGGGAAATAACATAATATTAGATTACTGCTCTTATGATTTTTAAAGGCTTTAACAAAGTAACATTTAAAATGTTATGCACCTTTTATATCCCTGTGAATTTTCTTCTCTGAGTGTAGGTAGTCGAGACCTTTCAAGATTTCCTTTAGCATGGTAGCAATCTGGAACTCATCAAACGGGCCAGCACGCAGCTTTAGAGAAAAGACACATTAAAATAATTTTAGTCTTGCATCTAATTTTTGCCTTCTTATTAATTAAACTTTATACTTGGAAGATTTTTTAAAGTAAAGAACTAATAAAATTCATAAAATAGTCAATGAAGGATGCCAACATTCTATCAGAAAAATGTGCCATTGGAATCTTCACATCTTTTCTATTGATAATACATTGAAAAAGCCATTACTTTGTTTAATGTATACGGTATGCATTCCCCTTGGCATGCAATGCACATGAAAATCTACACCTAACTTTCCACAAAGTTATAATTTCCTATAGGCAGCAAACACAGCAGACTGAATTTTGCATTTCAGATTAGGTGAATTAAGAAATTCAGTTTATTTCAAAATAAATTAGTCTATTGACTGTGTTTTTTAAATTTAATGATGCATTTTTTTCTTGTTCCAGCATTTTTGATTCCATGCTCGCTTTTCCATCAAGAGCATAATGCACTACTATAAAGCTGCTAGTGTGGAATCAGTGTAAACTTTGCACTTTAGAAAGCAATGTAAACAGAACAGAAGCAATTAAGGTGGGTGATTGTGCTACAAAAAAATACCAACAACACAGCACTGAAACAGAGAACACCATGAAATTATGGTATGGCAAAGTGAGGCAAAACTTAGTTTTATTCTCCTAAAGGGTCAGTGGTTTCAGTTGTCACTAGTAGAAGCTATTTCACTATTTCTGACACTCCACAGAAGGCTATTGATTACTCAAAAGCGTTAAAGAGTATGTATCTCACAGCCTCTTTCTCAAAAAGACTTAAGTTCCAGAGCTACAAACTACTACATGCTACACATAATTACTATGCTTTTGCATCCCCTCATAGCTGAGTTGATGTAATGTAATTTCATAAAGAAGTTTAAATAGATTTATGAAGTTAAGCACACACTTCAACTCTTGCAGACAGGACCACTGTTAGCAAATACATAATTAACACCACTCTGTAATACTGAAGCCATGATATTTTTCCTTCAGAATCACACAAACAAAGACTGAGTTATATTATCTTACAGGAAAGGGTGGGTCTAAGCTTTACAGCTGAGGCAGAGCTGCACTGAAAGTATGGGGAAACCACATCCACGTACAGTGGACCGTGCTCTTGTGCTCTCTAAGCTACATCCTTCATGAATGCTACACTATCTTAAGTAAAAGGCACTTTCATGCCTAACTGAAAATACCTGAAAATGGAAAACCCAACACCTTTTAACCGGTTAAAATTAACTGTGCTCTGTGGGCACACACTTCATTCATCCCTGAGACCTAATCCCAAAGGAAACTTTTTTTTTTTATTTGAGTGTAATGAATATGCTACTTGTGGGGGGGACAGATGACTCAAAAACCCACCATATACGTTAAGAATGGTGCTTCTCCTCATGCTAAAAAAAAAAAAATAATTGCCTTACATTTGTCCTAGAACAAATGGATGCTTCCTAATGCTCAAACAAGAAAAACAAAACAAACCAAAACAAATCAACATCAGCTCAATATAACTGTACTGCCATGCAAATTTACACTTTTTGGAGCATTACAATGTGATGTATTATCAGCCACCTCCAGGAACTAGTTTATAAAGACATATGAAAGGACAATGAAATAAGGTTCACTAGTACTTACAATGCAAAAAAATCATATACTTACAAGATCCAAAGCTGACCCTCCACCCAAGTATTCCATTATTATCCATAGTTTTGTGCCCTGTAAAGGAAGGCATGAGTTAGAAGTCCAACGCTGCCATTAAAAAAAAAATAATGTATATTTCTATAGACTACCAGCACACTGTTAGGAGAATGCAAACATAGAGGCCCATTAATCACCAAGTTACATGTAATTACTTCTTGTAGAATGACCACACAGCTACTGAGCAAGATGTCTAAATATCAATTAAAGTACTTATGTATTTTTAAAAAAGCAACAAAAAAAAAAAACAACACCACCGCCACTAATAATCTTCTGCTCGCTAGTATCTAAAACGATTCCACCTAAAGGAACGGAACTTAGAGAAAAAAGTGATTTGGTGGTGGTTTAAGTTTAAACTAGGTGTTTTAATATAAGACTGTAGTTCTTACAAAAGACTGTCTTTGCATGACAATTATTAATTCCAGCCATTTGTGATACAGAAGCATTACAGTTTTACCGGGAAACTTTCTTGTAACATCACCACACTTCTCCATCTGAGGAAAATACTCGGAACTTAAAATTGCTTTTGAGCAAGAGAGTGAGCACGAAGACACTTCAAAGACAAGAGAAATTTAAAGCCTGATGGAGGTAGCTGCTAGGTGCCTCTTCACCTGCATGCAAGTGTGTATCTACATGCACACGAGCTCCAACTTAAGCTGTCAAATCCAGCAAAAAGTGAGAATTGACAGCCCTTGAATATGCCCGTACCGAAGGACTTGCACCCTACCACCAAACATGCTGGCTACCACTGGGGCAGCTCCGATTCCAAGATCCAAAGCAGCGCTAAAACCACCAGCCAGAAGAAACAGCACTGCCACACCTGGAACCCTACAAAGACGTTCAGGTTTCCGAAGTTTTCAGATCAGAGGTTTGAAATCGGCCATTAAAAGGTCACAGATAAGAGCAATGTAATTCAATAAAAAGTATGACTTAAGGATTATTTTTTTTTAATTATTTATAGTAATATTGCAAAGTGCACGTATTCCTTCGCTGTATGCTATTTGAATCTCAACCCCTGGGAGTACGTGAGTTTCTGTGCTTGCTTTGTGAATATGTCTCAACTACGAGAATACTAGAACTGAAAAATGCTTCTGACATTGATTTCCAGGTGCTGACTTTGCCCTTAGTACATAGCTGCAAAAGGTGGCTGGTTCATACAAACAAAACTGGAAAAATTTGGTATGAGCTCTACACACTGCATGTTTCAAAACTGGTATCTTCTGCCATTTGCTTGCCAGAGGCCCCTCACATTTCAGAAGAAACCCAAATATTGATCTATGGGCTACTACTCTAAGAAATTCTGTGAATAAAAACATTTCTTTACTTAAAAGAAAACCTAGTTATTAAAAATACTCAACTGAACCAGACCTGGTGATGTACCATGCATGCTGTTAAAGTCTCCAGCAAATATTTACTAGTCCTAGTTCCTTGTAACAGAGCACAAACTTATGGCAGAAGTACTTTTTAAAGCCTCTTGCATTCTACATTGTATGCTTTCCCACCCTATTGCCTGACTGGTGACAGAAATCTAAAGAAAACTCAACAAGCAAATAAAGGCGCAGTTTCTAAGAGAACCACATCCAATTATCTTAACAAAGCGTGCTCTATTAGATTTATACCGAATTTAAAAAACACACCATTTCTGAGAGTCTATTCCAATATGATGAGATCAGCAGGGAAGGGCTGGCTAATTCTAGCAGTTTTTATAAAGCTCAACTCTGTCAGCTGAGAAGACCTGCAAGGAACTCCAGTTTAAGGCAAACATTGTGGTTACCAGAGGTGTTTGGAGGATTTGACTATTACTTGAAAACAGTATCGGGTGAAAATGAATAAGTCCTGTGTTTCTGAAATAATGTCTCAAAGAAATTGCTACTATCCACTGTAACCGGGTGTGGATATTTTCTAGCCAGGCATGAACAACCTTTTTCCTAGCTATTTTAGGTCAATCAAGTATAAATAGACAATGTAGAACAAAGAGTATCTTTAGACTGCCTCAAAGCTTTGCTGCACAAAGTGCTGTACAATTTTAATGGAAGTCTCTGGATGCTACTATAGGAACGCTCCATCATCAAACCTGAAAAACTAAGAATAACTTCAGGCTTGCTTTAATTGCAAAAGAAAAGAGCAAGCCCAGGTGTCTGTAATAGTTACAAGGATAGGTATTTAAACCCCTCGGCTAGATGGCACAAATAGGGAAAACAATCATGAAATTTCAGTCGTCAGGAGAAGACCTATCTCAACAGGATCAGATGCAAAGTACAGCTCAAGTATTTTATCAAGCTTCACAAATTTGTGTAACTAAGACATGCCAGAACCTGGGTAACTTTTAATACCTTTTATCTTTTTCTTGCCTGAACTGATAAAGTAAGAATACATTTTGACACGCCATTAGGCTTGTGGAAAACACTCATTTTAGCTATCTAATGTAACTCACACTGCTGCATTGCTACGCACTATCACTTTCAAGGGTACCCTACATAGCCAATGTTTTATTTATTGAGGTGTGACATTAATTGCGATCAAAGTGCAATACAGAATGATAAGGCAAATTTAGATCCTGACCTACCACAAATATGAACATCTACAGACATCTACATCAGGATTTTAGTCATCTTGCAGCTATAAAAGTTCCATTAATACAGCTGTATGCTTGTACAATTCTACATGCATTTGTGAAAGACACGATATAAAGGTAAAACATTTTACTACCTTACACAAATGTGTTTATTATGGTGTATTCTTTGACTATATATATGCTTGTTCATCACCTACCAGTATGTTTAGAAAACACTACCGATCTTGCCAATTACCCAATGAAAATTTAAGAAAAAAATTACTAGTACCTAAGATTAAATCAATGGGAAACTCCCATTCCAACTCCAAAATTTAAGATATGCAAGTACCCTCAAAATTACAAAGATATGTGGGGTCTGCACCTTTTTGTGTCACAATAACTGAAACCTGGCACCAGCTTTATTCCAAGAACCTCAAGGAAGTAGAACCTTGCTATCTTCAACCAATGATAAGGTATTTAAAGAGTAAAATATCTGATAACAGACAAATAACATTGCAACGCTAGGCAAGAATATTAAGGGACTGTCCACATTTTAAAAGTTGCACTTACAAGTCAGTTGTACAAGCTGTAGCTAACGAGCAGCTAGGCTGCAGAGCCAAGAGTATCTTACATGGCATCAGCTGAGCTGACTAAGTTACAAATTAGTAAGTCAAGTAATTGAACTAAAGACACTCTTCCCTTCCCCCTTTCAGCAGCAGGAGCATCTGGAAGAGCCTGCATGTAGCTGGTATGCCCCAGGCTCCCTGAGACGAGGCCACTCCATCGCAGTCAGCCACAAGGCTGGCTTTGCATCCCAAAGCATGAGGAAACCGTGAAGCTGCAGGATAAGTAGAACGGACTGTACAAAACTAAAATCTATCTGAAATGCTTGCAGTTAGAAAACCCTCACTGTTAACATCTCTTACTTCATGTTTTAGTCATTTCAACTTTTAATTATCAAATATGCTATCTTACCAGAGGAAAACCTGAAACCAACTACAAATTGATGACAAGAAAAATCTGCTTATTCAAAGCTTACTTGAAATTGGTTAAAACAACAAGAATAAGTAACAACAGAAGATGTTCCATTACAGTTCAATTGGATGAACTGAGGCACACAAGAAAAACCTGAAGCCTTGGTCTTCAGGTTTTGGCTGGAGTTGCTTCAAAGTAAAAACTATCAAATTTAAAGATTTAAACCACATTTAGATTACTCGGCTAAGAGATATCAGTAAGCGTTGTAGGCAACCTGAATGCCTTTGCACTGAGGGCTTGCTTTGGTACAGTCAGGAAAATACTAAGTCTCTTTGATTTAAACAGTGCAAAACTCAAAAACGTTTCTAATGCCATTCCTAGAGCTTCAGAGAAAACTACGTGTATGATTAATACATTTTAGTAAACTACTTCTATTCCATAAGCGTGATCTGAAAGAGGGCAGATTGGCTCAACTGCTTTTGCTTTCCCATAAATAAAGAAAGATGAAAAGGTAAAAAGAAAACTCTCTTAAATTTTGAAATACCTTCTATTTACTGTGTGCTTATGCTCTTTTTAACCACTACCTTAAAAGGTATTTCTAGGAATACTTTCATCAATGATCTTAATATATAAAACTAAGTGTTCACCAACAAACCTATGGGACCACTTTGAATGTGATCTTCGTACCAGTCACATCCATAGCAAGCCACTATTAATCCCTGCAGCCTAGCATTTTGCTTTGTTAGAAATAAGATGTCTTAATTTTCAGAATTTAGCTTCAATGGTCTTTAACCTTTAATTATAAAGTCATTTGGTACACAACTGTACCTATTTCTCTGTTTCCAAGACATGTCTACAGTAGAGAAATCAAATCATGGATGTACTACATAGCTAAATACTTGGTCTGACAGCCATTCTCACAGTAATAGCTAATAAAAAGTTAAAAGCTATAGCAATTAAGTAAAAAAAAAAAGTAGACAGATGCAACTCTCAAAATACCTGTTATTACTAAAATGAAAAGGCAGCATAAAAGATTCTTTGCACATTTAACAAAGCTAATACACTCTTTCCCCTGAGGAATCTCTAGCTGAAAGATCTAGTTATTAGCAACCAAGGACAAATCTAGCCTAAGAAAAATTTAAAGCCAAGATACTACTTAAATAGTCATTTTATTTATTTATTTTTAATTACAGAACTAGAAGTATTCATTTATTTGTGGACATTTTTATTCATTTACCTGGGGAACAGCAAGGAGTAGAATTACCTATCACGCTACTCTGGGATGAAAAACATTCCTGTGAACCATTTTTTAGGGTTTTGTTTTTTTAAAGAGGAATTTCTTAAAGGTATGGGAAAGTAACCAAAATTCCACAAACACCTCCCCAAGCTCTACACACAAATTTTCCTTCCCCAAAAATATTAAAAGTGTGAAAAGTAAACAGGAGATCAGCATTAATCTTTCAGAATTTATCCACTTAGAATAGCTATGGAAAGAACTCAAACAGTGGTGATATAAGTACTGCAGCATTAACATGATCCTGTATTGGCCAGGAATTTTTACAAAGTAAAAAAAAAAACTAACCAGAAGTTGAAAGTTTTATATCACTCATAGAATAACTATATTTACATATCTAAGAAAAGGGATAGAAAGTGAAAGACCTGCATAACGAGGCCAAAGACAATCTCCTGAGATGCACAGGTATTCAGGCAGATTTGCAATACCGTTTTTGCTTTCAGTACTTACTTTGCTGTAAATAATGAAAAGACTATATTCCTTCCCTATTCAATCCATGAGTTATAAAGCTTTTTCCATGCACCACCCCTCAAAAAACCAAACAAACAACAAACAAACAAAACCCCCACCAAATCAAGGTTTCATTTCCCCATTTACAGCTGCTGAAATCACTGTTTAATTCTGAAATTTAACAAAACGCTTTTCCAAACAAAAACACTTTTCCAAGATTTACCTTGACCTGTTTGTACTTCAGGGCAAACAACTGGGCTTTTACAACACAAAGTTAAAATGATGGATACCCAGGAGGATAATATTTAGGACTGAGCTCAACACAGAAAATAAAGGACTGTAAAAAAGACTGATCATGTCTGGATCTGCAGTACCATTTGTGCACTGCTCCAGGGGAACATTGCTAGCTGAATTCAGAGTTATCTCGAGAAGAACCAGCTTGTTCTAATATACTATGATGCAGGAAAAGAAATTCTGCTAGATCTCAGAGATCTATCACTTAATAACAAACTGATTGAGCCCAGTAAAGAGAAAGAAAGAGGGGACATCAGTGACAACTTGTATGTTCACTTCAGCATGAAGAACACTGAGCACCTAAGTAAACAGCAAAGCCACCACAGCTGGCTATCTTGGTCAAAATGAGAATATAGTATTTGGAATATAGAAAATTAAATTACCTACTTAGCATTAAAATATTAAAAATTGAATACTTTGGCAATTTGAAGAGGAAAAACCCCAACTCTACAAAGAACACTACTGAAATCCTGCAAATACTTTCATAGTTATCACTGAAAGACAAAGCACAAGTATGACACAGAAATGTTTCTCAGAGATCTGTCTTTAGACTGATGTCAAAAAACCCACTATACCTTAAGGAGTCAGAAATGCCTGGAGAGGAAAAAAAACCCAACAAAAAAAAAACAACAAAAAACCCCAAACCCAAAGAAAACCCAACAAAAAAAAAAACCAAATGCAAGCAAACAAAAAACCCCAGACATTTAAGATAGCTCTAACTATGGTTAACACTTAGCTTTTACTAAGTGGCTTTAGTTTTTTTTTTAAAAACCATCTAAAACACGTATGCACTGCAGATCATTTAAGCAATATTTAAGGTGATTATACCTGGACAGATTTGCAAATTGAAAATACTTACTCAACATTTTGGATTTCTGTATGTTTTCATTATTGTTTGTTTGTTTTTAAATTATGCCTTAGATAACATTTCACACAGTGGTTACACAACTCTGCTGATGTCAGTTTTACTTTATCTCAAGCCTACTATGCTGCATAATTACCAACACATCTCCACACACTGTGCAGGGTTTCTTTCCATATCAGAGAAAGATTTTTGTTTCTATAGCTATGAAGGTATTTTTTTTCTTCCCCAGAAAGGCCACAAAACTGTGCTAGGGATTGTGGAGGGAGGAGAAAAAAAAAACAAGATCCAAAAGCACTAGCAACGGCAAGAGGAATCCTCCACCAACTCTGTTCATTCTCTAGCCATTTCGGGCTAATTTCAGCCTCAAAGAGCAAGCAGCAAAGCAAGCAAAACAACATTAAAAGCTCTGTTCAAAGAAAAACAAAAACCTGCTTAAAAAAGGTCAAGTTGGCATGATAACCCTTCCTCAGTTTCAGAATTCTTTCCTAGTGCCATTCAGAACAACCGGGTGTTAGCAAATCTTTGTGCAATGCTATACATTACCTTTAAATATGATCCATAGTATTTTGTTACATAAGGACTATCACACTGACTTAAAACAGTTATCTCTTGCTGTATATCTTCTATTTCATCTTCTGCTTCCTCAAGGTCTATGATTTTTATAGCAACCACCTGTTGTGTCCGATTATCAATTCCTTTAAAGACTTCACCAAAGGAGCCTTTCCCAATGCGTTCCAGTTTTGTGAATAGTTCTTCTGGGTCTGCTCTGTGGTTCTAGAAAAAAGAAAAGAAAAAAGAGACAAGATACACAAGTTACTTAATTTACTTCCAAGTTATTAGCCTTCATTACTTCCCAAGAAGCACATCATCCAGATTTATCATCACTAGAAGGCTTGCATCAGATAAATTTATTTCCTGCACACTAACTTCTAATTCAGCTATTAGTTACAGAACATACATTATGCAATTATGTCAAAGGTAAATGAGCCTCACCAGGGAGGGAATCAGGTACAAACCTCATTTCACTTCCCCGCATAACAATCCTTTAACACGAAAGAATAGAGCTGTTCTTAATATTAATCCTCACCTGTGCAGTAATTCAGAAGACTGGGGAATGCAATTACTGGCACAGAAGCACTTAATACCATCACCCAGGCAGAAAAGGCTGGGCTTTCTACCTGCCCAACAGCCTTGGGCAGACAAAGCATTCTATCAAGTAAGAGAGCGTGCAGCTTGTTGTGAGAGGACTGCGCTACCCAGTATTCACCGGCAGGTTCTGAGATCTGGTAAGACTGGGCATCTTCAGGGCAGCTGACAGAAAGTAGAGCAAAAGGGACTGAGAGGTGTTCAAAGAAGGAATAAGAAGGCTGGAGCAGAGTACTGAATCTGGAATACTCATCAGAACTGGCTGGTGTCACCCAAGCACACCTTAAAAAGGCAAGCAGAGCACCAGGCAGCGTAGCACTGCTGAGGACACCTGCCTTGGAATCTCTGTTGATTAACAACTCTTAAGATCAGCAGACTGATTACTATACAAATACTTTCATTTTCTCAGCTCTGTTCAGGTAATCATGAGAGAAACAAAAAAGCAGCAAATTCTCATTTTCCCTTCAAGACAAAGCAAGCTATGTGGCTGCTTAGAGAACCTCATGTATCCAAAAACCACAGCAATGACTTCTGAAAGATATGGATGACTTGCTCCACAGTTTAAGAACACAAAACTTCAGACCATACTACGAAAATTTACAGAGAAGTGGTTTTAAGAGGCAAGACAGACGTGCTAAGAGAACAGCCCATGCTTTGCAGAGCAACAGAATTAAACACATTACTGCTGTCAGAACTGGGCAACTCATTGCACAAACCAATCTTTGATCAAGAAACCCAAAAAAGGCCCAAAAAAGCCCTCTGATTCAATAGCAACATTTGAAAATATGAAAGAGATGCTTTGTTTTAGATCTTTCTTGCACTCCAAAACTCGGAACTGGCAAAAGAAGTGACAGTTTTGGCAAAAGCAGACATTCAACCCAAGGCACGGATTACCCTACCTAACAAAATACTGAAGTATCAACATGAAACTCCAGAAGACATCTTTACACTTGTCTTCTTGCAAACGGATGCGAAAATCTTTACTGGAAAAAAAAAACATTACTACTATAACCTAGTCCAAAGTGGACAGTCTCATTTCCTTACTGAGCCCCTATTGTTGCTTCTTCCCTTCTACCAGAACCAGAATTTACTGTACAATATGGTGAGATGAATCAGGAAACAGATTTAGCTAAGAGTTAACCATATGATTTGTCAGGTTTATTTTCAGCAGAATCAGTTCACTGCTCACATATATCAAGCTGTCATTTGTGCTATCACAAGAGGGAACATGAAGTAGTACGGCAGATTCATGCTGATCCGTGGAGTTAAGATTTTTAGATTTTGCAAATGTACAAGACACACTGCTGTTCCCAAGCAGCACATTAAAGCAAGAAGAATGAGGAATTTCCCCTTTGTCTATAACAAGCTTGTTGCTACTGTGCTCCATTAAAGACAAAACAAAACCAAAACAAACAAACAAAAACCCCATACCACCTTCAGAGAAATAATTAAGCAAAAAAACTTGTATTATCTTCTCTTGAAAGATCCAGTGAAAGACTTAAAAGATGAGCAAATACGTAATCAAAGCAAATGAGAAAAACCAGGATGAGTACTATTTTGACCTGAAATCTGCCCAACCAATATTATTATACTGGGAAGGAAAATGACTGTAGGGCTCAGGTGCTCATAAAGCTTTTAGTTAGACAAAAAACCAAAGAGCAGATCTTCAAACTGCCCCAAGATAGCCATATTGCCATACACTACTGCATCAGCTCCTGCCATCTTTTCATCATTAAGACTAAAAAAAATTATTTTTTTTTTAAATCTAAATTTAAAATCTATTTTCAGATGTGTTTCAAAAAATTGTAGGGACAGGGCAGCAGTGACTGCCACCCAGCCTTTCCCTGTTGCTAGTTAAGCTGCCAAATTGTCATTTAGCTAGCAATCTAATGTGTTCCTAAACTACGTTAGTTGCAATGAGGAATAATTAACTGATATTTCTGAATTTACAATAAACAAAGACCCCCAGCCCCCAAGAAACAACAGAGTTAAGAGAGAGGATTGGCAAAACTTTTCATTAACCCTAAAATACTCATCTTCACAAAAACTAGCTTCATTTTGAGACACGCTCGGAGCCTGAGATTCCAGGAATCATTCATGCTAACTAATAGCTATTGCTGGTTTGAGCTGAAACCTGCTAAACACTTCCAGACAGATAAAGGAAAGGCAATGTAATCACAGACATAGTCGGCTAATCCAACCCTTCACAAATGTCTGAACTCAAAGGGTAACACTTGGGTTTTGCTTGGGGAGAAACCTTAAGCAGAAAATTCCTCTGGGCTCCTCTGTGGAATTGCACTTCACTCGATCCTATCTACCCACTTAACGGTCATCAACAAAGCAAGGCAGGTCTCCAAACTCCCTCCCCAAAGCTACTTCAGGTGAATGAGAGCTTTAAAGGCTATTTTAACTTCCAACAACTCCTAATGCCATTATGTGGGAGCACTGGAGTCCAGGGAGAGCTCGGGCATGGCTGGACTCCCTGTACATCCCTGGGAGGGAGAGGTGGACCAGAGGGGCATCGGAGGAGAACACACTGTGCAAGACTGCTAGAGGAAAGAGTCACATCTTTCTATTCTGAGAAAATCCTCTCACAGCAAGCAAAGTCAGCTTTACAGCTTCTGTTATTCACCAAGGCTGACAAGCGACTGTAGGACGCTCCAGGATAAGGGCAAATATTTCTGACCAACTACGGCTAATATTGAGATAATGTCCTTTGGAAAGGCTTCAAACTTAGAACACTACATAACTTAAAACATGACCTTAGAAAAAAGACTGCATTTTGAAACAGATTTGCTTTTACCTTTCCTGATTTCCTTTTCTTTCAGACTATTGTTCTTCAGGATTGTTTTTCTAATTTAAAAATTAGAAAACTAATTAAAAAAATCCCCAAACTTTAACGGGCTACTTTTTAAACAAAGGTAAATTCATAAAATACAGTAATGCCTATCCTCCTCCTCCTGGTATAGGAAAGGATGGAGATATATTTTATACAAATAAAAGTGTGTACACGTGTATACACACCCCCAGTATATACCAATAAATTCTTGCAAAACAGCTGCCAGCTAAGCTTCTACTATGGTAAAAATTAAGATTTCTAGCACTATTAACAGTCCTAAGCAAAACAACCAATTTCTACTCCCTGTTCTTTCACAGATCTTTCATTAAACAAGAAAAAGGTTTAGAACCGTTGAAAGTTGCCTGCATGAATAATTGTTGTTTTTTTAAAATAAATGCTGGTTTCTATGGGGAGTCATGTCAGTTTGGCAGCAGATGGTAACAGTACAATAGACAGTGTATGGACTCCATCATCACCTCTCTGAAGAGAATACCTGTAAGTGGACAAATCAGGAAGATTTCCCTCCCTAAGCCCGTTTCCCCAGACAAAAGCAGCAACAAGTTTGACAAGCACAGGCACATTCGCATGCCAACTTCAATCTCGCCAGCATGAGTAACAGCACTCGCACCAGCGTGACAATACAAGCCCTCCGCAGAGCTCAGGAAGGCCACCATTTCACCAGCCCAACAATACCAGACAGCCTGCGCCAGAATTCAGTAAAATCTCTCCACCTCTCTTATCCAATCCTGTGCCATTACTGTCCGTGTGTATACACACATGTATGGAGACATACAGCGTCACAGGATCAGAGCATAGTTCGGCTTGGAAGGGACCTCAGGAGGTCATCTAGTCCAACCGCCTGCTCAGAAGCCCCAAATAAAAAAACACTACAGCATAACTTTTGCGAGCATACCTGCAGTGGTTGCACCAAGTATTCTGCCAATATGGCTTACATTAGTGTTTTCTTTTTATTCTGATAAACGCAGCTACGCAGCAATGCCCTGGCTGCATTCTGCTACAAGTCAGACACCTTCCCACCTCTCACCCTTTCACATACCTGTTCTCCAAAGTCTGCCTTCTTCCTTTGAAACAAAGTTAAAGCACACCCAATATCTAACTTCCAAGATTATATAGATATCTAATGAGATACACCAAATTAGAAGAAACAGTATCTACATTAGACTGCTTCAGGATCTGTCGGTGCAGAACAGCTCTTTCACAGAAACAGGTCTTCTAAGAAAGTTCATTAATGAATTCCATTAAAGGGTACTGAGTACAACTGGATGAAAAACCAAAGCTTCAAAGAATCTCAGAGACTGAGCTAATGCCTTCTAACAAAATCAAAACCAGGAACCTCTAGGTCTCCCAAAGCAAATAGTTTAACATAGTCTTGTGAGACTTCTTCTATGTAGTCTGTCAATGTGAGAACATGTACCCTGTTATCTTAATAGTATTTCTAAAACCTGACCCAGAAATGCTGTTATAATACCTGGATTTTCAAGCACCTCCCTTTATTTGGGACAAAATTTGGAACAAAAGTTCCCTTAAAATTGTAGCAGCACTACATAATAGCTCATCTACATTGGGAGACATTACTCAAATACACATTAGATAAAGATGCAGTAATTAGCTCAAAGGATTTTATAAAAGTTGGTAAGAGAAGATCAGAGTGTCTACTCGTATGTTTTTCAAGTACCCACTACTATGGCACCCTAACATGTTCCGGTAACTTTGCAAGCCGTCAGAAAACCTGTGTGTTTAAAAGACCATCATTTCAAGCAATTGCTCACTAAAATAAAAAACTGATCTTCATAGCCAGGGAGAAGTCAAAGGTAAACTATAAGGAAAAGCTATCTTACAGAAAGGTCGAGGAAAAGAAGGAGGTTATGTTACGGCAAAACATTTAAAACCAAACCAAAAAACAACCCACCACCAAAAAGCACCCCAATAAGAAATTTGTTGTGCAGCCCCATAGTTACATTAGCGTTAAAATGCCAGATCAGGAATGTATGCCAAATTTGTTGCTGAAGCCAGCATGCACTGCACCATTTCTCTTAAGTTCCACTGTCTGAATTATGGCTAACGATAAAATTAAATAGCAGTTATGAGGCCTAGTTTATTATCTGTAAAATCTTCAAGATACCTTTTATTGTCTTAAGAACGAATACCTGAAATACAATGAGTAAAAAAGACACTTGAAACTCAATTAAACAGATTAAAAGTTAAGACATTTCATCTGTTCTCAGCATTTATCTGATTCTTACACTGCATCTGGGTTGAACACATTAAAATCACAGGTAATCGGTCCATTCAGAGACATTTATCTATTCTGAGATAATAAAGTACCTTTAAGTTTTTATTCTGTTCAGACCCCCCCAAAAAATGAAAATAAGAGGGAGTCAGATTGGTAAACCCGATACCATACGGGACTTCTTAGAGTAATGTCTTAATCAACAGATACATTCTTCTTAGCTGAATTTCTTTCCATACATTATTTGCATGTAGTTTCTGATATATTATATAGATACACATTAATTAATTTTTCATGCATATTCTATTATATGACAATATATATTCACATGTATTCTATATATTTCCATATTATACATGCATAACAACATTTTGCTTCTTTACAATAAAGCCACCAGAGGTAGTGATAGATTTTAATTCCTGGTGCTCCTCCCCACCTCCCCCCACCAATTTTATTTTAAAATCCTATTACAATTACTCACACAAACAGTGCCATAGGCGTGTGTGTGTGTATATATATAAAAATTTAAATAGTTTGAAGTTAATGAAGGCACAGGTGCAGATCCATTATTGCTTACAAAGAAGCAGAAAAAAATGAACCTGCAGACATTCAAAACAAGGGTGGAACCTGTAGACATCTTTTTTCTTCATCTTGTACACACACTCTTGCTTCTCGGCGTCTTTCGCATGTAACTAAACTGATGCTACACTGCAGTCCTGTTCAAGACTCAAACATCAGGATAGTAGATACTTCATTTATATTTACTGGAACTGCATGATACAAGCTGAAGGAAAAATTATTTTAAAACCAAAACAATTTGATTTTATAAAGTATCAAACTTCTACATTATCAAGCTTTTCTACACGGTAGGTAGCAAAAACTAGATCTGAGATTTGCTGTCCTTAAATGGAACCTGACCTCTGTTACACCCTTTATGAAACATCTCCCTTATCTGACAAGGCCAAGACTCATTGCCATTTTTAGTGCAAACCTGGAGAACTTCAATATGAAGCAAAAGCAAAAATAAGCAAGCAAAAAACCCATGTGGCTTTGTTTTCATCAAGTCAGCCATAAGGCGAGATGCTTGAAAATTCATATGACTATCAAAACTTTAAACTCAGCACACAAACCCACCCATTCTCAGATTTTTAAGGAAAGAATCACCTTCATCTTCAAACCATCTCTGACCTGTGGCAGATGCAAGCTGTCAATTGCATGTTGTACTGAAAATGGAAACCGCTGAACTCATTTCCTCTATTCTTAGCCATTCTTTCACTTTGGTAACACAACAAGCAGCAGCTTACGAAACAGCATAAATAAGCAAAAAGAAAGAATAACGACACATCTCCCAAAGATTAGCTCTTTGACACAGGCAATTAAAAAAAATTACACCAATTATTTATGAAGAGTATTCTGCATGGAGGAGAGGAAACACAAGGAGAAATTTCTCATGCCAGTGAGCTCCTCTGTAACTGAATATCCTCACATTTCAAATGGAGTGCCACTTAGCTTCCATTCCATGCATCAATACCTTTTAACCACCTAGTATCTTAAAAAAAAAAATAAATCCTCAAACCAGTGCATACAGCTGCACATCCTTCAGTCTGCTCACATCTCTGAGGAGTGTGGCCTACCAAGAGAGTCAGAGGAATGAAGGAGGGATGACAGAACAAACTACGTGGCTAGGTCTTTACCATGATTTGAAAAAGACCTAAGTGACTGAACGCTCCATAGCTAGGAAGGATGGACAACCTTAGATGGAGACAGAAGTCAGTTCAAGAAATCAACAGGTTCTGGTATCCCAAAGTGTTCAAACTCCATTCTGCATTTATTAGAGTTCAACAAGCTGATCTTTCAAAATAAATTTAATCTCCTTTGTTGAACGGTGCAGGACAAGTGACTGCTGAATGGGTAATTGACCCACCTCAATGAACTAACTGCCTGTACACCTGAATTAGAAGTCAGAAGAGAGAGGACTACTCAATTTCTCATTGCTGAAGAACATTTGTCATCTCTCCATTTTATGAACTGCATAAAATAGGTACAGAGAGATTACAAAAGCCACATCTAATAGGGATATGGAAAAATAACCATTTATGGGCGGCAGCCTACTTTTAGCAGTATGCCTTTCCTTGCAGCAAGCAGCCTGCTTATCAGTACATAAACATTTTTTTTTTTTTTATTTTTGCCACACCCATTTAAAGGAAAAACTACGCCAAAACTCTGCCAGCAACAAACTGTATCATTACAGCAATTGGAACATTTTCCTAATATTTAGAGGTTCAGTACCTACAGCTAAATGGCAACTGCTACATAAATTTTAAAGGCCTCCTCACTGCTCCGAGAAGCCATTTTAGCTTTTTTTCCTGTGCAAGTTAGAACATGATACACAGATTTTCCTCCTGTAAATAAGATTAAGCTCGTACTAAAATCCAGATAGAACAAAAATAACAACAAAATCCAGCTTTTTAACTTGCCAGTTCATAAACTAGAAAGCAGCAATAAGATCCCAAGTTTAACACACGCATAAGTATCTTTGTTAAATCTCTGCTGAAGTAGTCATTACTTATTTTCAGGCAAAACAAAATTAAAGCAAGGCAGAAAAACACTGGTTGGAAAAGGATGGCTCCAAAACACAATGTGGGTTAAAGAGCAGGCCACAAGTTTATTTACCACAGATAACTCTCCAGGCATAATCACTGCCTGCGATGAATCCCAAGCGGGAACCCACGGTTAGAGGATATCACACCATTCCTTTAGCTATGGTAAGGACTATTTTGAGAAAGGAAGGCAAACACACCAGTCTACTAGAATCCTGGATTTCTGTCCTCTCCCCAAGGCTAGACGACCACAAGCTTGAAAGCTGTACTCTCCTCTTGAATACTGGCCCTGGATCACATCAATCATTCTGGACCTGAAGCTACAAGAAGCACACAATGAAAAACCAGAAACACAACTTCAAAATGAGCTACAAAGGAAGCAACAAACCTACCCTGCCAGAACCAACCTGCCCGTTTCAGAAAACTCCTTTGTCAATTACTTTGCAGCTCATTCATGGCATGGCAAAGCATCTTATTACATAAAAGGCAAGGGGAAGCGGGGGGGGGGGGAAGGAAGAGAAACACCCTGAAAAAAAATTCAGCTTCTTCTTGCCAACTAGGCTGGAATAAAGCTGTGCAGGAATGTAAAAATGTTCTTGCTATGACTGGTTGCCAGATGACACCTTCCTAGGTGAGAGATCAACAGCAAGATTATCTTGCACCCTCATAATTCTCTACATGTTTTTAATCGATTTACATCAGTAGAAATTCAATCTTTTTCATTCAGTGTTGTACATTTAGGCACTTTACAACACTCATGGTCATTCCAAGCTGTACACTGTTTTTATTATTCTGCATTCAGCTCCCAACACAGAAGCCTGCACTGAAACACAACTTGACATCTAGCAAAGCACAGACACCCTCTGATCCCCCCCAGTCAACATTATTCAAATATTCAGAACATAAAACCGTACCCAGTTGAAAGGAAAGCCTGCAGAAGACCAAGGAGCAGGGGGGAAACAGAAAACCAACCCACGTTCTTCAGGACTGAACAGATGGTTCTTGACTTCTGGTTCATGAAAACAGTGAAACCACCCTGAGCTCTCAGGCTCCCCCTTCCACAGCTGAAGTGTGAAACCTGCAGATAACTAACATTTCTCATTCCTCGTTCTCCTTCACCAATGCATAGAGAATTCACACAGATCCAAGACAGAGCATGCCACAAAGCTTTTTCAGATATACTGCCTCAATCAAGACCACTCAAATACAGATTTTGACAAGACAAACTTGGCTTCGCACTTTTAAGAGTCAGCTATTCTTGAAAGCTTTCTTCACAAAGACAGACCTCAGCTGAAGCCGTGCTCTTTCCCAAGCCATCGACGTAATCAATATAGCCTATCTCTGCAAAACCACACGCACAAGGTATGAAGAGGAATGAGACCGAAACCAGCAAGCTACTGTTACCTTGTCAGTCCCTTTGTTAATAGTTCCCCTGATTGAGCTCTTTTTGCCAGATTTGTTTGGCTAGCAATCCCTCTGGCAGAATGGATTTCAGTGAATATCACTAGATGGGCACCCTTCCCATGAGATTTAAGTCTCTCCTTCAGAGCTAAGGAGTGTGCTCAGTGATCCTCGTCTAATCAGCAGCACAGACTTGTTCTAGAAGAACTGCTAGAAGTTTAAATTTAAAGAACAAATGACAGTTCTTGAAACAGAGTAAAAACTGGTGAAGCAGTATTAGGAAGGAATTTGATTTTCAATCATTCTAAGTTAGAATGAAATAGCAGGATTTGGAACAGTGGTTCCTGACATGATAGATACCTTGCAACTCTATTTCTGCAAAGACAACATGCATATAGCCACTAATTACAGCATGTCAGAAAATTAATTGTCACAGAAGAATTTCAAAACCAACTTTGTACTGTTCATCCCCAACCCCATCCCACCAAAACCCATCCCTGACCTCTTCAAGCGTCTGTCAGTTATTAAACTCAGTTCCTAAGAATAAATGAAAGTCAAAACAATAGTCTCTCATCACTTTTCAGAACTGGTAACTCTTTCTTAAATCTGAAGGGAATCACCAAAGAGCAAACGAGTGGTACTTTTACTAACAGGTTTAAAATTCATCCTTTCACTTTTGGAGATGACCGAAAACAATGAAAACTGAGGATAATATGCTTGCCTACCTTTACTAAGACATTTCATAGGTCTCATACAACAAATACTGCTGCAGAGGAACTTTCAGTCATATATACTCTTCATGGTGTGCCACAAAGTTACTACATATAAAGAAACAATCCTCCCCTCAAAATAAGCATCTGAAGAATTTTGTTTAATTTTTTGAAACAACAAATTGCAATATATTACTGAGCTACTACTTGCTATATTTTTCTCCTTTTCCTCAAAAAGGAGAATATAAAAAGAAAACTTTCACCGGGACTTGTAAAGCATGACAATAAGACACTGGAGTTCAAAACCAGCCAGTGTGAATCTTTTCAATACTTAATTCAACAGAAAAAAAAGCCACTACAAAATGAAGTAACAATTATATATTTTTAAAAGCTAAAAGTCTGGTTTCAGATGTGATGTTTCTACCTTTTGCGGGAAATTACCCTCTGCCCAAAACTGAGAGTACAGAACAGCGGAGAGATTAAGGTGAGACGAGTTGAGTTTATGTGCTCTCTGCAGCTTCAGCAGCTTTGCCTCTGAATTCCAGGTCAGCGCACTTAACACGTGTATAAAACTGTAAAATCTGCACAAAAAGCACTAGTAAAAGATTGCTGTGGATTTTTTTCTTCTAAGCCTGATAAAAGCATCTGCTGAATTCCAGCCGATTATACCTACACAGCTCCCATGTATCAAACACCTTCCAGAGCTCGCTCTATCCTCCTCCTTTGATAACAGTAAGACAGTACAAGTATGACTGAGCCCTACTTTTCTTTGTCATCAGAGTAACTTATCGCAATACACAAGATGGAAGAACCAAGTTCAGCTACTAAAGGCTGAGCTGAGTTAGCAGACTACTATTAGGTATGACACAGCTTGTACATCAAGCATGACGAGGAAAGGAACAACCGCAGTGTTGAATTCCACAAATATTTTGATGCATATCTGCTTCAAGTAGCAGAGAGGCATGTTTTCCACAAGTCTTAAAACACTATCTTCCTGCAGTCTGCCTGCACTGTAGCTCAAAGTACAAACCAAGGAACTGAAACTGGACAAGGTATTCATCCCCAAAACACTGGAGGCCATCCTAACTTAATCATAAGAAATCCCTGCTTTCTCCGCACTGTGGAAATCTCCTGGTGTCCTGCAAGCACTAGACTTTCCAGCTGCCTTTAAGTAAGTCTTGTCTCTAAATAATAAAAGTTTAAAGCCTTTTCAAACTCACTGTGGAACCATCTGTATGCAGCTCAGTTCCTAGGAGAGGAATGAGTTACCAGACCCTTGCATGGACATTTCCTCAAAGGTTTAAGTCCCTCTAATACCTGCCCTCTAAACATTGAGGCATTTGACAGTAACAGGCTGCTCACTCTTAACAGAAGTCATGTTCTTCCAACTACAATGCGTAAGGTTTACTAGAAATCTGACACACTTCCAGCCTAGCTTTAGGCATCACAAAAGACCCCATTTCTACAGGTGCACTGATTTAAGAGAAAATGTCTTTTTTTCTTGGTCCACTTGCAAAATTAAATGCTCCCTTTCCTTTAATCTTTCTATACCCATCCAGTAAGTAGACTCTAACTGATCTGCCTCTGAGCATCCCACAAGGAGAGACTCTCCAGCGGCCAGGTGCAGGTTGTTTGGTGAGCAGTGCCCTAAAGCCAGTCTGTTAACTGGCAGCACAGAGAGCAAAGCTCACCTTTACATCCATGTTTGTATTTAATTCAAGCAATCCTTCAATTGTGAATCAGAACACACCGGCTGACAGGTCACATGCTATTCCAGCTGCTCTGCTTTTAGAGGAAGTGAGGCTCTTTATTGCAAGATAGTCTGAATGCCAATAAAAACAGATGGAGATCAGGTCTAAACAACCTTTCTGGCCACACTCAAGACTACTGCCATACAGGACCAGGAGATACCAACAAAGCCATGAGAAAGGAAGCAAAAAGTGTTTAGATGAGTAGGACAGAAGAGATAAAGAGAAATAAAGCCCCAAACCAGGTTCCAAAGACATGCATACTCACAAGAAGAAACACAAATGAGAAGAGTCAACATTTCCATGAGTTAACAAATGAGTATTTCACAGACCTAAGATTTTGCACAACAAATTAGAATAGGGAAAGGGAAAGTTTATATATAGAAGCTCTACCAGCTAAAAAAGGCATTTATTACTTGAGCAATGCACCACTGCTGAAGTTTACAGACTAGTTTGGAAATTTAGGATGCCAACAGACAGAAAGATTTCCTCGCTGACCACCTTAGAAAGGTTAATTGTTACTCATAAGTTAACAGCTTCCAGCCTCTTTTATTTGTAAAGAAGTTTTGCAGTACAGGATGAGATGCTGCCAATAACGTAAGTTCATCAGAAATGCATGAGTCTGAAATGACTGACATACTTTAAACTCTCTGATCATTTGAAACAAACATAACCCTCTGAACTATGCATCCTGCTTGCTGGGCAAGAGAAAAGCAGTAGTGTAAGACTACTAATAAGGGCTCAAATACCTTCACTCCAGCTCTGTTTTCAGTACAGGCCCTGGGTTGCTAAAAGACACAGGCAGGCTCTAACATCTCTCTTGCAAGCCATATCCAGAAACACTCTGTAGGAGTTCAACTGGATTCCTCAAAGACAGTGCCCGTGGACAAGTTTCTCACTGTAAGATCTCACAGCATTCCAGACTAGGAACTAGTTTGAGTACTTCTATCCCATCAGAAAAAAGAACAAATTTAAAGTGACATTACTAAGTAAAAATTCCCACCTGACATTCAAACCTATTGCAAACTGTGCTTCATGTAACCAGGACGCCTTACTTGCGCTCACATAGCTACATCAACCTTTCATTCTTCCTTCTAGTATTGGATTCTGCATAAAGTGCCATAATTTTGTGTATCATGCTCAACTTTAAAGCAATCATTTTATACATTCAGTGAGCATTTTAATTTTATTGAACGGGCTTAGAAGTTTGGCAGCTGGGGAAGTTAACATCATACAATCAGACTAAGCGGAGTTTTTCCAAAAGACTGAGGAAAATGAATGCATTTAGGAAGTTGCTTGCACAGGCAAGAATTGTTAGGTATAAAATTTGGTTTTGTTAGGGACACAAGACAGGTTAAACAGAATGCAACAACTACTTACACAAATGGTTCTGTAACTACTCATAGGGGCAACAGGTAATACTACCTCTGGGTCTTCCGTTGTTGCCAGGGTACTGAAAGTCAGACTCCGAGTTCACCAAAGTAACTCTTTACGACTTTCAGTAATTTTCCACGTTTGGATTTTTTTTAAAGGGAACCTGACTCTTCATAGGATAAAAGATCTTAAAACAGTCAAAAAAGCTTTGGTTATACTTTGGTGATGAACTGTCAAAGTCATCCTTTTTGAGTATGGAAATTATATAATACATTATTTATGGATTTTTGTTGATACTTTTTTTTGTGTGTAATGAAATGGAAGGGAAAGTACACTGAAGACTTCAAACCTGTAACACACTGTCAAATTCAGTTTCCAACTTTTATATTCAATAAAATGCTTCCCGCAACACAGACTGCAAAACAAAGGGTTTGACACCACAGGCACTTTCCCACAGTGATAGTTTTAAAGTAACTATTAGACCTTCTTCCATCGCAGAGGAACCTGTTTATTCCTTCCTCAGTCGATCACCATGCATTTACTTTAACACTGAGCAGAAGCAGGGACGCTTTTATCATCACTTGGATGATCCTGACTGAATAGTTCAGATAGGTTAAAAAAAACAAACAAAAGCAACCCTTATACCTCAGACTATCACACTCTTCTAGAACAGGTTCGGTTTGTTTTTTTTAAACTAAAAAGCCCTGTATTATGACCCTTCTTTTAGAAGGGCAGAATAATTTTGCACCAAATTCTATTTCTTTGTATTCTAAAACTTTCAGGACTTGTGCAATAGTCTTCACACACACAAAAAAAGAAGTCACCAAGGGAAAAATATATTTTAATTCTATGCAGCTGTACATATCTAACAGTTAGAAAAACACTTTAAACCTACAGATAACATGTTAAGGGGTCTGGGTTAAACTAACAACAATACTAGTGGAACTAAATATGCTATTACATAAAGTTTATTGGTTTAACAATGGAAAACAGGACCCTAAATAATTCCAAGGTCCTTTTGTGATGACAGGCAGCTATTGAAAAATAGGACAGCGATACACTAAGCAGATATAAAAATAAGAAATTGACAGACTTGGATTTTGAAATAGAAGTCTCCCAAATGCAAACACACTAAAAAAGACAGAAGTAGCTCAGGCTAAAGCCTCTAAATCTTTTATCACAAAATTTCTTTAGGACGTACCAAGACAACAGTAACCCTGACATATTAATGGAACAAGGAAGCTGAGAAAATGTGGTTTATGTCCTCTTATATCAACAAAAAGTCAGTGGATGACCAAAATTTAACTGATTTCGGACAGCCTGCAAATTATTAGAAATCAGAAAGGTAAACCAAACCTTGGTACTGCAACTGGCCTAAATTAATATATAAATAACGTTTATACATCAATTCTACATTTTCTAAAAGTGATGAAGATACCTGACCAAGAGAAATTTTCACTTTCTGTTCCGAAACCTCCTGAACTCTTTACTGTATATCTTGTATACATAGACATGTATCATAAAGGCTTCTACGTTATTTGAACAGAAAAAACCTCCAACCTCCAACACTACACAGGCATGACTATCCCAGAAGTTAAGAGAAAGCTCAAAACACTGACTGGGCTGCGGTGTCTGACAAGCAACAATCAAGACTGAAATGAGTTGGGTCCTCAGCTCCTTTACAGCTGATAAAGATCTTTGACCAAACTTGTATTGGATTGTCCAGTGGAGTTAAGAAGGAAGAGTCTGAGGCACTCCACCTTCCTATGAAAATCAGTAACATACAAGCTTGTTTGTTTTCCAAGCAGATAGAACCCTAACAGAGAGAAAAGACACCAGGCCTCATCCCCAGCTGAAGAGAGGTTTCTGACAGGTGACGGCTCCCCGCAGCAAGCTGGCCGCTGCGCTCCATCACCACCGCAGCTCGCCTTTACCACCCTTCCATTAATCGGGACTGGCCTTTACCACCCTTCCATTAATCGCAAGGTCCTCGGAGAAGCTGCGCTGCAGGCCCGGCGCCAGGCGCACATCGGTGGGGAAGTCCTGCAGGAGGTTCGCTTGCCAGCGAGCCCGATATGTCATTTACAGCACACCCACACACCCTGCGATTAACTTCATTTCGCCTTTAATCAGTTTTAGAAGCTCTTACGTGCTCCTGGATGCAGCGCGGCCAACCCTGAACAAAGGGGGAAGGGAGGGAGGGGACACCCCCGGCCTCCGAGGGGCCGACGGCAGGTAGCCGGCCCCCCCCGGGGCACGCCGAGGGCGCGGGGTCCCTCCAGGGCCTCCCGTTACCTCCGAGCACCCCCCTGCCCCGCTCGCCGAGGGCTCCGGCCCGCGCTCCTCCCTAGGCCGAGCCAGGCCTCCCCGCGGCCCCTCGGCGGCACAGGCCGCGCCGCCCGCCCCGCTTCGCCCACCCGCAACCCCGCTCCCCAGCGGCGGCCTCCGCCCGGTGGGGCCGCAAAAGCGCCGCTTCCGGAGCCCGGGCCCGTCGCCTCCATTTTGGGGCCGGCGCAGCGCGGCGCGGAGCTCACCTGCATGCCGGGCACTTGCACCGCCACGGGCGAGTGGGCCATGGCGGGCTGCGGCGGCCGGGCGCCGCCCGCTGCTCCCCTCTCTCGGCCTCCCTGCTCCTGGGCGGCGGCGGCGGCGGCAGGGCCTGGAAGGACAAAGCGGCGGGGGGGAGGCGGCTTTAGCGCGGGCCGCGCTCCCTCCTTCCCTCCCCGCGGCCCGCCCTGCCCGGCAGCCCCCGCCCGCCGCCGGCTCACCTCGCGGCCGCGGGGCTGGGGCCGAGCTGCGCGACGCGGGCTGGAAAAGGGGGTCCCTAGCGCCGCTCTCCCATGCCCGCCGGGCTCCTAGCAGCGGCCCTGCCGGCTGGCGCCGCTCGCCCTGCCCATGCCCCCCCTTCCCCCGTCCTGGTCCCGGCGCGGGGGCGGCTGCTCGGGGCTCCTCGCGGGGTGGCGGCTCTCGGCACGGCCGGGGCTGGGCTCAGAACGCCATGTCGAGCTCCGGCAGGAGGCGGCGGCTGCTGTGCGGCGGCGGCGGCGGCTTCTTCCGTCTCAGCTCCGGCCTGGCGGGGCGGAGCCGCCGCCGCCACCACCGCCGCCGCACGGGCCCCGGCGTCAGCTGCCCCCGCCTCCTCGGCCGCCTCGGGCCGCCCGCGCCGGGCGGGCAGCGACCGGGGGACGGAGGGAGGGTTGGCGGCGGCCCCCTCAGCGCCGGGCCGGCTCGGGGACGCGGCTACCCGCGGCGTTGCGCGGCGCCCTGGGCCCCTCGGGCTCTGTCACGCCGGCCAGGGGCCCTGAACACGGTGTCACATCGGGCTGTCCCCTTCAGGTAGGCCGTCGCAGGGCCCTGTCCCCCTCGGGCCGGCTGTGACAAGGCCCTGTCCCCCTCAGGACGGCCATTGCAGGGTCCTGTCCCCCTCAGGCAGGCTGTGACAGGACCCTGTCCCCCTCAGGACAGCCATTGCAGGGTCCTGTCCCCCTCAGGACGGCCATCGCAGGGTCCTGTCTCCCTCAGGCTGTCACCAGGCCCTGTCCCCCCAACGCACTGTCACAGTGCCTGTACCCCCAGACACACGGCCTCAGCTCCTTGTCCCCCCAAACACCACACCCCGGAGGCACATCATTGCAAATAACTGAGTGGCTATTTTACAGGTTTTTACTTGCTTTTGCGACCCAAAGAGGGGGTGCCCTCTTCTCTTGGGGCACTCCCGGCAGCCAGCCTTGGTGAAAGTAGTGTGGGCAAGTCCGATGCGGCTGTGGAGGATTCGGCCCCCTGTTCGGGGTGGTTGGAGGATTTCCCCACTACCACCCAGGACCAGCTCCCCGCCAGCCCTGCCCCAGCTGCCGCGGGACCCCCTGCACCACGCTGCGATCCCTCACCGCCACCTTCCTCCTCGCTGCACCTCACATTGTGCCGGAGCCCGGGGAAGAGAAAATAACAGTGTTTTAGGGTGACATTTTTCCCATTCATACATGAGTCACCTATTCATGTGCGTGATTCACATTCCTGTACACGACAGTTTTGCCGGCTAACGCTAAAAATGACATCTTTTATCACACTGGTCTTCCCCTGACCCTTCTCAGCAAGAATGTAGAAATCACATGGACCCGCCACAAATATCCTCGTGGGTACACAGGGACTTCTCTCAAATTCACAGGTTTATGGGTCTAAAAGCCAAGAAAACGTTACAGTAAGCTGGAGGTGTTGGATTGTTGGCCATTTCGTAGCTACCCTGTTCAGAGGGTGGGTCCCTTCGGAAAGGACGTGACGGAAGGCGGTCTCCCTCCCTTACCACTCGGAGAAATACTGCCCTGTGGCAAGGAACACAAAACACCTCTGTTTAAGGTAAGGTTGTGCTAAAGCAGGCGAAAGCCAAGAATTTCAAAGTTAGGCAGTCTTTCCATCCTTAACTCACTGTGGTTTGTACCAAAAAACAAACTCACAGTGATGTTAGTTAAGGACAGACTCGCGGCTCACACTGGAATAATTTTTTTTTTGCGACTTGCCAGTTTGTTAAGCCTTTCCCGTTATTAAAATATTTACTTTCTTCTCCACCTTGTAAAAAATAACGTGGCTTTAAAAGGCTTCTACGTGATAGTTACACGTCTAAGTTACCTAGGAGCCTATAAGGAGATCATTTTAATGGGTGGAATATTTAAGGTAAGTATTTTCTGAAAGTTCATACTGTATACTTTAAATTTTAAAATATTTTTTATTAATAAACGTTTGGGGAGAAAGGGGGATTTCTGCTGACAAAAAGCTTTCTTAATTGCGTACAGTGCTTCAGTAAATAAATGAACATCCACTCATGGAACTTCCGAATCCTGCCTGGTTTGTTCTGCTCAAACATACTTAAATCACTTCTCCTCTTACCTTTTAATGATCTTTAGAACATGACCCCTGAAAAAAATGAAATATGAGGATTTTTGTTTCACGCTGCTAATGCATTACCATCCCTCTGTTCCCTTTCTGGCTGTGAGGCTCTGCTCTTCTTTGTCTATCCATTCGTTACCTTGAGTTTTCTCCCCAGAATGCCACTAACTGGTCATCTCAGCCTTGTCTGGATTTTATACTCTCCCTCATATTCCCTCTTGAAGGCACCTGTTTACTTTGTACCAGAGAGTACTAATTGCCAGTCCACGCTTCCTGTTTTGGGGCCATATACTGAGATTTTTGGCCTTTTATGCATTTCTGACTTGCATGCAGCATGGACTGTAACAGATGTATTTTAAATAGTAAGAGCAGGACAATTGCTATGCATGTGATAAGGTATTCTCCCCAGTAATTAAATCCGTAGTTATCTCCCACCCATGGCAGATTGGCCAAGAGAACTGCAGTGACAACGCTAAGCAAAATGTTCAGCAAAAAAGCAACACTTGTTTCTGCCATCCTGGCTCAGAAGGCCCCGGGATGATATGAGAGTGAAGCCAGGGAGGAAAATCTGTCAGGGAATCTTAAAGTAATCAGCCGGTCACGTAACGACTGAATCATCGAGCCGGGCTGTGAAGTGAGGTAGGCTGGCACCATAACATCTAAGAAAAGAGCTGTAATATTGTATGCCACTCTGTAATTAGCAAGTTCTAATTTGTGCATTAAGAAAGTCAGATGGTCAGTTGCTGATATTGCCCTATGAAAGACCTCCCCTGCCCCCTCCCAGCCTGCCCCGTAAATACCAGTTGCTGCTGTTTTCCAAGACTTAAAAACGGGTCTATAATTCACTTAGGACAGCTCACGGGGCCTCGCAGTAGCGATGTGACCCAAGTCAGATCTACTGTTTCGTATGTTTAACTACTGTTTTTGTGTTGCTGGTGTGAAAATATAATTATTTTTACATCAGAAGACTGCAGGGAGCTAATAAAAACACTGGGCTCTTTGAGACTGCCTGCACCACGTTAGCTGGTTTAGACCTACCACGAAAAGTGGTAGAAATTTCTTGCAAACTTCCAAACATAAATGAATAAAATGCAATTACTTACACTGCTAAACAGGAAAAAAAATACGGCATCTTACAGCTGCGGACTCCAGGGACTCCTCACAGTGATTTGCTGGGGTGAGGGAGGGAGCGCGTATCTGATCTGGTTCCAGCAGAGCTGATGCAAACTCACCGTTAGGAAAGACCCCAGTGGGCTCACACATGCATCTGGGAAATGTGATGCCCAGTTCCCACGTATCAGGCGGAAGCCGGGTATTCTAAACCCTCTCGTGCCTTTGCACAGTTCAGCCGGCCGGTGCGGTGCTGGCTCGGGCTGGTGGGGATGATCCACAATTCTCCTCCTTGCGCCTTTCTGTCAATACAAGCAGCACAGCTAATGGGTCATCACATAAAAGGGGAATGCGGCATCCCAAACCGGTAAAATTCAATGCCTTTCAAGTTTTCGCATTTGAAACGCCTTGCCAAAGATGTTGTGGAGGTTAAAAGTTGACCGAGACTGGGCTGCATATTTATTTTGTTAACGAGAACACTGGAGATGTAAAGGGAAGAACGTAAAGATTTTTGCAAGGCTATAATTTCTGTGTTCTTTGACATAAATCAGTCTCTGATTCATGGGCATTAGGGAAATCACTGTCTTAGAGGTGACTTATTCGGCAGCTGCAGAATTTCCAGCACCGCTGCTAGAAACTGCTGGTACCCACTAACACGGGAGATAGCTCTCGCTCTTGTCAATCCCGTATTACAACTTTGATATTTCTCTACCCAGTTATCATTTAAAATGATAAAGCCTCGCAGCTGGACTAGAAACAGTACCATTACACATCCACTTCTGCCCAGCGCTGTCCTCTCCGTCCCCTGTATCCATCCCCTCTTCCTCCTCTCATTCCCCAGCTCCTGCAGCAGCCGACCTCCCCTGTTGCCTCTGCGACCCGACATGGCTGTTCCCAGCCTCCCGCAGCCTGGGCGCGCGCAGATGAGTGCCAGGACATAAGGCGAAGGTTCTCCTTGTTCCCAGCACGGTGACAGCAACCCCACGCCACCAGGAGAACTGACTGGCAAAAGCCTTCTCCAGCTCCGGGTTCCCCCCAAGGAACCAGCTCGGTCATTCTGTGGGACAGTGGGTGCAAGGAGCGCAAATGGATTATTTAGAGAATTCAGCTGCCAACGTCTGCCAGTGTCAACTAAGTGTTCAAAAATGAAGATTTTCACATAACGTGGCCAAAACCATTTTCTCCAGGAGACAACAGTGGCACATCCTTGACACAACGATGATGGCTTTACCACATTCCACGTCCTCCCTCAAAAACAAGGGAGCAAAATGATGTTTTTTTAGCAGGGCAAAATGACATATCTTCCTGCAATCTTCTTAGAAATGGCTGAACTATTTTTTAATTGACACTTCCTGCATTTTTTAAGGAAAATAATCAGGCTGAGGTAAGTGCCTAGGATGGAAAAGGTGGGTGAGGGATGCTGGTTCACCATCTTCAATGCAAGGACCAAGGATCATTAAATCAAACAAGCAGGTGCCAAGTTCAAAACAAACAAAAGTAGGCACTTCTTCACGCAGGGTATAGTTAAGCTGGCAAACGCCTTGCTACAGGCCAAAAGTGACTGGACAATTTAATGGAAGAGGGAAAAAAAAAAAAACCAAACCAACAACATTGGGAAATACTATTTATAAAACTAGCACCTCTGGTTGAGGAAGTATGTGAGCTGCAAAGCCCTGCGGGCAAGTGTGAGCGCTGCCCTTACTCACTCCGTTCTCAGGCGCTTCCCTAAGCCCCTGCCACCGGCTCCAGCCGGAGATGAGCTACCGTGGTATAGACGGGCTTTGCTCTGGCACGGTCGGCCTGTTGCCATGTTGAAGCTTCAACCAGGAGGGTTAACATCTGACCAAACGGTACCCAGCCGAGCCGGGAGGAACTGTCCTGCCGTGGTAGGCAAAGCCACCTGCTAACAGGACAAGTAGACCTGGTATCCACGGTACTAGATGAGTCTGTAGCACAGTTTTTTTTTCTTTCCTGGGAGTTCTTCCTTGACATTAACCTTTAATTTTCCATAACGGGGGNGGGGGGGGGGGGAATCAGTATATTGTCTTTACACAGATACTAAGCTAATAGTGCATGTGTATTGTAGCAGTGTGGTGAATGGTGAGTCACTACGTGACTAAGGATTATGGTAAATTGAATGGACTGTTCACAAGTTCAAGGGCAAACTTTCCACCTTTGTCACAAAATGATCCTTGTACCTGTGAACTTTTTATTTCAATCTAGTATCTGGCTTAAAGAAGCCAGTCTTCTGTAGGATGGTCCTGTGCTTCCAATATTGCAACATTAGTGAGACGGGGTTAGCGTTGTGTTTCTGACCTCTTTATTACAAATATACTCTACTTACACTTCCATCTGTAAAATAAACCATACACATACACACATATATATATTTATAGGTAATTATATCCAATTCAATAGTTTAACATCACAGAACACTGATCTTCGCAAATTAATGTTCTCACATATCCTCCTCCCTGCTTGCCAAGATATTTTATTCTTTTAAATAACTCTCCCCTGCTCTAATTTCCCCCTTAGCAGGAAACCAAAATTTCAGTAAAGCTTGCGCTCTTGGCATACCAAAAATAGTTTGGCCACAACAGTGGAAGGGGCGAAGGAAGTGAGTGAGAGGCCCTGCCAGTGGGCAAACAAAACGCCACCCCCATCAGCGCAGCGTCTTTGCATAGCCCGTACAACCCTTTATTTATTTATTTATTTTTAGTAAAATGCATACGGTATTTATAGAATTGAAAACATTTCTATATAAGGGAACAGCAAGGAGAAGCTGGTTCTGGTGGAACTCCTGGACTCACAAAACACCCACCCCAAAGGGGCGCGAAGGTGACGGCCCTGGGCAGGGCTCCGGGCAGGGGGTGCGTGGGGTCAGGCTGCTCCTACCACCCGCTGCTGCCAGCGCCAAGAAAAGGGTGGGGAGAAAGAAAGAGACCAGGAGGGTTAAAGGAGAGAGAGAGAGAAGAGAGAAAAGAAAGGGATAATTTTTTAAAAGATTCCAACAGGAAAACTAGGGAGGAAATGGGAAAAAAATAAATTCCAGAAGAAGTGGTAGCTCTTCTCAGTAGTTCTCACCTGGAATTACTGTCCTAAACAAAGACATTTCCTTACCTTTTTTTGCCACATCTTCAATATTTTTTGGCGCCTGGCTTCTCATGCCCTGAAGAAAAGGATGGTCTCACCCACTCAGCCCCCAGCCACGCTGGTCTGAGTCCGCAGCAAGGCAGCGACGATTTCCCAAAGGCAACTGGGAGAAAACAGAGAAATGAAGCGCTGGGAGCACCAGCTGTGAGCAGGCGACGGCTTTTCCCCAGCCTTGCCGGGCTTTCAGCACCAAAACGAAGCCGCGCACACACACATATGTGCACACAAACACATGCCTGTGCATAGACACATGCACGCACACGCACACCCGTTTTCCACCAGTCTCCTCAGAGCCTCAGCCGTCCCTCCTGAGCGGCCAGGGCCACCAGCTTGCTTTGTGCCGCTCTGCCACATGCCGCTCAACCCTGTTCCCCTGCGCGCTGGCTGCAGCGACAGCGCCTGCCTGTTGGACCCTGACAGCGCTTGGCTCCTGGGAAGAAGTATTCACACACGATGGCAGCTCGAGAGAAAAGTTGAAAAGGAATCAAAGCCATCTCTGTTGAAATAAACATCTGCTCCGCGTTCAGTATCGTGGCAACAGGGCTCACAAAACGCGCGGGCGAGCCTCCAAGGGCTCCTGGCACATCACAGCTATCAGTACCTGCTGAAAACAGGCTGGCGGAGCGGCCACGGCACGGTGGGGAGCACAGACGGGGACGCTCAGAAGAGAAAACTTTGGTCAAAGCCAGAAATAACTTCATCGTTCCCTTGGAGGAATATGGCTTAGAAATTCACCGCCCCTGCAGGGACGCTGGCAGATAGGAAGAGACGGCGGCACCGCGGTCCCTTCCACGCGGCTGGGGCACGCGCCTGTCACCCCAGCCCATGGACAGTTTCTTCCCAGTTGCCCCAGTGCAGGCAAAGGAAGAGAGCCGTGGGATGCGGCTGTGGAAAAGCACTTGCCCCTGGAGCCTGTGCAAGGCACTGCGTGTGTTTGGTGGCTCTTGGTTAACATGCAGTTCCCCGCGGAGCGGTTGGGGTGGGCAGAGACCTGTTTGTGCCTCTGCCTGCAGCTTCTGCAAGGCCAAACTGGGACATTAAACACAACCCCCTCTTTTCCCTCTTTCTAGCTTTGCATTCCCACAGCCCTGCAGTGGCAGCACCGCGACACAACGTGGAGCCGAGTCCGAACAGGGCAGTGAGCTCTAACCGTCAGGACAGTGTCACTGTCACAGGCAGTGGCCCTGAGCACTGTACTTGTCCTGTATACCCTTTGCTATTAATGATGATGCCTTAGTAGGGGGAGGACCACATGAAAACCCACCTGAGCCTCCAGCTGGAACCGAGTAACGATGGCCACGAGTCATTTTAACGAGTGAATTGGACTTGGTTGATGCTCAGCCACATCAACATGAAGGTTGATCAACCTCAGTCAGCGTGAAGGGACAGCCTGATGATAACACCACCGGTACTGAGCTCCTTCTCCGAGCAGAAATGCCCATGAGATGCAGGAATCCGATACCTTCCTGGGAGAGGGAACAGAAAGATTTTTGTCTCCGGTCCGATTTACCCAAATTCCTCCCAGAGCACTAAGTGACAAACACGGCCTTCACTGAGAGCTTCAAAAGGAAATTGCTGTTTGCATAAAAGACATGCTAGGTCGAGTTGGTAGTTAAAAGGGAACTTGAGCAAGAGGAGAGAATGGAACAAATCTCTGGGAAAAATGTCCAAAAGCCACTGGATTGTGGGAAATGAGGCTCAACATCTGTGTCCCAGTTGGGCTGTCACTCGAAAAGAACAGCAAGCGCTCGGCTTTGGGTGCGCTGCTAGACGTCACAGATGGTGGCTCCTCCGTGGAGAAAACCGGGAGATGCTCAGGGCTTCAAAAAGGACAGTAAGAGGGAAAGGGAGGGCACCGGGAAGCTGAGGTGAGGACCGTTCAGAGTTTTGCTAGTTTTACAGCAAGACCGACTAAAAGATAACAGAAATGAAAAGGAAACACAGGGCTACCCGAAAATCCTGCTAGGTTTTGGTCTCCATTTGAATATGTAAGTAGGGTGATCTGGAAAATTTCCTGCCTTCACAATTCTTGTTTCCAGGAAATGAAGCCTCAAGCAACGCTGCGAACCAGCCCCACTGCCAGCAGGGCTGCGACTAGCCGGGGGGCAAACGACAGGGTTGAGGATTCTCAGTCCCAGCTCCGCAATCAAACGGGGACAGGCAGAGCCTTGTAGGCAAAACCGAACTCTGCGTGGGGGCCAGGGTCTCCCTGGGCGAAGGGGTGAGACCGAGGCACCAACATGGATCTAAGTGGGCTCAGTGACAGAGGCTGCAGCAAGGAAGGGAAAATTCCAGTACAACCCCTGTGTGTACGGAGTCATTTTTCTGCCAACTAGGAGCAACCAAAGAGCAGATGACTCATAAGTACACATCTCCCCTGGCTGCTTCGGGAGCTCTCCTCTATCTGGTCCAACTGCTACGTACACTTACCCCTTGTGCTGACGAGGAAGTCAGACATAAATACGTGGATCAAGGCCAGCCAGGCTACTGGTGAGACTGTAAATGCCATGATGGTGACAGTGCGGCCTGTGTGTGTCTATAAAACGCGCAGCGGTCGGTGCGTCCTTCGTGTGTGCTACTGCTTGACCACCTTGGCATCCAGGAGAGTGGGCGTATTTTTCAGCGAAACAGAAAGAATGGTGATACTTATCTAAGTACCACCTTCTACCAACAGATGTTGAATAGCACGCTCAGGCCAGGAAACTGCCGCTACAAAGGTTAAAGTACAGGGAGGATATATATGAGTGAGACAGGGAAGACGGGGGAAGAGGAAGCATCGCAGACCCTATTGCCATTCACTGCTAACGAGCTGCTGAATACATGGGCCATTGGTGCCCTCTTTCTCCATGCGTGAATGAGGAACGACAGCAAAATAACCCACCCCCCAGTGCGGAAAGGATCCCCAGGAGATGTGTCAAGAGTGCACTCCGGAGCCTGATGTTCCTGCTGTGTTTGGAGAGGCTGCCACAGGGCGAAATGTTTACTAGACTGACTCAGATACTAATGGGAGTCAGGGGATAAGTGGGAGAAGAGGGAAACAAAGAAGTCAGGGCGACAGAGGAGAGCTGAACTTTCATAAGGGGGAAGTGAGGAAAGCTTGTTTATGAGCTGCTTTGCCAGGAAGTCCTGTGACTAACCTTATTTCACACACCGATTTTATGGGCCAAAAATTGTATTTGTGGCACGCAGGACAAAACGCGCAAGAAAGCTGCGAGAAGGTGGGCTCGCCCTTCCTTCGTGAGGTTACAGTCAACTCCTGGAAAGCTCTCCCGCCCCGAGAGCCACCCACCAGGGCAAGGCTTTGCCTTTGCAGCTCAGGCTGTCGCGCGGGGGCCTGGCAGCAGATTTTGTAACCCCGGGGAGGAAACAAACCCAGCAGAGCTGGATGTTCTTGCAAGAAGAACTGTTCTTTTTGCAGTTTTAAAGAAAGAAAACTCGAGGGGCTGTAGTTTTGCACTGCGCCGGTCTGATTGCTCCCGTGCGGCACAACAGGGCATCTCTTCGCTTTCCATTGCCGCTCTCCTGTGCCTGTCCTCTCCGCTCTGTGCTTAAAGGAAAGCAATGCTGCACCCTTCTACAGCTTCAATGGCAACTTATGGATCACACGGGAAACGTGTAGGATCGCACAGGAGCCTTCTCTAGCAGAACTTTCCACTTTCTACCCATACCACAATGTGGACAGAAGACCAAAGATGACCTGGGAGTTCCTGCGAGTCGAACAGGACGGGCGAAAAGCACGGCGTCACCTTGAAAAGCCTGTGCTCATGGCAGGGCAGGTCGAGGAAGATGCTGACAGACTGAAAAAAAATCAGGGGAGGAGAAGAGGGAAGGCTCAAGGGCAACGGTGCCAATGCAGAAAGATTGTAACAAAATAATGCTTGACTCGGTTAAACATCAACTCACAGATAAGAGGAACAAGCCAGCCTCCTGAAAGGGTTTGCACAAGCCAAAAGGATGAACTCTTTGCCCCAGGTCACATAGGCATGTGTAACAGAAACAATCAAACAAATAAATGAAGTGATTTTTCAGAAGCAGGCTAAGTGACAGAAAAAAATGTTGCCGCGGCAGGCGGCACTAGCCGGGGCCGTGGGGCCCGCTGAGCAGAACGAGGTGCACGTGGCGTCTCAGCTCTGTCACTGCTGTCCGCCCACGCTGCCTGCGCCCGTGCTGCTGAGGTGGGGATGAGGGACGTGTGCGGGTGCTGCCGGGCAGGGTGAGCAGACGCCCTCCAATGTCCTCCCTGCCCCACATCCCGCTGCCGAGGAGGGGAAACCCTGCAAAGGGCTCTCCCTCCCCTGCCAGCTCCTGGGGGAAGATGGGCCACCGATCTGCAAGTGTAAGCTCAGAAAAGTAACGTACCCAGACTGGCCCGACACGGTGCCAGACCCCCGAGGTTAATGCTTCAACTGCTTCCCACAGACTGTCCTCAGCCCATGAGCTGCCCGGGGTAGTGCCAAGCCCCCGTCAGATACTTGGTCCGATGACCCCATGGGTGAGGTAGGTCCCACCTGGCCAGTTTATTGTCCTGGATGTCTCCTCCAGCACTTCTTCCCATGCTGCGGTTAGGTGGTTTGCGGCTGCTCTGACGGATGCATTGATGGCTTGTCCCCGTGAAAATGCCAACCGAAGGAGCAGATTTTGAACTGCCTGCTGTCGGCAAGGTCGCACCTCTGCGGCGAGGTTTTGATCGGTAGCGCTGTTCCTTCACTTCTCCCTGCCATGGTGGGCAGAGGGTGGGAACCTTTTCTCTGGTGGAGGGCGGTAGAGGGAGCAGGGACACGGCCAGCAGCGGTGGCTCACCCCTGGCAGGGATGCACAACATGACGCCGTACCGCAGGAGCTGTGGGTCTGCACTCACTGGGACGCTGGGATTCCTCATGCCAAATCCTGGTGGGCCCTGTGCCCGGATCCCTCCCACCCCTCCTGCTCCTGACGCAGGCAGTGTCACCAGGAACGCCTCGTGTCCAGGCCAGACACACATGGCGCTCCTGCAGCCTTGCCTGCCTGGTTGCATTCAGCTCCCAGGTAATTATAGCTCGGGTAGATTGAAGCCTCTCCTGGTGCTTCCCCATCTGGCGCGGCACGTTTTGGTGGGCAGGTAAGGGCCTGGTGGCGTATCCTTCTTCCCCCCCACCTCCCTGTCCCCACCATGGCTCTGCACAGCCTGTGCTGCCACGCTGCGGCAGGGACCACGCTGAACCTTACCTCACTGTGGCTGCAGCGCGTCCCTGGATGTCCCCAGCGCTCTGCACAGTGGTTCCTGTAGATGCCTTGCTGTGCTCCAGAGGTGCCTGTATAGGTGGATCCCATTTAACCCACTTCCATTAGCACGCTTCTGCCATCAGCTCTAGCACCTTGCCTCCCTCCATCCCCGGTGTGCCCGTGCTGGTACTCCTGTGGCATGCAAGTGCCTGAATTTTGGCGCAATTTGGCTGGCTATTGCTGCTGGTACTCTATGAAACAGCAGAGCTCACACATACACACGTATGCAAATATCTGTACGCATGGCCTGCAGCCCCTGCTTTCCATCGCCACAATAAACGCCCTGACGCATCCTACAGCGCAGTTTCCTCAGCCTTTCGGTTTCGTCCCAGTTATTCCCCCAGCCCGGACTTTGCTCCCGGGGAGGGAGGGATGCGAAGAACGAGCCATGGCACAGAAAAACCCTGTGTGATTCCCTGGGGTCCAACGTAGGTGACCCTTTTCCCCAGGCTGGATTTTGAGACCTGCCTCCACAGGTGGCTGGTGTGGACCTGGGTGCATCTCTCCCTGCTGGGGACAGCGGTGATGCCCAGCCGGCAATGCCCAGCCGGCCCTTGGCTCCGTGCATGCCCCTGGCGCATGCCACACGGGGAGGGCTACGGCTTCCTTCGCCACAGGACGCCCTGAAACCCCCACGGCATTTAAGGAGGGGGGGGGCCTTGTGAGGAGCTCTCTGCAACCTGCTCCTGTTGTCTCAGTCCAGTGAGATGGCAAGGGGGGGGGGGAAGCAGTTCGCCCCGGTTGGTGCCAGGGCAAGAGCTCAGCATCTCCCACCTCCCTCCAAGTTTCTCCCTGCGTCCCCAGCCTGGGAAAGGAAAGCACGGCCTGACAGCACAGGCGGAGGAGGACGAGGGTCAGAGTCAGACCTTAGATAAGGTGGAGATGGGAGCCCACCCCCCTCCAGGCCAGCCCCCAGCCAGGGGACCGTTCCCACCAATGGGAACCTTCTCATTATGAAAGCTGCTCTGAGGAACAGCACGGTGCCCCTACAAAGGTCCCATTCCCTGGAAAACCCCTCCACACCGCCCCTTTCCACCCAAAAGCCCCCACTTTCCTCTGCTTTGGGGGATAAGGGCAAAGAGGGAAGGCGAGCAGCAACCCATGTCCTTCCCCAGCGCAAACTCTCGCCCCGCTTAGCCAGGAGAGGCACCAAAACTGGAACCAGATCTCTCAGAGAGGCAGCAAGCACCTGGGGAAGCAGGGCCTCTCCCCCAGTTATTTGGGAGATACTTATCACATAAACACAGACACCTGCACCAGCACTGCCTTTGAAGCCGATCTGTTTAGGAAACAAAAAATGAGAGAAAATAACCAAGTCACCCGAGGTGTCTGAGCACGAAAAGGAAGCTCGAGAGTCAATTAGGTTCCCTCTGATGCCTGAAGTGGATGGCGATTTGGGGGCGGAGGGGAGATAAGACAGCAGATTAGCTGACTTTCATTCATTTGCAAGTCAGGCCGGTCGAGCGGGATTTCTGGCTGCTGACATCAGAGCGCTCCCCCGAGCAGACAACGACGCAAAAGCCAACGCGGCGAAGTTTTCAGGAAACGCCAAAGAGATGGTCATTAGTGGCTTATTAATAAAGTGTCACCCTTCCCTGTCATCTCAGGCTTCCGAACAGGGTCTGGGCACCCCGCTCTGCCCTCTGCCCCGAAGGGATTTCCCGAGTGTACTTTACCTTTACTAATCCGGGCTGTCCTGGCACAACAGCCCCCGGGGTCTTTTCCTATTTATTTGTCCCATTGGACCAATTTCTCCTGATCTGGCAGGAGCAGACATTATGTTCGCGCTGCGTTGATGGGTGCTCCTTTGGGTACCAGAGCTGGATGCCTGTGATCCCATGGGAAGCCCCGGGTGCAGAGGTAACCTGCTGACCGCGGAGAGATGTGTAGTGGCAGAGGAGGCTTTATCAGTGCCATGTGCTGCGCAACCACGGTGCCCGTCTTCTCATACTGGGAGCCCTAAAGCAGAGTGTAGCACATTGTCAGACCTCCCAGAGTGGCTGCCAGAGGTCACAGGCTGCTGAGTCCTGCTCGTTAGAAAACACAGATTCAGTTAAACAAGAAAATCAGATTTTGCTGACATATCAAAGACTGGCTGGGGAGTAAGCATTGAAGGCGGCTGCAAGAACCCTCTCAGCAAAGGGGAATGTGAGACCTGCTCCCGCCACTGGGTAACTCTTGGGTAATGCAGCCACGGGCAGCTCTCACCCACTGCAGTCACTTAAAAAAAAAATAAAATACATTTCAGGAGCTGGATCTGTAGGTGGCTTCTGGCAGGTGTGCACCACGATGACCCCATCCATCCCTCTGCTCGCTTCTCACCTTCGGACTGTGTTTTGCACCTCAACCAAAGCCTCTTCTGCTCTCTCTGGGTGCTGCTCGGTGCCTGGACGAGGGCTGTGGGTGAGCGGAGAAGGGGGAAGAGTGGCAGGACCCTCACACAAAAGCAGGAGGTTGGTGGGAGGCTGTAGACCAGGGACATTCCCAAGGCAGAAGGTCCTTGTGCTCTGAGAAGCTCTTGGAGCTGTTATGGCCTCACAGCCATCCATCCCCCAGTTTATCCAGAGAGCTGGAAGGACGCGCTCCCTCTGCTCGCCCAACACGCCACGCGCCCAGCGTGTGGGCCATGCCTTGGAGCATGCACGTACGCCTTGGAGCACACCTGCATCCCCCCGAGCACCCTTGCACGCCCCGGAGCACACCTGCACACCCAGCCTTGGCGGTGCCACGGCCGCCAGGCTGCCGGGCACGCACGGCGTGGGGGGCCAGGCGTGCACAGGGGTGCCAGGGCATGCGCAGGGGTGGCCAGGTGTGCAGAGGGGGGGGGTGGGGGGGTGGAGATGGGCATGCCTGGGGG